>CM055120.1:369207635-369807635 GCA_029206835.1 Rana muscosa | reverse complement strand
GTGCTGATCAACAGTGTTTGTTAAGCTATTGTGCTTGCTGTGTGCTCTACGTCTGTCTCTGTTTTACCGATCTTGGCTTGTTCTCGACTATCCCTGTCTGCTTGTGACCTTGACCTTTGGCGTGTCCTTTGTTTATCCTTGTCTGCTAGTCGCCCTGACCTTTGGCTTATCCCCTCACTATCTCTTTTATCCTGAGCTGCTGCTTCCCCTCTATCCTCTATAGCCTACTGTAAGCGTGAGCTGGGGGACTCTGGGGGCCGCAACCTGGATCCAGTTGCAGCTCAGTCCATCCTCACCACTAGAGGCTCTGGTGAACACCTGCTGGATCTTAGACTCCGCGCCCTGGGGAATCTTAGGCTCTAGCTCCCTGTGGGATCCCTGTTAGTGCTCCAGTGGACCTGCCTTCCTTAACCACCCAGAGTTCCATTCACAGCAGTCAGCCATGGGGTTCACTACCTTAGCGGTGCACTCCTGACCCCAACGATGTGCATCTGTCACCTGGCTTCAGGTGACCTGACAGTATACATACATACTGTATATCAGGGCTTAAAATTTCAAGTCTAGACCTACTAGCCAGGCAAAAACCTTACTCTCCACCAGTTGCCCCACCAAACCTTTCCCAGGACTGTCCCCCAACCCCACCCCCCTTAAAGCCCCTCCCCCTTAAAGCTTATGAAATTAAATTTTTCTTAAGAATAAAGAATCCAAAATATAAAAAAATGCAATTATAACATAGCTTTATTCAATTTAAACATAACAGCAATAGCGTTAATATCAGGGTCCCCAGAGAGCCCCCCCCCATACATCAGTGTCCCCAGAGAGCCTCCCCTTACATATAATTAAGCAAACTCCCCTCCCCTGCAGCTCATCTCTGTATCCCCCCCAATCCACAGCTCACCTCTGTATCCCCCATCCACCTCAGTACCCCTCACCCACGGCTCACCTCTATCCTTCCATCCACCTCTGTACTAGACATGTGTACTGCCAAAAAATTTGTTAGTTTTCGTTTTCGTTTCATTCGTTTTTTTTTTTTTTCGTTTTTCGGGTCATTCGTTATGATCGCAATTCGTAAATTCGTAAATTTGTACATTCGTAAATTTATACATTCGTAAATTTGTACATTCGTAAATTTGTACATTCGTAAATTTATACATTCGTAAATTTGTACATTCGTAAATTTGTACATTCGTAAATTTGTACATTCGTAAATTTGTACATTCGTAAATTCGTACATTCGTACATTCGTAAATTTATACATTGACTAATTTCGGAAATTTGGAAATTCGATATTTTCGAAAACCCGAAAATTTGAAAATCTGAAAAAATAACTATTAAATTATAGTTGTAATTTCCTTTCAAATTTGGCTGTTAGCGAACGTAACGAATACAAATTTATCTGAAGTTACGCATAACCTGAAATAACAAATGCCGCATCTAAACAAATGGAACGGAACAAATTAATAATAATAATAATAAAACGTTTTTATTATTATTATTGTTATTTATTATTATTATTAATTCATTACGTTCCATTCGTTTAGATACGGCATTCATTATGTCGGAAAACAATTCGTAACTTCGTTAAGTTCACTAACAGCCAAATTTGAAAGGAAATTACAATACCTATAATTGAATAGTTAGTAATAGTTAAGTTATTAGTTAATTATTATTTCAGATTTCCGAATTTACTAATTTACGATTGTACGAATGTACAAATTTACGAATGTACGAATATTCGGAAATTCGTAAATTCAAATTTACGAATTTCCGGATAGTTGTACATTCGTAAATTCGTGTATTGGTAAATTCGTAAATTCGTACATTCGTAAATTTGAATTTACGAATATTCGTTAAAATTCGTTAAATGAGTTTTCGTTAATTCGGATATTTCCGAATTAACGAATTTGTCGAAATTCGTTAAAAAACGAATTCGGAACGAAACGAATTGCACATGTCTACTCTGTACCCCCCATCCACATTTACCTCTGTACCCCCATCCACATTTACCTCTGTACCCCCCCATCCACATTCACCTCTGTACCCCCCCCATCCACCTCTGTACCCCCCGTCCACCTCTGTACCCCCCCGTCCACATCTGTACACCCCCCGTCCACCTCTGTACACCCCCCGTCCAACTCTCTACACCCCCATCCACATCTGTACACCCCCCGTCCACATCTGTACACCCCCCGTCCACATCTGTACACCCCCCGTCCACCTCTGTACACCCCCCGTCCACCTCTGTACCCCCCCGTCCACCTCTGTACACCCCCATCCACATCTGTACACTCCCATCCACCTCTGTACCCCCCCGTCCACCTCTGTACACCCCCATCCACCTCTGTACCCCCCCATCCACATCTGTACCCCCATCCACCTCTGTACCCCATCCACATTTACCTTTGTAGCCCCCCATCCACCTCTGTACACCCCCGTCCACCTCTGTACCCCCCCATCCACATTTACCTTTGTAGCCAGCCATCCACCTTTGTACCCCCATCCACGTTCACCTCTGTACCACCATTTCTCTTCGAATCTCTCCACGTTTTTTTCTCAATCTCACCAGTGATGACAGAACTTATTCATCACGGCGGACCCAGCGGTGCATCACAGTGCAGTCTCCGGCTATCAGACCCAGCACACAGCCACAACACTTCACTCGGCTGTGTACTACACGGGTCTGTCAGGTGGGGGTGGGGAGGGAGGAACACAGAGCGCTGCTCTGCTTCATTCCCTGTCTCCTGTTCGCAGTTTCTGACAGAGGGAGAAGCGGGACAGACGGGCTCAAGCACATGAAGCCCGCAGCTGTCCCGCTCTCCTGTTATAATGTGGGAGCGCGGCGGGGGGGGGGGGGGGGGGGCGATCGGCTGCTCTCGCTACCCCGGGAAAACTGCGGGAAAACTCGCGGGGGGCGGGGCGCCGGCCTGACACCCCCCAGTGTGTGGCACCTGAGCACTCGCCCAACAGCAATTTATGCTCGCATTTGGCGAGTGGGCGAGTGCATTTTTCAAGCCCTGCTGTATATACATATATTTATCTATGATAGATTGCTTGTTGGATGGTATTTGCTAAAGCATATTTAAACAACCAAATAGCTAATATATTTCAGATTACCAGTCCTTAGATGTGGTGGCTGCATTATTTATCTTTTTTCAGACTTTCTTCATTTACTGTCACCTGGTAATCCTGACAATAACCCACTTCCTGTCCTAGGGTGGCCATGCTCACTTTGTCACTGTACATATAGTGAGAGCACTGCTTGTTACCCTGTCTGAACTCTAAAGTGATACTAAAGTCTTGTTTTGTTTTTTTGTTTAAAAAAAACAAAACAATAATGTTATACTTACCTGCTCTGTGCAGAGGTTTTGCACAGAGCAGCCCAGATCCTCTTATTCTTGGGTCCCTTGCTGGTGCTCCTGGCCCTTCCCTTCTTCTGAGTGCCCCCACAGCAAGCAGCTTACTATGGGGGCACCCGAACCGAGCCGCTGCTCTGTGTGTCCATTCAGACACAGAGCCGCGGCTCGGCCTCACCTATTCTCTCTCCTCATTGGCTCACTGACTTGGACAGCAGCAATGGCGCCCACTGTGTGTCTGAGCCACTCAGGATGGAGAGTACCGGACAGCCGAGTCTCTTGTGCAACATCACTGGATCGAGATGGGGCTCAGGTAAGTATTAGGGGGGCTGAGGGGGGCTTCTGCACAGAAGGCTTTTTTATCTTAAAGTGTTACTAAACCCACAACAGTAAAATCTGTCTGCATATACAGTAAAACATGCTTGTTATACTCACTGTGGAACTTAAGGGGTTAATCCTCTGCATTGTGTAAAAAAAGCAGTTTTTTCCTGTATGCACAGATCCTTCCCTCCCTGCACTGTCCATCTGGGGAAGGCCAGCTAACACAGGCAGGGTAGCCGACCGGCACATGCTCAGTTGTGTCTTTTATGCTGGAGAGAACATTTATTTGTTCTCAGAGCTATCCAGGTCACATGATATTGGTATCACACATGTGGGCGTGTATACAGCCTATAGTGGAAATCTCCTCCTACCTAAACTCTCAGCAATGGAGAAACTGTGCAGTTTATGATGTAACCGTGGTTTACAGATCATCCAAAAAGTTATATAGTGGCAGTATTTTAATGTATATATTTTTTTATAAGCTGTGGGCACTGTGGGGGGGGGGGGGGGTTGATGAACTATTTTCATATTGCTAGGTTTAGTAACACTTTAATGCATAACCACTTAAAACATGTCATCCCCTCTTCATCTCTATTTTATTGTTCCTAGCCTATTACTTCAGACCACTGCACTGTCTCTGTTTTTTGTTTTTTTTGCCCATTATTACTATTTGTTTCATTTCATACTATTATTGATATTGGCAGAGGGACAAATCTAAAAAAAACAAATCTCACCTGATGCCTTCTTTCACATTTCAAGCTTAGCTGAACTTTAACAAGGGTGCAAGATTCAGTAAGTTACCATCATAATGTACTTTTCATGAAAACAACACAACTGTAGTAAACCACAACAACCGAGGTTCCTCTTTCATTTGTCTGTAAATTATAAAAGTCATTTTAGGGGAAGTCACAATCATAAAACTCTGGTAAGAGTCACAATCATAAGGCAACCTTTTCTTTTTTAACTGCATCTAAATAAACCTGTCCATGAAATCGGCTTGTTTTTCTATATAATTTTAATAACACTTAAAATAAATATATTTATTACATTTGAGCATCTCTCTCCTCTCTGATCTTTATTTTTTACACATACTGGGATTTTTGTTTTTGCAGAATGGCACTACATACCGGCACCTCCTGGCACTGGTCCTGTCCTGTACTCGCTATTTAGTGCATAATGCTGGTGTCCTATTGGTCGCGACCTCCGATCAACCAACCAAAATCTCCTCCACATCCCCAAGACTCGCTACAAAGCCAAGGGAGAACGAAGGTTTGCTGCCCAAGGACCAAGGCTATGGAATGCGCTACTCACGAACATCCGCATGGAAGAAAACCATCGGGCCTTCCGGAAAAAACTAAAGACTCATCTCTTCTAAGGATCTCAACGACACTGGATACCAAGCGCCTTGAGGCGATTTAGTTCGCAATTGCAGCGCTATACAAGTTACTCACTTACTCACTCACTCACGTAGCAACTCCGACATTTGGCGAGACAAGCAGAGTCTGCTATTGATTCTAGAAGCTCTCAGCCTTCCTGGACCCGTTACTAAGTTACTGGTACTGCCAGACCACCGACTATGTATACATTTATCTATGATAGGTTTCTTATTGGATGTTATGGGTTAAAGCATGGGTGCTCAACCTGTAACCCACCAGCTGTTGTGGAACTACAAGTCCCATGAGGCATTGCAAGCTGCTGACAGTTACAAGCATGACTCCCAAAGGCAGAGGCAGTTGTAGTTCTGCAACAGCTGGAGGGCCAGAGGTTGAGCACCCATGGGTTAAAGCATCTCTAAACCCCGAAACACATTTTTAATATATTGTAGCTTACCAGTCATCCTTAGAAGCGGTGGCTGCATTAGTTTCCTTTTTTTCCAGGCTTTTTTCCTTACTATTACTTGGTAATTCTGCAAACAGCACACTTTCTGTTCTAGGGTGGATACACTCACTCCTCCACTGTATATATGGAGAGAGCGATGCTTGTCACCCAGGCTGAACTTCAAATGTGTCTTCATTTTAATTTCTACTGGCCCATTGCCAATTAACCCAATTAGTTGCAAAATGTTCTTCCAGCTCTTCCTTGTTAGTACCACTTATTTTGCCAGTTTTTTTGTTGCCCGTTCCCACCTTTTTTGAGATGTGTTGCTGCCATCAATTTCAAAACTACCTTTTTTTATTATTATTATTATTATTAACCACATCCCTACCGCTGTATAGTTATATGACGGCCGCAGAAACCCTTCGTCCCTCCGGGTGGCCGTCATATGATGTCCTTGGATTCCCTGCATTGTGGAGAGAGTGCGCGTGTGCTTGCCGCATCACTGGGGACCCGATGCGCGTCCCCGGTGGCCGCGATGTCCGCCGGGCACCCGCGATTGCTCATCACAGAGCAGGGACGTGCATCTGTGTGTGTAAACACACAGATGCACGTCCTGTCAGGTGAGAGGAGCCCAATCCGTGTGTTCCCATTACAGAGGAACACACATCGGTCTCCTCCCCTTGTGAGTCCCCTCCCCCCACAGTTAGAATCACTCCCTAGGACACACAATTAACCCCTTGATCGCCCCATAGTGTTAACCCCTTCCCTGCCAGTCACATTTATACAGTAATCAGTGCATTTTTATAGCACTGATCGCTGTATAAATGTGAATGGTCTTAAAATAGTGTCAAAAGTGTCCGATATGTCCGCCGCAATGTCACAGTCACGATAAAAATCGCAGATCGCCGCCATTACTAGTAAAAAAATAAATAATAAAAATGCCATAATTCTATCCCCTATTTTGTAGACGCTATAACTTTTCCATTACCAATCAATATAAGCTTATTGCGATTTTTTTTTACCAAAAATATGTAGAAGAATACATATCGGCCTAAACTGAGGAAAAAAATGTTTTTTAAAAAAATAATTGGGATATTTATTATATCAAAAAGTAATAAATATTGTGTTTTTTTTCACATTTTTTTGTTTATAGCGCAAAAAATGAAAACCGCAGAGGTGATCAAATACCACCAAAAGAAAGCTCTATTTGTGGGGGGGGGGGGGGGAATTATCAAAATTAATTTGGGTACAACGTCGCATGACCGCACAATTCTCATTCAAATTGTGAGAGCGCTGAAAGCTGAAAATTGGCCTGGGCAGGAAGGGGGTGAAAATGCCCGATATGGAAGTGGTTAAAATGGTACATTTTCTCAGTTTAAACATTTGATAGATTTTCTATTATGAACAAAATATGGGTTTATGAGATTTTCAAAACATTGCATTCTGTTTTTATGTAGATTTTGCACAGTTTTTTGGGGGAGTTTGGGTTGTAATATATTGCAGCTTACCAGTGCTTAGATGTGGTGACTGCATTCATTTTTTTTTTCAGGATTTTTTTTTCCTTACTACCACTTGATAATTCTGCAAATAGCACACTTCCTGTCCTAGGGTGGCTACACTCACTCTTCCACTGTATATATGGAGAGAGCAATGCTTGTCACTCAGGCTAAACTTTTAATATGTCTTCCTGTCTTCATCTTAATTTCATGGGAGGTAGGGGGTTAGTAGTTTACAGAAGGATGACATACTCCTGATCCCTGTGCCGTCTCTACTTCTTTTCTCGCCATTATTTAAAAAAAAAAACAATTTTGTGACTATGACATTGAAAACGATTTTGTCATTTAAAAGAGGGCGTGTTAAGAAAAGTGTCTGCTTTTCTACATTTTCTTTTTGCCACTCTTACTTAACGTGGTTGTAAACCCTCACATATAACCAGTGAAGTGACTGGCTTATCAGTACACAGAGAAGAAACAAATCTTCCTACATACGTTGAGCCTGTTTATTTCTCTACATCTGTTTAAAGCCTAGAATTTATAACGCCTGTCTGAGCGTTCAATAAAAAAAGGGGATGGAGAGCTGAAGTCACATACTACAGAGCTTGGTGAGGAGAGCTCTGAGAGCTGATTGGAGGAAAGGGACACACCTCCCTTTCACACAGGAACAGAGCTCAGGCTGTCAATGAGCTGGAGCTCCCTCCCCTGTCACCTTTATTTCACTTGGTGTCAGGAAAACTTGTTATGCCCCGTACACACGATCCGATTTTCTGTCTGAAAAACCTTGGATGTTTTTTTTTTAGACGAAATTCCGCTCAAGCTTAGCTTGCATACACACGGTCACATAAAAGTTCTCTGAACTTTTGACAGTCAAGAACGCGATGACGTATAACACTATGACAAGTCGAGAAAATGAAGTTCAATACTTCCGAGCATGCGTTGGAATTTTGCGCGTCGGAATTGCTACAGACGATCGGATTTTCCGATAGGAATTTTTTCCGTCTGAAAATTTGAGCACCAGCTCTCAATCTTTTGTTGGCGGAAATTCCGACAGCAAAAGTCAGATGGAGCATACACACGGTCGGAATTTCCGACCAAAAGCTCACATCGGACTTTTCTTGTCGGAAAATCCGACCGTGTGTACGGGGCATAAGAAGTGATTCACGCTGATGGAAGAGGAACAAAGCAGCAGGCAGAAAATGTACTTAGTGCTCTTAATTGAGGCAAGTACACAATTTATAGAGGGATATGATTTGTTCATATTTCATGTCTGAGGTTTACAGCCACCTTGCCCATCCTTCACTTTACTATAAGAATTGCTTCTAATTCTACTACTTGAATTTATATTATTCTGGAAATCACAAAGTATGAGACCCCTTTGTTCTAAAAAAAAAAAAAAAATCTGTATTGCTAATACTAAAACGAATATACCGTATATCAGCCTTTCTCAACCTTTTCAACACAGAGGAACCCTTAAAATAGTTCTCCGGTCTCAGGGAACCCCTGCTAAAAATTTGAACTCTACAACTCATGATACATTAGTGTAATGGCCAGTGGGAAGAATGGTCCTTACACTTGTGGTCATTGGGAAGAATTACCTTCTTACAGATAGATAAAAAGATCAATGGTGTCAGTGGGAACTTATCTGAGAGGCAGAAATTGCCCAATGCTGAAGGAACCCCTAGTAACCTCTGGAGGAACCCTAGGGTTCCATAGAACCCTGGTTGAGAATCACTGCCGTATATACTCGAGTATAAGCCGAGTTTTTCATCACTTTTTTTTGTGCTGAAAATGCCCCCCTTGGCTTATACTCGAGTCACCTTTTTGCGCCTGATCTCCTGGACTTTGGGGACCCGGTACCGGCCGGCCGGCCATAGGTCCTCTGGACCCCAAACATGGCACACGTGTAGCCCCACTCTTCCTCTACAAGTGTGCAAAGTTTGTTGTCCGAGGGATCTACGGCCGGGGAGCATCGATTTTTCAAATCCGGGCACCCCTTCCATAGACTCCCATGTTAAACGGTCATTTATCCGGTGACTTTGGGGAACTTGGCACACATGTAGCCACATTTCTCATCTATAAGTGTGCAAAGTTTGTGGTCTGGGGGACCTACGGCTGGGGAGCACTGATTTTTCAAAGCCGGGCACCCCTTCCATAAACTCCCATGTTAAACGTCAGTCTAGTCATGGACACAGTGAGGCATGGGCACAGTGAGGCATGGGCACAGTGGTAAAATTAGGTGCCTCGGCTTATATTCGGTTCGGCTTATACTCGAGTATATTGCAATTTGACTTATCGAAAGGTTGGAACTGCCTGTAAATGTATTTACTATTTCTACTTTTCTGCTTACTCACTATGTACAATCCTTGCATTATCCTATTTTGGTGACAAAGATGTTGATTTGGTAATACTGTCAATAAAAACTTTTGTAAAAGAAAAAAAAATCTGATTAAGATGTCAAAAGTGGATCTGATTACTTTGACATGTGGTTTTTATTTTTGTTTTTGTGGCGCTAGGTTTGGGTGAGGATTGTTAGGGTCACCACAATATGATCTGTACAAATCATATGTACAGATATGAACACCACCTTATTAACATGTTAAAAAGTATATAAAAAAGACCCCAATATAGTTTTTATCACAGGGGGGAAAACAAGAAATTTGATACTGGAAATCTGGGAGCAGTGAGAGGTTTGCCCCTCAGGTGTGTAAAAATTAAAAAAAAATACCCCCCAGGTATGAGTCAGAAGAATACATTTTTTTTTAAATTGCAGGCATATAAAAATGTCACATCAAAAAGGTAAACATTACAATAATCATTTAAAACAAGTGCTCACAAAAAAACATGACAGCTTCCCTTTAAAGCGTAGATCCACCAAAATAAAACTTTGCATAAATCTACAGCATTATGCATAAGCAAAACAATTTGGATTTTTTATTTATTTTTTACTCGCCCCTTCAGTACTATTGCTACGTTGTCCTGTGTATTCTGCCACTTCCTCTCTGTGGCGCCTGACGTCATTTACCTCTGCGCCCGTGCTCACTGGTGCTCCTGGGAGATGTGTGTCATCATTTCCCAGGAGTCAGTGGGCAGCACCGATGGCTTTGTAGCAATCACAACGGGGCGGGCACTTCCGACGATGCCGCCTGTTGTGATGGCAACGTCTGAAGTGTACGGCGCTGCGAGCCGTTGATACTGCGCATGTGCGAGAACTGGCGGTGCATGCTGGTCGCTCAGCTGTACCGTGTCCTGGAAGATAGTGCTTGTGGGCTTCACGTGCCCAAAAGCGATATGGAAAATGCCATTAAGGCAGAAAAAAAAAGATATCTTTGTTTGTGAAATCGGCAATCGAGCGGCGATCAATAAGTAAAACTTTAGTAAATACACTAGGATTATTACTAAAACGAATTTTCCTTAAAAAAAATTTAACAGTTGGAACTCTAAAACAGCTTTAAACAGATAAACTGTAGAAAAAGGAGTCATTTGATTATTATTTTTCTGAGCGAGTTGCTGATGTTTCTGATGAAGGAAACAAACTACAGAAAATGAAACCTGCTTGAAATAAACACTCATAAGTCCTTAGAGACAACCATGAACATCTACTTCAGACTTAAGGCAGAACTAAACTCTCTCAATCAACATTAATTATTTTTAATCCTTATGTTGCTATCCTTTGTAAATAGATATGATGGTATATTATATTTTTGCTTGTTTTACATTTCTTCTGTTGCTTCCTGGTTTCCAGCCTAGGCCAAAATTATGTCATACATCCCAGGAGTCTTCATGGGAATTTTTGTTTTCATCTTGAGGAGGGGGTTTCTCAGCTAAGCACACCCTCTTGAGAAAAAGAAGAAATGGCTGCACATCCAAAGGTTCCAAAACAAATTGCTTTTTATATATATAATCATGATTAAGCACAGGTCAGATGTGTGAAACGCGTCTACGTGACTAATACCTGGTGTCCCTGGTGTATCCTGGTCGTTTTTCAATAAAAGGCAATTTGTTTTGGAACCTTTGGATGTGCAGCCATTTTTTCTTTTTCTCAAGTTTTCACGGAGGCAGGCCGGGGCTAGCACTCCTACTTGGTTCCAATTGAGCTATTGCACACACCTGGAGCAGCAGGTCCCTCGTTTTTTGAAGCACACCCTCCTGCCTGCATGCCTGAACTAAGGGCAATGCAAAAATAGTGAAAAAACTTGGACTGCCGCACTCCAAAAAAAAAAAAATTTGATTGTGCTTTTATTAAAATAAAAATAACAAATACATAGCACAGCAAAGGGAACAGCTAGTGTGAGCTTACGCGTTTCGCACTGAACTTCGCACTAGCTATGATTAAGCGCTGAAGTTCAGTGTGAAACGCGTCAGCTCACACTAGCTGTTCCCTTTGCTGTGCTATGTATTTGTTATTTTTATTTTAATAAAAGCACAATCAAATTTTTTTTTTGGAGTGCGGCAGTCCAAGTTTTTTCACTATTTTTGCATTGCTATATGCATTGGCTGCACCCACGGTTCTGGATCCTGTGAGGAGATCATCTGCTGCACCTGAGCGGTTACCTCCCTTCCTGAACTAAGGGCAGATGGATTCCAGGAAATAAACGCTACATAAATCATCTGCCCTTACCATACTTGCCAACTGTCCCGAATTTCCTGGGACATTCCCGTGATTTAGACCTTTTTCCCTGTTTTAGCGTTTCCCGTGAAACGTCCCGGGAAATATGCGTTTTCCTGATTTTTCGCCACCGCTGTCCCTCGCCCATTTTTCGCTACCGCTGCACCTCGCCCATGGACGGCGGAGACAATGTTTCCGCCGGCCGCCATTTTACAGAAGACCAGAAGTAACGTAGAGGAGAACAAACAAGAGGCGAGGCCAGCCGGGTGGCTGGCAATAGAAATTAAGCTGCCACCCACCACCCCCGCCCGCTGCCGGTCTGTCTGTGATCAGTTGCGGAAAAGGCGACTGGGTGGGGGGGTTGGGCGGCGCCGCAGCTCAATTTCTATTGGCAGCCATCCAGCCGGCTCTGCCTCTATTTTGTTCCACTCGGCCTGTTACTTCTGTAATGGCGGCGGAGACTCCACTGCTGGGATACCTGATGTAAAGGGGACTCCACTGGGGGATACCTGATGTAAGGGGGGCTCCACTGGGGGATACCTGATGTAAAGGGGCTCCACTGGGGGACACCTGATGTAAGGGGGACACCGCTGGGGAATACCTGATGTAAGGGGGACACCGCTGGGGGATACCTGATGTAAGAGAGGCTCCACTGGGGGATACCTGATGTAAGTGGGATACCACTGGGGGGATACCTGATGTAAGGAGTGGCTCCACTGGGGGAAACCTGATGTAAAGGGGGCTCCACTGGGGGATACCTGATGTAAGAGGGACACCGCTGGGGGATACCTGATGTAAGGGGGGCTCCACTGGGGGATAATTGATGTAAGTGGGACACCGCTGGGGGGGATACCTGATGTAAGGATTGGCTCCACGGGGGGATACCTGATGTAAAGGGGGCTCCACTGAGGGACACCTGAGGTAAAGTGGGCTCCACTGGGGGACAACTGGTGTAAGGGGGGCTCCACTGGGGGACACCTGATGTAAGGGGGACACCGCTGGGGGATACCTGATGTAAGGAGAGACTCCGCTGGGGACACCTGATGTAAAGAGGGATTCTGCTGGGAATGCCTGGTGTATGGGGACACCTGATAGCATCTGGTGGCAGGCGACGTGGCAAGTGACACAATCAGAGCTCCCGCTGATTCAACATTATGGTGAGTTGAACTATTTAATTTTTTTTATTACAATGTAATAATAGTAATAATGCGCTTCAATCATTCTGACACCATAACAACCACGGTGCCGGGATGATTGAAGTGCTAACACCAGGTGTTTG
The DNA here is from genome assembly GCA_029206835.1 of Rana muscosa. Classification (NCBI taxonomy): domain Eukaryota; kingdom Metazoa; phylum Chordata; class Amphibia; order Anura; family Ranidae; genus Rana; species Rana muscosa. The sequence goes on along the minus strand of CM055120.1, from coordinate 369,794,762 downwards.
GAGTAGCTTTGCGTGCTGCATTTTTCTTTCCCCCCGCTATGTCACACCTACAAACGAATGCCACGCCCCTAATTATAATAAGACTCCACCTACAAAGAAAAAAGTGTCCCTATACATATTTTTACAATGTTGCCAACTATGCCTTACTCAAGATGGACACTGCTAGAAATGCTAGGGGGGTGTTTCTCAAAGTAATTTCTCAACAAAACAAAGCATAGAGACATAGATGGATGGGCGAGTTTTGATTGAATATTCAAAATAAATCAACTAGAGATTTCAGTTTGTGGTGCTCAGACACAGTTAGGTTCCCTTCAAAGCGTGGTGCTATGTTAGACTTGGAGCATATCAGGGTAACACTGTTGTGGGCACAGAATGATGGCTAATCATAAAAAGAAAGGTAAACCTGGGAAAAATGTTTAGATAAGGAGATAAGGGAGAGGAACATTCTGTGGTAGAAAGTGGGTGACTACATTCAGGGCCATTGATAGGGGGGTAGAGCTGCCCTCCCCTACTGAGGATTTATCAGTTCATCAGTAGGGGGCCCAGGGGCAAAGAGGGAACTATTTACTCATTTTCAGGAGCAGGCAGAGCAATTCTAAGTGCTGTGGCTCCCGACATTTAAATAAAAGTTCTGGCCACCCTGCCCTAGTATACTTACCGTGGGCGATCCGCAAGCCGTTAATATGCATCTGGTCCAGGGATTTACACAAATCTACTACATAGCAGGGCAGAAAGACAGATTCTTCCATTCTGCAATTAAATATCACCTGCTGCTGGTCTTGTCCCTACCCCAGGTTGTGACTGGACAGTGAAAGGAGTAGCAGTAAACTGATGAGCTAATTTCTCTGTCTGTCTGCTCTCTCCTCCTATCAGCATGCTTCTTTTTAGCTTATAAGCCATGCAGCACATCTGACTGATGTATGGTACAATATATTAAAGCCGTAAATACAGAGTTGCATTAACGTGTGTCTTTTATTTTTGCATTTAAGTTCAGCTAAAGTTCCTACAATTTCCATTACAGTTATTCATTTAAGTATTTCCCTTGGTTATGTTTTTATTTCTTGGCCCGCGTGTCACTTTTACTAATACAGTAGCACTATGATGTACCAACGTTTTATGCCATAAACATTCAGAATTTATGTGTTTATCATTCAGTTTGAGTAAAATACATGAAACATTTATGAACTATAACATTTCGCTCTACAGGTTTCCTAAGAAAGTAGAACAATCCTCATAAACTATTCCAAATATGTAACACATGCTCTGGAATCTGGGTGATCAGACAAACTCCAGCTCCTTCCCAGATAACAGCAAAGGATGCTGATGTGTTATTAAACATCTCAAGCTGCACCTGTTAAATGTTTTGCCGAATGGTGAAACCGTCCAAGGATTTGTTCGTTTTATTTATTTGGTTCTGGAATATTCAGCAACTCTCTGAACTGTCCAAAGAACAATTTCCATTCAGGTTCTACCTTACTAGAATGTAACAGTACTGTATGTACATCTTTAACCACTTCAATACCCAGCTATAGTAATATGACGTCCACAGATGGGATCTCCCATCCTGGGTGGGCGTCATATGACGTCCTGGGTTTGAGGGGGGATATCTGAATGATGCCTGCAGCTAGAGGCATCATTCAGATATCCTTCTGTTCTGCCGGCGATTTTGTGCACCATAAGAATGATCATAGCGGCGGTTCCGCCGCTTGATCGTTCTTATAGGCGGCGGGAGGGGACATCCCCCCGCTCCCGCCGCCATCCTGTGCTTTTCCGGGCTCTCCTGTGCCATCGGGGACCCGGAGAGAATCGTCCGGCGCCGGTGGTGGGTCACGTGACGATAGGGTGACCACATTTCCAAACTGCCATTCAGGGACACCCCCCCGTTCCCAAAAATTAGCTTGTGCTGTAACGAATCACAGCACAGTGATTGGACACAAGAGGTGGGATTTATGATTTCTCCAATCACAAGCAGGGGGCGGGGATTGTGCTCCTCCAGGCATTCCTGGCCAGGACAAGTACTGTCAGTGAGTAAAGCAGTGATGTGGCAGCCTTTTTTGGGGGCATCAGATTGGCCCGGGGGTGGCTGTGTCAGTTTCATTCCGGGACACTGTATTGTCCTGGAATGAAGGTGCCCGGGACAGACCTGCAAAATGCGGGACTGTCCTGGGCAATCCGGGACACGTGGTCACCCTACGTGACGACCATAGAGATGACTGGTGACCAGATGGTCACCAGTCATCTCTATGACCGTCGGAGGCCCGGGCGCGATGTGATGACGTCACGCCCGGGTCCTCAGATGTAAACAAAGCCGTCATTGCGGCTAGTAAGTATGAGATCAGTGAAAAAAAATTCACGATCTTATGCTTTCCAGCCTGGAGGAGAGATGTGGGGTCTTATTGACCCCGCATCTCTCAATAAAGAGGACCTGTCACACACATTCCTATTACAAGGGATGTTTACATTCCTTGTAATAGGAATAAAAGTGATCAAAAAAAATAAAAAAGTAAAGTAAGTGTAAAAAAAAAAAAAAAAATAAGTAAAAAAAATAAAATAATAAAAAAAATTTTTTTAAACGCCCCTGTCCCCGGTAGCTCGCGATCAGAAGCGAATGCACACGCAAGTCCCACCCACATATGTAAACGCCGTTCAAATGACATATGTGAGGTATCGCCGCGTGCAACAATTCTAGCACTAGACCTCCTCTGTAACTCTAACCTGGTAACCTGTAAAAAAATTTAAAGCATCGCCTATGGAGATTTTTAAGTACCGAAGTTTGGCGCCATTCCATGAGTGGGCGCAATTTTAAAGCGTGACATGTTAGGTATCTATTTACTCGGCGTAACATCATCTTTCATATTTCATATTTTCCCAAAAAATTGGCCTTTGAAAAATTATTGCGCAAATACCGTGCAAGAAAAAAAGTTGTACTGACCATCATTTTATTCCCTAGGGTGTCTGCTAAAAAAACATATATAATGTTTGGAAGTAATTTTCTAGCAAAAGAATGATGATTTGTACATGTAGGAGAGAAGTGCTAGAATAGGCCCGGTATGGAAGTGGTATAAAAAGCCCTGTATTGAAGTGGTTAAAGCTGAACCCCGGGCTGTGAAAAAATATTCTTGCAGTAGGGCCTTCACACTGCAAAGTGTTAAATGCTCGATAAGTCACACGACTTAATGTCATTGAAAAAAATGAAGTTTTTCTCGACGTGATTCTTCTCAAGCCTGCCTTGGCTACACACGATCATGAAAAAAAATGCTTGAGCAAAGCGCGGTGACGTACGAAATGTACGACGGCACTATAAAGGGGAAGTTCCATTCGGATGGCGCCACCCTTTGGGCTGCTTTTGCTGATCCTCGTGTTAGTAAAGTTTGGTGAGAGACGATTCGTGCTTTTCAGCCTCGTGCTCCTCAGTCCGTTACAGCGTGACGAATATGCTATCTCTATTACGAACGCTAGTTTTACCAGAACGAGCGCTCCTGTCTCATCACTTGCTTCTGAACATGGCCGTTTTTCATGACGAGAAAAACGACGACGTGAAAAACGACGAGAAAAATTAGAGCATGTTCCAAATATTTAATGCCCATTTTTCACGTCGTGAAAAATGCTCTGGAGCCTACACACGATCGTTTTTAATGACCAAATAAAAAAATTGCATTTTTCTCCTCATGAAAAACGGTCGTGTGTACGCGGCATCATACCTTATTCTTGGTTCCAACAGGCTTCCTGCATCCATGCAACCAACAATTTCTCCTCTCCAAGGTGCTCTCAGCTGCATAGTGTGCTCACCTCTTCTATTTACAATGCAGGGTTAGAAGTCCTGCATTGTACAAGATGATGCAGAGGGACTGCTTACAGCCCGAAACACCAGGAAGAAGAGGACAGTGCTGAAATTTACTGGAGTGGGGAATCAGGGTAAGTAATAAAGCCTCTTCCTCTACCATGGAAATAATTTGCATTTAACCCTTGCAGTACAAGAGGGACAACACTGTAAATGTATTTTTTTTTCTACAAAATAGGAGAGATACATAGGCGAAGGTGGCTTCCGACCTCTTTTCTGCCTACAGAGCTGTTCACACTTGAAAATTTTATAGCCTGTATTATAAATCAACTGGATCTCAGCAGATGATCTGGATGGTCTATGGGTACCATCAAAATTCAGTCACTTTTTTGACTGACAGACCTCAAAAGACTAGTGTATAAGCCTTATGATAGACCATGTTCTCCCAAGATGGACTACAAGACTATGTGTCCATTGTCCACCTATGCCCGGGGTCAACCCCCCAATGCACATGTCAAGACAGCCACTTAATGCCTTATACAATGGCACCTGAGGACACTTTCACCCAGGGGTGTCACTTGTGGGGTTCCCTGAGACTGCAATTGGCGATTCAATTTTTTTCTTAAAAATTGACAGCATGAGCACCCTGCCAAAATGCCGTGTCACCCAGCACATCCTCCCCAGGACTGCATGAAGCCACAAAAAAATCCATCACTTGATATGAGGTACAGGCAGGAAGTGCAGTGCTAGAACTAATGTCCAGGGGCGTACAGTGGCGTAACATGTGTACAGTGGTGGTGGAACAGGTGTACAGGAGTTTGCAATGGTGCAACCTGTGTGTGGGGGTAGAGTGGTAAAGAGGTGTACTGACAGCGTAATGGTAGTGAAACAAGGTGTTCCAGGGGTTACGGTGGTAGCGGAACAGGTGTGCAGGGCAGGCACAGTTAAGTGGCAGTAGAACAGGTGTGCAGGGCAGGCACAGTTAAGTGGCAGTAGAACAGGTGTGCAGGCACAGTTTAGTGGCAGTAGAACAGGTGCAAGGGTGGTGCAATGGTGGGGGAACATATGTACAGGGTTTTGCAATGGTGCAACAGGAGTGTGGGGGTAGAGTGGTGGAAGAGGTGTGTAGGGGGTGCAGTGGTGGAACTGGCCTGGAGGGACTGCAATAGTGGTACAGGTGTTTGGGAAGGGGTGGGGAGTTTAGAGGTGAGCAAAGGTAAATAAGAGAGGAAATGACAGAATATGACTAGGCTGTCAAGCACAAAGCCTAACCCATGGCCCAACCATCTCCCTGATGTTACTGAAAGTGATTTCCAGTTACCAGCTAAGGACATTGAGGTGCAGGCATTGGGGCTGATGTGAGGTCTGAAGGTGCAAATGTTAGGGCTGATCTGAGGTCTGAAGGTGCATCAATTGCCACCTTCTCTTTAAGTCAAACCCGAACACTGTAGCGGCGCACAGCAATTTTTTTTATATATAAAGAATACAGAGTTCCCCCTTTACATCTGAACTTGCAGAGTTCCCTTTCACTGTAAGGCGGGACTCTGCAGACTCTGATGTAAGGGAGAACTCCAGGGACTCTAACATAAGGGATGCTCTGGGAACACTGATTAAAGGGGGAACACTGAGAACTCTGATGTACGGAGAGGACTCTGATGTAAGGGGAACACTGTGGCCTCTGGTGTAAAGGGGGACTCTGATGTAAAGGGTGCTCTGAGAAGCCTGATTTGCCTAATGCCCCGTACACATGATAGAAATTTCCGATAAAAAAAGTCAGACGGGGTCCATCTGAGTTTTTTCATTGGAAATTCCGACCGTGTGTGGGCCCCATCGGAGAAATTCAGATGAATTCCATCGGAATTTTCAAATAGAACATGTTCTGTTTTTTTCCGATGAAATTCCGTCAGAATTCCGATGGAAGTTTGACCGGAAAAAGGTCCAATCGTGTGTACGGGGCATTAGTGTACTAACTCAGAGGCAGGAGAGAGAAGGGGGAGAATTCAGTCATAGACAGGGATGGATGGTGAGCTCACTCACTTCTTGGCAGTCAGCACCTCTCATCCAGATGTATCTGAGGCTGCTGGGCTTTAAATTTCTGGCCCCAACTTTCCTTTTCTGAGGCATAGCACTGGGGATTGGAGTGTGGGCAGACACAGAGGGGTAGGGGTGTTTTGGGTGGGGGTTTGTTAGTGCTGGCTTTGTGCAGTGTGAAAGAGTGTAACAGACACACTCGGCTTAGACAACTGCAACCAGCAACTCTGCTGGAAAGCCATAGTCCAGTCTAAATATTGTGTCCGGATTTCAGGCAGTCTGATTCCAAACCCAAACTGTCCGGGTGAATCCTGGACAGGTGGCAACCCTATCCGAGGTCTGCAGGTGCAGTAATTAGGACTGATCTAAAGTATGATGGAGTAGGAAATCGTGCTGATCTGAGGTCTGAAGGTGCAGGAATTGGGGCTGATCTGAGGTCTGAAGATGCGAGAACCGGGACTGATCTGAGGTCTGAAGATGCGAGAACCGGGACTGATCTGAGGTCTGAAGATGCGAGAACCGGGACTGATCTGAGGTCTGAAGATGCGAGAACCAGGACTGATCTGAGGTCTGAAGATGCGAGAACCGGGACTGATCTGAGGTCTGAAGATGCCAGAATTGGGGATGATCTGAAGTGTGAAGGTGCAGGCCTTGGGACTGATTTGATGTCTGAAGGTACAGTCATTGGGGCTGATCTGATATCTAAAGGTGCATAAATTGGGACTGATCTGATATTTGAAGGTGCGGAAATGGGGCTGATGTTAGGTCTGGAGGTGCAGGAATTGGGGATACTATGAGATCTGGAGGTTCATGTTTTGTGTGTGCACCAGTTATTCATTAATTACTTTAACTTGTCATTATCAGTACAACTATGAGTGCAAAAAAAAGAAAACAAATTATGAAAATATATAACTACATTGCGCATCTCTGGTTAATTGTGGAAAAAGAAAATGAATTCAGATTAGTTAAACTGTCCAACTGCTGTGTAATATCTTCATTTAGGATTTTGTTTTTCTGTAGTTAGACCCGCAAACACCAGAGAGTCGGTTTTTGCAAAACATACAGCTCCAAACTGTTACTGTTTTTTGTAGGAATGAAAGCAAGGAACTCAGTATTAGGGACGCAGCCACTGCACCACCCACATTCTTTTATTTATAGATATTTTTTAATCTATAAAAAAAGATGAAAATTCCCTTATGACGATCGACATATTTGTTTATCACATACAGGGGAGCCATAATCACAGCATGACTACCACTTAAAGCGAGAAATAAACCCAAAACCAAAAATATAATATCTTGCAGACAAAACATAGGAAAAAGTAAGCAGGACTATAATGGTGCTAGTAAATTAATACTGAACACAGTGGTAGACTTGACTACCAATTGATAAAAAAAAATATACAGTATCTTTTATTATTGACAATTTTTACAAAAATATTAAAAATGTGAGCAATATCACAGAATTCATAAAAGGGTAATTACAACAATGGTGGTTGCATCAATGTTCAACTGAGAAGATCATACACAATCCTAACATGTTTCGCCCATTGGGGCTTCGTCAGGGGAAGTATGTCTCAGACGTCTAAACGAATGATCAGCTAGTGAATGAACAAAAAAGAAAAGATTACCATTTGGAAATCAGTAATAGACAATTAGTTTAGAAGCATTAGAGATCAGCCTGTAGACAGGTCCACAAATGATATGAAGCTGGCAACTTACCACCAAAGACCCTAGATGGATATTGGGGGAGAGTAGAGGAAACCCCACAGTGGGAGGGCGAAAAGGCGGCAGGGAGAGGCCTTTTCGCCCTCCCACTGTGGGGTTTCCAGGCACTGTGGGGTTTCTTGGCCAGGTCATATGACCTGGCCAAGAAAAACAAAACGAGATACCAAAACTTTTAATCAAAGCGAGCAATTGATAGGAAAAGCCATCATAATTATATGTATAAATAGAAAAATATATGTGACCTTGTATACACCAGGACGCAGCGATGAATAGGCTGTTTGTCCATTTACCACGATCACTACATCAAAAATACCATAATAGAGACTTAAAAAAAACATGAAAATACTCACTTAAAATCAAAGGTATGAAGCGTGAACACTTCAAGAGAGAGTAGAAGAGGGGGGGCACCTGTCAATATAAATCCACAAAACCACTATAATATCTTGCAGTTTACCAATCATTAGATGTGGTGGCTGCATCAGATTTCTGTTTTCACCTGATGATCTTGTCAGTAACACACCTCCTGTACTGGTGAGACACAGCTCTGGAGGAATGAGAAGAGTAGGCACAGCAGACAGCATCATTGTCAGTCTGCAGGGGGAGGGGACTGTTAAATGTTTTCGCAGATTTAGAACCGCTAACTAATTCAATCCAAACTCCAGCTAAAATTTTTATAAGTAGTTACAGCAAACAGTTTTGTTCCTTTTGGGATAAAAGTTTTGCATGAATAAATAAAAGCTGATCATTTTAACCACTTGCCGACTGTCCGCCATCAATCGAATCGCCGTCGTCGATTGACAGAATTGCACTCCTGCGCAAATCACTGTAGCTGTACGGTGGGCGCTTTAAGGAGTATAGTGGGAGCCGGGCACCCGCAATCGCTCCTGACAGATCGAGGAAGGGGATCTGTGTGTGTAAAAACACAAATCCACGTCCTGTCAGGGGAGAGGAGACAGATCATGTTTTCCCTATAATATAGGAACAACGATCGGTCTCCTCCCCAAGTCAGTCCCATCCCCCCACAGTTAGAACACACAGTGAGGGAACACATTTAACCCCTTGATCGCCCCCTAGTGTTAACCCCTTCCTTGCCAGTGACATTTATACAGTAATCAGTGCATTTTTATAGCACAGATCGCTGTATAAATGTCAATGGTCCCAAAAATGTGATAAAAGTGTCTGATCTGTCCACCACAATGTCGCAGTCCTGATAAAGAAAAAAATGCCATAAATCTAACCCCTATTTTGTTGACGCTATATCTTTTGCTCAAACCAATCAACGCTTATTGCGGTTTTTTTGTTGTTGTTTTTTTTACCAAAAACATGTAGAAGAATATATATTGGCCTAAACTTTTTTTTGTTTTTTTGAAATTGGGATATTTATTATAGCAAAAAGTAAAAAAATAATATTATTTTTTTTCAAAATTGTCGCTTTTCTTTTGTTTATAGCGCAAAAAATAAACAAAAGATGGGTTTTACTTCCTCTTTTGCTCCCTGCAAAGCCTGCCAATTAAAAGCATAATGGGCTAGTATGCATCGCATACTAGCCCATTATGTGACACTTAACTGCAAACGAATCCAGTGCTGTCCCCTGTGCAGGCTGCATTCATCTTCTCGCCCCTCTTCCTTCCTTCTGTGATTCGCCAGAGCCGCGTGACGTCACTCCCGCGCATGCGCATGGGAGCCGCCGGTAACGGCACAGTCTAACTGAAGTGCCATTGCTTCAGTGCGCATGTGCCGATGACTTCGGCACATGCTGATACAGGGGATACCTTCTAAACCGTGCAGGTTTAGGAGATATCCAGGGTAGCTACAGATAAGCCTTATTATAGGCTTACCTGTAGCAAAAAGTGGTATGTATGGGTTTACAACCACTTTAAACTATGTTACTAAATAAGCCCTGTACTGATGTATCATGAAGAACTTTCACACATGCTCTGGTGTGCAGGGTTGGGGGTCTTCTGCCTAGGAGCCTTCTGCTTTATAGTTGTTACAACATAGCGCTGTAGTGTTTCCTTGCTTTAAAAAATTGCAACACTGGCTTAGAGTTTTTTTGGTAAAATCATTAAAATGTAGCAATAACAGACTTCCTTAAAGTTTATCTAAACCAGTTGTGTCCAACCTTTTGACCTTCCTGGGCCACATTGGAAGAAGATGAATTGTTTTGGGCTGCATTTGCTCGGGCACAGCAGCTCATTCATTTTAATGGACTGCTGTGCCTGCATTTCGTGCAGGAAAAAGGTTCCCGCGCCATTTTTGAAACACAGTGGCCGGGAAATTACATGGTGCTTTTGCACCATGCGATTTCTCGGGAGCTCCTGCACCTGAAAACACACTGGGTTTTTAAAAGCATGGGGGTGCCACCAAGAATGACTGGCAGCCCGTGCGTCTGTAAAGAGCAGCGTATTTTGACCTCGGGTGGTTGCTGGTGCGGGAACACCTGTGATTCCCTCACCCGAAACCACCCGCAGTAGTGTGAACTTAACTTCACGGACAGTTTGTAAAATCCATGATTTTTATATCTGTCTGTGAATATCCATTACGGACATGCAGGCTGTATGTTCGCAAACTGACATTTATGGACAGATATAAAAATTATGGAAATAACAAACTGTCCTTGAATTTAATGACGGTTGGCAACCCTGGTATGTGCTGTGTGGGAAGGTAGAGGGGAGGTTGTTGGCAGCTGGTTTTGGGGGGCACAACTGAAATCTGGGGGAGGCACAGCTTACCCTAACACTCCCCTGATACAGCAATGCGGCATTTACTTGCCTGGCCCTATGTGGAGTCCCTGCATTTGCTGTTGCCACTGCTTTTACAAAACTGGCACCCCTGGCATCCCTTCAACTGTGCCTGATCCTGGATTCTCTGTGCTGGCCACTGTGACCTCTATGTATATACAGCATCCCCTGCATCCCTCCATACGTGCCTGTGCCGGTGTTCTGCCAAATAAGTTCCTCCCTGTACTGCGCAGGCGTGAACTGAGCTCCGAAAATAGCCGAACATGTAGAGCTGAGAGTCAGCTCTAGACGGCGCCTGCGCAATGAAATAGTTATTACAGCAGGTCCAGGGCGACGTGGACCTTGCTGTAAGTGGCCAGTCGGCCTCACGTCCTCTCTTCGCTCGGACGGCTCGCTTCGCTCGCTCGGCCTCCTGGCTCTTTTTTTATCATCTCCATGTCCACGGGGATGGTAAGGAAAGAGCCTGGATGTCAGAAGTGTAGCAATTTGGTGTGCGCAGGCGCCGTCTAGAGCTGACTCTCAGCTCTACATGTTCGGCTATTTTTCAGTTCATGCCTGCGCAGTTATTGTATGAAGTGGAAGTTTGCCGGGAGCGCTGGTACAATGACTTTGTGTGGACCCACATTCAGGTCTCACAAGCCCGTAGGTACCTCGCGTGTTCTCCCAAGGCATCTCAGCGTTTCAAGGACTGCAAAGCAGAATGGATGCTGGGGCGGCATATCCACGCGGACAAGGTGCTGATTCGACGCAAGGAAGGGGAAGATGTTGAATACCATCTGGAAACCATGGACCAGCATTTGAAACCACTTGTCCTGCCGCACCCTCACTTCTATCTGTAGGAGATAAAAGACTCAGTTTGCCGCTTAATGTTGCTGAACTCTCCGGGTTTGCTGCTTGTTTCCTGGGAAAACTCAGTGACTGTACCCGAGCTAATGGGTGTTTGTGCTCTCAGTAGGAATTGAAGGACTGTTCCTGTTGTTGTTCTTCATTCTCCAACAAGTAATCTTGGACTCTGGGGTAGAGAGGGCCAAAGAAGAAGAGGTCTCCACAAGTGCAGTTACCGGGATGCTGTCACCAGGTGGCAGTGTCGTGCATCGGCATTCACTTTTCACACACACACTTTTTGAAGGAAAGGTTTTCTTTACGGAGAGGTTCTTTCGTTCTCACACGAACATATGTGTCAGGAATTTGTGTGTTTAATATTTATTTTTCCCTCTGCAGGAGAACATCCCATCAAGACCGCTGAGAGTGGGGCGGGTATAAGTCAGTGTGGTCGGAGGGGGGTAAATGTAATGATGTGGCTTTTGAGATGTTTTACAGTTATATGTTATTTGTTCCCCTCCCCTCCCTTTTCATTTGAGGCTCAGGCACAACTGCTCCAGGTAGTTATTTTTTTTTTATTTTTTTTTGCAATTTTTGCAATTTTCAGTCGGTTTCTGGACTGGACTGTGTCAGCCCTTGAGAGCATAGTTTATTCCAGACACTGGGGACCAGTGTCAAACAACCAGGGGGAGGTATATGCTTTTCTCTCATGTTTGAATTTGGTGGGGATATCTGTAATGTATGGTTCCCTGGGGCCCAGCGGGTGGCGCTGTCGCTTTGGGCCCGGGGTTGAGCCATCATTGCAGTGCCGTACCCTTTTTGGCCTCTTGCAGCATGAGTACAGCGGGGCGGGGGCTCCGCTGGGCTTGCTGGGGGAGGGTATAAAGGGGTCGGCCATTTTGGTCACGGGGTTGTCGAGTCCCAGGCACCTTCAGCCTGAGGGCTGTGGTTCGTGGTCGGTGTCCAGGCGGCCTAGGCCTGGACACCCGGAGCTCGTGTTCCACCCCAGGCACCTTCAGCCTGGGGTGAGGTACTCGGTTGGAGGCCTGGGGCCTGGGGCCCAGTGTCCTCCGCTGGGCTCCGCGAGGGAAGAATGGCGTAAGGGACCGGAGGAGTTACTCACCCGAAGACCTGGTGCAGCAGATTGCCGGTGCCGGGTGAGTCTCAGGAGACCGCCCGGAGGGATATCTTCCCAAACAGGGGCCTAGTGCAGTCAGGAGGAAGGTTCACAGTTCACCCGGTAGGTGGCAGCTACCAATTCACGGTCGATGGCAGAGACCGTGCGCCAAGCCTATTCGCACGCAAAGAAAAGGAATAGGAGAGTTCATTGTGCCTGGGCCTACTCGTATCCACACCCCCTGTCTGTTTGTTGAGGGAGTCCAACTGGTTGTGTTTCATCCTGACATTGAAAAATAAAGGAGTGTTGGACTTTTATTGGTGTGGGGCTCAATTACTGGCAGACACTGTTCCACAGAAGAAGCGGAGGCTCCAAACACCGAACACCGACCCGAAGGTAAAGAAACTTTGCTCACACCACACAAACGTCTGCGGTGAAGGCTTGGCGTGGTGACCCCACACTCTCTCCTCCAGGATACCCCTAGACAAGCAGTAACCAGCCAGCAGAGGAGTGGGAGAGTGGAGGCCGCTACATAGGTTTTAGTTTTACATACATTTTAACACAAAGTCATGAAAATATATACAGTAAAATCTTGGATTGCGAGCATAATTTGTTCCAGAAACATGCTTTTAATCCAAAGCGTATATCAAAGCGAATTTCCCCATAAGAAATAATGGAAACTCAAATGATTCGTTCTACAACCATTTATTCATAAATCCTTCAGTTTATAGTCCATATACAGTGGGGCAAAAAATTATTTAGTCAGCCACCAATTATGCAAGTTCTCCCACTTAAAAGATGAGAGAGGCCTGTAATTGTCATCATAGGTAAACCTCAACTATGAGAGACAAAATGTGGAAACAAATCCAGACAATCACATTGTCTGATTTGGAAAGAATTTATTTGAAAATTATGGTGGAAAATAAGTATTTGGTCACCTACAAACAAGCAAGATTTCTGGCTCTCACAGACCTGTATCTTCTTCTTTAAGAGGCTCCTCTGTCCTCCACTCATTACCTGTATTACTGGCACCTGTTTGAACTTGTTATCAGTATAAAAGACACCTGTCCACAACCTCAAACAGTCACACTCCAAACTCCACTATGGTGAAGACCAAAGAGCTGTCGAAGGACACCAGAAACAAAATTGTAGACCTGCACCAGGCTGGGAAGACTGAATCTGCAATAGGCAGGCAGCTTGGTGTGAAGAAATCAACTGTGGGAGCAATACTTGGAAAATGGAAGACATACAAGACCACTGATAATCTCCCTCGATCTGGGGCTCCACACAAGATCTCACCCCTTGGGGTCAAAATGATCACAAGAACGGTGAGCTGGGACCAACGTAACAAAGGCTACCATCAGTAACACACTACGCCGCCAGGGACTCAGATCCTGCAGTGCCAGACTTGTCCCCCTGCTTAAACCAGTACATGTTCGGGCCCGTCTGAGGTTTGCTAGAGAGCATTTGGATGATCCAGAAGAGGATTGGGAAAATGTCATATGGTCAGATGAAACCAAAGTAGAACTGTTTGGTAGAAACACAACTCGTCATGTTTGGAGGAGAGAGAATGCTGAGTTGCAACCAAAGAACACCATACCTACTGTGAAGCATGGGGGTGGCAACATCATGCTTTGGGGCTGTTTCTCTGCAAAGGGAACACGACGACTGATCTGTGTACATGAAAGAATGAATGGGGCCATGTATCGTGAGATTTTGAGTGCAAACCTCCTCCCATCAGCAAGGGCATTGAAGATGAAACGTGGCTGGGTCTTTTAGCATGACAATGATCCCAAACACACCGCCCGGGCAACGAAGGAGTGGCTTCGTAAGAAGCATTTCAAGGTCCTGGAGTGGCCTAGCCAGTCTCCAGATCTCAACCCCATAGAAAACCTTTGGAGGGAGTTGAAAGTCTGTGTTGCCCAGCGACAGCCCCAAAACATCACTGCTCTAGAGGAGATCTGCATGGAGGAATGGGCCAACATACCAGCAACAGTGTGTGACAACCTTGTGAAGACTTACAGAAAACATTTGACCTCTGTTATATATCCTTTGTTGGCAATGACAAAGTGTTGAGATGAACTTTTGATATTGACCAAATACTTATTTTGCACCATAATTTCCACCATAATTTGCAAATAAATTCTTTCCATATCAGACCATGTGATTGTCTGGATTTGTTTCCACATTTTGTCTCTCATAGTTGAGATATACCTATGATGACAATTACAGGCCTCTCTCATCTTTTTAAGTGGAAGAACTTGCACAATTGGTGGCTGACTAAATACTTTTTTGCCCCACTGTATAAAGATTATATCAATGTGATAGGTTGTGTAACCATAAAATGTCCATCCACAAATGGCAACCTCCACAAGGAGATTAGAAGCAAAATCCTGCAGGAGCTACAGAGTATAAAAGAGAAGAGAGGCGTCACTAAGTGTAGCAATATGTTGCTAAATGCTGTACCTTCATTAAATTTAACCATATTGCTACACTTAGAGGCGCCTCTCTTCTCTTTTATACTCAGTTTTGACATGACACTACTTGTATATCAGGACATCACTTGTATATCAAGTCAAAATGTATTTAAAAAATGTGCTTGTCTTGCAAAACATTCTCAAACCAAGTTACTCTCAAACCAAGGTTTAACTGTAATGCAAAATTCAATTAAAGTGGAATTCTTGGACAACCCTAACTACTCCTAAAACTGTCCCCTCCCCCTTTTAACTCCTATACTTACTAACCTGTGTAAGAAAGATGCATCGACTTTTCTATTTTTAGGCCACTCCAATCCGGTCACAGGATCTCCCCTATGTCAGCCAGTAGTGGCTGCAGGGGAGAAAGCGCTATATCAATGGCTAGTAAAGCTTGGAGCAGTGACATCACCCATAGGCTTCAATGGCTCCTCCACTGTCGGCGCTCCCTCCTCTCCCCTGCAGCAGCACTGGCTGACACAGGGGAGCAGTATTTGATGACCAGACCAGTGTCTTAAAAATAAGTAAGTATATACATCGTTCTTCCACAGGTTAGTAAGTATACAGTAGATGCTAAAAGGGGGGAGGGGACAGTTTTAACAGTAGTTAGGGTTTTCTTGGAATTCCACTTTGAGTAACAAGTGCTTTTATTGTTTTAATTACTATACTTAATGTGGTCTTTCCTTTTCCAGGAGGGACTTTTCAGACAAGACCTAAAAGGTCAACATACGTGCAAGTAAAATGTAAATAGTATTTTTCCCCATTGTAATGAAAACTGATTGTGTCAGCACTGCGAGTCTTACATCACACCACAATGTGATGAATACTGATAAGATGTTGGGACTTTTGTCAGTATCAGGAATGCATGTTTTGTAAAGAATGTTGTGTACTAAGCTTCTGCGTAGCAATTCTAACACTGACCCTACGCTACCCTAACAGAACTGAGCGTCACTAGGAGTAATAAGCTTTGTCAGACATGAGGACTGACTCACACGCTGGGGTCATTTAAAGATATTTCTAACTGCTGGGGAAAAAAATATCTTCCAATATACAGTATATTAAATCACTATGATATTCATAGGACTGATAAATTTGCTGGATGCCCAAAAATCTAATCAAAATAATGGAAATAAATATGGTGATTAGATGTTAAAATTGTATGTTACAATAAACATGTTAGGATATAAATATGAGGACTGCCTTTCTTGGATTTCAAAGGTAGGTTGTCAACTGCATGTAGTTTGTCGCTGACCTGAAACAAGCGTACAGTCATTGAAATTTTTGAACAGTGAAGTTCCATGCCAAAAAAAAACGAAACAAAGGAAATCTGCAGTAACAACAATATGGGTAATCAATGTGTATAATATATGCTATACATAAAATAAATCTGAAAGCTCTATAGCAGCCTTTCTCAACCAGTGTTCCACAGAACCCTAGGGTTCCTCCAGGGGTTGTCAGGGGTTCCTTGAGCAATGAGCAATTTCTGCCTCTCAGATGAGAAACCTCTATCAACAATGATCTTTTTAACTATCTGTAATGCCTTGTACACATCCGACTGATTTTTCAGACGGAATTCCGTTCAAGCTGTCTTGCATACACACTGTCACACCAAATTCCGACCGTCAAGAACTCGGTGCATACAACACTACGACGAGCCGAGAAAAATTAAGGTAAATGCTTCCGAGCATGCGTCGACTTGATTCTGAGCATGCATGTTTTTTTCTCCGTCGGACTTCCATACAGACAGAGAACATGTTCTCTTTCTAACTCCGTCAGAATTTCCAAAAGTCCGATGGGGCACACATACGGACAGGAATATCTGATGAAAAAATTCCGTCTGACTTTTTTCATCAAAAATTCCGACCGTGTGTACAAGGCATGAGGGGAGGATTCTCCCCAATGAAAACAAATGTAAGGAGCTTTCTTTCCACTGACCATCAGCTGTAGATTTAGTAATTATTAGCAGTGGCTCCCTAAACCCAGAAAGCTATTTCAAGGATTCCTATATGTTAAAAAGTTTGAGAAAGGCTGCACTATAATAATAAGGATATAAATCCAGTGTAAAGTAAATAAAGTAAAAAAAAAACTCCACTGAATAGCATGAAGTCCCAAACCACAAGGACCCTTACATAGATTATGATTCCATCACTACGCACAATACAAAGAAGTTCATCCTTTTAAATTGACCTTGTAGGTAAATGCACATATTTTTTAAATATACCGTATTTATCGGCGTATAACACGCACAGGCGTATAACACGCACCCTAACTTTAAGAGGGAAGTTTCAGGAAAAAACTTTCCACAGCCCCCTGCGTATAACACACAGGCACAGTTTACTCTCTATTTTCAGGGTAAAAAAGTGAGTGTTATATGCCAATAAATACAGTAATCACTTCACAGCTTGGTTCCTATTTGATAATTATCCCATATATTCAATTAGCATAGTACCACATAAATACTCACATACTGAAATTAGAAAACTTGTAGTGATGTAACTTTTTTAATTAAACATACGTTATAAAGCATTCAATTATCTATGGTCACTATGACATTGTTATTCAATGTTGTTAGCTTGTTTGCCCGACACATTTTGTAACACTGGACTTTGTCAGGAAGCACCAAATTTAATGTAATCTCCCATCCTAGCATAGCAAGGGCTGCCATGAGAAATTATGTGGCCCTGTACAACCTACCTGACAGGAATCCCACCCCTGAACAAGTGACAAAAAAAAGATGTCTTCCTTTCCAGCATCCTGTGCATACTGCAAAGTGTGCCACCTTCTGCAGTTCTTGTGGCCCCATAATGCACCAGTCAGTGATTGCGCTGTAAAAGGGCTACACAGCACATACACCCCCCATCCTTCTCTCTCCTCCACTGCCAATAAAGCCAGGCCTCATTGAGTCAGCAGATGGGTGATAGTACTGCCTGTACCTCCCTATCAGGAACTACCTGTAAGGGGGATTCTCCCAAATGACCACACATGTAAGGAGCTTTCTTCCCACTGACCATCACACTTATGTACCGTGAGCTGTAGACTTAGTAATTATAAGCAGGGGATCCCTAAGCCTGAAAGTTATTTCAGGTGTTACTAGATGTTAAAAAGGTTGAGAAACACTTCTCTGTAATAATATAAATCCTGTGTAAGGTACATACAATTAAAGAAAGTCAACCAAATAGCATAGGGTCCCAAAGCACAAGGACCCTTCCACACATTATGATACCTTCACCGTCTCCTCCACTGCCAATAAAGCCAGGCCTCATTGGGTCAGCAGATGGGCGAGATTACTGCCTGTACCTCTCTATCGGGAACTACCTGTAAGGGGGATTCTCCCAAATAACCACAAATGTAAGCATAAAGGGGTACGGGGGATGAGTGTGAGACAATTATAACCCTACAAAGCTACCATCCCAGAACGAACAAATACCATACTAGAACAAAATAAAGTGGGACTTTATATGTACCTTTCAGGGTCTAATGAAAACACGAACCATAGATATTTTATAAAAAATATAAACAGATCTTTATTCTATACATACATATAATTAATTTTAAAAGATTATTAAAAACCTGTTTAAAAACATGGATACAGTAAGGTTATCCAGGGTATGATCCTGACCGGAAAATCTTGGTAGATGGCCTATGCGTTTCGCGGGATAACCCGCTTCATCAGGGCCTTGGATTATACCACAAATTATCTATATACTGCGAAACATTAATAGTTGGCCTGATGGGGAAAAAGCCTGGGGAGCCCGTAGGGGTTAACTCTGTGTCCCCCCAACACGAAAGAACACTTCCTATATTGAGAGCACTTTAAATGATCCAGGTGGGATTGGCAAGTATATCTTTATCCGTCATAGGTAACAAATAATGGACAAGAAAAGGAGGAGTGGATTAAGCCACTACAAAAGTTCCGCTGATTGTTTCAAAAATTGATGAAGCCTTAAATGGAGCTGTGTGATTCTTGGACGAACACATTGGAGGTCCTAAAGACACCCTATATTATATGCCTGTGGGTCACCTGGTGGCCAAAGTTATCTGGTGAGCGTTTAGATTTACCACTTCGGGTGAAGCACTTATATTGAAGCACTTTTACACTTTAGGAAGTAACAGTGAATGGAATACACGGAAGAAATATATCACTTATATAATTGTTGAATATATGAACTTTTTGTTTTAGTATATGAGTTGTGCATTCCCATAGATTTTATGCGATGGTACACTTATCATAGTTCACACATTGGTACAGTGTACATTTTACGTTAGTTTGATATACATTACATATGTCCTTTGCGTCCTTTATCACTTTTTTCTATATGCTTATTGGTATTCACTAATTTTAGGTGCAGCATCTGACTTATTAGAAATTTTATTTTAGGTTTGGTGCCGACACCCCAATTTTTCACTTTATACTTAAATGGATCTGGACTGCCAATCTATCAAGATAGAGAAGTTATCATCATCTGTGTATATCTCTGTGTGGATGGCCGGCCATCCACATGGGATGAGTGTGGTGGGCGAATGAGACATTCGATCCAGGAAAAATAGGAGTACAAGAGTTAAAGGACTTTGGACCAGTAGAGAAAATAGCCAAATTCTATATGCTAAAAATGTTCTACTAGAAGAAATAATATGAGGGAGATTTCTGCACTGTGTATAAAGTGTATGGAGATTTCTATACTCGCCATGCTTGAGTCTTGAATGGAGGAGAGTGGAGGAGACTAAGGAGGGATGTATTTTGCACAGCAGGAGAACACTGCTTTTATGTTTATCCCTAACCACTGCTTATACCTTTGCCTGCTCTGGTACTCTAAGGAGAAGAGTGGAGCGGAAATCAACATTGAGGATTATAATTTACCAGAAGCGCTTATAGACCCGTTGGGGTCTTCATTTGAGGTCAGATGCTGGAGCACACTATTGGTGGATTGAGGATGGTAGAAGCTTATATGAATACACGTTGATGTCTTCCCTGCACTTGATTGTTACACATCTACTATCAACAATTTTTTTTTCTTTTTATTCCTTTTATATTTTTTGCACATGCATTTTTTTTGATTAATAGAACCAAGGAATTACCTTTTTTTGCACTTGCATTTTTTCACTGATTGGATGAATATGGATTTGATTGATTTATTATTGATTATTTTTGTCTACATTAGCACTTTATTTGAGTAAGAGCCCATTCACACAGGAGCGACTTTGGATCCGACTTCAAGTCGCCCCTAGTCGCCTCAAGTCGCGCTGCATGAGAAAATCAATGTAAGTGAATGGAGCCGTCTTAATGTACACTACTGCAGTCGCTCCGACTTCAGAGAAGGTTCCTGTACTACTTCAATCCGACTTCAAGGCGACTTGTACCCATTGATTTCAATTGAAGTCGCCTCAGAAGTCAGATCACTGTCTTAACAGAAGCAACAATACAGGAAGAGAACATACATTTCTCAGGCAAACCCCTCCCTCCCCCCTCCCTCTCACAGAGCTGATTCTTGTTTGATTGGCCACTGGAAAGCCTCCTGTCCTGGAGGCAACTTGAAGTTGCCTAGTAAGTTGCCTCATGTTGCGCTGTGATTCATACTCAAGTCGTGTCCAAGTTGCCTCCCAAAGTCGCACTGGAAGTCGTGTTGCCCATGTGTGAATGGAGTCTTAGCGTCACATTTATTTTATTTAAGACCTGGAACCTGCACCACAATTTACCCAGGCCCACCACCGGCCAACACACACACACACACACATTTCTTTCCTCACAGATTCATTTTAAACCTTGCCCCTATCCAATCAAACACTGCACTAAACCATATTAAGTGGCACATACTTAAGACTGGTAAGACTTTCAGGACTCCATTATTGGGGGTCGTCAAAAGATATGAATTGAGGGTGCTGCCTATACCAAGCATTGCACATCTTCCGGTATGAGCTAAAGATTTAAATCATCTGAATGCAATGAGCAGCAACTGTCTTTTCCCTTTTTTTTGTCGATTTCAAATAAATTAAACCACTGATTTCTTCCCCTTGTGTGACCTCCTGAATATTTTCCAAAGACGCGCGTATTTTGCAAGGTTTATCGGGTCAAAGACATGAAACATATATATATATATATATATATATATATATATATATAAAAATGAACCTGTTAATAAAGGATGAGACAGTACCACTTTATAAGACAGAACTGTCTGCAGCACTTGTTCTATACTCCAGCTCTCATAAACATCCCACATGAATATAAACTAGAGCCATAATACATTGCACAGCAGTTCTATGAAGCTCTGCAGATAGACCATAACTAGGTCATTCATTCTCTTTGGAATTAAAGAGCTTATTTTTTTTTTACTTAAAAAAGGGGACCCCTACATTAATTCTCTCCATGTGGTAACAAAAAAACATGGCCATTTATAAAGAGACAACTTATGCTGGGCAATTTCTGTGCTATTTGTACTTTTTATAGTGCATTTTATTTTGGAAGACATTTGTATTTTATTTCAAAACTGGGTACCGTATATACTCGAGTATAAGACGACCCGAATATAAGCCGAGGCACCTAATTTTACCACAAAAAACTGGGAAAACGTATTGACTCCAGTATAAGCCAAGGGTGTCCATCTGCATGCCTCACTGTGCCTCACTTTGCCTCACTGTGTCCATGTGCATGCCTCACTGTGCCCATGCCTCACTGTGTCCATGCCTCACTGTGCCCATGCCTCACTGTATCCATGACTAGACTTACGTTTAACATGGGAGTCTATGGAAGGGGTGCCCAGCTTTGAAAGATTGGTGCTCCCCGACCGTAGGTCCCCTAGACAGAAAACTTTGCACAGGGGCTACATGTGTACCAGGTTTCGGGTCAAGGGGACCTACAGCCGGCCGGTACCAGGTCCCCAAAGATACCAGAGAAATTACCGTTTAACATTGGAGTCTATGGAAGGGGTGCCCGGCTTTGAAAGATTGGTGCTCCCCGACCGTAGGTCCCCTAGACAGAAAACTTTGCACAGGGGCTACATGTGTACCAGGTTTCGGGTCAAGGGGACCTACAGCCGGCCGGTACCAGGTGCCCAAAGATACCAGAGAAATTACCGTTTAACATTGGAGTCTATGGAAGGGGTGCCCGGCTTTGAAAAATCGGTGCTCCCCGGCCGTAGGTCCCTTAGACAACAAACTTTTCACACTTGTAGAGGAAGAGTGGGGCTATATGTGTGCCAAGGTTGGGGTCCAGGGGACCTACGGACGGTCGGTACCTCATCCCCAAAGTCCGGGAGATCAGGCACAAAAAGTTGACTCAAGTATAAGCCGAGGGGGGCATTTTTAGCACAAAAAAATTTGATGAAAAACTCAGCTTATACTCGAGTATATACGGTAAGTTAGAAAAGTTTGGAGGCTGCACTATAATTGTACTAGTTTTTTAAATGCTACCAATATTGATCCCATCTTCTGTGTCTCGTCATAGGCAACATGGAGCTTCCTGTTATCATCTACACCAGTGGCCTTTAAACTGTGGGCCAGGGGCCAGATGCGGCCCTTTGCTTGCCTTATCTGGCCCTTATCTTTTCCTCCTACTGATACAAGACGCTATTCCTCCCAATGACACCAACCATGGGTCATAATACCTACTATTAACACCAACAATGGGGGGTAATACCTGCTATTAAAACCAACAATGGGACATAATACCTGCTATTCACACCAACAATGGGGCACTATTTCTCCCACTGACACCAACAATGGGGCACTATTTCTCCTACTGACACCAACAATGGGGCACTATTTCTCCCTCTGACACCAACATTGGGGCACTATTTCTCCCACTGACACCAACAATAGGGCACTATTTCTCCCACTGACACCAATGGGGCACTATTTCTCCCACTGACACCAACAATGGGGCACTATTTCTCCCACTGAGACCAACAATGGGGCACTATTTTTCTATTGACACCAACAATGGGGCACTCTTATTCCCACTGATACCAACGATGGGGCACTATTCCTCTCACTGATGCCAGAACAATGTCTACTTCCAATGGCCACAGTCTGGCCCCCCTAAAGTCTGAAGGACAGTAAATTGGCCCTTCGTTTAGAAAGTTTGGAGACCCCTGATCTACACTATCTCTTCCTGTGTTGATATCATAATGCCCCTGGAGCATTAATGTAGTTAATTTATTTTATTTTATTCAGGATAGGGTAAGGGAGAGTTATACTTGGTAAACAAATATTACAAAATGCTTTCAATGATGTATAACTGACCAAAAGGGAGCAAAGAGGAGAAGTTTATTGTTAGGGTTTACATAGAATTTAAATAAATGCACCAAGACATCAGATTTTCTAAGTAGCAGCATCTGCATGGTTGAGCTTCTACTCAGTAAATAGGTATGTGTTAAAAAAGTTTCATAGCGGATGCCTGTGGTTATGGTTCTGCTCTTCTGCCACAACATCCTGTTTAACTTTGTTTCAAGGCTTACCTGAAGCACGGAAATGTGTTTTCCATGCTTCTGTAAAAGTGCATGTAAAGTTCAGTTCAAAAATTTGTACATGCAATTGTGAAACGTCTGCAGCACCATCATAGGTGTGGGCAGACTATTGTATTAGAGTGTGCACCCCAAAGCTTAACCACTTCAATACCATGCACTTACGCACCTTCCTGCCCAAGCCAATTTTCAGCTTTCATCGCTGTCGCAATTTAAATGACAATTGCGCGGTCATGCTACACTGTTCACAAACAATTTTTTTATCATTTTGTTCCCACAATCAGAGCTTTCTTTTGGTGGTATTTGATCACCTCTGCGATTTTTATTTTTTTGCGCAAAGAATAAAAAAAGACCAAATTTTTTTTTGTAAATAAGTACGTTTTCTTCTTCAATGACGGGCACTGATATGGCTGCACTGATGGGCACTGATGAGGTGGCACCGATGGGCACAGATGAGGTGGCACCAATGAGGTGGCACTGATGAGGTGGCACTGATAAGCACTGATGATGGGCACTGATGGGCGGCACTAATGGGCACTGATAGGTGGCACTGGTATGCGGCACTGATAGGCACTCATAGGCGGCACTGATGGGCACTCATAGGCGGCACTGATGGGTACTTATGGGTGGCACTGATGGGTATATATGGTTGGCACTGATAGGTGGCACAGATGGGTACTGATGGTCACTGATAGGTGGGCACTGATGGGCACGGGTGGGCAATGATAGGTGGCACTGAGGGACACTGATGAGTGGCACTGGTTACTCTGGTTGGTGGCATTGCTGGGCATCACTGTTTTTATTAGTACTATTATGGTGCCAGTCAGTGCCCATTTGTGGCCACTGATTGGCATATGTTGGGCATGTTTTGGAACATGTGGATGGCCATGGGGGATGTACCTGGCCATCCACATGCTGAAGGCTTCCCTGGTGATCCTGGCGGTTTCCCTGGTGGTCCAGTGTGGGCATCCGAGGGGGGGCTGCGCTGATAAACAATCAGCGCAAACCCCCCCTGTCAGGAGAGCCGCCGATCGGCTCTCCTCTACTCGCGTCTGTCAGACGCGAGTGAGGAAGAGCCGATCAACGGCTCTTCCTGTTTACATCGTGATCAGCCGTGATTGGACACGGCTGACCACGTGGTAAAGAGGCTCCGAGATCGGTGTAGCGGTGTGTCAGACTGACAGACCGCACCACCGATTGCCGCGATGCGCGCCCCAGGACGTCAATAGATGTCCAGTCAGGATAACAAAACCACTTCCCGGACGTCAATCTGCTATTGACCGGGCGGGAAGTGGTTAAACACACACGCACATATATATATATACACATACACAGACAGAAACACACTTATAAATGTAAACAAACATTTTAAAATGTATTATAATGTGATGTGGACAGTGTCAGTAGGGCAGTGGATGTGTCAGTAGGGCAGAGATTGGTGTCAACTGGGCAGTGGGCAGTGTCGGTAGTTTTTTATTATTATTTTTTTTTACAGTATTTTTTATTTTTAGGAGCCCCACTGGGGGCTTTGGTGAAATATCAGGAGTCTAAACAGACCCCCAATGTCTCACTTTTGCGACAGAGAAAGGGGCTGAGGACAGAGATTCCCCAGCCCCTTTCTCTGCAGTGTCAGCTGCACTGGACAGTGAATGAACAGGAAATGCTCTGTGCTGAGTGGCTTCCTGTTCATTCACAAACTGAAGCCTAGTAAACACAGTTTACTAGACTTCAGTTAAGAATGAACACAGTGAGTGATCTGTACCAATCGCTCACTGAGCTCATTCAGAAAAGGAAGCAGCCGATAAATGACACTGGCCCAGGCAGCAGGGGGAACCTATGCCGCACGGGGGTGATTAGGGTGTGCCCAGGCACACCCCCTGCGTGCGCCTATAAGTACCATGCAACATAGTGCCATGTTCCTTTTCCTTTTGTCTTTTTCATACCTGGTGATCCTGCCAGAAAAAATGCTTCTGGACCACTTACTGAGAAAGGATGACAACTCTGTAATGTGTCTATGGAATTATCCACAGCACTGTCATCCCTTTCTTCTTGCTGAGGCCATAAGATGTAGCGTGCCATGACACAGCCTCCTACCCAACACTCAGCACTACTACTGTCCGCAGCAAGAATCTGATCACACCCTCATCATGACCAGTCCCATCCCACTCACAGTACTTAAGTTGACCTTGTAATGATGGGTGCTCGAAGAAAAAAGCTATGAATGGTGCCATGCCAGAACTAGATGCAAACATTCAAAGTCACCAGCATTCCAAACCAAAATGTTTTGTATGTTTATTGTGAAGACATTGTCACATAAGGCATAAGAAACAGTTTTCAAGGCAACATAGTCATTTGTTTTTTTATGCCTTTTGTGATGCTGTCTTCAGAATAAAAACGTAAAACTCATTTATTTGGAGCGCTGGTGACTCTGCTCCTTTAGCTCACTAATACATGACACTCTCACTGACTATCACCCCATTCTAATTTAAGATTAATTTTTTAGTGCAAATTGAATTCCATCTTTTACTGGTCTGATTTCAATAGAATATACATACCGAATATACTCGAGTATAAGCCGAGTTTTTCAGCACATTTTTTTGTGCTGAAAATGCCCCCCTCGGCTTATACTTGAGTCACCTTTTTGCGCCTGATCTCCCGGACTTTGGAGACATGGTGCCGGCCGCCCATAGGTCCCCTGGACCCCAAACTTGGCACACATGTAGCCCCACTCTTCCTCTATAAGTGTGCAAAGTTTGTTGTCCGAGGAACCTACGGCCGGGGAGCACCAATTTTTCAAAACCGGGCACCCCTTCTATAGGCTCCAATGTTAAACGGTAATTTTTCCTGGTGAATTTGGGGACCCGGTACCGGCTGGACGTAGGTCCCCTGGACCTCAAACTTAGCACACATGTATCTCCTTTTCTCGTCTATAAGTGTGCAAAGTTTTTTGTCTGGGGGACCTACAGCCGGGGAGCACCGATTTTTCAAAGCCGGGCACCCCTTCCATAGACTCCCATGTTAAACGTCAGTCTAGTCATGGACACAGTGAGGCAAAGTGAGGCATGGACACAGTGAGGCATGGGCACAGTGAGGCATGGACATGGGCACAGTGAGGCATGGACACAGTGAGGCATGGACACAGTGAGGCATGGACATGGGCACAGTGAGGCATGGACACAGTGTGGCATGCACATGGGCACAGTGAGGCATGGACACAGTGTGGCATGCACATGGACACAGTGAGGCATGCAGATGGACACCCTAGGCTTATGCTCGAGTCAATACTTTTTTCCAGTTTTTTGTGGTAAAATTAGGTGCCTCAGCTTATATTCGGGTCGGCTTATACTCGAGTATATACGGTATTAGGGTTCTTGCACACAGTACTGATGTATGAACATTAGATATGCCTGGTACAAAGTTGCTGTGTGAAAACACGAGGATGGGCTTATACATCCGTATATATGCGCGTATTAACGTGCACATAAATGCACTTAGACTACCTTTACACGATTGTAAGAATCTTACTGATCATATAGGCAAGGTTTTTCTGGAGCAGAAGTCCCTGCATAAATGATCAGTAAAATGCTTTTAGTTCAAATCCTCCTGCTTTTTTTTCTTTTTCTAATACAGTTGTAGCGGTCCCACCCGCTCTCTCCCTTCTTCTTCTCGGCTGGTTTACTCATCTAGGGGGACCAGGGAGAGGGGTGAGGTGCTGCCACCAGCTCGCCCCTCTTAGGTGTGTAGAGGTTTGAGCTATGATCTTTACCTTCGGGTCTGTGTCCCTGTCCAGAAATTCCACTTCAAATATGACCGGTAGATAGGTGAATGTAGAACACTTTGCTCCCAGAAAAGTAAGCCCACACCAGGTGACAGTACAACATCTATATTTATTTCCGCAGAGATAAATATGCCTCTTTGCAAGCAGACAGGTTGATACAAGCACAAACTTGGTGGGGTGAGGGTTCAGGCACAATCCTTTCGGATCAGAGAATCTGTTAGGAGTTCACAACCACTTTTGGCGCACGGTCGCTGCCACCGACCGTGAGGTTGGTCCCTGCCACAGACCGGGTGAACGATGAGGTCTCTGCCACAGACCTTAGGATAGGCCTCTGCCACGACCTGATGTAGTTGGGTCTCTGCAAAGACCATAGAACATGAACTACCTTCTAATGAAGACCCCTGTTAGGGAGATGATCCATCCCGGACGGTCCCCAGAGGCCTGCACTGTCACCAGCCAATGCTGCGCTGGGTCTTCAGGCCAGGTCACCTCCCTGGTTCTCCTCGCCCGAGACTCGGGTCCCCTCACTCAGTGGGCCCCCTAGGCATCTTC
Source organism: Rana muscosa (assembly GCA_029206835.1). Taxonomy (NCBI): domain Eukaryota; kingdom Metazoa; phylum Chordata; class Amphibia; order Anura; family Ranidae; genus Rana; species Rana muscosa. The sequence continues at coordinate 369,767,280 of CM055120.1, read as the reverse complement.
TCCCATACGGGACCCAGTCGAAGGTACTGGGCCCCGGGTCTTTGCTAGTACCTCACCCCAGGCCTAAGGTGCCTGGGATGGAACTCGAACTCCCTCGCACCCAGGCCGAGGGCACCTGGGCGCGGACTACAGAACAGCAGCCCCGAGGCTGAAGGTGCCTGGGGCTCGGACCTCATGCGCAAGATGTCCGCCCCTTTATACCCTCTCCCAGCAGGCCCAGTGGGTTCCCCGCCCCGCCGTACTACTGCCGCGAAAGGACACAAAGGGCACGGCCCTACAATGATGGTTCAACCCCAGCCCAAGGCGACAGCGCCACCCAGGGGCCACAGGGAACTGAGCACCATTATATCCTCCACAAATCAAATTGGCCATAGATTCCTAACAATAAGTGTATCTGGGTCATACTACCACCCAGACACTCCCCCTAAATGTTAACCCCCGCTACACAGCAATACCTTGGATTACGAGTATAATTCGTTCCAGAAGCATGCTTGTAATCCAAAGCACTCGTATATCAAAGCGAGTTTCCCCATAAGAAATAATGGAAACTCAGATGATTTGTTCCACAACCACTGCTGGTGTATGCAGTCTTGTTTGTGGCCAGAGGTGCGGGGGTGCTGGTGTATGCAGAACTGTATGTGGCCAGAGGTGCGGGGGCGTTGGTTTATGCAGTACTGTATGTGGCCACAGGTGCGGGGGCGCTGGTGTATGCAGTACTGTATGTGACCAAAGGTGCAAGGGCGCTGGTGTCTGCAGTTAATGTGGCCAGAGGTGCGGGGCGCTGGTGTATGCAGTACTGTATGTGACCAGAGGTGCAGGGGCGCTAGTGAATGCAGTACTGTATGTGACCAGAGGTGCAGGGGTGCTGGTGACGCTCGGAGACGCTCAGAGACACTTGGAGACACTCGGGAACTGTTGACACTTTCGGGTGCTCCGACCCACGTTACGCCCCCCCACCCACCCAGCTGGGAGTGTCTCTGAGCATCTCCGAGTTCTCCAGGAATCGCTGGGAGCAACCAGCGCCCCCGGACCTCTGGCCACATACGGAAATATATAAACCAGAGGCTTGTGTCCTGCTCGTCTTGTGAGACAGCGCTCGCAAATCAAGTCAGGATTTTTTTTAAAATATATCTCGTCTTGTGAAACGCTCCTATACCGCGTTACTCACAAACCGAGGTATCACTGTACCAGAATACACTTTTTGCATCTATGTATACGCTTATACATGTGTAAATCCTCAGACACATATTTTTTTTATGGCTCTGAACGCAGCACATGTTTACGCACCTATGTCAATGTCTCCAACCATTGACAACAATGCACCTGCATCTGTAAACAAAAAAAACGTAATTTTTTTTTTTTTAAGGCTGCGTGAATGTAGCCTTAATCGCATGTATGCGTACAGAAACATAACATTTTTCTAGCTGTTTTGTTGCCATGGGGGTGTAATGTACTTGTGTATAGACACTATACACGTGTATAATACTGACCAGCAATACAGACCTTTGTAATTTTTTATTTTTTTTTGCTAAACTATACACAACACAAGTTTACACATCAGTGTATACAGGCTCATTAAAAACAATAGGCTGTATTTAGATCAGTAAACAAAAAATTCCTAAAACGTGGCGTTTTTGCCGTCCGTGTGCAAGAGTCCAAAGTTTGACTGATCGAAATGGTTTACTGCACTTTAGAAAATAATCTGTTATTGAATAAGGCTGTATGTACCACCCCTGGTAACTCGTGTGACTGATATAGTGCACTATATGCAGGAGTAGAGCTTGGCATTATGGAAGCCATGTTTTTTTCTGCTTTTAGACACCCTGCGTGTTTTGTTTGGGTAGTATGTGTAGCCAAACGCAGGAATAAAAATCTAGCACATGTCCAGAAAGGGGTACCATGCTGTCTCTTACAGATCAATGTCAACAATCTAGTGCTCCCTGTGCATTCCTGACATGTCACAAATGCTCCTGGTCACTTGCTGTGAGAAACCTGTATAGACTCAAATGGCTCAATCAGTATATGGTGAAGTCATGTTGTGTTGCATTAAAAGGAACCTAGAGTATCATATCTACATTATAATCCTCATTCTGTTCCATCACTCCTCTGGGCTGACCTGCTTTCCTGCAGTTGTCACCTGCTGGGCACTGTGACAATTTGTGCACGATTTTCTTTTACAATTTAGTATTTCTAGTGTTACAATGGAGTAATATTGCAAATATTTTAAACTACAGATAAAGCTCCCTGGAGTTTTTTTTCTATAGAAAACATAGGATAGGATTCTGCTTCATCCCTGGCACAGTGAGTCAAAATGGCTTGCTCTGCTGTATTATTATAATAAAATAACTAGTGAGAACATCTAAATGTCAGTTAAAATGTATCGGTTCATTACCTTCTGACAATTCAAGATTTTAGTCCCTAAATATGCTGATTGCTCTTCCACACCAACTAGCTTTTCAATTACTTAACTATATTAAAAGCATATGTTGCCATGGCAACAACTGTGATAACATGTGTTGCTCTTAGTAACCTTTTTAAAGTACTGTATATACTCGAGTATAAGCCGAGTTTTTCAGCACATTTTTTTTGTGCTGGAAAAAGCCCCCCTTATACTCGAGTCTCCCTGCCTCACTATGCCCATCTGCAGCCTCATGTACCTGATCTCTCGGCAGCCGTCCAGTGTAACAAAGCCCGCCTCCCCCTCATCCTCCTCGTCATTGTCCGTGACTCACTGCTGGGAAACTGAATCAGTGTTCCGTCACGGAGGAGGAGGAGGTGGGGCTTTGTTACATTGGATGGCCGCCGACTGCAGTTAAGACTGCATGTCACAGTGCCGGGAGATCAGGTACATGAGGCTGCAGATGGGCACAGTGAGGCATACAGATGGGCACAGTGAGGCTGCAAATGGGCACAGGGAGGCTGCAAATGGGCACAGTGAAGCTGCAAATGGGCACAGTGAGGCTGCAGATGGGCACAGTGAGGCTGCAAATGGGCAAAGTGAGGCTGCAAATGGGCACAGTGAGGCTGCAGATGGGCATTGTTGACCCTATTTTCCACTTACAGTAGCTGCTTCATTTCTCACCCTAGGGTTATACTCGAGTCAATAAGTTTTCCCATTTTTTTGTGGTAAAATTAGGTGCCTCGGTTTATATTCGCGTTGGCTTATACTCGAGTATATACGGTATAATCTCTGCAATCAGTTTTTACTGTACAAGACAATTTTGGGGTTAGATGAACTGAGTACAGGGAATACTATAGAAAACCTTAAAGATGGGCTGTGGTTCATAGCTGATGCTCAATTCTAAAGTGGCCCTTAGTCTGTTTTATAAGACACTATAATGACAAAACTGTTATGTAAAGTGACTGTATCACTTAAAAGAAAGAAAAATCATCTATCTTAAAAACATAAAACCAACAATTCAGTAACACGCAAAGTCATTTCACTTCAGAGTCTGGCTACACCAATATAATATGAGATTTTAAAGTCTTGAATATAGGTAGTAAGGATCTTTGTAAGAAATTATCTGACCCAGCAGCAGTACAACCCAACTTGCTATATGAGATTGCACCATACAAAGAATATATTGGGACTGCATTTCAAGCAGTGGTGCCCCGTCCATAGGGGGGCGCATGGGCTCTGCCCCCCCAATCAATGCATCTGGCCCCCTGATCTATATGCAGAGCATCGGATGCATGGACTCCAATCAGGGTTTTTATTTTATTTTTGAAGCATATGATTAGAGCCAGGGGCTCTAATAGGCTTCAAAAAAGGGTGGGTTCGGGGCGCAGAGCACTGCACCCCAAGCCAATCCAGTTGTTGACAATATTGAATGAATATTCGCTATTGTAACAATGATTCTCCTCCCAGCCAATCAGGAAGTGGGCCCTGAGACCCGTCACCGTTTGGCCGAAAGGAGATCTGATCGGATTGGCTGCCAGGAGGAGGAGACGCAGGGGAAGCGAGTAAGCAGCCGCACACAGCCCGAAGAGCAGCTGCCGCCCCCCGGAGCGCTGCCCGTGAGATGGAGTAAGTGTGGGGCCCGAATACTGACTGACCGACTCGGGGGGTGCCGCTCGTGACCCTGACCAGGGGCCCGAATACGGACTGACCGACTCGGGGGGGGGTGCCGCCCGTGACCCCGACCAACCCTGGGGGGAGGGTGTCTGCCATCCAGGGGGGCAGGTGGGTGGATTGTTTGCTGCCCCCCAAAGAAAAAAACACCAGCCGCCACTGATTTCAAGGATTCAAGGCACCATCCAACCTAGTTTGAGATCACCAAAGATATCCCCTCTGGTCAAGAAGACACTTTTGGAATTTAGGCAGTGTGTCAGGTGGTGCTGGACATAGGAAGTGAGTGAGTGTGGCCCTTTGTGTGGTAGGTCCTGTACTGAAGAATTGTCTTTAGAACTTAACGTTGGAAGATTGCTAAACCCATGGAGGGACCCATCCAGATGGGGACAGTGTAAATTAAGTATCTTATCTTCATTAACCTGTCTAGTGCCTCACTGGTACCAAGGCAGCTCTGAGTATCCTTGCATCTCTGTATATACCTCCAATGGCCAAATATACATGCAAAAATAAAGGCAGAAACAGAGTGTACTGGATAGTGCTGGTAAAACCATTTTAATGAGTAAAAAGGACAACGTTGCATAGTCACTGAAGTGACTTGATTAGCACATATCATCAAAACAAATCATCCAGAGGAGCACCAAGTCACACCAACAAATGCAAAAGAATACTAGAATGCCAGCAGGAGAGGAAGCAAGGCAAGATGTATACTTTGAAGAAGTGAACACTGGGAGAACCATCAAAACCATGAGAAGTTCCAAACTGGTGCAGAAAAGGGACCAAATTTCAGCGTTACTTTAAAGACAGGCCATGGCCCCGAAGCATTTCAGTGTAGTGGAGGAACTGTATCTTCAATGTTACAAATTCCGTCCCCTTCCTGCACCAGCTTAGAACATTTTTGTATTTCCTTTCCTTGTGGTTCTCCCAGTGTCCACCTCAGGATATCCATCATGGCTTACTTCATCTTATTGCCTGCATCTTATCGGTGGTGCTTTGGTATTTGTTAGTGTGACCTGGTGTTCCTGATCAATCTTGGTGATATGCCCTGATCAAGTCACTTCATTGTAAGTGCGATTTTATCCTTTTTACTCATTAAAGTGTTTTGACCTGCACCATCTAGTGTTCTGCTTTTATTTTTGGATGACGTATCTGGTGATCCCTCTGGTTCTCATCACCTTTGGGATTTGGGGGTTATAATATTGTAGGATTCCTTCATAAAAAAGGTTATTGTCCCCAAGGTTTACAAGTTACCTACAGTACATGTAATATGAGGTGGACATATTAAACACTGTGTGGTTGATTTACAAAAGTTAAATAGACTGTGCACTCTGCAAGGGAATTTGCTCCTGAACTTCATAAATGAGGGGAAGCTCTACTGTCTTCCAGCATCCAATCACGTGCAAGCAAAATAATTTTTTGAATTTTCCTTGCATTTGATTGTTTTTTGCTTTTTTGCTTTTCATTTACTATACTAAGCTCTGGAGCAAATGCCCTTGCAGAGTGCAGCTGCACTTGCAAAGTACACATTATATTTGCCTTTAGTAGATCAACCCCTTTATACTTTGTTTCCATGCTTACCGTTTTGCTTGTTGTTATCTGACAGCTATACTTACCTATACTACAGTGAGGGAAAAAAGTATTTGATCACCTGCTGATTTTGTACATTTGCCCACTGACAAAGAAATGATCAGTCTATCATTTTAATGGTAGGTTTATTTTAACAGCGAGAGACAGAATAACAAAAAAAATATCCAGAAAAACGCATTTCATATAAATTGATTTGCATTTTAATACATGAAATAAGTATTTGATCCCCTATCAATCAGCAAGATTTCTGCCTCCCAGGTGTCTTCTATATAGGTAACGAGCTGAGATTAGGAGCACTCTCCTAAAGGGAGTGTTCCTAATCTCAGCTTGTTACCTGTATAAAACTGAATATTCAGGTTTTTAGTAATTGCAGCACCCACACATATTTCACATTTATATAGCTGATTTTTATATCACTACTATATATTGGTATCCTATTAGTTAGGGGTTTAGATAATCCACCACACCTACCTGTATAAAAGACACCTGTCCAGTGGCGTAGCGTGGGGGGGCAGGGGGACGGTCGCCCCGGGCGCAACATTTTAAGGGGCGCAGCGGCAGGTTACCTCCCGCTCTTCTCCAGCGCTGTGCAGTCTAGAAGACTGTGAGCTCTTCCGCTTGGTTATGATGAAGAAGTTGCGGTGTAGTCCCGGCTTAGGCTCCAGCGATGACACTGACACAGCAATGAGTAAATGAATACTGAAGACCATCCATGATGATCCCAGGGATTGTGACCGTGCAGAGACTGGGGGGAAGGAGGAGGGCAGGCAACTCACGAGGCATCCTCTTCATTACACGCCACTCCCCACACACAAAGTCCACGTGCGACATGCTGTTCGTCCAGTTAGCCCACCCCACAGCCCTACTTCCGACCACCGCCACTTCTCTTGAGTCCTGCATGTGCCTGTCAGTGTGCTGCTATGCGGCCCCGGAACTCTGACCCTGCACCGACCACCCCAGGACTGGAGGAAACCAGGGCCAGGAGTAAGAGGATGAGGCATCATCCACACAGACAGAAGCCCCTTCTTACCGACAACTGCTCAGAGGAAAGCTCTGTACAGGATGATGGCAGCCGGAGGGGGGGGGGGCTGGGGCTGAGCTCTGAACTGGAATCTGTGGAAAAGAGAGCTTTCTTTTTGGGGGGGGCGATGTACACAGCGCACCCCCCTCCACCCTGCACGCTGCACACAGCGCACCCCCCTCAACCCTGCAAGCCACACACAGCGCACCCCCCATAACCCTGCAAGCCACACACAACGCACCCCCTCAACCCTGCAAGCCACACACAGCGCACCCCCTCATGCCTGCAAGCCACACACAGCGCACCCCCCCTCAACCCTGCAAGCCACACACAGCGCACGCCCTTAAACCCTGCATGCCACACACAACGCACCCCCTCAACCCTGCACGCCACACACAGCGCACCCCCAACCCTCCCCGCACACACAGCACACCTCCCAACCCTGCACGCCACACACAGCGCACCCCCTTAACCCTGCATGCCAGACACAGCACACCCCCCTCAACCCTGCACGCTGCACACAGTGCACCCCCCTCAACCCTGCACGTTGCACACAGCGCACCCCCTCAACCCTGCACTCCGTACACAGTGCACCTCTGAACCCTGCATTCTGTACAAAGTGCATCCCTCAGCCTTGCACTCCATACACAGCACACCCCTCAACCCTCATTGCTAATAATTAGTTATATTTCTTCTTTTCTGTCTATTGGTGGGTCCCGTCACTTCTGCAGTCTGTGGTTTGCAGGCAGTGAGATGATGTGCTGTAACCTTAAGCAACAAATCAGTGGGTTGTAATGATGTGCTATAACCTCTAGCAACCAATCAGTGAGCCGTAATGATGTGCTGCAATGTCTAGCAACCAATTAGGGAGCATTAATAATATGCAGTAACCTCTAGCAACCAGTGAGTGGTAATGATGTGCAGTAACCTTCAGCAACCAATCAGTGAACAGTAATGATCTGCTGTAATCTCTAGCAAGCAATCAGTGAGCAATAATAACTTGCAGTAACCTCTAGAAACCAATCAGTTTGTAGTAATGATGTGCAGTAACCTCTAGCAAACAATGGGTAAGCGGTAATTATGTGCAGTATCGTCTAGCAACCAATCTGTGAGCAATAATAATATGTGTAGTGGACAGTGTAGGAATCAGGTGGGTCAGTGTAGTGGTCAGTATAGGAATCAGGTAGGTCAGTGTAGTGGTCAGTATAGGAATCAGGTAGGTCAGTGTAGTGGTCAGGTAGGTCGGTGTAGGAATCAGGTTGGTCAGTACTACTGTACTAGCAGAAGGGACTCAGAGAGTGCTAAAAATCAGCGGGTTAGGGGGCGCAAATCTCTTGCCCCCCGGGCGCTGACAACCCAGGCTATGCCACTGCACCTGTCCACAGAAGCAATCAATCAATCAATCAGATTCCAATCTCTGCACCATGACCAAGACCAAAGAGCTGTCCAAGGATGTCAGGGACAAGATTGTAGACCTACAGAAGGCTGGAATGGGCTACAAGACCATCGCCAAGCAGCTTGGTGAAAGGGTGAATAACTGTCAATTTCCCTCTGTCTGGGGCTCCATGCAAGATCTTACCTCGTGGAGTTTCAATGATAATGAGAACGGCAAGGAATCAGCCCAGAACTACACGGGAGAATCTTGTCAATGATCTCAAGGCAACTGGGACCATATTCACAAAGAAAACAATTGGTAACACACGACGCCTTGAATGACTGAAATCCTGCAGTGCCCACAAGGTCCCCCTGCTCAAGAGAGCACATGTACAGGCCTGTCTGAAGTTTACTAATGAACATCTGAATGATTGAGAGGAGCACTGGGTGAAAGTGTTGTGGTCAGATGAGACCAAAATCGAGCTCTTTGGCATCAACTCAACTCGCTGTGTTTGGAGGAAGAGGAATGCTGCCTGTGACCCCAAGAACACCATCCCCACCGTCAAACGTGGAGGTGGAAACATTATGCTTTGAGTGGGTTTTTCTGCTAAAGGGACAGGACAACTTCACCACATCAAAGGAATGATGGACGGGGCCATGTACTGTCAAATCTTGGGTGGGAACCTTCTTCCCTCAGCCAGGGCATTGAAGATGGGTCGTGGATGGGTATTCCAGCATGACAATGACCCAAAACACATGGCCAAGGCAACAAAGGAGTTGCTCAAGTAGTGGCTCAAGAAGAAGCACATTAAGATCCTGGAGTAGCCAGTCCCCAGACCTTAATTCCATAGAAAGTATGTGGAGGGAGCTGAAAGTTCGAGGTACCAAACGTCAGCCTCGAAACCTTAATGACTTGTAGAGGGTTTGCAAAGAGGAGTGGGACAAAATCCCTCCTGAGATGTGTGCAAACCTGGTGACCAACTACAAGAAACGCCTGACCTCTATGATTGCCAACAGGGGGTTTTGCCACCAAGTACTAAGTCATGTTTTGCGAAGGGGTCAAATACTTATTTCCAGGGCTTTTTTTCAGCGGGAACGTGGGGGAATGCAGTCCCGGCACCTCCAGCACTGACTGTATGTAATGGTAAGGGGTGCTGGAGTGTGCTGCTGGGTCTATTGATGCTGACTGCAATCTATTTTTGTAGGGGGGTCTATTATTGCTGTTGGGTGCCTACTGTTGCTGGGGGTGGGCCTTATATTGCTGGGGGGTCAGTTCTTTTTAGGAGAGATCTACTGTTGAGGGCAGGGTCTATTTTTGGCTGGCTGCTGGAGAGTCTATTGTTGCTGGCTGTGGGGAGATCTTTTGTTTATGTCGGGGTCTACTGTTGCTGCTGGGGTAATATGTTTCGGGTGGTCCATTTTTGTTGGTGGGATCTATTGTAGCTGGCAGGGGTCTCTATTTTTACTGGCTATGGTGGATCTATTTTACTGCTTTTCTTGTTAATAACAAATTCCATACAAATTACTTATCCCCACAAAAAGGTACTTGGTTCCGTATAATCTAAAAAGGCAGTAATGGGAGGTGGGTAGAAGGGGGTACCAAGAAACGGTGATCGAAGGTGGGTAGGGGCAGAGACAAGGGGTGATTCAGAAAGGGGGAGTTCCTGCACCTACTCTCTGAGAAAAAAAGCCCTGCTTATTTCACTCATTAAAATTATAGACTGATCATTTATTTGTCAGTGGGCAAACGTACAAAATCAGCAGGGGGATCAAATACTTTTTTCCCTCACTGTATATGCATTTGCATCTGGGTGATGATGAATATATGCTGTTTTTTTTTCTATGATTGTTGTACCAGTGATTGTTTGCATAAATACTTTTTTTGCACTTTGTTCAATATTGCTGTATACTTGAGCAACCTGTACCTGTATTAGTGTACACATCCGAATAAAACATTTTTGGTGCCAGAAGATACTGATGGATGCTGCCTAAAGAATGTAGAAGGATGGTTTTAATTAACACTGCTTACAAAGTAAACATACCCCTACTGTACACAAACATTTCATTTTAGTTAGGAGGAACCCTGCTGTACCACGGACCTGGTGCAAATGGGGATTGTATTGTGTAGAACATGTTGCGGAAGGGCAAAGGATCCTGCTGTGCTCTAATCAAGAGGAACCAGTAAAGGTATTCTTGCTAAACACTGTCCACAATAGAAGAGACAATAGCCATAACCAAACTGAAAAAACAACGTGAGGAAGGAGCCAGCTGGTTGTAGATTTCAGACATAATAACAAAGATAAAGTGGTAAAACAGAATAACTGTCCTCTGAATTGCAAATAATGAATTTTCATTTAAAAATGAAATTTGCCATCAGCTTTTGATTTCTTTATGTAATAAGAGGATTTCCACAACATCCTTTAAAAAAAGCAGTAGAATCCTCATCATTCAGCTCTTACCATTGCTTGGAGGACCAAAAACGAATGCCGCGTACACACGATCCATTATCTCGACGGTGAAAACACCGCCGAGAAATTCGACATGAAAAACAAGGACCGGCTTGGTCCCCTACACACGGCCGGTTTTCACAACATTTTTCCTCTTGGTCGAGAAAACCGACCATGTGTGGGCTCCCTGGCAGTGTTTCCCTATGGGAAAACTGCAACGGAAAAAAATGCCGTGAATCACGACGAGAAAAATTAGAGCATGTTCTAATTTTTCTCGTCGTGATTCTTGACGTTTTTCTCGTCGGGAAAAATGCTGGAAAGCCCACACACAGGCATTTTTCTCGTCAAAGAGAAAAAATGTCATTTTTCCCGACGAGAAAAGTGGTCGTGTGTACGCGGCATTAGCCCAATATATTTATCGATCATTATTATATCTGACTGTATAAGTAAAATAACCTGCCAGTTGCAGCTGAATCCTAAAAAGCTCTTTAGCTGTAATACCAGGTGCCTGAGAGAAGGATTCTCTCTGTGTTATAAGGAGGGGTTGGTCAGAAGCACATTCTCAAACATACTGTAAATGAATAGACATGACAGGAATATTTCCTATATGGATCATTGATTATGATTTTAGGAGCAATGTTTTCATTACAGATGTATTTGTTAAATTGGCAGGTTAGAATAACTGCATGCAATTTCATAGTTGCCATGCCTTCTTTAATCTATGCCTAGGAATCACTTTAACCACTTAACGACCGCCCACCGCCGATTTACGTCGGCAGAATGGCACCGACAGGCAGAATCACGTAGATCTACGTGATCGCCTTTGTGCAGTTGGGGGGTCCATCCGGACCCCCCTTCACTGCAGTGAGCGGCCGTTAAGTGTTCGGGAGCGATCAGGCATGAGGGGGCGGCCGCTCGATTCCGCCCCCCCCCTCGCGATCGCTCCCGGCGAATGAAATTGCTTCCTCCTGCCTGAAATGTAAACACAGGCTGGAGGAAGTGATGTCATCTCCCTCGCCGCGGTCTTTTCGTTCCCGGCGCCGAGGAGAGAAGAAGCAGGTTAGTGCACCAACAGTCCACTGACACGTAGGTACACATAGGAACACAAATCACCCCCCAGTCACCCCCAGATCACCCCCCAGGTCACCCCAAAGCCCCCAATCACAGTGTCACTGATTGCAGTGATCATTTATTTTACTGATCACTGCATTTAGTGTCATCTGTGATTGTAAAAAGTTGCAGGGCAGTTAGGATTAGGCCCCTTTAGGTCCAGGGTAGCCCCCTAACCCCCCCTAATAAAGGTTTAACCCCTTGATCACCCCCCAGGTAACCCTTTCACCCCCTAACTTCAGCGTCACTAAGCGATTGTTTTTCCGATCGCTGTATTCGTGTCGCTGGTGTTTTAGATAGGCAGTTATTTTTTTTTAGGTTCGCCGCAGGTTTTTATTAGTGTCAGGTACCCCCATATATTATTTTAACCCCCTGATTGCCCCTAGAGTTAACCCTTTCACCAGTGATCGCCGTATAAGCGTCACTGGTGTCACTGGTTAGCCAGTAAGTTATTTAGGTTACCCGTCAGGTTTTTATATAGTGTCAGGTACCCCCATATTTAACCTAATAAAGGTTTTAACCCCCTGATTGCCCCTAGTTAACCCTTTCACCAGTGATCACCATATAAAGGTTACGGGTGACGCTGGTTGATTAGTTTGCTTTTTATAGCATCAGGGCACCCGCCGTATATAACCCAATAAAGGTTTAACCCCCCTGATCGCCCGGCGGGTGAGATCAATTAGGTTTTAGCGCCAGAGAGGGTCTGCGTCGCCCCAGGCAGTGTTAGGTTAGTGCCAGTAACGCTAACACCCACGCGCAAAGCATACACCCCCCTTAGTGGTATAGTATCTGATCAGATCTATACTAGCATCCCCAGCGGTTTAGGGTTCCCAAAAACGCAGTGTTAGCGGGATCAGCCCAGATACCTGCTAGCGCCTGCGTTTAGCCCCTCCGCCCAGCCCAGCCCAGCCCAGCCCACCCAAGTGCAGTATCGATCGATCACTGTCACTTACCAAACACAACACACATAACTGCAGCGTTCGCAGAGACAGGCCTGATCCCTGCGATCGCTAACAGTTTTTTTGTAGCGTTTGATATATTTGCTGACGACAGTCAGGTGCTTTTTTTCCTGTGAATCTTACTAGTGTACCCCTAAATTTAGAGCCCAAAATGGCAAGACGAAGGTACACTAGTAAAGAGGCCTACGAGATTCTGAGCATGACAGATAGTGAAGAGGAGGTCACGTATCTGTCAGATTCAGGCTCAGAATATCTTCCCGTAGAAGACAGTGATGTCAGCGGCCCCACGTCAGATAGCTCTGACGACGAAGTTGAGGTCCCTGCTAAGGTCAGGTGTACCCGATCCCGATCTTCTGAGGTTGTTGAGGAGCAAGAACCGCAGGTCTCTCGTATCATGGAGCAGAGTAGTACTAGCGCCGCTATTCCTTCTGGTGAACTGGCAAGCACCAGCGGCCTAGTACAGCCTGGACGTACATCCAGCACTGCAGTAACACTTGGTGACGTGGCGAGTCCCATAAGTGCAGTTCAAGCTGGCGAGGTGGCAAGCACAAGTAGTGTCCCGCTGCCACCAAGAAGACAAAGGCAGGCCCGTCGTGCCCATACTGCCCTTCCTGCAGAATTCGCCTATCCTGATTGGGTCCCCACCACTTCTGCAGAACCCGTACTTCCCCCATTCACTGCCCAACCCGGTATTCAGGTGGAAACAGCTGATTTTATTCCAATTGATTTTTATTCGCTGTTTTTCACGGAAGATCTCTATAGATCTATTGTGGACCAGAGTAATTTATATGCTGGTCAATTTATCGCCGCTAACCCCCAGTTGCCTAAAATTGCCAGAAATTGGAAACCAATTACGGTTTCCGAATTTAAGACCTTTCTGGGCCTTTCCCTCAACATGGGCACACATAAATTTCCGTCATTGCGTGCTTATTGGTCCACGCACCCAATTGACCACATGCCCGTGTTCTCTGCCTCCATGTCCAGGGCACGATACGAGCAGATTTTGCGGTTCATGCACTTCAACGACAATGAACTTTGTCGTCCACGTGGGGACCCTGAATACGACCGGCTCTATAAAATTCGTGTCTACTTTCCAAAATGGGGTCATTTGGGGGGGTTTTGTGCCATCTTGGCATTTTATGGCCTTCAAAACTGTGATAGGTAGTGAGGAGCGAAATCAAAAATTTATGCCCTTAGAAACCTTGAAGGCGGTGCTTGGTTTTTGGGGTCCCGTACGCGGCTAGGCTCCCAAAAAGTCCCACACATGTGGTATCCCCGTACTCAGGAGAAGCAGCAGAATGTATTTTGGGGTGTAATTTCACATATGCCCATGGCATGTGTGAGCAATATATCATTTAGTGACAACTTTGTGCAAAAAAAAAAAGTTTGTCATATTCCCGCAACCTGTGGCAAAATATAAAATATTCCATGGACTCAACATGCCTCTCAGCAAATAGCTTGGGGTGTCTACTTTCCAAAATGGGGTAATTTGGGGGGGTTTTGTGCTGTTTTGGCATTTTATGGCCTTCAAAACTGTGATAGGTAGTGAGGAGTGAAATCAAAAATTTACGCCCTTAGAAATCCTGAAGGCGGTGCTTGGTTTTTGGGGCCCTGTACGCGGCTAGGCTCCCAAAAAGTCCCACACATGTGGTATCCCCGTACTCAGGAAAAGCAGCAGAATGTATTTTGGGGTGCAATTCCACATATAACCATGGCATGTGTGAGCAATATATCATTTAGTGACAACTTTTTGTACATTTTTTTTTTCTTTTTGTCATTATTCAATCATTTGGGACAAAAAAAAAAAATATTCAATGGGGTCAACATGCCTCTCAGCAAATAGCTTGGGGTGTCTACTTTCCAAAATGGGGTCATTTGGGGGGGTTTTGTGCCATCTTGGCATTTTATGGCCTTCAAAACTGTGATAGGTAGTGAGGAGTGAAATCAAAAATTTATGCCCTTAGAAACCTTGAAGGCGGTGCTTGGTTTTTGGGGTCCCGTACGCGGCTAGGCTCCCAAAAAGTCCCACACATGTGGTATCCCCGTACTCAGGAGAAGCAGTAGAATGTATTTTGGGGTGTAATTTCACATATGCCCATGGCATGTGTGAGCAATATATCATTTAGTGACAACTTTGTGCAAAAAAAAAAAAGTTTGTCATATTCCCGCAACTTGTGGCAAAATATAAAATATTCCATGGACTGAACATGCCTCTCAGTAAATAGCTTGGGGTGTCTACTTTCCAAAATGGGGTCATTTGGGGGGGTTTTGTGCTATTTTGGCATTTTATGGCCTTCGAAACTGTGATAGGTAGTGAGGAGTGAAATCAAAAATTTGCGCCCTTAGAAATCCTGAAGGTGGTGCTTGGTTTCCGGGGTCCCGTACGTGGCTAGGCTCCTAAAAAGTCCCACACATGTGGTATCCCCGTACTCAGGAGAAGCAGCAGAATGTATTTTGGGGTGCAATTCCACATATAACCATGGCATGTGTGAGCAATATATCATTTAGTGACAACTTTTTGTAATTTTTTTTTTTTTTGTCATTATTCAATCACTTGGGACAAAAAAAAAAAATATTCAATGGGCTCAACATGCCTCTCAGCAATTTCCTTGGGGTGTCTACTTTCCAAAATGGGGTCATTTGGGGGGGTTTTGTACTGCCCTGCCATTTTAGCACCTCAAGAAATGAGATAGGCAGTCATAAATTTAAAGCTGTGTAAATTTCAGAAAATGTACCCTAGTTTGTAAACGCTATAACTTTTGCGCAAACCAATAAATATACGCTTATTGACATTTTTTTTACTAAAGACATGTGGCTGAATACATTTTGGCCTAAATGTATGACTAAAATTGAGTTTATTCGATTTTTCTTATAACAAAAAGTAGAAAATATCATTTTTTTTCAAAATTTTCGGTCTTTTTCTGTTTATATCGCAAAAAATAAAAATCGCAGAGGCAATCAAATACCATTAAAAGAAAGCTCTATTTGTGGGAAGAAAAGGACGCAAATTTCATTTGGGTACAACATTGCATGTCCGCACAATTTACAGTTAAAGCAGCGCAGTGCCGAATCCCAAAAACAGGCCTGGTCCTAATGGCCCGAAATGGTCCGGGGCTTAAGTGGTTAAAGATGAATTAAACCCATCAATTTAACAGTACCGGGAATGCTAATTGTCACATTTGCTTGTGCTTTCAACCAAACTGTCGAACAATTAAATGGCTGGAGTTATAACTGATCACATGTGCAGCACCTTTGCAGTTGCAGATCAAGCAGAGGCTAAGATGGCAGCTACCTTGGCTGAAAAGGATAGGAGGGTTTATTTCCACTTTAAGTATTTAGAATACTCTCATATACTGGCTATGTACAGAATCCATGAGACAAGATGAGACAAAATTGAGATCAAAGCAGAACTAAACCTATCGATTTAACAGTTTGCCAAAACATCTACATTCAAGGAAAGCCATGAATAACAGTCACAACTGCTTGTGCTCTCAACTGAACTGTCAAGCCATCAAACGGCTGGTATGATAACTGATCATATATGTGTAGCGCCCCCCCCCCAATATTTGGGGGTGCTATGTGTAAATTTAAGGGTAGTCTGAGCCAGTAATTGGGCCCAGATCAATTGATTGTTCTGGATTTTGCTTCTGCTCTGGGTGTGATACTGCCTGGCAGTAGTGTTCCCTGTCTGCCTGTAGGTGGCACTGTGATCACTGGCATAGGTTGAACTACAGGGGTATCACAACACCTTGGGTGTCCTTTCTCGGCAGCCATACAGTGGGCGTGGTCTACCCGCTGTGCATGCTGGGAGAGGGTACATAAGGGGCAGACGCCATGAATTGGGGTCGGTGTGCGCCTCGTGGCCCTCATGGCATGGGGTGCGTGTGTGTGTTCTGGCCCCGGGCACCTTTAGCCCGAGGCTACATCGCTGCATGATAGGCCCAGCTCTGCTGGCTGGGGCCTATACTTTTCAAAGGGATCCTCAGCTACCCACCTGAGGGAAGCCACCCTTAGGGAAGGAGACCAGGGGAGGATCTGCCCCGGAGGAGACTAGCGACGGTACTGCTGTCTCGGTAGGAGGCCTGGAGCTCACCTAATGAGGGATCCATCATTACAAGCCCTGCAACACGCCAATCCGGCTTAAAGGTTCTTCACTATTGCTTGGCTGGGAGGTTCGGGACTTTTAACAATCCTGTGGCAGAGGATTCCTGATCGTATTCCTAGAAAGATTGATTCGTGCTTCACCCCGGCTGCTAGAACTACTAAACGGGACTATCCGGGTGAGCAATACCCACTCAGGCTTGAGTGGCAACGATTGGGACTTTAGTGTTGCGTGCCTGAACCTTCCCCTGTGTTTCTCTCATTTCCTACTTTCCTTTAAAATTTTCCACTTCAGCAAAGTAAAATAAAGCCTGACTGTTTGGGTTTTACATTGTGTGGACATTGGCCTTTCTAAAATACTTTCTCACACCCTGACAACGGAAGCCTTGGAGGTAGTGTCAGGAAAGGCTTTACCCGCTGGTGGTGCTGTTGGTCCTATGGACTGCAGTACTAGTGTCCTCTTGCAGCCAATATCTTTGTTGGAGGATCTCACCTGCTGGTGGTAATGCATGATCCATGGATTGTAGTACCGGCGTCCACCTGTGGGTGTATTCTGGCAGTGTGGGACAGGCAGCACTTCCTGTGCTCAGCTGTGACCTGAAGCCTGATTACAAGACTTCCTATAAATACCCGGCAAATACAAACAATCCTTGCCCTGGTATCTCTCTCCCTGATCTAGGACCTGTGACCTGGACTTGAACCTGCATCCTGCTTGACCCGATCTGACCTGATCCCTACCTTGAGCCCATCCTGCATCTGTCCCTCCTGTTACCTGGATCCCTGCTCTGCAGCCAATCCATCCATCCCCTCCCTGTTCCTGTTTGATTCCCATCCATACCCATCTGCTTCGATCCCCTTGTGTATGACCTCGGCCTGGCTTTCACTACGATTCCGGTTTTCCCCCTTATTGTATATATTTTCTATAAGTCACTGTTATTTGGTTAGGTTACTGCACTGTGTTCTGTTGGAGGTGTTTATTTGTCTGTTTACTTTCCTTAATAATTTGTTACACTTTCACCTACACCTGTTTGGTCTCCTCTGTGCAGTCACACAGTCTCGTTTGCTAGCATTCTATGACAGGTAGTTTGCAGACCCAACAAAACCAGCCGGTCCCTTAAATGGGGGCTCGAGTTCGGGATTTGCGGCTACCTCTCGCAATTGAATTATTCTCTATGTGTTTGGAAGAGTCGGCCATTGAGGAAATTGAACTGTTTTTTTTTCTTTTGAAACGAGAGAAGGGGTTAAGGGGCACAGAACTGTGTTTTTCTAACTGCGTAGTTCGTGGGCGGATTCAAAGGAAGAAAAGCCTGCGAGTTACGCGCAGGAAGAGAAAAAGGGGAGGAGTTCCCGCCGCCTGCATGTTACACATAGGCGCATTGGCGAGTGAGAGGAGCAACATGTCTGCGTTCCCATGGACCTCAACTTTATCGGGACCCCGGATGTTCCCAACGCCTACTACCATGGACATCGCTCCACTTACAGCCCCGCTCACAGAAACGGGGATCCGGCTCAAGCCCCGGGGCTGCTTCGCTTTATACACCTGCCGAGATGCGGAGGCCCTGGGTATGCTCTGTCCTAGATGCGGTGGACTAGCTGTGCAGCTACGGCCGTTCGGACGATGTTTGTCCTGTCGGGAATTCTTGTTCGAGGTGGACCAGCCCACCGAATCGCCCCGGGCCTACCGGGTAAATTGTGTTACAGGCGTCGTTACTTCAGAGGAAGACTCCTATGCCCCTACAGCCGAACCCACGCGCATCACATTGGCTGCCACGGAGGTGACCGAAGAGGATGCCTCTGCCGCTGCAGAGCTATCGGCGGACACCGCAGCGGACGCTGCCTCCGCCACTACCGAAGTTCATATCCCGCCAGCAAAACGGAAGGTGGGATATGTCAAAGCCTCCCGTGGCCGCGGTCGAAGCCTGCCCCAGCACCTGCCGGAAAAGGACTTTAAAAGCAAGGAGGTGCCCGAGAAGTCCACGTCAGGGGACGGTAAGGAGGCTGGGGGAAAAGTGTCTGTAAATGCCAGGAATTACCTGCCTGCTGAAGAGGTAGATTCCTCGGATATTGACTCGTCATCCGATATTGGGGATGATGTGGAGATAGACGAGATCTTCCTCGCAAAAGGATGGGAAAAGAGGAAAAATGTTGTCTCAATCCGCAGCCTTCGAGAGGGATCACCCATGAGCTCTGGGGAAACCACACCCCGGGTGGAAGTCCCCGCTTTAACAGAGAAGGCTATTGCTGTGACAAATGAAAGACTCTCATCGGAGCCTGTTACGGCTTTGGTACGGAAGTCCCCGGATTCGTATGTAATGCCTGGAGCAGGAGACCCTGCAACTCTGCCTAAACTTGCTCGCCTGCAGCGGATCTTTATGAAAAAAGTGGCTGGTGAGTACGGCTTGGAGTACCCCTATGTACCCAAGGAACTATTATTCGAAATTGAGGCCTATTATGAACGGTGGTATGGGGAAGCTATCTTGGACTACCTTAAAGTGCCCAAGCCGTACAGGAACTTTGCCCACTCAGCTTCAATGACAGATCGGTTCAAATGTTGCCGCAGGGACTGGAACTATGGTCGGCACATCCATGCTGACAGAGTGGTAATTTGCTGCCCGGGAAGAGATGATGTGACTTACTTCATAGCAACCTTGGACAAGCAGTGGAAAGCAGTTACCCTCCCGTCTCCAAGGTTTTACCTTTGAAAAAAATTTAAAGACAGGAGCTTGATTTTTGCTTTTATATCCTGTCCCTTCATGGGTGAACCGCATCTTGGATCAAGGTGATTTTGCCCTCTGCTGAAAGAGGATGTCTGCTATTAAGGAGGAAAAGACGGAGAGCATGCTTTGTTTTGTTTTTTTATTCTCTCCGGAAAAAGGACAGTTTTTCCTCTGAGCAAACTTTGGGTTAGATAGTATGTTATGGTGAGGAAACGCCGTGATCAACAGTGGGATGCTCAGTGTGTTTTGTTGCAAACCCCTGCGTGGCCAGTGCAGGACGTTGAGACTCTGCCAACACTAGGTGGCAGTAGTCTGCAGGAATAAAGAGACTGTAATGATAATGTGGCACTTAGAGAGAAAAAACAAATAAACTTTATGCTAGGCTTAGCATTAAAACTTTTATAGAAGAAAACTGCTTCTTCTCGGGGAAACAGTCTGCTTCTTTTGTAGGATAGGATGTGAGTAGTGGTTAGGATGTTTGCTGTTTCTATGTGTATTGTTTGTGATTTCTTGCAGGTACCAGAAGCTACTAGTCTGAGCCAGTAATTGGGCCCAGATCAATTGATTGTTCTGGATTTTTCTTCTGCTCTGGGTGTGATACTGCCTGGCAGTAGTGTTCCCTGTCTGCCTGTAGGTGGCACTGTCATCACCGGCATAGGTTGAACTACAGGGGTATCACAACACCTTGGGTGTCCTTTCTCGGCAGCCATACAGTGGGTGTGATCTACCCGCTGTGCATGCTGGGAGAGGGTACATAAGGGGCAGACGCCATGAATTGGGGTTGGTGTGCGCCTCGTGGCCCTCATGGCGCGGGGTGCGTGTGTGTGTTCTGGCCCCGGGCACCTTTAGCCCGAGGCTACATCGCTGCATAATAGGCCCAGCTCTGCTGGCTAGGGCCTATACTTTTCAAAGGGATCCTCAGCTACTCACCTGAGAGAAGCCAAGCTTAGGGAAGGAGACCAGGGGAGGATCTGCCCCGGAGGAGACTAGCGATGGTACTGCTGTCTCGGGAGGAGGCCTGGAGCTCACCTAAGGAGGGATTCATCATTACAAGCCCTGCAATACGCCAATCCGGCTTAAAGGTTCTTCACTATTGCTTGGCTGGGAGGTTCAGGACTTTTAACAATCCTGTGGCAGAGGATTCCTGATCGTATCCCTAAAAAGATTGATTTGTGCTTCATCCCGGCTGCTAGAACCACTAAACGGGACTATCCGGGTGAGCAATACCCACTCAGGCTTGAGTGGCGACGATTGAGACTTTAGTGTTGCGTGCCTGAACCTTCCCCTGTGTTTCTCTCGTTTCCTACTTTCCTCTAAAGTTTTCCACTTCAGCAAAGTAAAATAAAGCCTGACTGTTTGGGTTTTACATTGTGTGGACATTGGCCTTTCTAAAAGACTTTCTCACACCTTGACATCGGAAGCCTTGGAGGTAGTTTGCAGACCCAACAAAACCAGCCGGTCCCTTAAATGGGGGTAAGTGCTACATATGTACTGTAGCACCATTGAAAGTGCATATCAAAGGCTAAGATAGAAGCTTCCTTGGCTGTTATGCCGCGTACACACGACCGTTCTTCATATCATGGAAAAAAACGAAGTTTTTCTCAACGTGTTTTTTCTTGTTTCCTCTCAAGCCTGCCTTGCATACACACGTTCATGAAAAAAACGCTCGAGCAAAGCGCGGTGACGTACAACACGTACGACAGCATTATAAAGGGGAAGTTCCATTCGAATGGCGCCACCCTTTGGGACGCTTTTGCTGATCCTCGTGTTAATAAAGTTTGGTGAGAGACGATTCGCGCTTTTCAGTCTTCGTGCTTTTCAGTCCATTACAGCGTGACGAATGTGCTATCTCCATTACGGACGCTAGTTTTACCAGAACTAGCGCTCCCGTCTCATACTTGATTCTGAGCATGCGCGTTTTTTTTCCCCTCGTAAAAGCATACACACGACCGTTTTTCACGACGTTAAAAAGAACGACGTGAAAAACGACGAGAAAAAATAGAGCAGGTTCTAATTTTTTTTTCGTTGAGAAAAATGCTCTGGAGCATACACACGACCGTTTTTCACAACCATTTTTAAAAATTGAATTTTTCTCATCATGAAAAAACGGTCGTGTGTACGCGGCATAAAGGATAGGAAGCTTTAGTTCAGCTTTAGGTCTACTGTAAGAGTGGCAGCAGATTGCTACTAAAAAAGAAAAATGATTGCTCAGTTCAACACGTCTTTATCTCCAAGCATATGGGAGGCTTACAAAAAGTGTTCAAACTTTATTTCATAATAAGTTATGGGTCAAAATTTGCCAATCAAAAAATTTACAGAACGCAAGACAGGGATTAGTTGATAAGACCAGAATTAGAAGGCAGTAAAATATGTTACACATAATATACAATAGCACAGGGCTTAAAATTTCAAGTCTAGACCTACTAGCCAGGCAAAAACCTTACTCAACACCAGTTGCCCCACCAAACCTTTCCCAGGTCCGTCCCCCAACCCTGCCCCCTTAAAGCCCAGCCCCCTTAAAGCTTATGAAGCTACATTTTTCTTTAGAATAAAGAGTCCAAAATAAAAAAAAAATCAGTGTCCCCAGAGAGCCTCCCCTTACCTCAGTGTCCCCAGAGAGCCCCCCTTTACATCAGTGTCCCCAGAGAGCCCCCCCATACATCAGTGTCCCCAGAGAGCCCCCCCCATACATCAGTGTCCCCAGAGAGCCCCCCCTTACATTAGTGTCCCCCAGAGGGCCTCCCTCTAAATAAGTGTCTTTAGATGGCTCCCCATCTTACCTTTAGCTGGTGGGTGTAGGGATGTGCACCGTTGGCAGGCGGCCTCTTCTCGTGCCCCCCGCGGCGGTGGAGAGCGGACCTCTCCTTGTTTCTCCCTCAGCGGTGGAGAGCAGAACTCTCCTGCACCTGTCCCCTGTAATGGCGCTGCCGAAGAAGAAGCCGCAAGTCGGAAACCGGAAGTCGGCTTCAAAATGAGGCTTGGAGCGCAGGTGCACAGCAAATCGATCCCCGGGGCCTGGGGATCACATTGCGCTCTGTTACTGCACTCGCCCAACGGTAATTTATGCTCGCATTTGGCGAGCGGGCGAGTGCATTTTTCAAGCCCTGCAAGCACGATATAATCTCAATGTAATATTAGGAAGAATGGGTACCACATGTAGGTGTCAAAATTTGTACTATATCTTTTTTGGTGTCTGCTTTTTATTGTGTACAGAAAATCTTGCAAAGAAATCCAACTCCAGATTAACTGCCTTGAAAGCAATTTAGACACAATAAAACAGATTTACCTGTCCCCAAACGCATGGCACAATTTACTTAAATGGCTCAGGGAAAGCCGTTAAGCAGTCTGTCTTTTTACCATCTGATGAGACACTTGCTTATCTTTTTGCATTTAGTATTGCCTTCTAATGCTCCAACTCTCTTGAGGTTCTAAATTCTGACCACAGGGATGTGGCCACTGACACACAGTGAGCATCTGACATGGGATCATATTGTCTAATAGTTGGTAAGGAACATAAACACTTTCATTGAGGGTCCTTTCACGCTAGATGTGGTGGGACTGCGTTGGGCAACTATTCCAGTGCAGTCCCACCGTACCTCCACTGCAAGACAAGGAAAAATGTCATGTCTCCAGGGTGGCTGGTTCACACTGGTATCAGGTAAGTAAAACTGCTTTTTCAGGGGCAGATGGGGAAGATTTTTACTTTCCCTAGAAATAGATGTTAAAGACGAATTACAGTGGGGCAAAAAAGTATTTAGTCAGCCACCAATTGTGCAAGTTCTCCCACTTAAAAAGATGAGAGAGGCCTGTAATTGTCATCATAGGTATACCTCAACTATGAGAGACAAAATGTGGAAACAAATCCAGACAATCACATTGTCTGATTTGGAAAGATTTTTTTTTTTGCAAATTATGGTGGAAAATAAGTATTTGGTCACCTACAAACAATCAAGATTTCTGGCTCTCACAGACCTGTATCTTCTTCTTTAAGAGGCTCCTCTGTCCTCCACTCATTACCTGTATTAATGGCACCTGTTTGAACTTGTTATCAGTATAAAAGACACCCGTCCACAACCTCAAACAGTCACACTCCAAACTCCACTATGGTGAAGACCAAAGAGCTGTCGAAGGACACCAGAAACAAAATTGTAGACCTGCACCAGGCTGGGAAGACTGAATCTGCAATAGGCAAGCAGTTTGGTGTGAAGAAATCAACTGTGGGAGCAATAATTAGAGGATGGAAGACATACAAGACCACTGATAATCTCCCTTGATCTGGGGCTCCACGCAAATTCTCAACCCGTGGGGTCAAAATGATCACAAGAACGGTGAGCAAAAATCCCAGAACCACACGGGGGGGCATAGTGAATGACCTGCAGAGAGCTGGGACCAATGTAACAAAGGCTACCGTTAGAAACACACTACGCCGCCAGGGACTCAGATCCTGCAGTGCCAGACGTGTTCCCCTGCTTAAGCCAGTACATGTCCGGGCCCGTCTGAGGTTTGCTATAGAGCATTTGGATGATCCAGAAGAGGATTGGGAGAATGTCATATGGTCAGATGAAACCAAAGTATAACTGTTTGGTAGAAACACAACTCGTCGTGTTTGGAGGAGAGAGAATGCTGAGTTGCAACCAAAGAACACCATACCTACTGTGAAGCATGGGGGTGGCAACATCATGCTTTGGGGCTGTTTCTCTGCAAAGGGAATGGGACGACTGATCCGTGTACATGAAAGAATGAATGGGGCCATGTATCGTGAGATTTTGAGTGCAAACCTCCTCCCATCAGCAAGGGCATTGAAGATGAAACGTTGCTGGGTCTTTCAGCATGACAATGATCCCAAACACACCGCCCGGGCAACGAAGGAGTGGCTTCGTAAGAAGCATTTCAAGGTCCTGGAGTGGCCTAGCCAGTTTCCAGATCTCAACCCCATAGAAAACTTTTGGAGGGAGTTGAAATTACGTGTTGCCCAGCGACAGCCCCAAAACATCACTGCTCTAGAGGAGATCTGCATGGAGGAATCGGCCAACATACCAGCAACAGTGTGTGACAACCTTGTGAAGACTTACAGAAAACGTTTGACCTCTGTCATTGCCAACAAAGGATATATAACAAAGTATTGAGATGAACTTTTGATATTGACCAAATACTTATTTTCCACCATAATCTGCAAAAAAAATTCTTTCCAAATCAGACAATGTGATTGTCTGGATTTGTTTCCACATTTTGTCTCTCATAGTTGAGCTATACCTATGATGACAATTACAGGCCTCTCTCATCTTTTTAAGTGGGAGAACTTGCACAATTGGTGGCTGACTAAATACTTTTTTGCCCCACTGTATGTCCCCTATGGGACAACATACTTGTGGCACTTTGTCCCATGTTGCTAAGTGCTTTATAACCTAGTTATAAAGTGCAACCTATCCTCCTCCCCTGCTTTGGTTGATCCTACAACAGTTTTGAAGGACACGGTTCATTCACAAATGCAGTTTGTCTCTGCTGTCAACACTTTCCTCAGACAAGCAACGGCAAAAGGAATGCAGAGACTGACATGTTTCCCTTCCTCTGCATTTCTCTTGCTGCTGCTTGCCTGTGGAAAATGTTCAGACGAGGCACCCTACACATCTGATAAAAAAAAACCTTTAGCCACGCACCTTAGACCAATAACAATAATGATAAATGCAAAATGAATACAAAATTATTACAAAATCACATCACAGACGTTGCTGACGAAACGCGTCAGTTCATCTAGTGCGGGACACGTCACTTCCGCTATTCTTCTAAAACGCAGGTGGAACACGACCGGCATGCCTGCCTGGTTTCATGGGCTTTTGAAAGTTTTTACTAAAATTGTATACTTTTTTTATGAGAAATAAATAGTTACAAGCTACACCATGAGAAGTTCGCTCTTCTCTCCTTGATATATGTTTAACCTTCGTTGGCGGATCTTTCATTTTGGGGCTGTTTCTATTGGAGGATACATCTCTCTGTCACCCATGCTCATTTGACTACCTGTAATGGGTGTCATACCGGTTTGGTTAGTAGGATGTTTGCCCATTAATAGGTGAAAGACGGCACTTTAGTCTTCTCAGAAACAGGGATTGCTTCACTCTCACTTGATTGAAGATTTTTGGTGGTGGTCTATGGACTTTTTGTATACTTTTTGTATACTTACACATTAATGTGGTTTAAGAGCGCGGCATGAAATGTAATAATTTTTTTCTTTTTCACTCTACACATATGAATTAGCCGTCTCCTTCAAAGTTGTTGTTGGATTGGCCATGGCAGGAGTAAAGGGGGCCGGTGTGACCTTAACTATGGTTAGAAAGCACTTTGCAACATGGGAAAGGTACTACATTTTGTCCCACAGAGGACTGCACTGTAACAACAAATTATAATGATCTTTTTTAAATATTCCAGTAATGACCTGGCAACAGGACAAAATTTCTGGCATTACCAAGTCAATTCCAGATTGTTTCCAGGTATGGAGATTACCCTTCAGGTCTTCCCAGGTGATGGGTGTTGGAGAGAGCATGAAGTGAAAAGAAAATCACCTCTACGGGTATGTAGGCTTGTAACCCATCCCCACCCACTCAATCTAAAATGAGAAAGGATACGTTTTAGCTGGAGTTCGGGACTTTAAACAACGCTCGCCATGCGCGTTCATATTTATAGCTCTTGTTGTTTGGACAGAGGTGTTCTAAGGGCAATGCTGTGGGCTTTTCTAACAAGTTCCCAGTCAGACGACGCACACACAATCACTTTATCCTAAGCCTGATTGTAGTTTCTATAGTAACAATCTCCACTCTTGCAGGTAGAATGCTGTGACATAGTTTTGTCAATTGATTTATTACATGTGTGGAACAATAGCAGATATGCTGACCAAAGGAATGTCTCACGAAATATAAAGTCACAAAATAACCAATACAATTATACTTTGAAAATCTTTCATCTGTGGAGTATTCTGACTTTTGTATGGAATGTAAAGTAGGGCAAAATATGTTATGCTTTCTTTGAAAATAATTACATTGACTATACCAGCAGTGCAGAATATAAAAAGAAAAAATGCATTTTTAAGTAAATGGAGTACTGTGCAACCTAATCAGAAGCACTCAACATGACAATTGAAGCATAAATGAAATACAAAAATAAGATACAGGAAAACGCACTTGATTTGTGATGATGACAGCTTTGAAATTGAACGAGCAGAAGCTGAATAGCTGAAGAGAAAAAAAAAAACCTAACAGTCAAACGGAAAAATAACCACACTTTTTTTGATTTAGATTTTTTTTTTTTTGTTCTTCATGTCAACTCAGCTTTTGTGAGCTGATGGGAAATGACATTGCTGGGCTGTAATAAGCCCCACTTATTCTAACATTTTCAAGGATCAAACAAGGAGCCCCCGGGTCCTGTATGCACAAAATCAGGGAGCTCAATGTACTAGCACCACCCACTGACCCTATTCTCACATATCACGCAAAAATAAAATATCTAACCACATTTTTGAATAGGGTAGGAAATAAATCTGTCAGTTATTTTCTTTGTATGTTTTTGTCCCTATGACACAGCAGGAAGCGATAGCAACGTTGACTATAAACTAATCAAAATTTGGCCAGTTCAGCAGGGTCCAGCCAAATATCGATGAGTGTGTGACAGCACCCGCTTGACGAAAGTTGATCGCTTGATCGACTTCTGTCGAAGGAACATGTTACAAAATTTTCCTTAATGAGCAGCTGCTGATCAGTTTATTCTGAGAGTGCCAGGTGCCACTATCAGAATTCAATGTCCTGGTGGAGTGGAATGTGCTAGTATTTTTTCGTTCTGCCCGTTCGCTGTATGGAAAAAACTGACATGGCCAGCTTTCTCCAAAGTGAGGGGAAATGCCAACTGAGACAGTTGTCAGGAGTCCCCACTTAAGTATTTTATTTTTTTTAAGAACATAAATAGGCTTATGCCTTATGCCTCTGCCAGGGGGTACACCAAGGATTAAACTCACTGTCTTGCATTGGCCTTGGAAGTAAGGAGGACTAGCAGTGCCGAACTTACATATACTTTTTTAGCTGGTCAACTGGTTTCGCTCATTGTTTGCTAACCACTTTGTTTGACAATGTGGCACTGTCTTTGGAAGCAGCGGATAGTGAAGCTCTAACTAAAGGGGCCAGAAATATTCACATATGCAACTATCCAGATAATAGAGTGTTGATGTACTTCAATGGGTGGAAATCTATATAACAGCTGCCTAACCCCCACTTACAGTGTTTTGCTATCTTCAGTTCAAACATGCTTTTCATCCACAATTTGGGGCTAGCCGGCTAGCCCTTAGCTTACCAGATTGGAATTA
Organism: Rana muscosa; assembly: GCA_029206835.1. Classification (NCBI taxonomy): domain Eukaryota; kingdom Metazoa; phylum Chordata; class Amphibia; order Anura; family Ranidae; genus Rana; species Rana muscosa. The sequence continues at coordinate 369,739,551 of CM055120.1, read as the reverse complement.
ATGTTAGGAAATGATGACCTGACTAAGCAGTTGTCTACTACAGGGGCGGATCCAGGGGGGCAACGGGGCAATTGCCACCCCCCTAGAAATTAGTTTTTAACAAGAGAGAAAATAGTTTTAGTTGCGGAACTGAGTCTGAGCGGGCGGCTCCGCAAGTGAGAGTCAGAGAGTGGGCGGTCAGCTGGTCGGCTCTGTGGGAGTGGGTGGCTGGCCAATCAACAAGCCAGCGGCCGGGGGAGAGAGATGACAGCTTATCTCACCGCCCCACGCCGCCCTGCATCCCTGCAGTAACTTCCGCCCTCACTGTGCAGGCAGCAGAGAGATTACATCATCTCTCTGCTGCCTGACTCTGACAAGCAAAACACCACCTTAGCAAGTGACAATCCGCAAGGTGAGGTGGCAAGTGACAATCCGCAACATGTGGCAGGTGATGTGGCAAGTGACAATCCGCAACATGTGGCAGGTGATGTGGCAAGTGACAATCCGCAACATGTGGCAGGTGATGTGGCAAGTGACAATCAGCAACTTGTAGCAGGTGACGTGGCAAGTGACAATCCGCAACTTGTGGCAGGTGACATGGCAAGTGACAATCTGCATCTGGTGGCAGGCAAGTGACATTCCGCAACTTGTGACAATCCGCAACATGTGGCAGGTGACGTGGCAAGTGACAATCCGCAACATGTGGCAGGTGACGTGGCAAGTGACAATCCGCAAAGTGAGGTGGCAAGTGACAATCCGCAACATGTGGCAGGTGATGTGGCAAGTGACAATCCGCAACATGTGGCAGGTGATGTGGCAAGTGACAATCCGCAACATGTGGCAGGTGATGTGGCAAGTGACAATCCGCAACATGTGGCAGGTGATGTGGCAAGTGACAATCCGCAACATGTGGCAGGTGATGTGGCAAGTGACAATCCGCAAACATGTGGCAGGTGATGTGGCAAGTGACAATCCGCAACATGTGACAATCAGCAACTTGTAGCAGGTGACGTGGCAAGTGACAATCTGCATCTGGTGGCAGGCAAGTGACATTCCGCAACTTGTGACAATCCACAACATGTGGCAGGTGACGTGGCAAGTGACAATCCGCAACATGTGGCAGGTGACGTGGCAAGTGACAATCTGCAACTTGTGACAATCTGCATCTGGTGGCAGGCAAGTGACATTCTGCAACTTGTGGCAAGTGACAATCCGCAACATGTGGCAGGTGACGTGGCAAGTGACAAACCGCAACTTGTGGCAGGTGATGTGGCAAGTGACAATCTGCATCTGGTGGCATGCAAGTGACATTCCGCAACTTGTGGCAAGTGACAATCTTCAACGTGTGGCTGGTGACGTGGCAAGTGACAATCCGCAATGTGTGGCAAGTGACAATCCGCAACGTGTGGCAGGTGACGTGGCAAGTGACAAGCTGCATCTAGTGGCAGGTGACGATGGCAAGTGACACACTCGGGGCTCCCACTGATTCTGCATTATGGTGAGTTGAACCATTTCATATTATATTACAATGTAATAATATAAATAATGCACTTCAATCATCCTGACACCATAACAACCATGGTGCCGTGATCATTGAAGCGCTAACACCAGTCATTTCCCTGATAAATTGCCCCCGAAAAAAAAAAAAATTCTGGTAGTGCCCCTCCCGAGACTAGACTCTGGATCCGCCCCTGGTCTACTATCTATAAAAGCAACTGTTTCCAGAAACAGGTAGATTGCTGTTGGCTTGCTGAATAGTGTGGGTAGCTGATGTCCCTGACTTAAATGATGACGACCTGGACCAATTGTGTGAAGCCCCTTTCTTGAGATTGGAATCAGTCAGAGACCAACTGATTCATTATACATTTTTTCACAGTCAATTCCTGGCCAAAATCTAGCATTGCTCTCACGCCCATGCCAACTTTATTCACATTTTGTGGGATTGCTCGGCTATTCTAAAGTATTGGATACATAGATATATTTGCCTGTATTCAGTAAGTTACTACTATGCCTCTCACCCCCTCTGTTAGAGTATACCTTCTCAGTGGATACTTTAGAGTCCACAATAGCATTCATAATTTGCTCATGCTATTGCTTTATTATGCCAGGAAGCTCATCTTTTTGTCTGGGAAGAAGGCCTCGGCACCTACACTTTCAGCTTAGAAAGCCCTGGTAGACAAGGCTCTGCCCTTCTACAAAGCTGCCTACTGTAATAGGGGTGAGCCTTCCAAGTTTGATAAAGTTTTGGGAGATTGGGTAACTCCACCACCGTGCTTCACTCTGTCTTATGTTCAATCTGAAATGTCTAGTCCTTCCCCTCTGAGAATATTTTTGTTGTATCGGATGCTCATCTCCTCTGGATTCCTTGCCTTTTCAACCTCCAGGGATGGCCCTGGGCTCTTTTTACTGGACTATTTTCAACTCTTTCCTTTTTCTGACTGGTTGGATTCCCCCAGTTCCCCTGGGATGGACTGTTCTTTGTAAATGTATGCCATTACTTCTGTCTTTTGAATTAGAATAAGTACACTGTACTAGTCACAGGTAATAGTTTTACATGACTGGTTTTGTTGTCTATACTTTCAATATGTACCTTAAAAATTTTACATAAAAATAATTTGGTGGAAAAAAAAAAAGATTTTCTTTCAATTTCTGTTCTGGTCGCAACCACAATATTCAAATCTCAACTCAACCTCTGTTTCAGTGAAAATAGCCAAGGCAATAATCTCAGGCAATCTAGCAGGGACACAGAAAAAACAGTAACTAAGTGTAATGCCGCGTACACACGATCGATTTTTTTTCGACGGTGAAAACACAGTCGAGAAAATCGACGTTAAAAACGAGGAACAGCTTGTTCCCCCCACACACGGCCGTTTTAAATGTCATTTTTTTTTTGGTCGAAAAAAACGACCGTGTGTGGGCTCTGCGGCAGTGTTTCCCTATGGGAAACACTGCCGCAGAAAACATGTCGGAAAAAAACGACGAGAAAAATTAGAACATGTTCTAATTTGTCTCGTTGTTTTTAATGCCGTTTTTCTTGTCGAATGGGAAAAATTAAGTTTTTTTCGACGGGAAAAACGGCCGTGTGTACGCGGCATAATGGTCAATAAGAGCACCAAACAAAAATCCTTGAGTCCAAACCACAGTTAGTGCTGGTGTTTACAGTGCAAGTGGCCAATTCTGCTGTTAATACTCATACTGACTGTGGTTTATAATATCCTTTGCAACAGATCAGTCTGTTATGCCCTGTACACACGGTCGGACTATTGTCCGGCCAAAAGCACATCGGAATTCCGACGGAATTCCATCGGAGAAAAAGAGAACATGTTCTCTATCTAAACTCCGACAGATTTCCTTGGAATTAAGTCCGATGGGGCACACACACGGTCGGAATTTCCGATGAAAAAAGTCAGTCAGACTTTTTTCATCGGAAATTCCGACCAAGTGTACAAGGCATTAGGAGTATTTTTGAGTCCATTTTAGCCGTTAGTGGCCCCCGAAATTTGTTGGCTGTCCTTTGTTCTTCTTGTTGTAACCAGTTGAACATTGAAAGATGTTTGGACTCTAAAGAATTTTTGTTTGGCACTCAAATCGCTGAACACAAGCGATGAGGCTCAAGTAATGATTTGGTCCACCAAACTTTTAAATAGTGTTGCTTAAGTTTTTTTACTTAAGTATAGTTCAATGAATTCGATTTATTATGCATCACATCTCATTCTAATTTTCTCTTTTCTTTTTTACATACTAGAAAATTTTAAGAATCTGATAGCTGTAGGCCACATAGACTACCCCTCTCATACAAGGACCAAATGTAGTTTCATGTAAAGTACGGTGTTTCTTCTCAAGTGTTAAAAAACAAAAAGTAAACTCTAAGAAACAGGCTTGTGTTTGTAAAGCGTGACAAATATCCTCTTCCCACCCAAGCTACAGACCCCAGTAAACAGCTGATTTGCTCATTCAACTTGCATTACATTTCAAGGTAAATTGAGTTACCACCTAGAAAACCCTCCAGAGCCACAAGAGGTACATTCCATAAAATAAACAGCTCTGTCTGTGAAAATTCCCTTCACTAATTAGTTCTACACCAGATGTTAGATGTTCTCGGCTCCCTTATTTCATGACTCAACATTTATTTTTATTTTTTTTGGAGTAAAGTCGTGATTTTTCCCTTCTCCTTAAAATAGAAGGGAAATGAAGAAACTACACTGGTGTGTCAATCAGAATTGCTAATCGGGAACAATTTATTATAGTATCCCATCTTGTAGTGGTAACACTACTTCAGCTGGAGGGGTGACAGATGTATAAAAACAAAAGGATGGGGCAATCGTTGGCTAGAGGTGGATATTTCTGCTTCTACTATTAAATCAAAATTGACAACTTTTTAAAAGCGTTTTTCCACCCAGTTTTATTATTATTATTATTATTATTATTATTATTATTTTAAGTTTTAGATACGGCGAGGAAGGATTCAATCCCCTGCCAGGTTTTTCTGCTATCTCAGGCTTTGTTAGAGAGATTCTCTCTATTGGCAAGTAAGAGAAGAGCAGCACAGGCAACAATAAAATAACTTTTTTTTTTTTCTTTTTTAGTAGAGTAGGGAAAGACTAAAATCCCAGTCGGCTTTTTTCACCGTCTGTGTCCCTGTTGTCATTTTTTTTTATTACTTTCTGTCTTATGAAACATTGTACCTGTGACGGTAAGGCCTTATGCACCCGTATGCCTGCAGCCATACAACATTAAATTCAGGCATTTTTTCTAACCTTTGAGCCACAGGGACTGTGTATAGCCAATCAAATCAATAAATTACTGTATGTTGGTGATAAATACGCGTCTGTCTGTCAATGGACCTAAGGCCCTAGATGCATGTACCGGTATATACCCACTTACAGCCACACATTTTTATTGGCTGCTGTATGTAGTACCTGTGGGTCACAGACAGGGAAATACCGTACATCAGGGCTTGACAAATTTGCTTGGAATCTAGGAGCTAGCTAAAAAAGTTAGGAGCCAGGTTTTTTTTTTTTTTTAACGACCGATGCGTGCAGAAGCAAACGCATACGTGAGTAGCGCCCGCAAATGAAAGCGGTGTTCAAACCACACATGTGAGATATCGCCACGATCGGTAGAGCGAGAGCAATAATTCTAGCCCTAGACATCCTCTGTAACTCAAAACATGCAACCTGTATAATTTTTTAAATGCCGCCTATGGAGATTTTAAAGGGTAAAAGTTTGTTGCCATTCCACGAGTGGACGCAATTTTGAAGCGTGACATGTTGGGTATCAATTTACTTGGCAAAACATTATCTTTCACAATATAAAAAAAATTGGCTAGCTTTACTGTTGTCTTATTTTTTTAATTATTTTTTTTTTTTCCTCAAAGTGCGCTTGTAAGACCGCTGCGCAAATACGGTGTGACAAAGTATTGTAACGACCGCCATTTTATTCTCTAGGGTGTTAGAATACTTTCAAGAATATTCAGAAATATTCAATAACATTTAGAAATATTCTAAATATGTTCAGAAATATTCAGAAATACTGTGGAGCAACATGTTATACTTACCTGCTCGGTGCAATGGTTTTGTACAGAGCAGCCCTGATCCTCCTCTTTTTGGGTTCTGCCGAGTGCCCCTATAACGAGCTGCTTGCTATGGGGGCACTCGTGCGTGCTCGCTGGCTCTGACAGCAGCAGGAGCCAATGAGGAGTGAGAGAGCCTCTGGAGCTCCGGCTCTCGTGCATATCGCTGGATCGAGATCGGACTCAGGTATGTATTTAGGAGGGGCTGCAGGGAAAGCTGCATGCAGAAGTTTTTTTTACCTTACTGCATAAAATTCAAAAAAACTTCTGCATTTCCAACCACTTTAAAAACAACTACACTACTAAACTACAGGCCATTTGACTGACAGGATCCAAGCAAGTCTTAATTTCCATACTGAGATAACGCAGAGATCAGCTCCATGTGAAACCTGTACACTACGATTTCTTATTTAAATATTTCCCAGAATGAAATGTTCTCATCTGATCCTAGCCAAAGGCAAAGCCACACAAGCAGTTTTCATGCTTGTGCTCTTTTTTAATTGAAAATCACAGCATGCCAACTCCTAAGCCAATGAACATGGCATCACCACAGTGTGGAAGTCAACAGGGAATGCTCAGATCCTGTCAAACATGCAATGTTTTTAGGATAAGATCCTTTGGATAATAGGATAGCAGACATTAAATGACAGTGTAAAAAGCTCTCATTTAATCCTACGCTTCGAGAAACACCACATTTTGCATGCCACTGACTCTTTTAACCACTTCAATACCGGGCATTTTCACCCCCTTCCTGCCCAGGCCAATTTTCAGCTTTCAGTGCTGTCACGCTTTGAATGACAATTGCGCGGTCGTGCGATGTGGCTCCCAAACAAAATTGACATCCTTTTTTTCCCACAAATAGAGGTTTCTTTTGGTGGTATTTGATCATCTCTGCGTTTTTTTTTTTTTTTTTTGCGCTATAAACAAAAAAATACAGACAATTTTGAAAAAAACACAATATTTTTTATTTTTTGCTATAATAAATATCCCAAGTTTGAAAAAAATATATTTTCTTTTCCCTCAGTTTAGGCCGATATGTATTCTTCTACATATTTTTTGTAAAAAAAATCACAAACGTATAGTGATTGGTTTGCGCAAAAGTTATAGCGCCTACAAAATAGGGGATAGATTTATGACATTTTTATTTTATTAATTTTTTTTTTACTAGTAATGGCGGTTATCTGCGATTTTTGTCAGGACTGCGATATTGCGGCGGACAGATCGGACACTTTTGACACTATTTTGGGACCATTCACATTTATACAGCGAACAGTGCTATAAATATGCACTTATTACTGTATAAATGTGACTGGCAGGGAAGGGGTTAACACTAGGGGGCGATCAAGGGGTTAAATATGTTCTCTAGGGTGTGATTCTAACTGTGGGGGGAGGGGACTGTCTGAGGGAGGTGACCGATCGGTGTCCCTATGTACAAGGGACACACCATCGGTCTCCTCTCCCTGACAAGACGTGAATCTGTGTGTTTACAAACACACAGATCCATGTCACTGTCTCTGTAACTGCCGATTACGGGTACCTGGCGGACATTGCGGCCGGCAGGCACGCGCATCGGCACCCGAGTGGTGCACCCCCTATCGGCCGGAAGGTCCGAGGACGTCATATGACGGCCACCCAGGATGGCAGAGCCACCTTGTGGCCGTCATATTACAATAGCAGGGATGTGAAGTGGTTAAAGTTGACCTAGCTTCAAATAGATTTTTCCAAGTTATGTACATGCATGCTAAGCATTGTGTAAAGCTTGGTACACACTAATAATTTTTAGTGACAGCTCCGGTCGGAGCCGCTGCACTAACGATCCAACATTAGTACAGCGTTCTCCCCTGCTGAGCTGTAGTATATGACCTGGAGCCGAGTGAAACTAGGAGGAGGACCAGAATGACTGGACCCTGCAGAAGAGGCAGAGTATTAGTGGGTGATTTAGATTGATGAAGTCTGCTTAGCAGATTGAAGAGTTCAAGGCAGAAGATGTGTCCTGTAGTGGGTAGAGAGGAAGGGGGGATCGTGTCACAGCTCAGTCAGAGCTCATCACAGCATCAGTTGAAAATTGTAGGTTGGGCCCATTTGAGGTATGGGTGTCCCTTCCTAACAATACGGTGGTAACATTGGGGTATTAATTAGGTTGCATCTGGTAGTACGTAAGTGGTTAATTGTCCCTGAGCCGATGTAGTTGTGGCTGGGGGCCTTTGAGTGGCAGATAGGACCGGTTAATCGTGAGTATATAGGCCTTCAAAGACCTTAGACTGGGCATAAGCTGAGGTTGGTTTATTTGTTATGCATTGACTGTATTATATGCATTGAACTTGTTTTCTTGTGAATGTTGTATTTAATGGTTTGTAATAAAAGGCTGCTAGGACCATTGGACTCCAAATAAATTGTGTCGTCTGGTCATCTTGGAAGGGGGGATTGGTCAAGTGTTTATTGTTTTAAAGATAACCAGAGCCTCTGCATTCTTCAGGTCCATAGGTCATGTGTTCTGACAGGGGGACCCCCCCCCCCCACTAGAACATTGGCTTAGAGCACTGACTGGGAGTCAGTCGGCCACTGGTTGACATACTCATGGGCAAAATATTGGCCAGCTTTATTTTAACCAGCCGATGTGTCCTAACATTTGGCTGTGTGTACGGGGCTTAAGTGTATCACTTAAGCCCCGTACACACGATCTGATTTCCTATGGTTTTTTTAACCAATGGATTTTTCCATCGGAAAACTGATGAAGCTGACTTTCATCAGTCTTGCCTACACACCATCAGTCAAAAAACCGACCGTTCCAAACGCGGTGACGTAAAACACTCTGATGAGCTGAGAAAAATTAGGTTCAATGCTTCTGAGCATTTGTCGACTTGATTCTGAGCATGCGTGGGTTTTTTATCTGATGGAGTTCCTGACAGACGATAGTAATTTGCTATCGGTTTTTTAACCATCGGATAAATTTAAAACATGTTCTATTTTTAAACACCGATGGAAAAAAGACCGATGGGGCCCATACACGATCGGTTTGTCCGATGAAAAAAGTCCATCGGACTGTTTTCATCGGTAAAACCTATCGTGTGTACAGGGCTTGACAGGTGTTTACTACCATTCAAAGAGATCACATAGTCCTCCCGATAATGCCTTCAAGCCAACTCATTTCTGCATCTATCCTCCCGATTTTGTACAAATCCCATCATACAAACCCTAAAGTGACACAGTTCCAAAACTTAAGACAACCTGTACAACAAAATACTGGTTACTTAGCTTTTATTTTAGCACATGTGTTAAAACTCTGTCACGTGGCTGATTGCTTGTCGCTAAAGCTACCTAACAAGTCTATGTGTTCCCCCATGCCATGCTGTGGTGTCTACCACATCACTACAGAGTGGGAATAGATATAAACCATTTTTGGGAAGACTTAGACTTGTCAGGTACCTTTAGCGGCATGCATTTAGCCACGTGGCAGTGGGATAGAACATGAGAAATCCAAAAATGTTACAGTTGTCATTGGAACAGTAACTGAGGGAAAATCTTCCAATGGGGATGCATTTTCTGGTGGCAACTCTGTAAAAGGGGGTTCCTTTTACTTTACTATTTAACCTTCTAGGTTCCTTTTAGATGGCTGTCCTCTGTGAACTGATGCCAAAAAAGGAGGGGTTGGGACTTTAAATCAGGTAAGTACAGCATGGCTAAAAAAAATGAGTCAATGTTAGAAAAACATATTTCTTCTCTTATACAGTAGAGGACATGGCATAATACAATTGGTACATGCATAAATAAATTAACATATCGATCACATGTTACAGACCATCTATTCATGAGAACAATCATAGCAACTTAGCAGTAACATAATGTGGTGTAGGACGATTGTCCTTCATGTAATAAGATCGCTTAAAAAACAAGATAGTATAGTAAACTCAGATTGGATGAAATAAAAAGAGCTGTCGTAAGGGAAAATGGTGCAGCCAAATAGCCCAGCGCGTTTTGTGGATTTGCTGCACTTCCTCGGGGGCGGGTGCACCAATATCTGTAAGAAGATATAGATAAACCAATGTTGTCCAATGTTGTACCCATACATTGGCGAAAATATATATATGAGGGGGGGGAGAGAATAACTCATCCCTTTGAATACTTACATATAGACTAAGTCTGGAACATGTGAGGCTAAAAACTGAGGGCTGCTTGAGATGTCTGTCCCGGGAACTATGGTAACAGGGACCTGCAAAGCGCACATAATAATCCCCAAAGGGGAGAAAGACAGGTATCCAAATGGTGGTCTGTATGGGCTCCAATTCTAGAGGGTTTAAATCAATTGAGTATACTGTGAATAAATGATAATGTATAATAATAAGAGGTGAAAAGAGCCCAACACCAAGATGAAAGAAAACAGGTATAAGCAGAGTGTGGAAAATCGTGTATATACGAGAAACCATGACCTCAGTAATGGGGGAAAAAAAGCGTGAAACAAATTGAAATAAATAATGAAAAACCGACCAATAATAGCACCAAAAGAGGGAAAATGGAAAGTGACACTGAAAAGCATTAACAGAAGAGAACTAACCAAGTAATTACCTTCTAGTGTTGCAAAAAGACACAATCCAAATTAAATGTGCAGTGTGCACAAGAGGTGCTGTCAAGAGAACTGGCTAACATCGAATTGGGATGTTTTTTGCACTCGGCGTAACCAGCAGGCCCCTCACTGGCACAACGGAATCAGAATCAGAGCCCAATGGAACTGTTGTCACTCTTGTGATATTTATATCCTTTCTTTTTTATTTACAGATTCATGTGACTGGGGCAAATAGACCAATGTTGGGTAGGTCTATGGGCAGGTGGATGTAAACAGAAGCCCATCTGTTTACATATCTTTACCTCCAATCCACCAGGTTTAGGTCTGAAAAAATGTAAAAGGGTGCAACACTTTTCTTTTTTTCGGGCCTAGACAGATTCAGGGGTAACTGGATGTAAACAGACCCACATCAGTTTAAATCAGCCTGCCCATAGACTAACATTAGGCTTCTGATCAGATCCACCTGAAACGCTGACAGGAGGATCTGATTGGACCACTCATGTGAAAGGATCTTTAGCCCATGTTCACATTAGGCCGATTTGGCATGCAATTTGACATGTCACGCCGCACGGATTCCCAAAAGTAGCTCCTGTACTACTTTTCGCGACTTTGGGGGCGATTTGAATAGACATCTGTGCATGAACCCACATAGATGTCTGTCAAATCGCTCCCGAAGTTGGACCACATTGCCGGCTTCAGCTGAAATCGCACCATTGCAAACCCACATCAGTGTGAACCTAGGCTTACTTCAAGTTATAGAAATAAGATATAACTGTGTTCAGCTTTAACCACTTGCAGACCAGCCGCTGTGGTTTTACTGCGGCAGGTTGGCTCGGCTGGGAAAATCAACGCTACCTTACGTTGCTTCCCATTGTGGCCACTAGGGGCGCTCGCGTGCACCCGCTGCTCACCGCCGGAGCTGATGCGAGTGCCCAGCAGGCGTGATGACTACTGGGCACTCGTGTAAACACACAGATACCGGTTCTTTCAGGGGAGAAATGACTTATCGTGTGTTCATACAAAGTATGAACAGCGATCTGTCATCTCCCCTAGTAAGTCCCATCCCCTCTTCAGTTAGAACACAGTGAGGGAACACAGTTAACCCCTTGATCGCCCCCTAGTGTTAACCCCTTCCCTGCCAGTGACATTTTTACAGGAATTAATGCATTTTTATAGCACTGATCGCTGTAAAATTGTCAATGGTCCCAAAAACGTGTCAAAAGTGTCCGATGTGTCCGCCATAATGTTGCAGTCCCGATAAAATTTGCAAATCGCCGCCATAACTAGCAAAAAAATAAATAATATTAAAAATGCCATAAATCTATCCCCTATTTTGTAGACGCTATAACTTTTGCGCAAACCAATCAATATACGCTTATTGCAATTTTTTTTTTTTTACCGAAAATATGTAAAAGAATACATATCGGCCTAAACTGAGGAAAAAAAAATATATATTTTTTTTTTAAATGTGGGATATTTATTATAGCAAAAAGTTTAAAAATATTGCTTTTTTTTCAAAATTGTCGCTATTTTTGTTTATAGCGCAAAAAAAAAAAAACGCAGAGGTGATCAAATACCACCAAAAAAAGTGAGAAAAAAAGGACGTCAATTTTGTTTGGTTACAGCGTCGCATGACCGCACAATTGTCAGTTAAAGCGACGCAGTGCCGAATCGCAAAAAGTGCTCTGGTCAGGAAGGGGGTAAATCCTTCCGGGGCGGAAGTGGTTAATATATAACCCATCAGGTGCTAGAGGGGTGTGACCACATGTTAACACTATTAATTATTAATTCTGTTTTAACAAACTCTGCACAAAAACAGGGATTTTTAGTTCACATGTATTGCAATACATGTTTAAAGGGGTTGCAAACCTTCGTGTTTTTTCACCTTAATGCATTCTATGCATTAAGGTGAAAAAACACCTTGCACTGTCTGGCCCCGCAGCCCCCCCCCGTTTTACTTACCTGAGCCCCGAATTTCCGTGGGCACGTCCCTGCCGTCCTTCTCTCCACGGAGTCCCGGCTTTGATTGGATAGATTAATAGCGGCGCAGCCATTGGCTCCCGCTGCTGTCAATCAAATCCAATGACGCGGGTGGCTGGGCCGAGTCTATGGGTGCCGAGTGTATGACTCAGGAGCGCGCCAGCAAGGTAACCCCCCTCGGGAGAGCGCTTCTCTTAGGGCAGGGATATGCAATTAGCGGACCTCCAGCTGTTGCAGAACTACAAGTCCCATGAGGCATAGCAAGACTGACAGCCACAAGCATGACCCCCATAGGCAGAGGCATGATGGGACTTGTAGTTTTGCAACAGCTGGAGGTCCGCTAATTGCATATCCATGTCTTAGGGGGTTATCTAATGCAGGGAGGAGCCGCGAGAGCCACCGAGGGCCCACCAGAAGAGGAGGATCGGGGCCACTCTGTGCAAAACGAACTGCACAGTGGAGGTAAGTATGATATGTTTGTTATTTAAAAACAAAAAAAACAAAACAAAGCTTTAGTATCACTTTAAAGCGGAGTTCCGGCAATTTTTTATTTTTTTTAAAGTCAGCAGCTACAAATACTGCAGCTGCTGACTTTTAAAATATGGACACTTACCTGTCAAGGGCGCCCGCGATGTCGGCACCCGAAGCCGATCTGTTCCTCGGCTCCCGGGTGCTGCCGTCGCCATCTTCAGTAAGGGAATCAGGAAGTGAAGCCTTGCGGCTTCACTTCCTGGCTCCCTACTGTGCATACGCGAGTCGCGCTGCGCGATCTGAGTGGTCCCTGCTGTCTTCTGGGACCTGTGTGTCTCCCAGAAGACAGCGGGACAGACGGAGGAGGGGCCGGATATGGCGTAGATATCCACGGATACTGCGGCTATCTATGCCCGGAAGTGAGAGCAAATACCTGCATTACATAGGTATCTGCTCCCTCCTCCCCCATGAAAGGTGTCAAATGTGACACCGGAGGGGGGGAGGATTCCAAAGGGTGGAAGTACCGATTTAGGGCAGAACTCCACTTTAAGTTGGCCAACTGCATCAAAATAATCCCTCTCTGGCCAGTTCCAATTTTTTAAAATAATATGTTGATTGTTGTTATAATAAATTATTGCAGACTTGCCCGGTAATTAAAGGTCCACTTTAATGAGTATCGCAGCATGAAACTTTCTCTCTGAAATGATAGCTATATGGGAAGACAAGACAAAAGGAAATGCGTCTAATTCTAGCCTGGCCATACACTAGGCAACTTCACTAGCATTTTAATAACCTTGATCATTTGCTGTGTTTGTAGATGCTGGATAAAAAAAATATAAAACACTTATATGAAACAAAATTTCTTGGTGTCAGTAGCAGCATTTTAAAGCGGTAAATCTATGTGCAATGCATTCATCAATATAAAACACAGCAGGACAGTTGATCAATTCTCTGCTTCAAAAAGCAGCTCTGATGGTTGTAGTTACAGTTGGCACAGTTAGGCTTTTCATCATCTTTGACATAAGAGATACCTGTTTGTCCAGTATATACAGACCGGCGACCGCCTACCTATCCATCCAAGGGCCACATCCACCTAGGGAAGCACTGTTGGAGGGGGCAGCTCCAAATCACAACACTTGCAAATTGCAGTTTCTTAAATCATTATTTTAATCCTGTGTATGGCTGTGTGGAAACCAGGAAATCCAGCAAAAGAACGTATGCTCATGAGAGAAGAGACAAGAGTCTCTGCAACTCAGTTAGCATGCACTTTTTTTTTTTTTTTTACTATGTGCACTTGACAAACAGCATGTTGCCTTTAAGAGCCGGTTCACACAGGGGCGACTCTTCAGGCGACTCAGCCGCCTGACAAGTCGCGCTCCGCTCTGTTCAATGGAACCGTTCTAATAGGAGCGACGCAAGTCACTCCGACTTAGAAAAAGGTTCTTGTACGACTATGGGGGGGTGACTCGGGGCGACTTGCATTGACTTCAATACAGAAGTCATTTTGAAAGTCGCCTCTGAAGTCGTCTTCAGATCCCCTTGCCGAGTCGCCCCCAAAGTCGTGCCGCCTGTGTGTGAACCGGCTCTAACTGTACAGTATAGTATGCTTTTTGAAAAGTAATTGTTACATAGTTACATAGATAGTCAGGTTGAAAAAAGACACAAGTCCATCTAGTTCAACCAATAAAAAAAAATACAATCTCATGTACACAATCCTTCACCCACAGTTGAGCCAGAGGAAGGTGAAAAACTCCAGCAAAGCATGATCCAATTTGCTTCAGCAGGGAAAAAATTCCTTCCTGATCCCCCCGAGAGGCAATCTGATTTTCCCTGGATCAATTTTACCTACAAATGTAGTACCCAGTTATATTGTACATTTAGGAAATAATCCAGACCTTTCTTAAAGCAATCTACTGAGCTGGCCAGAACCACCTCTAGAGGGAGTCTATTTCACATTTTTACAGCTCTTACCGTGAAGAAACCTTTCCGTATTTGAAGATGAAATCTTTTTTCCTATATTGTATAGGATTGCAGGTTATAAAAAAGTCAGTTCTGCCATCAGTTTATCACCCTAAGGGCAAAGTCAAGTTAGGGCTGTTAAAGTGTATCTCCAATGATGAATGAATTTGTTTTGATAAAAGTGGACAATGGGAACAATTTGCCACTTTTTATTGCTCTCTGTGGCCTTGCTGAGGATATTTCTCTAGATTTAATTTCATGGTGTAGAACTGACAGAAATACATACAGTATATTGTCAAACTTTAAAAAAAAATAAGGTATCATTAAAAGGTTGTTAGGCTACAAAATAAGGGAACCTTGCATTTTCATGCAATATTTTATTCAAAGTGATTATAAACGCTCACCTTGTATAAAAGCCTATTCAGTTTAAAATAGAAATGAAAGGCAAAACATTTATGTATAGATATAAATATACATTATAAATGCCTTTTTTTTTTTTTTTTCCCCCTTTTTCATAAGTGATCACATTCCCTCTGTTCTCATCTGCATAAGAGCTGGGGGAAGGAGCAGCAGCAGTACACTAAGCTTCCCATGAATGACTGTGCAGCGGGGGCCTGTCAGGACAAGTCCATACCTCCCAACATTCATCATTCATATTTTTTTCCCCTCTCATCAAAGTTGTTGAGCGGGGGGGGTTGGGGGGTGACGTGCCGAGGGGACCGCAAACACAGATACTCCCGCCCGACATACCTGGTGATCGCTGCCGCTCTGAGTCCCGCCTGGCTTCCCTGCCTGGCGCGCTGGCGGACTGAACCTTAACCTCCTCCACCCTGTGGGTCTATGCGGGAATACAGTGTCCCGCGCGGGAAAATGGTGTCCCTGAGGGAAAAACCCGCAGAATCCGTGCGGGTTGGGAGGTATGCAAGTCTGATCATTGGAAGAGAGTACACTGAGTTCCCAGCACAGCTAGAGAACTGACCACAGTGCGATCTCCTGCTTAGTGTGGTCAGTTTTTAATAGGAAAGCAGAGGGACTGGCAGGAACACCAGGGATTTCACATAAAGGAAGCAATACGAAGAGAACTCATACAAGTACACGGTACAGCAGGCACATATCAGGAACATGAAGTGTTGGGGTAACAAACGCTTTAATGACGGTGACCTTTAAATCTGAAATCGGTGCAGGAGAACTGATCATGCAGTTGACAATTTCTGCAATATTTGAAGTGTGGAAGTCACTGAGAATATTGGTCAGATCTTGTCCTACAAGCAGAATTTTGGGACACAATCTTCTTGTCAGACAAGATCACAGGCATAAAGCTCTTATTTGACCATTTATGTGGCATGTATCACCTGATTTGGTGTACAATGACCTTCTTTGTTCCTCTAGCCATCCTGGTACAATCACATAAACAGAGCTGTTTCATGCCCATTGTTACCAACAGTCCCCGATTTCAATGGACATTTCCAGGTTTGAAAGATTTGTCCCAGGCTTTCAGCACATGCCAGCTGCACCATAAAGTCTTTCTTTGCATACAAGTTATTTCAGTTTTTATTGTCTATTAATGTTTTTGTGGGCATCATATATTACTGTTTATTGAGGAACAACATTTAGAATACAAAATTATGTTTAAATCCCCAATTTAATAAAAGTCACAAAAGATATTTCATTTAGTATTTCGTTTTCTTCGGAGACAGTATTTTGCATGATTAGAAACAGAAATTATCTGTAAATGTAGGCAAGTTTGCATTCTATTCTGCTTTTAAAAAAATGAACAGCTGATTTTAATAAAAACGTATTACACTGACTACTAATACTTGTATGGGGTTCACCACTGACCACCACAACTTGTAGGGGAAGGAATCCGATTGCCATTGACCTTCAATAACTGGGAGAGCATTTTTTTTTTTTTTACTGGCATCGACCAGCAATGCATGAGATATTCGATTCATAAAGGGTGTTGTAGAATTCCTTTGGAAAGCAGCACCAAAAGTGCTTGCGCCCAATTGTACACAGACACACAAATGAATTTGTCCATGTCTGCCTGCGGAAGGAGTGCCCACATTGGATATTCCTTTTTCAGTGTAGTCATACCTCCCAACTTTTTGAGATAGGAATGAGGGACACCTATCAGCAAAAGTATGCAGGCAAAGGACACATCTCTTGCCACACCCCCTTAAAGGAGAATTGTACAAAAAAACAAGATTGGTTAAACCCACAAGTGCTTTTTTTACCACTACTATTCCTTTATATTGGTTTTTGGAATTTACAAATGCAGCCATTTAGAAAACAGATGAAAGGTTTAGCACTGGAAAACAACTTTTTGATCGATAAAAATTGCATTTTATATAAATCTGTATGGATCAGACCAAAATAAGGGACAAATTAGGAGGAATAAGGGACAGAGGGACATTGCTCCACATCAGGGACAGTCCCTCGAAATCACGGACAGTTGGGAGCTATGGTGTATTCAATCCCAACCTCCCTCCCCAGCCACTGAAGCTGCCACACTTTATACACAGAGCCTGATCTCAATCCAGCATTGTGCACGAGAGCCTCGGTTCTCCCAGGTCTCTACCTCCTCAGTGTCTGAGACAGCAACGGGAGCTATTGGCTCCCACCACTGTCAATCAAGGCCAGTGAGCCAATGAGGAGAGAGAGGGGACTGGACACACAGAGCAACGGTTTGGGAGTTAGCCTGCTCGGGTGCCCCCATAGGGGCATAGCTAATTTGGACAGGGAATTTCCCGGCATACAGGTAAATGGAGCTGGGGAAAGAGCTCCTTCTGGGAAGCTGTCACATACATGAGAGCTTCCCAAAACAGGCAGGGTCAGCTTTGAGTACTGGCGTAACTCTGCATGCCAGGTCAGAATATCACTGCCAGTTTCCAAATCTGAGAACTGGCAGTAATTCTTTAAGAATCTGTCGCTGTCATAGCGATTGTATGAACAACCTGAATTTTTTGCATGTGTTGGTAGTGTTACCAACACTGGGGCAAATTCTTGCCTGTATTGGGTGCAGGTAGTTCTTAAGGGAACTACTGTCCGAAAACTGTCATTAGGGTCATTTTGAATTCCTCTGACTAAGTGTAAGAGTCCCGGGCTTGCTACGCATGCACCAATGGCACGTTGCCGCAAGAGGAAATCCATGCCAACTGAGCATGCGCCGAAGACGACTCAGTACGCCAACCCACACCTGCGCAGAAGAACTGATGGAAAAAGGCAGGAAAAATACCCAGGAGGCGCAGAGGAAGTGACCTCAACCTGATGGAAAATAGGTGGGAAAATGCCCAGGAGGTGCACAGGAAGTGACCTCAAACTTCCCTGAATAAACCCAGCCCAGACACTGCCAAATTGCTGGATTATCTTCAGTCCCCCCCTTGTTTCTGTGCTAGTGTGTGATCTGTCTGAACTTGTGACCTGGAAACCCATTTGACTACTCTTTCCATTGACCTTGGATTTGTACCTTGTACTACTTTTGCCCCTTTTGTACTCAGCTGCCAGATTGGAACTGACCCCGGCTTGGATCTCGACCATACTTCTTCCGATTAACCCTTCTGTACTTCATTGCCAGAGCAGACTTGACCTCGGCTTGGATCTCAGGCTAAGGCTTGCACGGTGCTCCGCACCCCTGGCACCCATGCCACTCGGTGTCCACTAAGTCTCTGTCTCCATTTCTAGAGGCTTCAAGGACCCTAGGTGCAAGGGAGGCCTCCCCACTACTTCGGTCTCACCTCAGGTATGTGGCCATCATGACACTAGGTTAAATACTTTTGATTACTGCATCCTATATACCAGGGGTGTCCAAATTTTTTTCAAAGAGGGCCAGATTTGATGAAGTGAACAGGCGTGAGGGCCGACCATTTTGCCTGACATTCTGTGAACCATTAGAATTCGGTCTAAGTGTGTTCGTTCGAGCACTAATACACTGCCCAACAAGAATTCCCTTGCCTTTGTGGCTGTGTGTGGTGAAGAGATGAGCTCAGGCGTGTTATTTGGATATACTGTATTTATCGGTGTATAACACGCACCTTCACTTTAAAAAATCTTACATTTTAAATAAAGAACTGTGAATCAAAATAAGGGTCACTGCCCATCAATACAGCCTCACAAGTGCCATGAATGCAGCACCCCCGTTGCCCTGAATGCAACACCCCCGTTGCCCTGAATGCAACACCCCCGTTGCCCTGAATGCAACACCCCCGTTGCCCTGAATGCAACACCCCCGTTGTCATGAATGCAACACCCCCATTGTCATGAATGCAGCACCCCCTTGCCCTGAATGCAGCACCCCCCTTGCCCTGAATGCAGCACCCCCGTTTTCCTGAATGCAGCACCCCCCCTTGCCATGAATGTGTAGCACTACCCTCTCCTCAAGGGGAAGAAGAGGCACCCATGCCACAGGCCCGTGTCCCCTAGTTTAGAGGTCAGGCGGTGTATATGTATCTGGGTCCCGCAGCGAGTTACCTCCTTCCACTGGTTCCCGTCTCCAGAATGTAGAGACGAGTCTGTACTTTTCCCTCTTTAATAAAGTCAATGTCCAAACCACTTAAACTCCAACATTGAGCATATTTTGTATCTTTGCTTGATAGGTAAGAGAGAGTAGATGAGAGAGATAATAGTTGAACTAAGAGCAGATTCAGGCACAGAACTCCCAGATTTATCACCACTCGGTCCCGAGTGGGCACAGCTCACCCGTATAGTCCCTCAATGGTCCTAGCAGCCGATGTGGAGCTCGAACAATCAATATAAATCCTCCAAGGACAAGTTCAGTATGTCCCCGAAGAGCAGCAGCACTCCGCAGGGTCAGTTCTGCGGAGCATAGGATCCTTCCCTCCGACAGGTCACCAGGCCTTTCCCAAGACAGCAATCTAACTATCACTCATCTCCTGTTATGGGACCGATCCTCCCCTGGCTTCCTCTTGGTCAGAGTGGATACCTTCACCCGGGCATCCTAGGACTCCAAAGTTCTGCCTGTAGACCCAGTTGAAGGTACTAGGCCTACCTGGAATGTTGCGGTCTCGGGCCGAAGGTGCCTGAGACTCTTCAGTCGGTGTACGTACCCCCCTCCTTAGGGGGCACACTCCTCCGGGTACTTGTCCCCGGGTTTCTCCCCGAATAATGGCGTCTGCCTCTTTTATATCCTCTCCCGGCATGCACAGCAGGCAGAACCAGCTCACTGCATGGTAGCCGAGAGAAGACATCCAATTGCGCCAATGCAACCTATGGTTCAACCTTGACCCAACATGGCAGCGCCACCTGCAGGAACTCTACATAGGCACACAGCAACAAAGCAGAGTCCAGCACAATTAGAAGGCCCGAGCCATACTAGTGCTCGGGTCATCCCCCTAAATTTGGAGTACCCGCTACACATGCATCACCCCCCGTTGTCCTGAATGCAGAACCCCCGTTGTCCTGAATGCAGAACCCCCCGTTGTCATGAATGCAGCACCCCCTTGCCCTGAATGCAGCACCCCCTTGCCCTGAATGCAGCACCCCCTTGCCCTGAATGCAGCACCCCCCATTGTCATGAATGCAGCACCCCCTTGCCATGAATGCAACACCCCCTTGCCCTGAATGCAGCACCCCCTTGCCCTGAATGCAGCACCCCCTTGCCATGAATGCAGACTCACCATTGCAGCCTGATTCATTAATTTGCAATATTGGAGGAGACGGGGGGGGGGGGGCAGAACAAGCGGCGACAGACATACAGGAGAATTTCCTGTTTTCTCGGCGGCTTCTATAATCGAAAGTCCCGCCTCCTGTGATGGACAGACCAGTCGTCCAATGGCAGCGGCAGGAGACGGGACTTCCTTTTACACAGGTCGCCGTGTAAACAGGAAGTACTCCCGCCTCCTCCTCGGCAGCCAGCATGTATTTCTTTTGTGACCCCGGCGCTCGGAGATTTGTTGGGGGCCACAAAAGACATACATGTCAAAATGACCAGGCGGGCCGTGCGAAACCGGAACGCAGGCCGCAATTGTCCCGCGGGCCAGACTTTGGACATGCCTGCTATATACAATGTTGTACATTACATAGTCCTATATGTACATTATAATATGCTATTATCAGGGCTGGGCTCAGCCCTCCCTTCTCAGTGCTCAGCTGTCGGTTAATTGCCAGCACTCATCGTTCCACAGTGACTCACCTGGTGATCATTTCATGCTCCGAGCGGGAGGGGTCGTTGAGGAGGCATGTGTAAAGCCATTAATGGCTGTCTGTTCGTTTCCAGGTGGGCAGCTGAGGATGGTAAAATCACAGCTCACCCGCCTGATTTTACCACCCCTGACCTCAGGTGTAAATGAGCCCTAACAGCGTATGTGCTTTTCATTTGAGAAAGTCCATTCAAATCAAATGTTAAAAGAAAACAACTTTTAAAATACTTTCAACCTTCATTTGTTAAAGAGGAAGTAAACCCTGATGGGTTTTACCTCCTCTTTATTCCCCTGCAAAGTAAAAGCATAATGGGCTAGTATGCATCGCATACTAGCCCATTATGTTACACTTATCTTCAAACGAAGCCCACGCTGTTCCCGATGTCCCCGCTGGTGGCTGCATGCATCTTCACCCCTCTTCCTTCCGGGGCCATGGACTCAGTGACTTGCCAGAGTAATGCGATGGACACGGCACTATAGTGCCCTTTCTTTAGTGCGCATGCGCCGATGACATTGGCGCAAGTGTATATGGTAAATATCTCCTAAACTGTGCAGATTTAGGAAATATTTCCAAGGGTTTACAACCACTTTAAGTCATCGAATGCACTAGGAATTTTTGTACATTAATTTAGGAACTAGTGTATGGCGAGATTTAGCTTTAAATCAATTCCTGGGTCCCTGTGGAGTTCAAGTTATACACCTTATTGACAGAAGGTAAGGTTAAGTGCTGGAATAGGAAGGGCTTTATTTCAGACTTTACATGAGTACAAAAGGACTGGGACAGTTGAAACCTAGCATAGGATTTAATGAGCACTGTAAACTGACACATTTCAGTACTGTTACCTTACAAACATTTTATGCCAATTCAGCTTTATTATCTTCCAAATAATGAAATAAACCATTTAAAGATAAAGGTTGCTCTAACAATGCTGGCTCATTCGAAATACCTTTCATAGACATCACCATAAAAATTGATCGGAAGAGCTGAAATGTTTTGTCAGTTTTCAGTAGGCAAACAATCTTTTCACATGTCAACTTATCCATCCTAAAATAACTGAACAATGGTTCACACAGGAGCTTCTGCTCAATACTATACTTTTTAGAGTGGTGCTAAAGACTTCAAACACAAACACTGCTCCTGGTTGGGATTTTTTTAAATTTAAGGTTTCATGCCTACAGACGTTTTTACAGCTGCGTTTTTTACAGCTTAAAAACGCCTGTCCATGTTATTGTAAAATTTTTATTTATTAATTTTAGCTAAAAAATGCGATTGCGGCGTTTTTGCAAGTTTTTTGACGCTTCGCGTTTTTTATGCCTAACGTCGACGCTGAGGAATGCACTGGTCCTGGGTTTTATTTACAGCTTAAAAACGTCTATGCTATTTGCAGCTCAAAAACGTCTAGTTGGGCATGAAGCTATAGACTAACATGGACAGGCGTTTTTAAGCTGTAAAAAACGCTCAAAAACGCGGCTGTAAAAACATCCGTGGGCATGAGGCCTAATAACTAAGCAGATAGACCTGTTTCAGGACCATCTGTGCCACCCACGCCAGAGTCTATTTCAGAATGAAATAGCAACTAGCACAGATCTGTACCTATTTTAGCCCTGGTTCACACTGGTGCGATTTGACATGCGATTTGACATGTCAAATCGCATGTCAAATCAGCGAAATTTGCCGCAAATTGTGGGCAATGGCACCGTCCTAATCGGTGCAACGCCGCATCTGCGGCGCTGCACCGATTTCAAAAAGTAGTTTCTGTACTACTTTTTGCGATTTCAGCCGCGATTTACATTGACAACTGTGTCAGATGTCTCTGTAATCGAGCTGAAATCGGGACTGACAGGCAGGAGTGAAATCGTGCGAGTTCAGCTGAACTCGCACGGCTTCACTCCCGCAGCCCCAGTGTGAACCTGGGCTAACAGAGGGAATGCAGCAGTTTTTCATATAGAAAACTGCCACAGATTCCTGCAAGGTGTGAGCTGTCAGTAGACACAGTTCAAAAACTGCTCATGCAGTGATTACACTACACGAGCAGAGCTTGCAGAGTTAACAACCTTTCTCCTTCCTCTTGTTCTGAGCTCTCCGTTCTCTATGCCAGTGTTTCTCAACTCCAGTCCTCAAGGCGCCCCAACAGGTCATGTTTTCAGGATTTCCCTCAGATGAAACAGCTGTGGTAATTACAAGGCAGTGAAACTGATCAAATCACCTGTGCAAAATAATGGAAAGCCTGAAAACATGACCTGTTGGGGCGCCTTGAGGACTGGAGTTGAGAAACCCTGCTCTATGCTGACTGTCACAGACACAGCTAAACAGAGAACTAAATGGTCCTAGATAGCAAAGGGGCTTGCTTGTGTTTCCATAACTCTTTGTTAATTCTCCCCATGTATGTATTTTTTTACAATAAAAACTGCCCTTATACCAGCCAACAATCTTTCTAACAAATGTATACTGAGCCATGCATGTGCAGCTCAGTGTACATTCTCGGCATGCCTAGTGTACATTCTCAGATTAAATAAAGGGGTTGTAAGGTCAGAAGTTTTTTTTTATCTTAATGCATTCTATGCATTAATATACAAAGCCTCATGTGTGCAAAAGCCCCCCTCAGCCCCAATAATAGTTACATGAGCCTCAGCTCTGTCCAGCGACGTCCATGAGTCCCTCCGCCGCCAGGGACTCTCCCTCCTTAATGGTTGAGACACAGCAGCTGCTGTCAATCAAAGTCAGTAAGCCAATTAGGAGAGAGAGGGGTGGGGCCGAACTACAGCTCCGTATCTGAATGGAGCTGCAGCTCGGCTTGGGTGCCCCCATTGCAAACTGCTTGCTGTGGGGGCACTCGAAAGGAGGGAGGGGCCAGGAGCACAGAAGAGGGACCCAAGAAGAGGAGGATATGGACTGTACAGAGCAGGTAAGTATAATGTTTGCTATTTTTAAAAAAAGCGAGACTTTACAATCACTTTAACTTCTGCGTACAGGCATGTGAGTTAGATCATCAACCCAAAATAAGACTGGGTGAAGACATCAGCAGCGGTAATGGAGTGACGAGGGAGATCTAGGCTGTTGCATCCCTGGAGGGGGCACTGTGGCAAGTAAAGACCTATGTCAACAGGCTTTTGTTTGCTTCAACTGGGTTTTAAACCTTCTTACAAGTTTTTGGGAATGTATTTGACCTACTTGAAGCAGGTCAGAATGTCAGTTGTAGGTCTATGAATTCTGTATTATCTTATAATTGTCGCAAATGGATGCCATTGACACAAGAGCTCATAGATACGGGCCCTTGATCTGCCGCCAGGTGAAATTACTGTATGTGGTGCCTACTTGCACAATATGGCAAAACTCCTGAGCACTGCTAGCAGAATTTCGTAAAAATAATTTTTTTGGGCAAAAAAGATAATACACATGTATGTCAAGCATTGTTTTTTTGGTTTGGCTGAAAAAAAATATATATATCCCTATTAAAAAAATTAACTCTCTAACTGTCATTTTCCAAAGCAGGTGGATGTTATGTACAAAAAGTTCTCAGACATATCATAGGAGTTTATATGTGAAAAAAAGTATACTAACCTTTCTCCTACCTACTTTCAACAGACACCTCCTTGGGGGGTGGTTTTGACAGGTACCCACTCCTACTTCTTTTTGGAAGTGGATCCACTGGAAGTCCCCCCCCCCCCCCCTCCCTGACCGCAACCTTCTGGGACATGTCACAGGTCCCTGAAGGCTGCGAGACCATTCATAAAGCACAGTGTGGCTCGCGCATGTGCAGTGGGAAGATGGCTGAGAAGCTGCAAGGACTCAACATGCCAGCGTTGGGTATCTGAAGAATTGGCTCAGGAGAGGATGGAGTTGGACACCTGTATAGGGGAGTGTCCTTTTATTGAAAGTCAACAGCTACAGTATTTTGTAGCTGCTGATTTTTAATTATTTCAAACAGGGAGAAGAACCGCTTTAACTTTCTCTTCTAATGGTCGCCTTACATGCTTCGAGTTTATCATCTGACTGATGTACGAATCGATCAAAATGATTGAATCTGCAAATAATGGTTATTGATTTATTACAAAATATCAGCGCACTAGGACTAAAAATCCCTTAGGCAGTAAAATTTACCCTAACTGGTGAATTACCTCTGCTCCCTAGCAGGAATATATATACTGTATATTCAACAACTAGCCTTTGAAAATGTTCTTAAAAGTTAATCAAAATGTTCTCACAATGGTCTTCACCAAATAAAATGAGAACCTCTTCATTCATGAATCAGAATAAAGTGCATGCATGAAAAATAAGATGCGTCCTGTCTCCGTTTCTCCTTTCTTCTATAAGTACAATACAATTCTTCAGATTAATCCTCTTTCTTCTATACACGCTGGTGACACTCAAAAAAAGACCAAAAAAACAACATACAGGCGGTCCTCTAGTTACAAACATCTGACTTACAAACGACTCCTACTTACAAACGAAGGGAGACAACAGGAAGTGAGAGGAAATCTATGCCTAGGAAAGGGAAATTCACTCCTGTAAGAGTTATTATGGGGAAAAGGTACCTCCACTGATGCTTTATCACCAAGGCTTGTTTCCAAAATCCAGTTGTCATTGGGACAGAAAGTGAGGGCAAATCTTCTAAAACGGTGGCACAGACAGCAAAACAAACGTTACAGGGGTGTTAACCCTTCCCCATGCTATCCAAAAAGCTTAAAAATCGTTTTTTTGGCTGGAGCTACACTTAAACAATGTACCGTATATACTCGAGTATAAGCCGACCCGAATATAAGCAGAGGCACCTAATTTTACCACAAAAAACTGGGAAAATGTATTGACTCGAGTATAAGCCTAGGGTGTCCATCTGCATGCTTCACTGTGCCTCACTGTGTCCATGCCTCACTGTGTCCATGCCTCACTGTGTCCATGCCTCACTGTGTCCATGCCTCACTGTGCCCATGCCTCACTGTGCCCATGCCTCACTGTGCCCATGCCTCACTGTGCCCATGCCTCACTGTGCCCATGCCTCACTGTGTCGATGCCTCACTGTGTCGATGCCTCACTGTGTCCATGCCTCACTGTGTCCATGCCTCACTGTGTCCATGCCTCACTGTGTCCATGCCTCACTGTGCCCATGCCTCACTGTGCCCATGCCTCACTGTGTCCATGACTAGACTTACGTTTAACATGGGAGTGTATGGAAGGGGTGCCCGGTTTGTAAAAATCTGTGTTCCCCTGCCGTAGGTCCCCCAGACAGCAAACTTTGCACACTTGTAGAGGAGAACTGGGGCTATATGTGTGCCACGTTTCAGGTCCAGGAAACCTACGGCCGGCTAGTCCTGGGTCCCCAAATTTACCGGAGAAATTACCGTTTAACATGGGAGTCTATGGAAGGGGTGCCCGGTTATGAAAAATCGGTGCTCCCCAGCCGTAGGTCCCCCAGACAATAAACTTTGCACACTTATAGAGTAAGAGGCTATATGTGTGCCAAGTGTGGGGTCCAGGGGACCTACGGCCGGCCGGTACCGGGTCCCCAAATTCCGGAAGATCAGGCGCAAAAAGGTGACTTGAGTATAAGCCGAGGGGGGCATTTTCAGCACAAAAAAATGTGCTGAAAAATTTGGCTTATACTCGAGTATATATGGTACCCGTTCCGATTTACAAACAAATTCAACTTAAGAACAAACCTACAGACCCTATCTTGTTTGTAACCCGGGGACCGCCTGTATAGTGTAGTATGTCCAAACAAAACTCACTGTAAAGCTAGTCAATATGTTCACATTTCAATTGTGTGATCGAGTGCCATGCAGAACCAAAACGTACGTCCTCCTGCAACAACTCTCAAGCCTCGTACACACGACCGAGTTTCTCGTCCAAAATCGGCAAGAAAAGTGCCGCGTGAGCTTTTTTGTCGAGAAAACCGTTCGTGTGTATGGTTTTATGACGAGAAAATTGCCGTGAATCTCGACGAGAAAATAGAGAACCTGCTCTCTATTTTCTCGTCAGGATTCCAGATTTCCTCGTCGTGTTTCTCGTCGGCCTGTTTTGTGACGAGAAAATGGTTTGTGTGTATGCTTTCACGACTCTTCCAAAAGCGCGCATGCTCAGAAACAACTATGAGACGGGAGCGCATCTTCTGGTAAAACAAGCCTTCGTAATGGAGATAGCACATTCGTCACGCTCCAAATTTTTGCATCGTTTAAATGTTGTGCATTGAAATCTTCGTTAGAATGTTACATTAATCCAAACGAATGAACTTGTTTTGCTGCTGATCTTCACACAGAGTTATGACTATCTTTTTTTAACCTTTTTCATGCTGCTCTTAAGAAGATTTATATGTATTATATCGTGCAAGTTTTTAGGAATATTAAAAAATTAGATATTTTTCTAACTGATGTTAATTGTAATTTCGCAATGTTTTGATAGTGATCTCCCATTGAATCTTTTAATATATATTATTTAAATTTTACACCCTTTTTTGTGAAATCAGATTTAGTTATTTTTTGGGGGGTTGTTATCTGTCCCTTTTTTTGTCAGTCAAATGTATCTGCTTACTCCAAAGCTAGATTTTAAATTTTTAGAAAGACACATAGTCAAGTATGAACTTAAATAAAAATAACATTTATTCATGTTTGAACTAAAATAAAGAGAAGGCAGCGCTGGAGAAGCTGCTGCCATTTGTGCATCCCAGGGACCCCAGAGCACACAGCAACCCTGTGTGGACACTAAAATTGGGAGCTTGAGAAGGCCAACATTTCTGAACACAATCTGATGCTGGCCTCCCAGAGGTCAGGAACAGCAGCAGGTGATATATATGTCCCAAGTGTGTGGTACTACAACAGGCTGCCTTCTGTCCGACCACAATGAAGCAAGGCCATCACTTCTTCCTCGTCTTCCTGGCAACCTTCCCTGCAACCTTCCCTGGAGCCTTCTCTGCAGCCTTCCTTCTTCGTGTGGCTGGAGGCTGGGCAACTGGAGGGGTACTCCTGTCAGGAGGAGGAGGAGATGTAGGAGAAGGGGGTGGGGCGGAAGAACAAGGTGGAGGTGAAGGAGAAGGGGGTGGGGCAGAAGAAGAATGTGGAGGTGGAGGAGGAGGTTGAGGTTGGGACAGTTGTGCCCCCTCACAAATAGCTGTATTGGGGGTAATTTTTTCCATCACCCCCTTGTTGAGCAAGGTGATGAGCAGGGGCTCGCATAGGAGGCGTTGCTCCATGCTCATCACCTTGAACTTTGCCTCCACTAGGCCGGCAATGGCCTCTTCAGGGCATGTGGGCTCCTGGAGGGTGGCATGGGCCTCACGAATAAGGGCCATTGCTGCCTCACTGGTGGTCCTGTCCCTCCTGCCTCTTTTGGGAAGCCGGATGGGAGGCACCTGGGATCTGGTGCTTCTCCTTTGCCCTGCCACCTCCTGGCTGCCACTGGGCCCTGCCTCCTCCTGGCTGCCACTGGGCCCTGCCTCCTCCTGGCTGCCACTGGGCCCTGCCTCCTCCTGCCTGACAGTTTCCAGACCCTCCTCCTGGCTGATTTCATCCTGTGTATGAAAAAGGGACATAGTTTAATATGTTGGTTTAATCTTTGCATCAAACTTTATAAACATGATTGAAGCAATTAGAATGTAAATCCAGAAATCATTTTTTCGAATTTACACCTACATCAGATTGACTATTTAGCACCCAATTAAGTGCAGACTAATGTCTAGAGATCTTGATTTCACTTGTGGAACCCAAAATATTGTATGTTTCTCATCTTGACATATTTGTCAAACATAAATTTTATCACAATGCAATTTCATTTAATACTATACCTGGCTCCAGATGGCCAAATCAGGATCATCCAGGATGGCTGCCTCCTCTTGCTCCAGAGAAGGCTCAGGTTGGCTGCAGGGAAGTCTGGGGGGAAGAGTGGAGAGTGATGGCCTTGCTTCAATGTGGTCATCCAGGAAGGACATCCTGCTGTAGTACCACAAAATCGGGACATACACATCACCTGCTGCTGCTCCTGACCTCTGAGAAGCCAGGACCTTAGAGCGTTCAGTCCTGTAGGTGCCTCTCAAGCTCCCAATTTTAGTG
This sequence comes from Rana muscosa, assembly GCA_029206835.1. NCBI lineage: Eukaryota > Metazoa > Chordata > Amphibia > Anura > Ranidae > Rana > Rana muscosa. The sequence continues at coordinate 369,710,834 of CM055120.1, read as the reverse complement.
TCCACTTGTTTTGCTGTGGCTGTGGGCACCTTGGTCTGCACAAATGGGAGCAGCTTCTCCAGCGCTGCTTTTCTCACCCCTCTTTTTTTGTGGATGGGGTTTTTCGTCTCCCACAGAGCCGGCAGCTCCCTTACCCGGTCAATAAATTCCGCCAGGAACTCTTTGTCGCTAATAAAGACATTCATATTGTATCTGCAAGTTAAATAAATAATATATAACTAATGTGAGGCAAACAGTCTAACCTCCTTAACATCGTAGTCACCATATATATCCTACAACATTCTCAAGACAGTATAGGCCAACAATTTGGCACAGTCTCAAAATCACATACCTTTGTTCGCACGTCCGTCACTTGAACTCCTCTCTCCGCACACCGAACGTACTATAGTCACATGTGTGCTTGCTATATACACACCACGCATGCGTCAAAATACGAACACGTCGCTCCGCACACGTCGCCCGCCCATGACGTTCTAACTAACATCTTTTCCCCGCCCCTTCTCTTTCGGCGCGCAGACAGATATGGCGGAGTTACAGCAGGTGTCTGATAATTCCGCAACTAACGAGGAGGAGACAAGCCCGGAGACCGAGGAAACGTCACGATCAAGGAGGAGATTCAAGGCATCTAATATGTCTTTTGCGGAGATGGTGGACATCTTGCTCAAGTCTGATTATGACGCAAAGCATGGGCCGTATAGCAAACCAAATAGAAGGAAGGCCAAAATCCTCACTAAAGTCGTGAAGAGACTGAAGACGAATTTCGGGGTGAAACGCTCAAATGAGCAGCTCAGAAAGAGGTGGTCAGACCTCAAACTGAGGGAGCCAGAGCAGTTAAGGAGCATTAAGAGAATGCTCGCAAAAAGTAAGTAAAATGTACACTTTTCTGCTATTAATCCTTTTCTAAACTGACATGTTGCTGGTTTAGGTTTTTTTTCTTATTGGACTCCCTTCCAAAATGTAATATTTTGAACTTGGTTGGGCACAGTAATCGTTCGTTACGTTACAGACACTTCGTTCGGCCACTATCCGCTGTTTTGGCTTATTTTACAGCCACAAAAGTAATTAGACATCTGCCATTTTTTTGGAAATTTGGGGCACAAAGTTTTAGGCTAGATCAGGGATATGCAATTAGCGGACCTCCAGCTGTTGCAAAACTACAAGTCCCATCATGCCTCTGCCTCTGGGTGTAATGCTTGTAGCTGTCAGAGTCTCGCTATGCCTCATGGGATTTGTAGTTCTGCAACAGCTGGAGGTCCGCTAATTGCATATCCCTGGGCTAGATTATGTGTTTGTAAAGAGAATGAAATGCAAACTGTAAACTGTGTAAAGGAGAGGACACTCAGCAGCTGCTTCCACATCTGTACTTTGGAGCACTATAGTGTGGGCCACCAGACCCGCCTTTTTTGGGTGTCTCACACAGGTGCATCAGAGAATTTTTGTGTTGCCTACATGTCTAAAAAATGACAGACAAAGGTGAATACTAAACATATTCTTGGTCAGAAATAATGCATTCATCTTTAACTTCCGCCCAAACACACACTTGTACCACACTTCCAAGCAATTTAGCCTGTTTTTTTTTTTAACACAGAGAATTTCTGTGTGATAACTCTACCTTTTGTTTGCTTCTCATAGGGGAGAGAAGACTGGGAGGAGGACACTCCAGGGAGCACAGGAACCCCACAGCTTCACAACAACCCCAAACTCCCAAAGACCCACAACCGAAGGATGTAGAGGAAGTTGAGGTGGAGGAAGGAGAAGTGCAGGAAGGAGAGGTGGATGACGTTGTGGAACTGGTCACCACAACAGGTCAGTATCTGTCACCACAGCTTCAGGTAAGAGATGTAGGCCTGCAGAGTTATAATACCTTTTTGTATTTTGTTTTTAGGGGATGTGAATGTTGGGGTGAAGGATAGTACAGGTTTCTCTGCTGACAGTGCCCTCCGCCTCATCCAGCAAGTGATGGAATGTAGCACGGAACTGGACAAAATTAAAGAAAGATTTCATGTGATGGATCAAACATTTAAAGACATTCTCGATGTTTTGGGGAGAATTCAATAAGGCATCCAAACCCCCTTTTTTTTCATGTTTGTTCTTCCACTTTTTAAAAACTTTTTGACAATCAAACCAGCCAAAAATTGAATCTGCACACAGTGTGTCAACATGTGCCATCTGCCATCAGGGGATATCCATGTACGTCTTTTGGGGGTGCAACCCCTTCCTCGTATCTAAAGTAGGTGAACTGAGGAAGGGGTTGCACCCCCAAAACACGTCCATTGATCACCCCTGATGGCAGATAGCACATGTTGACAATAGGGATCAGGAGTCTAAAATCCCTATAGGAAAATAATCCCAATTGTGTGCATATAACATTTTTGGCTGGGCAAGGGGTGGCAGGACCCCATATTAGGACGGGCACATAGAGACATATAGTTTGTGTAAGTGAATGTCTCAGATTGCTCCGAGGTATCCAATTTTGTAATTTTTGGAATGCAACTGTTGTTTTTGTATTTTCCTAAGAAAACAATTGCCGGTTTGTGGCCAGGCAAACCAAAAAAGTGAAAAAAAAAAAAAAGGTGTGTGAATGTGCACATAGTAAAATATTTGAACACAAACAACGTGTAGCTTCTTTTTCTAATACGCTCTAACCTTATTTGGTTATTTTTTAAAGGTTACATAGTGAAATGGTTGGTATTTACTAAAGGAAAATACACTTGGCACTACAAATGCACTAAGACAAACTAGGAGACAGGAAACCAACAAAAGTTATAAGTTTAAACCAGATTTTTATTTTGATCGTTAGACAGGAATCTTTAGCCATAGCCTGGCATATGAATTGCCCCCCTACCCGTGAAATAGTCCATGTATTTGTCCCGAACCTCACGGGCATTTTGGGGGGGCAAGCCAGCATGGGCAGATTCCAGGCCCGGCAGGGGATTAGCAGGGGAAAGTCCAGCCTCAGGCAAAACTGAGGCCATATAGGAATTTGATTTGCGGCAGAGAAAATTGTGTAGCACACAGCAGCATAAAACGACATTGTTTATTTTGTACTCCGCCAAGTGTATTGAAGTCATAAAAAGGCGGAACCGGCTGGCCATTATGCCGAAGGCATTTTCAACGACTCTTCGGCCCCTGGCCAGCCGGTAATTGAACACCCTCTTCTCTGGGGTCAGGGTCCTGTGAGGAAATGGCCTCATAAGATGCGGTCCAAGTCCGAAGGCTTCATCAGCCAAAAAAACAAAGGGGAGTCCTTCAACATTCCCTGCATCCGGTGGCAATGCAAGGTCGTCACTCTGGAGACGGAGGGCAAACTCCGTCTGGATGAAGGATCCCCCATCGGACATCCGGCCATTCTTCCCTACATCAACATAGAGGAATTCATACCGTGCTGACACCACCGCCATCAGCACAATGCTATGAAACCCCTTGTAGTTGTAGTAGTAGGACCCAGAACGGGGTGGCGGCACGATGCGGACGTGCTTCCCGTCTATAGCACCACCGCAGTTGGGGAAGTCCCACTGCGTGGCAAACTCCGATGCCACAGTCTGCCATTCCTGTGGCGTGGAAGGAAGCTGTGGAGTCAAACAAGATGAAAAAATATTAGAATACACAAATCAAACATTACAAGGAGATTCTAAGAAAATACATTAGAGGCCAACATCAAGCAAAGTCTACGTTTATTAAGGTGTTTTAAATAAGTATAATGGAAGGCTCATGTATCATATTCATCACCCCCTATGATGGTCCATTAATAAATTATAATGGGGAGGGGGGGTAGATGTGTTTGGCCACAGGATAGCATTGCAGTGGCGGTGCGTCCAGAGTGGGCGCTGGAGCACTGCCCCCTCTCTCCTGTGCCCGTCACTCAGAACAATACATAGGTTCATGCCTTGCATTAACCTATGTATTGTCTATGCCGCCCACTATTCAGGTGGATGGCCCCCTGTTAAGCGACCGACATATGAAGAACTGCGGCATTTATGGGCTTAAAATTGCATATCAGAAACAGGGAGGAAAATTGTCTTGCACATTACAGCCCGAGGGATGTAATTGGCTTCAGAAAAGTTAAATAGGGGACGCGGGGGGGGGGAGCATTCCTTGGGTAAACACTGACAGGCTGCTCTGCCAATCATGTTCACCAAGTCTGTTTAATGGTAACATGATTGGCTGATACAACATCAAGGGAAGGAGAAGACATCAAGGACAGAAGAAGGATGGCGCTGACCACAAGAAGGTAAGTGCAGGGCTGGGGGGGAACTGGCTGCATTGGAGGGGACAAAATGGCTGCATTAGAGGGAACAAAATGGCTGCATTGCGGGAACAAATGGGGGCGTTTAATAGGCACCAGAGCAAAAAAGGAGGAAGTTTATTTCCTAAATTGGGGTTTGAACCCCCAAACATTTGGAGCAACAGGCGCCCCTGCTGGAAAGGTTAGTGAAGGGAAATATGCATGGAGGAGAAAAAAGGGGCAATCTAAAGCTTCCAGCATGCATGGGGACAAAGGGGACATTCTCAGCATATTACAATCATGGTAATTAGGGAAGGATGAAAGAAATACAATACATTAGCATACATGAAATACATAAAATGTGATGTTAATGGAGAAAACTTACCCTAATATAGTCCTCCTGCAGGACTTGTATAATAGCAGAACAGGTGTCTGGGATTATGAGGCCCAGAGCCTGGGGGGAGATGCCTGTCGTGAACTTCAAGTCCTGCAGACTTCTCCCTGTCGCCAGATAACGTAACGTGGCGATGAGCCTCTGCTCAGCACTGATGGCTTCCCGCATAACGGTGTCCTTCCTGGTAATGTAGGGGGACACCAAAGCCAACAGTTCCTGAAAAACGGGGTCAGACATCCGCAGAAAATTCCTGTAGTCCTCAGGATTATTCTCGACGATCTCCCGCAGCAGAGGCATATGGCAGAATTGGTCCCGCTGGAGCAACCAATTCTTGGTCCATGAACTCCTCCTCACACCATTCATGGACTGGTCTTGGTCCAAAACAAGCAGACCAACACCAAGCGCACGCACAGCACGAACTCGACGACGAGAACGTCCAGGCGACATGGATAGGAAACGGTCGTCTTATCAGAACGTACAGAACAGAACGCACTTTAGAACAGCAAGGCCTATGAATAACGAACTGAAAAACAGAAACGAACAGGCAAGAACGCACTGTAAAACAGATACGACCTGCCTAGACGCCCTGAAAGTCAAGATACAAACCCACAAGCACAAACTGAACTGCAGAAAACGAACTGAAAAGTACGAAGACTGAAAAGCGCGAATCGTCTCTTCCCAAACTTTTACTTCACACGCGGTAACACGAGATCAGCAAAAGCAGCCCAAGGGGTGGCGCCAAGAAAAAAGATCTTCCCCTTTATAGTGCCGTCGTACGTGCTGGACGTGACCGCGGAGAACAACGAGGAAATTGGGAAATGTCAGTGTGTACGCATGGAAAGCTTGACGAGAAAATCGACAAGGTTAACAAGAATCTCGTCGAAAAAAACGACGTGTTTTTTACGACGAGAAACTCGGTCGTGTGTACGAGGCTTCAGTCCTTAAATATTTACTCTTACCCTCTGGATCATCAATCCAGTCAAAGTGACGCACCGGCCCCTGACTTCTTTTAGTGATGAAACGCATCGGCTGGAGCTTAGCAGGCTAATGTCAGCTAAATTTCCATGACTTTTTCTTCCTTTTGTAAGTACCCATCTGTTTTATCAATAAACCCATACTTTTACTGGGTTACGCTTTGTGTTTTTGCCTTCTTCCATTCCATGGCCTATACATGATATTACTAAGGAGGTGAATATTTACATAGTGTGGCACTGGTAGTTATCGTTGCATGACTCTGTCGGTGAGATCTCTTCACTTTATTTTCTGGGTCCACTCATTCTGAGGGTTTCCACCATCTATGGTCAATTTTTTTTTGAAGAAGGTTGAAGAGAAAACATCTGCCAATCATCTCTCTGGGGCTATTGGTAAGATCTCTCCAGTCTCCGCTGAAAGTGGTATTAAACCAAAAAACATTGGGTTTTATATTGCAGCTTACCAATTTTTGTGGCCAAAAAAACACAACAACTGCACCAAACTGGCATCTTTTCAAAAAAATGCACTGCAGCTGCTCCCTATTGAAGAGAATGGGCACCAAAGGGAATAATGTAATTTCCATTTTCGTGCAGTACGAAAGGAAACACAGGAAAAAACGCACTAGTGAGAATGGGGACTTAATACGGCTTTAATTCCTGGGTCTGCCCATTATGAGGGGTTCTCTCCATAGTTAATTTCATTTTTATGTAACATGTAACAGGAGGAACTGTCAAAATAACTGGGGAAATAGTAGAACACCCCAAACCTGCACAAATGGTGTAAAGTGTAAAAAAGTCCATAAGACACAACATCTAATAAGTGTCCAGCATTAATTAAATTCAGTTCAATTAAGTGCATGTAAATCTTCTTGATCCTGGTGAACAATAAGGAGTGACTGTAGATCTATCACCACCATCACCTGCCACACATCCTACTCACCAGAATTCTATACAGGTAGTCAAAAGCGCTGGAAAAGATTATGCCAATGGGGGGGTTTTCCAATCACAACACCGGTCCAAACAGACATCCAATCATCGGCGGAGAGATGAAAAGAAGAAAGGGCCCCCATGGTGAATTCTATCACGATTTATTCAAAAGTTTAGTAGGTAAAAACACAAATATTCATCACAGCTAAACATCCACATGTGAAGGAACGCCGTTTGTGCTCCAGCTGCGTTGCAAGAGGCGGAAGTGACGTATCACACTCAAGGCACCCTCAGGGACACATTTTGAAAAAAATATGTTTTTCCTAGTTTCTGATATAAAATTTTGCACATAAGTAATTTTTCTCCTTCACTGATGTGCACTGAGGATGCTGCACTGATGGGCACTAATGAGGTAGCACTGATGGGGTGGTACTGATGAGAAGGCACTGATGAGGCTGCACTCTTATGCAGCACTGCTGTGAGGCACTGATAGACTGCACTGATGAGTTCTGATAAGCAGCACTGATAGGCACTGATAGACGGTACTGGACACTGATACGCTGCACTGATGGGCACTGATAGGCTGCACTGATGGGCCCTGATGGGCACTGATAGGTGGCTTTGATGGACACAGATAGGCGGCACTGATGAGGAGGCACTGATGGGCACTAATTGGCACTTATGGGGCTGCACTGATAATCAGGGCACTGTCACAGCACATGAGGAGAGGACTACCAATAACCGGCAGGTCTGTTTACACTGTGATTAGCAGTGATTGGACACAGTTGATCACGTGGTAAAGGGACGCTGTGATTGGCCCTTTACCTCTATCTGTAATCAGCTGTGTCCAAAGGACACAGTGATCAGAGAGCACGCCTGATGCGTGCCCCAGGGGCACGCGGGGGGGTAGGGTTCTGGGAGGATGTCAACAGACACCCTCCCAGAACCAGCCAACCGTGCTGTAGTCATGATCTGACTATAGTGCAGTCAGCAAGTGGTTAAAATACCCCCACGTGCACGCATTTACACACGTGAATGCCATTACACTCCTTTTAAAAACACAGGTTTGGGGCATTTTTTTATTGCCTAAAAATGCGAATCTAAATGTATGGGCACATTGGCTAAAATTAATGCAGAACTTCAATCTCTCAATCAACATTGACTATTTCAATCCTTATGGTGCTAGCATTAGTAAATAGATAGGAAAGTCTATCATATTTACTTGTTTTAAACTTTTTATTTTTTACATTTCTTCAGTTACTTCCTGGTTTCCAGGCCTATGCAAATAATGTCATACATCCCAGGAGTCTTAAAGGAGTTGTAAAGGTACATTTTTTATTTTCTAAATAGGTTCCTTTAAGCTAGTGCATTGTTGCTTCACTTACCTTTTCCTTAGATTTCCCTTCTAAATATTTTTTTTCTTTGTTTTCTTTGTCTGAATTTCTCACTTCCTGTTTATCCTCAGTAAGCTGTTCAGTAAGCTGTTCTGGATGACTTCACACCACTCGGATGATGGTGTGGAGTTCAGTGAGGAGAAACAGGAAGTGAGAAATTCTGACAAAGAAAACAAACCTTTAGAAGGTAAATCAAAGGAAAAGGTAAGTGAAGCAACAATGCACTAGCTTAAAGGAACCTATTTAGAAAATAAAAAATGTACCTTTACAACTCCTTTAAGGAGGGGAGGAAGGCCTTTCTCAGCTAAACACACCCTCCTGCCTGTGTTTCGTCAGATTAGGCGAGCCGTCAGAATGTGTAACGGAAGTGACGTTCCGTCGCCGCTATCTTGCTATACCCCACACTCCTCATGATTTTGTGTTTCAAATTTATCACATCTGGAATGTCTACTAGAGTCTTGTTTAGTCAGGTTTAAGTAAGTAAATACTAAGAATTACAGGCCTACAATACATATCACCAAATTTCCATGCAAAAAATAGTACCGCTTTTGGTACAAAATTCTAGAGAGAATCATACCGCCAGGGAGGTTAATAGTGTTTTTGGTTTGTAGTGCTCAGATGTAGTGTAGTTCTGCTTTAGGGCCGGTTCACACCATGAATCCAACAGGAAAGCACAGTTCATTCCTGCGCAATTCACATGCTATCTGGGTGTAGTGCGTATTTTAGCTTATTCATCTGAATGGGCTGAAATCGCGCCTGGCCACACCAAAAGTGGTGCATGCACTGCTTTAAAAAACACACATCAACTGGATTGTATAGTACTACTGTACCATGTGATCTGGTGCAGGAAAACGCACTGTGTTGGCAAACTGCCTATGGGGTGTCGTTGTTAACACTGACACCCGCTGCCGAACGCAAGTGCAGTGTGTTTTTGTGTAGGGTGCGCACACGGAACACAGGTTTCTGGTGTGAACTGGCCTCTAAGCTGCGTTCATAATAAAAAAATACAACTGGTTTCTAAAAGCTACTTTTTTTTCTGCCATATGCATACGGCCTTATGGTAGAATAATAAGATCATGTCACTTCCTGTAGAAAACAACATTGTCTCTGAGTTTTTAGAGTAAAGTTTGGTAGTTTTGACAGACCCGATATAATTCCCATTTATTCCTCCAATTACTCCTTGGAAACCTCAGTGAAATCAGAGTGACTAATGAGTTTATTGCTCAGAGCAATCCCTCTGTCTGCTTGGGCTGACTGTGTCAATAATAAAATTCAACAACTTTTGCAGCAGCTGACAATTCATACATGTACACAATCACTGTTCAGCAACAGCTGCTGCCTGCTAAAAAGCAAACGAGCAAGGGGCAATGCAGGGCCACACACACACAGGTGGTAAAAATGTGACACATATGGATGAACCAATTTAATGGAATCCAAAGAAAAACACAGAAAACGCATGCCAATCTTCCTGCTTCTCCATCAGGTGTTGACTCTCCATAAATTCCTTGCAGAGAATCCGCTTTTGAATGGTAACATAATTATGACATATGCTTGCAAAGACGCAGATGCTGAGAGAAATACTGTAGGGCTCTTTTAAATAGACAGCAGCACCTACCGCCCTCTGAATAGCAATCTGTGGTGTATCAGAATGTGGTACAACAGCCAGGCAGGGCCAGTGCAAGGATTTTTGTCTACATAGGCGAAGGTGCATTTTGGTGCCCCTCACCAACCGTCCGACTGCCATCCCCTTCTCCTCCTCAATGCAAACCCCCACCTCACATGACACAAAAGCTGGGCAGAGACTGCGGGCATGGCAAAAGAGGTGGGCAGAGACTGTGGGCATGGCACAAGAGTGAGACGGTCAGAGACTGCAGACATGGCACAAGAGATGGGAAGAGACTGCGGGCATCGCACAAGAGGTGGGCAGAGACTGTGGACATGGCACATAAGAGAGATGGTCAGAGACTGCAGACATGGCACAAGAGGTGGGCAGAGACTGCGGGCATGGCACAAGAGGTGGGCAGACACTGTGGGCATGGCACAAGAAGTAAACAGAGACTGTGGGCATGGCACAAGAGGTGGGCTGAGCCCACGGGCATAGCACAAGAGCTGGGCAGAGACTGCAGGCATGGCACAAGAGAAAAACGGTCAGAGACTGCAGACATGGCACAAGAGATGGGCAAAGACTGCGGAAATGGCACAAAGGCACAAGAGGTGTCAGAGACTGCGGGCATGGCACAAGAGATGGGCAAAGACTGCGGAAATGGCACAAAGGCACAAGAGGTGGCCAGAGACTGTGGGCATGGCACAAAGTATCCATTCCCCCCCCCCAAGTACAAGTCCTCTCTCCTCTCAAAACGCCCCCTAGAACATACATTATCCTGTTAGCCCCCGTCCTCCCCCCAAATCACTGCCACTGCCAGTATTTTTTTTCCAGCTTGTAAACCAGGCATATATGAGGTAATCCCGCTGCCTCCTGAAAGTTTGTCTTTTATTTTTAATCCCAAAATGGATTTTGTATTAAAAAAAAACTGCACCTCAATCACAAGCCGATTGTTTGGCTTGAGGTTGTGGCACGCTCTCTTTGGCTTCATTGGGTCATGTCAGGCACTGCTGTCTGTCAGACTCTGCTAGCCATGTTAAAATAGCTGCAGCCATGGCATGTGTACACCCCTGTCCAGCTGTAATGGTAGAATGTATGTGGGCAGTCAGGGGGCTTTAAATCTGCAGCTCAATGGCCTGTTTTTTTACCGACCCCCCTGGCCACCCATGTAAAAGAGCCCATACAGGGGTTGCCACTGCTAACCTTCTTTTGAAAACGCTAGTTGCCTGGCTGCCTCTGGCTTCAGTAATTCAAGAAACTGACTTGAAACAAGCATGCAGATCAGGAAGTTAGGATGGAGTCAGAACTCCATTGGCTTGCATACTTAAAGTGGTTATAAAGGTACATTTTTTCCCCCTAAAATATAAGTTATACTTACCTGCACTGTGCAATAGTATTGCACAGAGCCGTCTCTTACGTCCTCTTCTCCTCTTCCAAGTCAGTTGCTGTGGGGTCACTTGTCAGGGCGTGTTCCCGAGCCTGGCTGTGTGCGTCCATAAACACACACAGCACGGCATAGCCTCACCCCCTACTCCTTGTCCTTGTGTCCTGAAGAGTGCTCTTGTAGAGGGGAGAGCTTTGCTGCAGATGGGGCAGCGCTGGATCAAGGGAGGCAAGTATGAGGGAGGTGGTGAGGGGGGCAATACAACTGCTGAGGCATTTTTTTACCTTAATGCAGAGAATGCATTAAGGTAAAAAAATTCTTGACTTTAGAACCACTTCAGGCTGGGTTCCCAAATATGCGTATTGGATGCGGATTTTCCCTGCATCCAATTCACATGACAGGTGAGTGTGATCGTCTCTCAATGGAGCTGGTTCACACAGGTCCGGGTCGACCGCAGTCCGCATTCAAAAAGGGTCCTGTGCGACATTGGGTCCAATTCAGGTGCGAATTCAGGCAAAATTTTGGACCTGAATCACACCTGAACCGTTGAACAGGAACGCACCAGACCCCAGGCACAAACCTGCGGCCACATATATGTGAACCCAGCTTTAAGCCTGCCATGGATGTATTGAAATTTGGCCGGATCAGCAGGGACCAGCCCATTTTGGATTTGTGTCTGGCCGCTTCCACTTGAAAGAAGTAAATTTAACAATCAGCTTCTGTCGAATGGCTACTGATCAGTGTATTCTGACAGCAGAGGACTACCGCTGTCAGAACAGAATACAATAGCACAGCAGGGATAATTCCCCCATCCACCTCATTTGTTTGGATGGGGGAATCTGTTTTTTTTTTTTTTTCAATCAGCCTAATGGCTGATCAAAAAAAACAAAAAAACAAGTCATCTATGGCCAGCCAAAGTCTAGACAAAGAAATTATGGAAGTTAATGAGATAAGTATGACAGCCAGGGGAAGAAGTTTTTTCAGAAGAAAACCTCCTACACACGGCCGGTTTTCTTGTCAAGAAACGACAAGAAAACTGCTGGTAGAGCTTTCTTGTCGAGAAAACTGGCCGTGTGTAGGAGGTTTTCAGGTTTCTCGTCAAGAAAACTGCCCAGAATCTCGACGAGAAAAATAGAGAACCTGCTCTCTATTTTCTCGTCAGGATTCACGTCGGCGTGGAAACCCACGCATGCTCGAAATGACTTTGACGCATGCGCGGTAGCTTCCTACCATAGGTAGGGTGTAGCAAGATGGCGGCGATGGCATCGAATGTGACGAGCGCACGCTTGTCGTAGTCGATGACGTCACTGCGTTCATTCCATTCAAAAGAACGGTGGTTCTTTAGAATGGAGCGTATGTACACTCGGCCGGGACAAGATTCTTGTCAAGAATCTCGTCAGGAAAAACAATGTTTTTTTTCCTGATGAGATTCTCGGCCGTGTGTACTAGGCTGAAGAGGTCAGCAATGGACTTGTATTTTGTCAGTACTAGTTTCCTTTAAAGTGTATGTAAACCCAAGGCACCCTGGGCTCACAGGAAGTGAGTTGAATGGTGCTGGGTGCTGTTCAACCTGGAAAAATACTGCAGTTGGTTCCCTAAGCAGGTGAGTTTGGGGTAAGGAGGTAGCTTGTGAAATCAGGTGGATATAACAACCTGCGTTGTTTTTTTTTATTTTTAGCCATTGCCAGGGGATCCTTTTTAAGCTTAAGAGCCCAAATAAGAATTTGGATTAAGAAAACTGTATAGAGTGAAGGCCAAACATACCCAAAGTTTTCTGCAATGGTAGGATGCTACTAGTTTAAATCACCTACTGATGTGTTATAATTCTTGGGGTAAGAGGATGTAGTACCTTTTTATTGGTATTATGTCCAACAGAGAAATACTAAAGGTTCCTACAGACCCTGAATCAAGCAATGAACTTATACGCCTTAATGCAGTACGTGTTTTCCCATTATCTATTATGTCCAAAAGAAATGCTGAAGATGCCTACAAACCATGGTGAATGTTTTCAGAAGCTCTGAACTTATACCATCTCTAGAAATATGTGCCATGCTAGTTCTTGGTTCTGACCCCCAAAACATTGGTGTCTCTCTTCTTCAACTGTATCTATTTTCCCATTGTCTATTCTATTATACAGGAACACTAAAAGTGCCTACAGATTCAATTGAACATTTGCCTGATCAAGCCAGTTGCTTTGGAAAGGATAATAATCTGATAATTAGCAATTTCCCCACCAGTTCCTGACTCTGCCCCCTCAACAAGGACAAGTGCCTTTAGATCCAAGGTAATATTTTCATTATCTATCTAGACCATTACCTTTGCACAGTGATAACACATCTGAAAGTCCTTCCAAGCACTGCAGGAATCCCTCAGGAGGGACTTCCTATGGGGACAGTTGATTGGCTGGGCTGGATTTCCTGACTGCTATTGTATTCTCTCCTGTAAAGCTGGCGCCAGGAATGTCTGCAGGATGCTTCCGGCCAAAAGGAATAAACATGCACATTTGTTCAATGTGTGCATTTTTGTAAAACAATCTTTATATTAAAGATTGCTTGGTTGCTGAATTTTGCACATATGGCTGGTCACTATATAAACTTGTTAGGCGGCCTAACAGAAAGCTATCTAGCATTATCAGGAGCACATCAGCAGGCACAGCCTACAAAGTTCTATCAGCATAGGTTTCTTTAAGGCCCCTTTCACACTAGGGCGGTTTGCAGGCGCTATTGCGCTAAAAATAGTGCCTGCAAACCGACCCTAAACAGCGGCTGCTGTTTCTCCAGTGTGAAAGCCTGGAGCGGTGCGCTAGCAGGACCGCTCCAAAAGTCCTGATAGCCGCATCTTTGGAGCGGTAAAGGTGCGGTGTGTTTACCTCTCCTCCACCGCTCCTGCCCATTGAAATCAATGGGCACCGCGGCTATACCGCCGGCAATGCGCCTCTGCAGAGGCACATTGCCGGCGGTATTAACCCTTTTTCGGCCGCTAACGGGGGTTAAAACCACACCGCTAGCGGCCAAATACCTCCATAATTCCGACGGTAAAGCGTCGCTAAAAATAGCGGCACTTTACCGCCACCGCACCTCCCGCCCCAGTGTGAAAGGGGCCTAAAGCTTGTTGGATAATGTACTTGTCATAGGCCAAAAAACTCCCAGAGATGGAATCATCCTCTCCTGCCATGTTGTTAGGACTTTGCTAAGACATTCCCAGCCGTTACTGCTCACCCTCACCATCACAGGAGCGAGCTTTCAAACCCCCGCACATGTGTGGTCCCCTATCTCCTCCATCACAGCTATGCTGAGCTCAGAGCTACTGCAAGAGGGGAAAAAGAGCAAATTTAAGAGGGGTTGAATCAGCTGAGAGTGTCTTAGCAACATCCTAGTAACAACGCAGGACAGGATGATGCCATTTCTGGGAGTTGTAAGGACAGGCTTCGGGAGGTACATAAATCACCTACACCTTCAGGCATTATTTAACTTTGGTAAAGGCTGCACAGTTAATTTTATCTACCAACGCCTCTTACCTGCACAGGCAGTATTTGATAAGGCTGCATTCACACTTCAGCGTCTTAAATCGCGGGCAGATTTGCCACGAATCTTCCCACGATTTGAAAGCGATGATGTGTGAATGACTAATCGCGGGACTCGCATTTGAGATGCCATTCATTTGAATGACACCTCAAATAGCAGCGCGGGTCGCATGTCCAAAAGTAGCTCCTGAACTTTTTTTGGGCAACATGCTTCCTGCGATGCGTGTTGCCGCGATTGTCACGCGATACAATCGCAGCAGACCCACGCAGTGATTTGAGATGTCATTCAAATGAATGGCCTCTCAAATGCGAGTCCCGCGAGTTGTCATTCACACATTATCGCTTTCAAATCGTGGGCAGATTCGCGGCAAATCTGCCAGCGATTCAAAATGCTATATAAATGGCTATATTAAAAATTAACGTCTGACGTATGTATTAAAAAAGTCCAAATGGCAACTGCAGCCATGATTCTGGTACCATTTTTTCTTTCAGCTGTCCCGTAAAAATGATCTGGGTAGCTTTACAGCCCAATCACTTTTAGAGCTGGGACCCCCTGATGTTTCCATAAAGAGTACCTGCCACTTGGTCAAAGCTATCACAAGGTGGCTTATTCAGCCTCTTATGAAAGAGAAAAAAATTATTAAAAAAATCTTTAAAAAACTGTAAATAAATTTTAAATAAAATAATTAAAAATAATAATAAAAAAATGAAAATGTACCCCATCCCCCGTGCACACACACAAATGCAAAAGCGTGTGTAAATGCAGTGATTTTACCACAAATGCGCGGTATTTCCGTGCACGTCAGAGTGAGAGAGATAATTCTAGGGTCATAATTAAAGATTAACTCTAAACTAAACTCTAAACTATTTACCATGTATTTTAAAAAAATGCCCAGGGCAAGTGATTGCAGGCAACTGGATGCAGGCAACCCCACCTTTATTTAAGAACTGGGTACGGGAGGTGAACTCCACCCTCCCATATTAAAAATTCATCAATGTACACAACGGATTATCAACCAAATACAATAAGGCGTGGGACAACCAGCAACCAGTCACATGCCTTTGAGGTAACATGTAAATTTCATTCTTACGTTGATCTGGTTACTCTTTGGTAATGACATGCCATTCTATATGCAGTATGCTTGTCTTCACGCAGGACCAAACAAGTTGTAATACCACAGTGTTAATTGGCTTTATTGTATGACATCCCGGGCATTTTAATTGGCATATCTCTTTTTCCATGTTATGCGGTTTGTATTACTTGCAAATTCTTTGTTTTTAATAAAGTTTTTTTTTTCTTTTTAAGTGTAAAAAATCGCCCAGGGCAGCTAGCAGTTAAAGTAAACACAGCAATACTAATTTCAAATATTCACCTAGGCCGAGGTCACACTTGTGCGATGATAGACATCGCATGCCATTTGCACTGCATTGCTGTGCAGATCACACGTGATGTCTGTGCGATGCGAATTCCAGCCATACAAATTGTACGGCTGAATTTGCATCGCAGTCGCACCAAAATGGTGCAGGACCTTTTTCTTGGTCCGCTCTGGAATTGGATTGCATCGGTGTTCACCGGCGAGTGACATGTAATGCGGGAACCCGCACTGCAGTGGCGGCCCGTAATGTAGGGTGCCTGAGGCTCTAATTAACTTCAAAAAAGGATTGGCTCCGGGCGCAGAAAACTGCGCCCCGAGCCCACCCACTTGTGTGACAGTAGCAAATTAATATTCGCTTTTGTCTTCCTGATTCTCCTCCCGGACAATCAGGAAGCCTCGATTGGCCAGGAAGTCATAGGACTCCTGGCCAATAGTGTCTCAGGACACACTTCCTGTTCGGCCGGGAGGAGAATGTCTCTCTGTGTGTTGCAGACAATGCAGATGATCGCCGCCGTCCGTCTCCCGTGTGGGGGGGGTGGTGTGTTAGTCTGCCCCCCAAAATGTTGAGCACCAACCACCACTGCCGCGCTGGTTCCCGCATCACGTATGTACGAACCGGGACTTACTAAAAATCCATTATACTTTTCCTTGATTATTCCATTGTTTTTGCTACTATAATACTTAATGCCTAAACAGTTAAATGCACTAGCATCTGTCACACAAGATACATCACCAACATTCAAAACAAGACATGACTAAGCAAATTAATCCTCTGTTGGGAGCTGATAAATGTTACAATTATCCCTCCTACAGAAGTGTTCAGGAGTAAAGTTAAGCATATTTTTTCTTCAAGCCTTGACAAATATAAATTATTTAAGGCTTTTAACTAATCATGACTTCTATTGCTGGCTTCAGACATTAGAAACACGTTTTAACAAGGATTTTTTTTAGGATTCAGTCAGATGAGGTTTTTCTCTCATAAACAAGTTTACTCACTGTACCTTCTGTCGTTTTCTCAGGCTATTAATGCAGTTAATTGTTAACTAAATTATCTTTTAGTAAGGCCGCATGCTGATTATATATAACTCTATAGCTTCATTGATAGTGAAAATATAATGAACACATTTGGATGTTTTACATTTGAAGGCCAACTCCACCCAAAATGTATACTTAGCTTTGTGGGGCTGCTGGCAAAAATGATTCCCTAGTTGACATGATGTCACTACCCCCCTTTCAACCTCATCATCCAACCAGAGAACACTTTGCATTCATTGAGGAAATGCAAGCCAATCTCTGAATGGCATCTGTGCCGAGCAGCCAACCTCCTATGTTCAGAATACAGGGTTCGCATGGAACCTAGAAGCAAGAGGAGATCATAAGAGTAGCGGGGGTCTAATACAGTGATTTCCAGCTTGTAAATATCTGATGTCTGTGTAATTGTGCTGGGCCACTAGAAGTGAGGCTTGGTTTGGATGGATGGAACAATGGAGTGTGTTTTCCCTTTATAGAAGCTGGTATGTAACAAAGGTATAGTGTAGGTTGACCGTGTTCTGGTTCTACTCTGTTATTTCTGATCCCAACAAAAAGAGCACTCAGCAGATACTAAACACTGAGGTGGGCATAGAGGAGCACCTCATACAAGAGTGCAACAGATGTCTTTTTGAAATGTTTATTGGTTAAAAACATCAAATACAGCCAAATCTTTTCAGGGGAAATGCCTCTTGCATTCTCAGGGCTTGAGCAATGAATGTTATTAGAATAACAATGAGATGCATTGAAAGACCTATGGTATATCTTAATAAAGACTGTCAGTTTTTAGTGCTTCACAGTCTTTATCAAGACCTAACATATGTCTCTTATATCATCTCATCATGACTCTAATAACATTCACTGTTCAATCCCTGAGGAAGGGTGAGGCCTTTCTCTAAAAACACATTGACTGTATTTAATGTTCTTAACTAATAAACATTTCATTAAGGCCTCTGAGTGATATAAACGTATGTACTAAGCGCTCCTCAATACCCACCTCAGAGTTTCTCCAGGGATGCAACAGGTATAGTATATGCATAGTTACATTGGTCCAAGCCGTGGCAATGTAACAATGTAAAAAATACCACACCTGGGTTTCTTCTTTAAATATAAACCTTGTGGAGTTTTGCTTAAAGGGTCAGTCCATCAAAAAGTTATAGTTTAGTGGGAGGTGGAGCCTAGTGGGTTGAGTCAGCCACTGATTTCTTATATGTTTTGGAAAATCCAACACTGGGATCCCATTGCCATAATTTTTTACTCAATATGGGTGTTTTGAATGGTTCCACCCACCTTTGTGTGTTTCAGCCCCTTCCATAATATGGAAAAAAAAAACGGAAAATTGTATCAAATACTTACCGTAATTTTCCTTTCCTGACGCCAAACCATGGCAGCATACTAGTGATAGAGCTTTACATACCGAAACGTACAAGGGCGTCAGGAAAGGAAAATTACGGTAAGTATTTGATACAATTTTCCTTTTCCTGACGCCACCATGGCAGCATACTAGTGATAAATAACTAGCTGACAGGGTGGGATCTACTTGTCAAACCAATCTTCTTATTCGGATGAGACAGAGGACTGAATAGTCCTTCCTACAAGGTCCCCTGATGACAAGGCCCCCGGGTCTATTCCGTCAAGTTTAGTAGGAATGTTGGGATGACCACGATATCCCTCTACAGATGGACACCATAGATTCTCTTCAATGTGCTGCCTATGAGGCTTCAACCGCTCTGGTAGAGTGCTCCGCCGCCGCTGACAGAGATTCACAACCCCTAGTCCTATATGCACAACCAAGCCTGCTAGGGTCCAGGCAGCAACCTCTTTCCCTTGATGATTCCCAGCTGGAATGACAAAAGTTTTTTTTTTTAGATGACCTGAAAGGGACAGATACTACTTTAAAGTTCTGAAAATGAACAGTTCATGTGACTTTCCTTTGTGATGTCCTGGAAAGTTAGGCAATGTACAGCTGTCTGTTAAATAGCAGGCTGTTGCTATGTTTAATGCAAGATGATCTACAAGACTCAACTCTACTCTTTCTGGAAAGAAAATAATATATATTTTTTTACTTTGAAGCTCCAAGAGCTTGAATCTCCGACAACCTTCTGCTTAAAGTTCTTGCAATTGATACTGCCTTGTAAGTGATGGCCTGAACCGAACACTGCTCTTTTGGAACGAACGGTTGAACTGATATGAGAACCAGCAACTCCAATAGATCTCTTTTCCTTGGTGACCGACTCCCGATGACTCAAAAGTTGTGCAAAGTGAAGGATTCTTGGCCCATTTAAATGTGTTAAGGTATGGGGGAAAAAAAGAACAATGGGGTGAGGCCTAACTAGGCCTTTATTTTATGCTATTCACTGGTCCTAAGGGAGTGGTCAAGAGGCGGAGCTCTATCACTAGTATGCTGCAAATGGTGGCATCAGGAAAGAGATTTTAATCTTTAAAAAAAATACACAGGCAATATGGAGACTCAGAAGCTCAAATTCTTAGATATTACCAACAGAGTTCTATATTTATATATATATATATTGTGAGGGGGTTAGCTCGGCAGCGGGTGTGGGTGACCCCCGGGATGGGCTCCCCACACAAAACAGGCCCAGCAAACGGAGGTTGTGGTTTTCAAAATCAAAAAAGGTGCGGTTTATTTTCTATTTACAGTGACAAAACACAGCAAAGCAAAAGAAACATAACCAAAATAAATCCTGGTCAAGTTGACCTCTGACTAAACATACAGGTTTCCTAACTAACAACTGGGATCAGCCTAGTGCTGTCCTAGTCCCTAAGTCCCTGGTTTAGTAAAAGTCCAAACAAATAGCCACACAGGCTTTGCCTCACCGCACAGGGGTTCACTCTCCCTAGACAGTCCACACAGGTCTGGTTCCAGGCATGAGCTAACATCTAATGAAGCTGGGAGTTCTTATAGAGGCCTAAATGAGCTGACAAGCTTCAGCTGGCCTCATCAACTCCCTGTCTGTACGACGCCCAGCCCTCTCCCTAGAGGTATGAGTCATCCATGAGCCCACTAGCCTTATACAACTCTCCACCTAGTTGTATAAGTCGGCGTAAAGCCTGAATCTGGGCGAAATATATCTACCCCCCTGGATGCAACCAGGTGACTTTACCTTCCTGCTGTCACATACCCCCCCCTCTTGTTTTAACCTCGGGGTTGGAACACCAGCAATCAGGCATTCATGTACTCGAGACAAAGCATCCACATTCCCCATTTGAACGCCAGGGCGATGCTTTACTGTGAAGTTGAATTCCTGGAGGGCCAGGAACCACCTATTCACTCTTCTATTTGTTTCCTTGTTTTGAGCCATCCACTTTAACGGAGCGTGATCCGTAACCATGTCAAAGTGCCTACCTAGCAGGTAGTACCGAAGGGAATCTAGAGCCCACTTCACCGCTAAACACTCCTTTTCAACGGTGGCGTAATTTACCTCATGGGAATTCAACTTCCTGCTGAGGTAAATGACTGGGTGCTCTTCCCCGTTCCAGACCTGGGACAATACTGCTCCTAACCCCACATCTGATGCATCACTTTGTACGACAAAGTCTTTAGAGAAGTCGGGTGAGTACAACACTGGCTGGCTACATAAGGCTTGTTTCAAGAATTGGAATGCTGCCTCAGCCTCGGGGGTCCATTTAATCATGACCGACCCTTTCCCCTTCGTTAGGTTGGTTAGGGGCACAGCCTTAGAAGTAAAGTGGGGAATGAATCGCCGATAATACCCAGCGATTCCCAGAAAGGCTCGTACCTGCTTCTTGCTGTTGGGACGTGGCCAACTCTGGATGGCCTCGACTTTGTTGAGTTGGGGTTTTATTACTCCCCTCCCAATGGTGTACCCAAGATATTTGGCCTCCTCCTGCCCAATGGTACACTTCTTGGGGTTAGCCGTAAACCCCGCTTCCCGAACAGAGTCCAGGACTGCTTGCACTTTTGGCAGATGTGAGGCCCAATCTGTGCTATGGACAATTACGTCATCCAGGTAAGCCGCAGCATACTTCCGATGGGGCCTCAGCATCTGGTCCATTTTCCGCTGGAATGTGGCCGGCGCATTCTGTAACCCGAACGGCATTCTTTTATATTGGAACGCCCCGTCTGGGGTTACAAATGCGGTTTTCTCTTTGGCCAATTTGGCCAGGGGGATTTGCCAATACCCTTTTGTGAGGTCAAGAGTCGTCATGTATCGGGCTGTTCCCAGCCGGTCGATCAACTCATCTATACGTGGCATGGGGTAGGTGTCAAATTTTGTAACTTTGTTCAACTGACGAAAATCGTTACAAAATCGCCAGCTCCCATCCGGTTTAGGCACCAACACAATGGGACTAGACCAATCACTTTGGGACTCCTCTATCACCCCTAAGTTCAGCATTTTCTGTACTTCCTCCCGTATTGCCTCCCGTCGGGCCTCTGGGATCCGATAGGGTTTTAACTTCACCCTTTCACCGGGCGGGGTAATGATGTCATGCTCTACCCCAAATGTTTGTCCCGGCAGCTCAGAGAATACCTCCTTGTTGCGAAGCACAAACTCCTTAACCTCCTGTTGTTGGGGTTGTGACAAGGTGGCTGCTATTCCAACCTCAGGAATGACGCAACCAGTTTGAGCTGGTGACCAAGTGTCTGCGACTAGGGACTCTCTATCCCTCCAGGCTTTCAACAGATTAACGTGATAGATCTGTTCGGGCTTTCGCCTTCCTGGTTGTCTGACCTTGTAATTCACTTCGCTCACTTTTTCCATTATCTCGTAGGGGCCTTGCCATTTGGCAAGGAATTTACTTTCAACCGTAGGGACAAGTACCAGTATCCTATCCCACGGGGAAAAGGTACGGGTCTTGGCTCCACGGTTGTACACTCTCTGCTGTGCTAACTGCGCTTGGGCCAAATGTTCCTTCACGATGGGCATTACCTGTGCAATTCGGTCTTGCATCAGGGCGACATGCTCAATCACACTCCTGTGGGGAGAACTCTCACTTTCCCAAGTTTCCTTGGCAATATCCAACAGCCCTCTTGGGTGTCTCCCATACAGTAACTCAAAGGGGGAGAATCCCGTAGAGGATTGGGGCACCTCCCTAATAGCAAACATCAGATAAGGAAGTAGACAGTCCCAATCCTTTCCATCTCTATCCACCACTTTCTTCAACATTTGTTTTAGGGTTTTGTTGAATCTTTCAACCAGCCCATCGGTCTGGGGGTGATACACAGATGTACGTAATTGCGTCACTTTGAACAATTTACACAGCTCCTTCATAACCCGGGACATAAAGGGTGTACCTTGGTCCGTAAGCAGTTCTTTACAAATACCCACCCGGCTAAACACAAGAGATAGCTCTTTGGCTATGGTTTTGGCCGAGGTATTTCGGAGAGGGATCGCTTCTGGATAACGGGTGGCATAGTCCATTATAACTAATATGTACTGGTGCCCCCTAGCGGACTTGATTATAGGACCTACCAAATCCATGGCGATCCTCTCAAACGGGACCTCAATGATGGGTAGAGGGACCAGCGGGCTACGGAAATGTGGCATCGGGGCCGACCTCTGACACACAGGGCAGGAGGAACAATAATTTTCTATGTCCTTCATCACCCCCGGCCAATAGAATCTCTGTAATACCCTCTCTCGGGTTTTCTCTGTCCCCAGATGACCTCCAAGAATGTGCCCATGGGCCAACTCCAACACCAACTTCCTGTAAGGTTTGGGCACCACAAGCTGCTCAACGGTTTCTTCTGCCCTTTTTGCCACCCGATACAGTAGGTCCTTCTCTACGCTGAAGTATGGGTAAGTGCAGGTATTATCTGGGTTCACTAACTCGCCATCTATTTTCACTACGTTTTCCCGTGCCTTTATTAGGGCGGGGTCTTTCAACTGTTCTGTGGCAAAGTTTTCCCTGTGAACCTCAAGATCAGAAAACTCCACAGACGGTAGGTTTTCGTCTGAGGAGGTGGGCTCCTCTCCAGTTTCTTGAGTCTCCCCTGCCAATACTGATAAGGGAAATTCCGGAGAGTCCTCACCACTCTCAGGGGAGTTCTGGCTATCACATTCCTGGTACATAGGGGCACCAGTGGGGGGCTCAGGATCATCCCACAGTTCCCAGAACTTCGGAAAATCCCTTCCCACAATGGCGTCATACGGTAACTGAGATACTAAGCCCACTGGATGAGAGAGGGTACCTTTGGGGGTCTCGAAACACACTGTAGTCACTGGATACTCTCGGGTGTCCCCATGCACACAAATAACAGCTACCTTGCTATTCCCAGAGACCTCTGTTTTAACTAACTCAGCCTTTATCAGGGTCACAAGGCTACCTGAATCCAGCAATACCACAACATTTCTACCATTAACACACATTTTGCATAAATGTTTCTCAGTTCCTCGAATGGCAGTGCATGCGACTGTCGCACACAGCGACTGACGTCTGCCCGTCAGAAAGTCACACTGCATGGGTTCCTCCACAACCGGGCAATTTGCTGCAATATGTCCCGCTTGCCGGCAGCGGTAGCAAACGATCCTTCTTGCCGCCTCTTGAGCCGCTGATTTCCCAGGCTGTTCTCGCCAAACTTGGGGTAGAGCTCCCACCCTCTCACTCTCTCCACCCTTACCCCTTGGAATCATCTTATCCGCCCCTGGGGATGGTCTGGTCTTAGGGTGGAAAGTCCGAGTGTCTCTGGAAGAGGCCGTCAGGTTCTCTGTAGCCAAGTATTTCTCCACACGATCCACAAGACCATCGGCCGTCTCTGGGTCTCCATGGCTTACCCACTTTTGGATGGCAGTAGGAAGAGCTCTCAAAAACCGATCCATTACAACACGTTCCACAATCTTTGGTGCGGACAAAGTCTCTGGCTGTAGCCACTTTCTGCTCAGGTGAATGAGATCATACATTTGAGACCTGGGGGGTTTTCCAAGCTGGAAAGTCCAGTTATGCACACGCTGAGCCCGGACAGCCAGGGTGACACCCAGCCTTGCCAATATTTCAGCTTTTAGCATCACATAGTCTTTTGCTTGGTCATGCTCTAGGTCATAGTAAGCCTTCTGCGATTCACCAGTTAACAGAGGAGCCACCAGTCCAGCCCACTGCTCCTCAGGCCACTTTTCTCTTTCAGCAGTCCTTTCAAATGTGGTCAAAAATACCTCTGGATCATCCTCTCCAGTCATTTTTGTCAATAAACGACTCACCCCAAAGGACGCGGTATTAGTGGGACGGCTTCCCTCACTGGTCTGCGGACGTTGCTGCACTACTGCTTCCATTTGTTGTAGTCTCTGCTCTTGCTTCTGTAACAGGTCTATGAAGCGGGCCTCAGATTGCTGCAGGGCTTGTTGCTGAGCTTCCAGACTCTGTTGGTGAGCTTGCTGCTGGGCTGCAAGGCTCTTTTGCAAACCTGCATTTGTCTGCTGTTGATTGGCATTTGCTAGAGCCAGCTGTTTCAGTATCTCCTCCATGCTGGCTTAAAAAAAACTGCCACTGGTTCTCCACCAACTGTGAGGGGGTTAGCTCGGCAGCGGGTGTGGGTGACCCCCGGGATGGGCTCCCCACACAAAACAGGCCCAGCAAACGGAGGTTGTGGTTTTCAAAATCAAAAAAGGTGCGGTTTATTTTCTATTTACAGTGACAAAACACAGCAAAGCAAAAGAAACATAACCAAAATAAATCCTGGTCAAGTTGACCTCTGACTAAACATACAGGTTTCCTAACTAACAACTGGGATCAGCCTAGTGCTGTCCTAGTCCCTAAGTCCCTGGTTTAGTAAAAGTCCAAACAAATAGCCACACAGGCTTTGCCTCACCGCACAGGGGTTCACTCTCCCTAGACAGTCCACACAGGTCTGGTTCCAGGCATGAGCTAACATCTAATGAAGCTGGGAGTTCTTATAGAGGCCTAAATGAGCTGACAAGCTTCAGCTGGCCTCATCAACTCCCTGTCTGTACGACGCCCAGCCCTCTCCCTAGAGGTATGAGTCATCCATGAGCCCACTAGCCTTATACAACTCTCCACCTAGTTGTATAAGTCGGCGTAAAGCCTGAATCTGGGCGAAATATATCTACCCCCCTGGATGCAACCAGGTGACTTTACCTTCCTGCTGTCACAATATATATATATATATATATATATACACAGTATCTCACAAAAGTGAGTACACCCCTCACATTAATATTTTATTATATCTTTTCATGTGACACTGAGTCGCGCGACTTTGAAGCCGCCCCAGTGTGAACCGGCACTAGCTGGGCGCGCAGATCACTTCTTTCATGGAGAGACCTGTTAAATGAGCTTCTCCTCTCCTATGACTTGGGTATGTGTGCCTGCACACATTTCAAATGTCCAATGTCAGTGTTCTAAACATAGTGTAGACAACCTGGCTGATTCAGGGGTAAAATTGAATGCTGAGTTCAATGTGGTTGTCCTGAGTCTGGTTAGATCTGACCAGCCTGGGCTTCTCAGGTCACCCTGTGCCCCTAATAGACACAGGGTAACTTATACATAAGAGGGACTTGGGGAGCTGAGACAGGGGTTTCCCAACCTCTCTAGGGTAAGGTGGGTTCCATGGACCCCCAGCCCAAAGTGACTACCGTCACATCTATCATTTAAAATACACCTATGATAAAAACTATAGACCCTTCATTTTTTTGTAAGTGGGAAAACTTACAAAATCTGCAGGGGATCAAATAATTATTTTCCCCACTGTATTTACCCTTTGCTGCTGTACCACTCCATTGAGCCAAGGGGAGTGATGAAAAATTAGCCATTACTTCCGGGTACAAAAAGCATGACTCGCTCTGCTCCCTTTCATTTAACAGCACTGGTGCTTGGTGACCGACTGTTGCAGCACCCATCACTGTGCACAAATATAGAAGAGAAGACATCCATTTCTCAGTTCTTCATGCCAGAGCAGGGAAACAAGGATAAGGCAAGTAAAGGTTGCTTTTTGCTCCTCAATAAAGGAGAAGTCTTGCCATAGCTTTTTTTGATCCTTTGTTCTGCACTCCTGTGACAGGTTTTCAGCTGCCAGTGGATTAAAGCCCGCTGTTGGCTGATGTCACTCAGCCAGTCCAGGCTCAGGAAAAAGCCTGGACCCGCACCTAGCTCAGCCTCTCAGCAATCTGCCGAGAGCCTGAGTCAGCCCCTCCCTCCCCCTTCACAGCCCTGGAGCGCTGGAGGGGAGAGCAGAGAGCCGGTGACTGAGAGTCACAGCTCTCTGCTGAGAGCGGAGGGGGAGAACTGAACCATCAGTGGTGTTTGACCGCTCAATTCTCACTGCAGAGCTGGTGGGGGGGGGCAGATACAGCATTGGATCACTGCATCCACCTAGGAGAGTATAAATGTTTGTTACTTCTCTTTAAATATGAACCTGTTGCTATACCTTGCATGGGAAAAGCAAAGATTTACTCTACATTTCCATGAAGCAACATATTTATTTTCTCTATTTGACTATTGGATTATGATGTTCTGTGCCCAAGGTACATTCCTCTATGCATCTCCAGGACTATATAACTGTTGATTTTATAAGGGTAGGGTTTTCACAGCATTCATGAACTTTTGAAGCTCACTTCTTTATATACATTCCAGGTTCACTTATCTAAGCTCCTCCAAGGCTCATTTTTCTAGGTACCTCCATGGTTCATTTTTTGTGTACCCCTGAGGACCATTTCTCTATGTACATCCAAGGCTCATTTCTCCGTTTGTCTTCAAGGCTCATTTCTCTATGTACTTCTGAGGCTCATTTCTCCACGTACTTCTGAGGCTCATTTCTCTACGTACTTCTAAGGCTCATTTCTCTATGTGCCGCAGAAGCTCAGCTCTGTACACAACTGCAAAGCGTGGCTTTCTTTGTATCTCCAGGGAGACATGAAAGTGATCATGTATACAAATCATTACCCATATTTTTGGTTTATGACCCAGGCATGGGACAAGCTGTCACTACTAAACTACCAAAATGGGATGTCGTAAATAGGAAAAGCAAAATAACATTCCAGGTGAATAGCAATGGATATGCAGTATGTTTTCTACAAGAAGTAAAGTTATCACATAAAACAAGGCATTGTGATGATGAGTGGGGGGGAGGCAAACTTTATGTAGCACAGATTTGAGACACAAAATCTCCATAACAAAATGAAAAAGAAAATGGGTTTATTAATAAAACTGAGAGACATGTTGCCAAAACCTTGTCCATTCTGCCATTGGTGATTTTGACCGCTTTTACAGGCCCCACCTACTTTTCTATGCCTTTGTGGCATTGCTATAGTGAAGTTAAATCCTTGAATGAAGGCACTGCTGAAGGCACCATGTACAGTTTACATGAAGGGTGTCCACTGGACTGTAAGTGCATCAGTTAAAAGCCTACAGAGAAAGAAATGATAGCCATATTATATGAGCTACAGAGACCCTTCCCCTTCCTCTGTACTGTACCCAACCAACACCCCTCTCTACCTCAGCTGCTTTTCTGTATTTAGCCAAAAATTACCCCAAAAAATGAACAAGCAACAAAAAGAAAAAAGACAATCTATTTTGTAAGCTCTGGTGCTGCCAACCCAAACGCAATTCATTAACTGTTATGGACCCAAACAAGAATATTAAATGATCCTGAAATGTTGTGCTGACTTTCAGTATGAAGTTCGTCCCCAGTTCTTTTTCAATATCTTTTATACTATATAATTGCAATGGATAACTACACCGGCTATAGGTAGTGTAGAACTACTTCAGTCCCTGACAATACATGAGGTCTAATCTTCAACCCTCTCCTATCAGCACTGAGAGGGACCTTAAATAGCAGCTGTAAAGGCTTAGCAGTGGTCACCAGAAATGTCCAAATGCACAAGAACAATGAGTGATGCTTCCATTGCACAAGTACATTGCATTTGGTCCATCATCAGGACCAAAATGATCAAGCCATTCTGTACTATTGACTTGTTTTTTGGTGCAACAGTGCTCCCCTGGTTGTTGGATCTATGGATTGAATGTACTTGTGAATCTATATTGGTGGAAGGAATTAGACATTAATTTGTATAATTAATAAATCAATTAGCTGGTTGCCAGACCACCTTTAACAAACACAGGTCATTGTTTATGGGTTGCAGGAAAGAAAATCGCTTGATTCTCTTTATCAACACAGTCAGTGTTGATGGGGGAATCCCTCCCACCGAGCTATTGTGTTCTCCGACAGGAGGGGGATGGGAAGCCATCCCTGCCAGGAGAACACAGTCATTATTGCTGGCCGCTATAGCCACTGGCAATAATCGCATGCAAAAATCTGACATACTGGATGTACCCAAGTCAATTGATGGATTGACTTGGGTACAATCAGCTTGCCCATAAATGATTTGTACCATCTATGGCCAGATTTAAACTTTAAACTACTTTGAAAGATTTTCTATGAGAGTAAGGCTTGCCACAGACAGGTAGATATCTCACTTAGAATTTAAAGTGGTTGTAAACCCCTACATATACACATTGAAGTGACTAGCCTCAGATGAAACAAAGCCTCGCACCTGTTAATCTGCAGCCCTCTCTCCTTTACAGCCATTCAAAATACATAATTTAGACAGCATTTCTTTGCTCTGATGTCACACACTGCATAGCATAGTACAGGGATCTGAGTGTAATCTAAATGGACCCCCCCTCCCCAGACAGTGTCCTAGGTAAATCTGAGGCTGTCAATCACCTGCTGTGTGCTGGAGAGGGTGGGCTGTACCCAGGGATTGCCTGGTGTCAGGATTAACTGTCAGAAGTGATTTATGCAGATAGTAGAGGAAGGAGAGAGCAGCCAGACATCACACTAAGTGCTTTGGATTAAGGCAAGTACACACTATGGAAAGATATGTTTTTTTTTCATTTATTTCAGAGGTTTACAACAAATTTAAGGTAAGAAAATATTTTCTTGGCCTCAAAAGTGCTGTTATGCGGTACAGTAAACTGAGCGACATGGTCAATGGGCGTAAGCAACACACACAGTAAAGTTCTTCCTTCCTTGTTCCTGTCAAGAAGAGGGAAGAATCCCCCAGACATGTTGGAAAATAACATGCATAAATGTGCAATAATGCTGAGCCCTAAACAACCAATCATTGTCTGAACATCGCATCTAGCGACCAAATTGGAGGCAGGATTAGGCTTTAAAGGAGAAGTAGGGCCAAAGCTCGTTTGAGTGAAGTCCACTGTCAGCTTCTCCAGGCTCTGGAGGGATTCCAACTTAAATGTCGGGATCTACCCAGGTGCCTGGCCGGCAGCTGTTTTGGCCTCTCTGTATGCCTCTGAGAGCCTGAGTCAGCTGCTCCAGCCCCCTGCACAGTCCGGAACTCCAGTGAGCCTTGAAGGGGCAGAGCAGAGAGCCGGTGACTGACAGTCACTGGCTCTCTGCTCACTGCAGACCAAGAGTTTAATCGTTCAGTTCTCTGTCTTGGAGGCGGCGGGGGATAGATGCAACATCAGACCAATGTTGCATCTACCTAGGTGAGTAGGTATGTTCATTATTTTGAAATCCCATACTTAACTTTTAATGGTGAGTTGTAAATATCTTTTGCATAGCTGATAGTAAACCTGATTAGCACTGAAACTGAAAACATCTTTGTTAAATTTTAACATGCTGGCCAATGCACTCTCCAATCTATTCCATCTTTAATTTTTCACCATGTCCATGCAGAAATTGTAACAAGTGGAATACACAGCAATAAAACTGTTCATGCACGCCACCTAAAAAGGTCAATTTTAGCATAATAAATTTACAAGAGTAATGTTGTAGCAGCTCATTTCCTCGCTGACCTTACTTTGACAATGACTGTTTCTGAGATAACAAGATATTGGCATAAATATCTTTATACAATAAGGCAGTTACTCCTAATGAATATTAGATTAAAACCTCAGCTGAGAGAGTGACAAAAGCATCTTTAGCTGGTGAAAAATTTTACAGACATCGTAAAGGCCACCCGGCGCCGCTGCTATTTCATGTGTTCGGTTTATTGTCAGGCTTAACTTGCCTCATGCTATTTCCTCTGGTCGGATGCCAGAACGGATCGATCTGCACTAAAATAAAGAAGAAGCTGGTGGTAACGTGACAGGACAGAAATAAGTAATGAGGAAACAGTAGGTTGGCTTTTACAAAACCTTGCACTAATTAAGCACCCAGGTTCTGTATATATGCCCAACAAAAGTTCATGAAACATAAAGGACACTTTACTGATATTTTTTGTTTATTATCCTTAATATATACATATAATTATGATCTCCAAATTACTTCTATATAAAAGTTGCAATGTAGATTTCCAGGCATGTAGTTCCAAAGATAAAGGCGTTGATGGAGCACTGAACGTTTTGGGGCCTGGAGGCTGACAAACTGTGACCAGAATAAGCCATGAACATATGCTTCACAATAACTAAATCCACCTATTCGAGTCCAATTACCCTCATCTTTGGGTCCAGGTTTTACCTTCATGCATAGAATGCATGAAGGTAAAAAACCTTGTGCCTTTACAACCACTTTAAAGTTGTTGACATTCATAAAAACCTGCTTGATTTACTTTTAAACAGTGTGGCACTCTCTTCCTCCCACATTCCTTACTGTAGGTATGGGGTGCAACTTGGGTTGGAAAATGTATTATATGGATTGGTGGGGAGTTGCTGCCCAATGTTTCAAATGTTTGCGGATTTTCACTTGTTCGGTAGAGGTAGGGTTGGGGCTAGGATTAAATATGCCATTCATGGGGCTTGTAAAAGTACTGCAGGGGAGTAAATTTCCATTTTACATAGGCACGAGGACTACATCTCCCAAGAGTCCCTTCACTGCCTACAGTGTGTGACCAGGCTTTTTAAAGTCAAAGTACCAGCAAGTATGGTTTTCCTGGGAAAGAAATAGATGTTTGCATGTGAACAGGGACAGAGAGGAATGGAGGATAGAGGGAGTTCTCTCCTTCACCAGGCAGAGCTAAGCATGCTAGTTGAAGATTCAGAGCAGAAAGTTTTTCTAGATTTCTTGCAGAACAACAAGCATTTTTCTGTACTTTAAGCCACACTTTTTTATGGGGTGCCTTCTGGATTCCTCAGGGATGCCTTGGCAAAATGCCTAAAAACTGCCCAAAAATTGTATAGATAAGGCCTGCTTTTTAGTTACACAAAGCTACAGATTTTCATTGTGCACCATTATAACCTTCCAGCCGCCGGTGTCCTAACAACTAATGACATTATCGGTTGATAAGGATAACATTGGGCACCTGCACAGCATCCTTGTTTGCCCATACCCTGCCCTACTCTGTGGGGTCACATTAGCAGAGTGAGAGAGAGGAGAAACATTGGAATACTAGTCAGTACCAGTGCGCAAAGCTGTATTTGCTTTGGAAGAAGAAATCACCTCTAACTTTGGGTGTGTTGTTCTTTCTGCGTTATGTAAAACTATTAGTTTCGTTTTTACATTTTAGAATGGGGTGCCTTGAGATTGTGCATAATTTTAAAGGGTACCTTGACTGAAAATTTGGAGGTACACTGCTTTAAGCATTTTTAAAGGTATAAAACATAAGGAAATGTGCTTGTGTATCATGTACTGATAATGTATTTTTTTATTTATTTTGCCTTGACTTATACACTTTAAGCTAAGGTTAGGAATAGTCTTATGGACCGTACAAATGATCAGAAAACCATACAAAATATACAGCTTTCGAAGTAATCATACGATAATATGATCTTTAGTACACAGCTTTTGAGAGTCGATCATGACAGTTCATCCGATATTATCCGATGGTACAAGCACGAACCATTTTCTTGTACGATACCAGATCATACAATGTTCATTTAATCAGTAGTCGTTACAATATATTACATCACTTCCACATTTTTATTCTGTCATATTAGAATGCTCGTCACTTGAGTAAACTCTTTGTGACAGGAGTCACTTTGGACCGGGGGCCCGTGGAACCCAGAATCCCTTGGAGAAGTTGGGAAACCCTTGTTTCAGCTCCCCATGCACCACCTATGTCTAAGTTACCCTGTGACTAATAGGGGCACAGGATGACTGAGATATCCAATCTGATCTGTACTAATTGGACTCACTGTACAACCACACTGGAATGTTGTGTGTGTATATGTATATGTATATATATATATATATATATATATAGTATATTGTCTCATTTTGTTGTGCACTCTTTGCTGGGTCATTTGGGGTGTGGCTGTATTTCATTGTTCTATTGTCTGCCTTGGATATTATGGGATGTGCAAGTGTGTTTGCTGTGAGGAGGGAGGGAGGGGGATTCCTCCAACAGCTCTCACTGCTGATTGGACAGTCTACCTTGCCCGGAATGCAAAGGTGGGGGGGGGGTTGTACGAGTATTACCTGTGTACCTGTGTTTTCAATATAACAGTTTATGTTGAGCAACCAAACGAGTATTGCCTTGTTTGTGGTTGGAATATCTGATATCTATATTCAGACTGGGAGGAAGCGGTATATGATGAAAGCACTCAAGTGGATTTTTGATATGAGACTAGCATGAAAAAAAAAGGACGATCACTCATCTGATAATCTCATCATGTGTACCAGGCATTAGGACAAACTTTAGGGTCACTGCATTTTGGTAGAACATATTTGGGGCAATTCTTTTAATGTGCCCTTTGTTGTCTACTCAGCTCTTCATTTGTTAATATCGAAAAATATTCTTAAAGGGTTCATTTACACTTGCTTCAGCTTCAACACACATTAACGGCTAGTTTACACTTGCTGCAAAACAAGGCTTCTAAAAGACTTTGTTAAAGCTATCTGAACGCCAGTCAAAGCTCATGTCACTAAATTAAATGGTTAGCTTACAGTCCTGTTTACACCTTGCTTTTGCTTTGCTTTGGCTTCGCTTCAAAAATAATACCCCATGTAGCTTTAGTGGTGCTTCAAAACATCTTCAAAGCCTCCATAGAAGTCTATGGCAAAGCTCGCTTGATGCCCCACTGAAGCCCCATCAAAGCCCCATCAAAGCCCCATTAAAGCCTCATCGAAGCACCAAGCAAAAGTAAAGTATAAATAGGACTGTAAGCTAACCATTTTATTTAGTGACAGGAACTTTGACTGGCGTTCAGAGAGCTTTAACAAAGCGTGTCCGAAGCCTTAACATATTGGGGGCATATGTATATTGGGGTTGATTTACTAAAACTGGAGAGTGCAAAATCAGGTGCAGCTCTGCATAGAAACCAATCACCTTCCAGTTTTTTTTGTCAACGCTTAAATAAACAAGCTGAAGTTAGAAGCTGATTGGCTACCATGCACAGCTGCATCAGATTTTGCACTCTTTCTTTCTTTTTAGTAAATCAACCCCATTGTGTAGTACACAGAGATATCTGGGAACAATGCTACAAGCTTGTTCACACCAGGATGCAGTGTACTGCAGGCATCAATAAACAGAAATTCATTATTAGGGTTTACATACATTTTAATCATTTCAAGGTTAAAATGCTTTCCCACTCTCAGAAGTGCTAGAAATCACTGATTTAATTTTTTTTTTTCTCTGTAAAGTTTAAACAGTTACTGAGTTACAAAATAACACGACCTGTCTGAACAGAAGATATGCTTGGCTTTTCATCTGTAACACATAAACAGAAATATGACCTTCACAAGGATATGTAACACAACTCAGTGCCTTGGAGCACCAGCAGGAAATCCCTTTACTTCAAATGTGCTTCTGACCCAGCAATAGCATCCATAGCACTAACTACACCTTGTACGTGTATGTGTCTACTGTATGCACCAGGGCTTGACAAATTTGCTTTGAATCTTTGGGCCAGCTAAAAAAGTTAGCCAGTTTTTTTTTTTAACTAACAAAGCTTTATTTAGCATTACGGAGGTCTGGTGTTAGAATTATTCCCTCAATCCAGCATGCGCGGCGATATGTAACATTTGTATCGCAATCAACAGTTTTAGGTATAGGTGCCCCAATGCGTGAGTTTACTTTTGTATATATATATATATATATATATATATATATATATATATATTGTGGGGGGGTTAGCTCGGCAGCGGGTGTGTGTGACCCCCGGGATGGGCTCCCCAGACAAAAACAGGCCCAGCAAACGGAGGTTGTGGTTTTCAAAATCAAAAAGGTGCGGTTTATTTTCTATTTACAGTGACAAAACACAGCAAAGCAAAAGAAACATAAATAAAATAAATCCTGGTCTACTTGACCTCTGACTAAACATACAGGTTTCCTAACTAACAACTGGGATCAGCCTAGTGCTGTCCTAGTCCCTAAGTCCCTGGTTTTAAATGTCCAAGCAAATAGCCACACAGGCTTTGTCTCACCGCACAGGGGTTCACTCTCCCTAGACAGTCCACACAGGTCTGGTTCCAGGCATGAGCAAACACCTAATGAATCTGGGAGTTCTTATAGAGGCCTAAATGAGCTGACAAGCTTCAGCTGGTCTCATCAACTCCCTGTCTGCACGACGCCCCACACTCTCCCTAGAGGTATGAGTCATCCATGAGCCCACTAGCCTCAGCTGGGCTTATACAACT
This sequence comes from Rana muscosa, assembly GCA_029206835.1. Lineage (NCBI taxonomy): Eukaryota > Metazoa > Chordata > Amphibia > Anura > Ranidae > Rana > Rana muscosa. The sequence goes on along the minus strand of CM055120.1, from coordinate 369,676,538 downwards.
ATCCACCTAGTTGTATAAGTCGGCGTAAAGCCTGAATCTGGGCGAAATATATCTACCCCCCTGGATGCAACCAGGTGACTTTACCTTCCTGCTGTCACATACCCCCCCCTCTTGTTTTAACCTCGGGGTTGGAACACCAGCAATCAGGCATTCATGTACTCGAGACAAAGCATCCACATTCCCCATTTGAACGCCAGGGCGATGCTTTACTGTGAAGTTGAATTCCTGGGGGGCCAGGAACCACCTATTCACTCTTCTATTTGTTTCCTTGTTTTGAGCCATCCACTTTAACGGAGCGTGATCCGTAACCATGTCAAAGTGCCTACCTAGCAGGTAGTACCGAAGGGAATCTAGAGCCCACTTCACCGCTAAACACTCCTTTTCAACGGTGGCGTAATTTACCTCATGGGACTTCAACTTCCTGCTGAGGTAAATGACTGGGTGCTCTTCCCCGTTCCAGACCTGGGACAATACTGCTCCTAACCCCACATCTGACGCATCACTTTGTACGACAAAGTCTTTAGAGAAGTCGGGTGAGTACAACACTGGCTGGCTACATAAGGCTTGTTTCAAGAATTGGAATGCTGCCTCAGCCTCGGAGGTCCATTTAATCATGACCGACCCTTTCCCCTTCGTCAGGTTGGTTAGGGGCACAGCCTTAGAAGCAAAGTGGGGAATGAATCGCCGATAATACCCAGCGATTCCCAGAAAGGCTCGTACCTGCTTCTTGCTGTTGGGACGTGGCCAACTCTGGATGGCCTCGACTTTGTTGAGTTGGGGTTTTATTACTCCCCTCCCAATGGTGTACCCAAGATATTTGGCCTCCTCCTGCCCAATGGTACACTTCTTGGGGTTAGCCATAAACCCCGCTTCCCGAACAGAGTCCAGGACTGCTTGCACTTTTGGCAGATGTGAGGCCCAATCTGTGCTATGGACAATTACGTCATCCAGGTAAGCCGCAGCATACTTCCGATGGGGCCTCAGCATCTGGTCCATTTTCCGCTGGAATGTGGCCGGCGCATTCTGTAACCCGAACGGCATTCTTTTATATTGGAACGCCCCGTCTGGGGTTACAAATGCGGTTTTCTCTTTGGCCGACTTGGCCAGGGGGATTTGCCAATACCCTTTTGTGAGGTCAAGAGTCGTCATGTATCGGGCTGTTCCCAGCCGGTCGATCAACTCATCTATACGTGGCATGGGGTAGGTGTCAAATTTTGTAACTTTGTTCAACTGACGAAAATCGTTACAAAATCGCCAGCTCCCATCCGGTTTAGGCACCAACACAATGGGACTAGACCAATCACTTTGGGACTCCTCTATCACCCCTAAGTTCAGCATTTTCTGTACTTCCTCCCGTATTGCCTCCCGTCGGGCCTCTGGGATCCGATAGGGTTTTAACTTCACCCTTTCACCGGGCGGGGTAATGATGTCATGCTCTACCCCAGATGTTTGTCCCGGCAGCTCAGAGAATACCTCCTTGTTGCGAAGCACAAACTCCTTAACCTCCTGTTGTTGGGGTTGTGACAAGGTGGCTGCTATTCCAACCTCAGGAATCACGCAACCAGTTTGAGCTGGTGACCAAGTGTCTGCGACTAGGGACTCTCTATCCCTCCAGGCTTTCAACAGATTAACGTGATAGATCTGTTCGGGCTTTCGCCTTCCTGGTTGTCTGACCTTGTAATTCACTTCGCTCACTTTTTCCATTATCTCATAGGGGCCTTGCCATTTGGCAAGGAATTTACTTTCAACCGTAGGGACAAGTACCAGTATCCTATCCCCCGGGGAAAAGGTACGGGTCTTGGCTCCACGGTTGTACACTCTCTGCTGTGCTAACTGTGCTTGGGCCAAATGTTCCTTCACGATGGGCATTACCTGTGCAATTCGGTCTTGCATCAGGGCGACATGCTCAATCACACTCCTGTGGGGAGAACTCTCACTTTCCCAAGTTTCCTTGGCAATATCCAACAGCCCTCTTGGGTGTCTCCCATACAGTAACTCAAAGGGGGAGAATCCCGTAGAGGATTGGGGCACCTCCCTAATAGCAAACATCAGATAAGGAAGTAGACAGTCCCAATCCTTTCCATCTCTATCCACCACTTTCTTCAACATTTGTTTTAGGGTTTTGTTGAATCTTTCAACCAGCCCATCGGTTTGGGGGTGATACACAGATGTACGTAATTGCGTCACTTTGAACAATTTACACAGCTCCTTCATAACCCGGGACATAAAGGGTGTACCTTGGTCCGTAAGCAGTTCTTTACAAATACCCACCCGGCTAAACACAAGAGATAGCTCTTTGGCTATGGTTTTGGCCGAGGTATTTCGGAGAGGGATCGCTTCTGGATAACGGGTGGCATAGTCCATTATAACTAATATGTACTGGTGCCCCCTAGCGGACTTGATTATAGGCCCTACCAAATCCATGGCGATCCTCTCAAACGGGACCTCAATGATGGGTAGAGGGACCAGCGGGCTACGGAAATGTGGCATCGGGGCCGACCTCTGACACACAGGGCAGGAGGAACAATAATTTTCTATGTCCTTCATCACCCCCGGCCAATAGAATCTCTGTAATACCCTCTCTCGGGTTTTCTCTGTCCCCAGATGACCTCCAAGAATGTGCCCATGGGCCAACTCCAACACCAACTTCCTGTAAGGTTTGGGCACCACAAGCTGCTCAACGGTTTCTTCTGCCCTTTTTGCCACCCGATACAGTAGGTCCTTCTCTACGCTGAAGTATGGGTAAGTGCAGGTATTATCTGGGTTCACTAACTCGCCATCTATTTTCACTACGTTTTCCCGTGCCTTTATTAGGGCGGGGTCTTTCAACTGTTCTGTGGCAAAGTTTTCCCTGTGAACCTCAAGATCAGAAAACTCCACAGACGGTAGGTTTTCGTCTGAGGAGGTGGGCTCCTCTCCAGTTTCTTGAGTCTCCCCTGCCAATACTGATAAGGGAAATTCCGGAGAGTCCTCACCACTCTCAGGGGAGTTCTGGCTATCACATTCCTGGTACATAGGGGCACCAGTGGGGGGCTCAGGATCATCCCACAGTTCCCAGAACTTCGGAAAATCCCTTCCCACAATGGCGTCATGCGGTAACTGAGATACTAAGCCCACTGGATGAGAGAGGGTACCTTTGGGGGTCTCGAAACACACTGTAGTCACTGGATACTCTCGGGTGTCCCCATGCACACAAATAACAGCTACCTTGCTATTCCCAAAGACCTCTGTTTTAACTAACTCAGCCTTTATCAGGGTCACAAGGCTACCTGAATCCAGCAATACCACAACATTTCTACCATTAACACACATTTTGCATAAATGTTTCTCAGTTCCTCGAATGGCAGTGCATGCGACTGTCGCACACAGCGACTGACGTCTGCCCGTCAGAAAGTCACACTGCATGGGTTCCTCCACAACCGGGCAATTGGCTGCAATATGTCCCGCTTGCCGGCAGCGGTAGCAAACGATCCTTCTTGCCGCTTCTTGAGCCGCTGATTTCCCAGGCTGTTCTCGCCAAACTTGGGGTAGAGCTCCCACCCTCTCACTCTCTCCACCCTCACCCCTTGGAATCCTCTTATCCGCCCCTGGGGATGGTCTGGTCTTAGGGTGGAAAGTCCGAGTGTCTCTGGAAGAGGCCGTCAGGTTCTCTGTAGCCAAGTATTTCTCTACCCGATCCACAAGTTTACCGGCCGTTTCTGGGTCTCCATGGCTTACCCACTTTTGGATGGCAGTAGGAAGAGCTCTCAAAAACCGATCCATTACAACACGTTCCACAATCTTTGGTGCGGACAAAGTCTCTGGCTGTAGCCACTTTCTGCTCAGGTGAATGAGATCATACATTTGAGACCTGGGGGGTTTTCCAAGCTGGAAAGTCCAGTTATGCACACGCTGAGCCCGGACAGCCTGGGTGACACCCAGCCTTGCCAAAATTTCAGCTTTTAGCATCACATAGTCTTTTGCTTGGTTAGGCTCTAGGTCATAGTAAGCTTTCTGCGATTCACCAGTTAACAGAGGAGCCACCAGTCCAGCCCACTGCTCCTCAGGCCACTTTTCTCTTTCAGCGGTCCTTTCAAATGTGGTCAAAAATACCTCTGGATCATCCTCTCCAGTCATTTTTGTCAATAAACGACTCACCCCAAAGGACGCGGTATTAGTGGGACGGCTTTCCTCACTGGTCTGCGGACGTTGCTGCATTACTGCTTCCATTTGTTGTAGTCTCTGCTCTTGCTTCTGTAACAGGTCTATGAAGCGGGCCTCAGATTGCTGCTGGGCTTGTTGCTGAGCTTCCAGACTCTGTTGGTGAGCTTGCTGCTGGGCTGCAAGGCTCTGTTGATGAGCTTCCTGCTGGGCTGCAAGGCTCCTTTGCAAACCTGCATTTGTCTGCTGTTGATTGGCATTTGCTAGAGCCAGCTGTTTCAGTATCTCCTCCATGCTGGCTTAAAAAAAACTGCCTGCATTCTCCACCAACTGTGGGGGGGTTAGCTCGGCAGCGGGTGTGTGTGACCTCCGGGATGGGCTCCCCAGACAAAAACAGGCCCAGCAAACGGAGGTTGTGGTTTTCAAAATCAAAAAGGTGCGGTTTATTTTCTATTTACAGTGACAAAACACAGCAAAGCAAAAGAAACATAAATAAAATAAATCCTGGTCTACTTGACCTCTGACTAAACATACAGGTTTCCTAACTAACAACTGGGATCAGCCTAGTGCTGTCCTAGTCCCTAAGTCCCTGGTTTTAAATGTCCAAGCAAATAGCCACACAGGCTTTGTCTCACCGCACAGGGGTTCACTCTCCCTAGACAGTCCACACAGGTCTGATTCCAGGCATGAGCAAACACCTAATGAATCTGGGAGTTCTTATAGAGGCCTAAATGAGCTGACAAGCTTCAGCTGGTCTCATCAACTCCCTGTCTGCACGACGCCCCACACTCTCCCTAGAGGTATGAGTCATCCATGAGCCCACTAGCCTCAGCTGGGCTTATACAACTCTCCACCTAGTTGTATAAGTCGGCGTAAAGCCTGAATCTGGGCGAAATATATCTACCCCCCTGGATGCAACCAGATGACTTTACCTTCCTGCTGTCACAATATATATATATATATATATATATATATATATATATATATATATATGGGGGTGGGGGCCTCAATTTTTTTCGGGGGGGGGGAGATTTTATGTGCATGGATGTAACTTGCACATCGCCTTGCATTACATTTTGTCCCGGCCTTGATGGCCAGGAAACTGTCAACGTGGACCTGGAAGTGATGTCTCTTCCCAGTCATCAACAAGAAGAGGAGAAGACCTGGCGGCACCTTCTGCCGATCCCAGGCCCACAAATGGGCACGCAGAGCCAAGGATACATAGCAGAGGGGGCACGTGTGGGGTGTGTGGAATCATTTATGCGGCAGCACAGCTGGCCGAATGCTTTCATCCAACAATTAAAGCCTGCTGCTTTCCTGCAGCAGGGCTAAATGTTAAAAAATACTGGCTTCCTGGTGCCCGGAACTACATGTCCCGGCGTTGGACAATAGGAATTGGGCATCCCTGTGCCTGGTGCCAACAGTAAATGGGCTCACAGAAGCCCAGGCAAAAGGATGCAATTCCTAGTCGACCTGGCACCTGGGATTTATCAAGTCCAACTCAACATTGCTTATATTCCAGGGAGACTAAAAAATGTATCAGTAAAAATATTCCTTTCAGTATTATTTTAAATGGCATGCCACTGCATCTAATACAACGTAACACAATTGTGTTATAGCACACAAAAAAGCAGAGTTGTGAACCATCAGTTTTTTAAATGTTGCAAGTCCGGTATAAGTGTGTTACAGAGCTTTGGCAGCCTATTCAATACAAATGGGCTGCATAACACACTACACATTAAAGCAGAGTTCCACCCAAAAGTGGAAGTTCCGCTTTAAGCACTCCTCACCCCCTTACATGCCACATTTGGCATGTCATTTTCTAAGGCCCCTTTCACACTGAGGCGTTGAAAAAACGCTAAAAAATAATGAAATTTTTTACCGCGATTTTTACTGCGAATCCCATTCATTTCAATGGGGATAGGCGGTTTTACAGCGCTATTTTATGCGCCCTAAATTTGCTCTAAAAAAGCTGTTTGCAGGATTTTTTTCAACGCCCAGCCAGCAAAACGCCTCAATGTGAAAGCCCTCAGAGATTTCACATTGAGAATGCTGGGGCAGGATTATTTCAGGCGTTATTACAGCGCTATTTTTACTGCGAAAACGCGGTAAAAACGCCTCAGTGTGAAAGGGGCCTAAGGGGGAAGGGGCCCCAGCTCACACTTCCGCTCGGGCCGCTTAGGCGGCTCAAGCAGAAGTTCTTCTCTCCCCCCCTACAATCTTCTGGGACACGTCACAGGTCCCAGAAGATTGCCTGGCCATTGAGGAGGCACAGCGCAACTCGTGCATGCGCAGTGCGCACCCGGCTGTGAAGCTGCAAGCTGTCACAGCCGGGTGCCCACACTTGTAATGCCAGGACCGGGGAGAGACGAGGGAGAGAAGCGAGGCTTCGGGCGGCTGCATTGCTGGGTCATGGGACAGGTGAGTGTGTGCAGCTACTGAATTCTAACCTCCCTGGCAGTATTCCAGAGTGTGGTTCTCGGTGAGATTTCAGTACCTAAAGCGGTAACCCCGAGCCACACTCGGGATTGCCTCGCTGGATCCTGGAAGAGGTTACCTACCTTGTCTTCGGGTTCCCGCAATGTATTTCCGCAGTGTACGGCGGCCGGATCTTCCGCCCGATGCACTGTGTTCCCCTGATTCTCTTCCCTGCGAGCGTCGCGACGCAGGGGGGCGGAACCGGCGGTAAATTCAAATAGTATAAAACACAAACAAACTGATACAATGTAATCCTATTGGATTACAATAAAAAATAAAATCAAGTGACCTTAGATTGCCCTCCAGTGCTTTCTCCAGGGCCCTTGTCTGCAGTTTTACTGTACTTTGTGTCTGTAAACTGCACAGCGACCATGGCATCAAAAAAGCGCGCCTCCACCTCAAAATCGCTATATGACCTGCTGGAAAACAGCGACAGCGATACAGAATGGGTTGCAGAGGAGTTGAGTGACAGCGACTCGTGGGGAAGTTCGTCATCAGAAGCAGAAAGCGATTTTAGCGACGATCCTGCGACTGTGCCCAGCGATGTGCAGACTTGGTGCTCGATTGATTGCGGTACGGAGCACGTAGCGCCCCCAAGATTTCCGTTTACAGGAGCACCTGGCATCAAAGTGGATGTTGAGGACGATAACCCCTTGGCATACCTCGAGCACTTTTTGACTGATGAAGTTATTGCCAAAATTGTTATGGAGACGAATCGCTACCAGGAGCAACAAGCTGCTACCCATCAGCGCTTTTCAAGGACCAGAAAATGGGAACCGGTAACCAGAGAGGACATCTGGAAGTTTCTGGGCCTTATAATTCTACAGGGAGTGGTGGGGAAACCCCTGCAGAAATGGTACTGGACAACCAACAAATTGCTGGCCACTCCTTCTTTTGGCACCGTTATGTCGGAATACAAATTTTCGCTCATAATGAAATATTTGCAAATAATGAAGACTTTGATGAGAGTTCTCATCCAGCTCCAAAACTGAATTTTTTTTGGGAGCTTTACCAACTAATTTTGAATAATTTCCAGCAGACCTATGTGCCGGACAGAGACATAAGTATTGATGAAAGTCTTATGGCCTACAAAGGTAGACTTTAGCTGGATACAGTTTATCGCATCAAAGCGAGCTCGTTTTGGCATGAAGTCATTTATGCTGTGTGAATCCAGCTCTGGGTACATCTGGAATTCAGTCCTGTATACCGGGAAAGGGACCAAATTCAGCAATCGATTCAGCAATTTTGGAATGGCAACCGCTTCGGTTCTTTCTTTGATTGAGCCATTGCTGAACCAGGGCTACTGTGTCACCACAGCCAATTTTCATACTTCCCCCAGAACTCTATGAATTCTTTCTTCTGAACAAAACGGATGCCTATGGGACCATTAGGCCTAACCGGCGTGACATGCCGCCAACCTTTGCCAATAAAAAGCTCAGGGCAGGAGAAATAGTTGCCTGGCAGAAAGGAAAAATTATGGCACTGAGATGGCGGGACAAAAAAAAAACGTGTGCCTTATGAGTACCATTCACAACACCTCTACTGTAATGGTACACACCAAAGGTGGAAAAGATGTCATGAAGCCACAGGTCGTGTTGGATTACAACAATACCATGGGAGGTGTGGACAGGGCTGACCAGACAATTACCTTTTATCCAGCCATGAGGAAGCAACAAAAAAATATTATAAAAAAATCTTCAGGTATCTTCTGGAACAGTGCCTGTGGAATGCATTAATTCTCCTGAAAAAAAAGAGAGACAGGCCTATGATTCATGCGGACTTTGTGTGGAAGGTTGCCGAACTCATATTTCTGAAGCACAAGACGCAAACGGCTGTAAGCAGATCTGGACGTCGTGCTTCTGGTGTTGTGAACCCGGAATCAGGGGCGTACCTAGAGCATTTGGCACCCGGGGCGGATCCTACATCTGGCACCCCCCCAACTTTTAAATGGAAAAACACCCACAAGTCCAGTGCTTCTTCATCCAAATCTCAATATGTGCACCAGCAAACTGTGCATGGTGGACTACAAAACAACTCCTTCTCAGAATACAAAACCCAAGCGCTTTTGGTGATCACACTCAAATTGTGCACTCACCAGACCTCCATAACCCTCTTAACTTAATTAGTGGGTCCACAGTAGCTTACATTTACGATATCCAAGGCAGCCTTCTGAGTCCCTTCCATCCAGTTTTTGATCTTTACACCTACGTGGAACACACGTAGGAAACAAACAGGAAGTTGGGTCAGTGGTGGCCATCTTGGAATCATGTGGTATAGTAACCATACTGAATGCTGCCATTTTTATTTTCAATATTATTGCAGACTTGGAATTATAGCAGCTGCTAGCAACAGCCGCAATAGAATCCAGCAGGCTGGTTGTACCCAAGCTGATCGATCAAACCGTGTATGGCCAGCCTAAGCTACTGTGGACACAATAAAGAGGGTCATGGAGGTCTGGTTAGTGCAAAGTTTGAGTGTGAGCACCAAGAGAGCATGGGTTTTGTGTTCTGGGAAGGAGGTGTTTTGTAGTCCACCACGCATGATTTACTGGAGCACATACTGTATTGAGATTTGGATAAAATAATAAATATAAATTGTAAGATATAACAGCAATTAGGGCCCATTCACACCGCCAAAGTTAAGTTGTGTTGGGCTACATTGCCCAATGTAGTCCCAAGCAACCCCTATAGTTTAAAGAGGTGTTTCGCCCCCACATACGAGAAAAATAAATAAATCAGCAGCTACACATACAGTAGCTGCTGACTTTTAATAATAGGACACTTACCTGTTCTGGAATCCAGCGATGTCGGCACCCACAGCCAATGTTTCCATTGGCTCTCGGCTGGTGCCGCCGCCATTCGTAGTAAGGGAACCCGGCAGTGAAGCCTTGGTAGGTTCCCTACTGCGCATACGCGAAGCGCGCTGCACTCTCTTATTGGCCCGGCAGCAGGGGAAGGAGGAGGGGGGCTGAACTTCTGACGTACCTCGCCATGGCAAGGTCTGACGGAAGTGAGGATAGGCTCTCCCCCCCCAAAAGGTGCCAAATGTGGCACCGGAGGGGGGGGGGGAAACAGATAAGTGGAGCTTATAGCTCTACATAGCATAGACATTTTTGCACCGTGCAATCTGTCATGCTGAATGCATCACAATGTGCTACAGCACTAAGTAATAACAATAGAAGTAAAAAGAAAAGAAAAATATTGCAATGTGTATTACCTGTCAGCACAAGGTAAAACGCCCACAATCACATGTTCATAATGTGCGCACTAGTAGGTGTTACTGTGGTGTGAATGAACCCTTCCAGAGAAGAATTTTTTAATGAATTTATACCTAAAAAATTACTTAGAACCCCCAAACATTATATATATTTTTTTTAGCAAATGACAGTCATTGCAATATTTTATGTCACACGACATTTGCGCAGCTGTCTCTCAAACGCAAATTTTGTGTAAAAAAATACACTAATGTGAAAGATGATGTTACACTGAGTAAATGGGTACCGAACATGTCACACTTTAAAATTGCGCACACTCATGGAATGGCGACAAACTATGGTACTTAAAAATCTCCATAGGCAACATTTTAAAATGTTTAAACGGTTACCTGTTTAGAGTAACAGGGGAGGTCTAGTGCTAGAATTATTGCTCTCACTTGAACGATCGTGGCGATACCTCACATGTGTGGTTTGAACACTTATTATATTTGCGGGCGTGACATAGGTATGAGTTTTCTTTGGCGTGCGAACATGGAGGGATTGGGTGCATTAAACCTTTTTTTTTTTTTTTTTTATTATTTCATTTTTTTTTTTTACACTGTCCCTTAAAATAAAAATTATGATCACTTTTATTGTTGTCACAGGGAATGTAAACATCCCTTGTGACAGTAATAGGCAGTGACAGGTACTCTTTATGGAGGGAGCGGGGGTCTAAAAGACCCCAAACCCCTCCTCTGCCAAGATCAGTGTTTTTGAATTATGATTTTTTTTTTAAATGGCGCCGTTGGCTGCAGAGTAAACCGGAAGTGATGCTGTGATGTCGTTTCTACATTGGAGACCTGATCAAAGGCAAACCCGAACGTGCCAGCTGGTGGCTCAGGTCTCCGGGTGGGATGGGAGACCTGGGCGGAGCTGTGGGGGGATGGGGACGTCCCCTCCAGCTCCTTGTAATGACAGCTGATGCTGTTCATTCATGGCAGCCAGTGAAAATAGATGGGACAGGCAAGAGGTGTCAGTCACTCAGGTGAGCAGATCCCCCATTTTTAGACAAATTGGTGCCACGGTCAAGGAAGTGGAGAGCTGGACTGGAGCTGCTATGAGGGAGACATCAGAGTGAGATAGGGAGACAGCTGACAATACAAAGTATGGCCCCTACTTTGCATTATCTGCTGTCCGACTCCTCAGGGACAGATCCGATCCAGCGATCCCACTGTATGGCGATCCCCCATCCAGGGACAGCAGACATTGGCATTGATGATTTGATCCGGATTTTGGAACTGACCTGCTGACAAGGCGTATTGCTTGCTGGACCGCGGACGGGATCTGATGGCCGCAGGGAAGATGCTGCTGTGACCTGCTGCTTGCTGGATCGATCTGATGGCTGCAAAATGTGGGTGTAGGTCAATGTCTATTTACACCTGGGATACAGACATCCCCCCTTATCAGACCAGCTCATCTACTATACCTGGGTTGTGAACACAGCAACACCTCCCCCCTTATCAGGTAAGCTCACAGCTCAGCTACTTCAGGTGGGTAATATACAGCAAACGCCTGGATTCTGCACCCTGTAAATCACACATATCTGCATTCTGCACCCTGTAAATCACACATGTCTACATTCTGCACCCTGTAAATCACACATATCTACATTCTGCATCCTGTAAATCGCACATGTCTACATTCTGCACCCTGTAAATCACACATGTCTACATTCTGCACCCTGTAAATCACACATATCTGCATTCTGCACCCTGTAAATCGCACATATCTGCATTCTGCACCCTGTAAATTGCACATGTCTACATTCTGCACCCTGTAAATCACACATATCTGCATTCCGCACCCTGTAAATTGCACATGTCTACATTCTGCACCCTGTAAATCACACATATCTCATTCTGCACCCTGTAAATCGCACATGTCTACATTCTGCACCCTGTAAATCGCACATGTCTACATTCTGCACCCTGTAAATCGCACATGTCTACATTCTGCACCCTGTAAATCACACATGTCTACATTCTGCACCCTGTAAATCGCACATGTCTACATTCTGCACCCTGTAAATCGCACATATCTGCATTCTGCACCCTGTAAATTGCACATGTCTACATTCTGCACCCTGTAAATCGCACATGTCTACATTCTGCACCCTGTAAATCGCACATGTCTGCATTCTGCACCCTGTAAATCGCACATGTCTACATTCTGCACCCTGTAAATCGCACATATCTGCATTCTGCACCCTGTAAATTGCACATGTCTACATTCTGCACCCTGTAAATTGCACATGTCTACATTCTGCACCCTGTAAATCACACATATCTCATTCTGCACCCTGTAAATCGCACATGTCTACATTCTGCACCCTGTAAATCGCACATGTCTACATTCTGCACCCTGTAAATCGCACATGTCTACATTCTGCACCCTGTAAATCACACATGTCTACATTCTGCATCCTGTAAATCGCACATGTCTACATTCTGCATCCTGTAAATCGCACATGTCTGCATTCTGCACCCTGTAAATTGCACATGTCTACATTCTGCACCCTGTAAATCGCACATGTCTACATTCTGCACCCTGTAAATCGCACATGTCTGCATTCTGCACCCTGTAAATCGCACATATCTGCATTCTGCACCCTGTAAATCGCACATGTCTACATTCTGCACCCTGTAAATCGCACATGTCTACATTCTGCACCCTGTAAATCGCACATATCTGCATTCTGCACCCTGTAAATCGCACATATCTACATTCTGCACCCTGTAAATCGCACATATCTGCATTCTGCACCCTGTAAATCGCACATATCTGCATTCTGCACCCTGTAAATCGCACATGTCTACATTCTGCACCCTGTAAATTGCACATATCTGCATTCTGCACCCTGTAAATCGCACCTATCTACATTCTGCACCCTGTAAATCGCACATATCTGCATTCTGCACCCTGTAAATCGCACCTATCTACATTCTGCACCCTGTAAATCACACATATCTGCATTCTGCACCCTGTAAATCGCGCATATCTGCATTCTGCACCCTGTAAATCGCGCATATCTGCATTCTGCACCCTGTAAATCGCACATGTCTACATTCTGCACCCTGTAAATCGCACATATCTGCATTCTGCACCCTGTAAATCGCACCTATCTACATTCTGCACCCTGTAAATCGCGCATATCTGCATTCTGCACCCTGTAAATCGCACATGTCTACATTCTGCACCCTGTAAATCGCACATGTCTACATTCTGCACCCTGTAAATCGCACATATCTGTATTCTGCACCCTGTAAATCGCACATGTCTACATTCTGCACCCTGTAAATCGCACATATCTGCATTCTGCACCCTGTAAATCGCACATATCTACATTCTGCACCCTGTAAATCGCACATATCTGCATTCTGCACCCTGTAAATCGCACATGTCTGCATTCTGCACCCTGTAAATCGCACATGTCTGCATTCTGCACCCTGTAAATCGCACATATCTACATTCTGCACCCTGTAAATCGCACATATTTGCATTCTGCACCCTGTAAATCGCACATGTCTACATTCTGCACCCTGTAAATCGCACTTGTCTACATTCTGCACCCTGTAAATCGCACATATCTGCATTCTGCACCCTGTAAATCGCACATATCTACATTCTGCACCCTGTAAATCGCACATATCTGCATTCTGCACCCTGTAAATCACACATGTCTACATTCTGCACCCTGTAAATCGCACATATCTGCATTCTGCACCCTGTAAATCAAACATGTCTACATTCTGCACCCTGTAAATCACACATGTCTACATTCTGCACCCTGTAAATCGCACATATCTGCATTTTGCACCCTGTAAATCGCACATATCTACATTCTGCACCCTGTAAATCACACATATCTGCATTCTGCATCCTGTAAATCGCACATGTCTGCATTCTGCAACCCCCCAATCAGGTCAGCTACAGTGCTACACTATACACATGGCAGGGGGTGGACACAGCAATCACCCCCCCCCCCCAATCAGGTCAGCTACATACAGGACTGTGCTAGTACACATGGCAGGGGGTGGACACAGAATCACCCCCCCCAATCAGGTCAGCTACATACAGGACTGTGCTAGTACACATGGCAGGGGGTGGACACAGAATCACCCCCCCCCCAATCAGGTCAGCACAGCGTGGTAGAGCAGAAAGACACACACTCCTCCAGGCTCTTCTTACAACACCCCCCCCCCAGCTCCCCCCCTCCCCGCTCACCAGGAATCCTGACTGTGTGTGTGGTAGCAGCTGAGCTGCCCCAGCGGAGAGAGATGATGACAGACACACAGTCAGGCTGAGGCCGCAGTGGTGGATGGAGGCGGAGCTAGCAGGAGGGAATTCAGTCACTGAACGAGTGGACGGTCTGGACCAGTCCATTGCGGCCCTGGCGGTGGGGGTGTTCTAAAAAACAGCTAAAGGGAAAGGGAGCAGCCAGAGCCAGCAGGGATGCCCTTGGGATGATCAGACGGTGTCACCCGACTCGGGTGCCGAGCGCACCCCATATAGCGAAGTCACTCGGCCACTGACACCCCCCAATGTGTGCTACCTGGGGCGGACTGCCCCCCCGCCCCCCTATTGGTACGCCCCTGCCCGGAATGCCTGACTGGTTGTCACTTTATGGACCACATTCCACCAACTAAAAAGAAGACAGCACCCACAAGGATGTGTGTGGTTTGCTGCTCTAAGCGTGACAACACCGGAAGGAAAATCCGAAAATAAACCCGATTCTATTGTCCTGACTGTGACGTAGGACTTTGTGCTGTACCTTGTTTTAAAATTTTCCATACCCGAGACGTTTACTGAAGCAATATGACTACTAATATTGCACCCTTGTTTGACCAAAAAAAATGTCAGTGTTAAATTATTATTTTTTATTATTTATTATATTATAATTTATGATCTTGTTTTTCAAACTTTATCATACCCGTGATGTCTACTAGACTCTGGTTTGGACAGATTTAGGTGAGTTATTCCAGGCCTACAATGTAAAACGCCAAATTTCCAAGCAAAATAATGGTACTGCTTTCAGCACCTAAAATCTGAAATAATCATACCGCCAGGGAGGTTAATAAACACGAAAATTGCTGGAACTCCGTTTTTTTTTTTTGTTCAATAGACTTCAATGGAGAAGCTGAAGAAAAGCATGTAGTGCTATTTTTACCACGATTTGCATTTTTAAATCTGCCCAACAACAAATTTTCCAAAAAATGCATAAAAAGAGCAAAACAAACATAATGTCAAAATCGTGGTAAAAAAACATGGAAAGCACAGCAAAAAGCACTGCAGAAACGTTCAAAAGCAACATGCATAGATGTGAATTGAGCCTTGGACTCTTGGTTTTCTCTAGAGGCAATGCTCCTAGATAAACTTTTATCCTGTATACCAGTGGTCTCCAAACTTCAGCTCGGGGGCCGGATGCGGCCCTTTGCTTGCCTTTATCTGGTCCTTGGGGCATTTTTCCTCCCACTGACACCAACAACCAGGCATAATTCTTGCTACTGACATCAACAACAAGACACAATTTCTCCCATTGACACCAACAATAGGGCACTATTCCTCCACTGACACCAACGATGGGACACTATTCCTCTCACTGACACCAACAATGGGGCACTATTCCTCCACTGACACCAACGATGGGACACTATTCCTCTCACTGACACCAACAATAGGGCACTATTCCTCCACTGACACCAACGATGGGACACTATTCTTCCTACTGAAACAAACAATGGGGCACTATTCCTCCCACAGTGTCTCCAATGTTGGGGCGCTATTCCTCCCCCTAATCCTGAAGATGCACTGTTTACTCCGACTGACGCTAGGTCCATTTCTACAGCCAATGACCACAGTCCCCCTAAAGTCTAAAGGACAGTAAACTGGCCCTTTGTTTATAACGTTTGGAGACCCCTGCTGTAGACAGATATATTGTTGTCCAAAACGGCAGGAACTGCAATTATCAGACAACAGGCCTCTAATGTCTGTAGATACTATATAATTGGGTTTGATTTACTAAAATTGGAGAGTGCAAAATCTGGAGAGTGGAGCTCTGTATAGAAACCAATCAGCTTCCAGGTTTTTATGTCAAAGCTTAACTGAACAAACTGACGTTAGAAGCTGATTGGCTACCATGCACAGCTGCACCAGATTTTGCACTCTCCAGTTTTAGTAAATCAACCCGATTGTGTATCAAGACAGAAACTGATACTTATAGTATATTTATTTTTTATAAATATATATTTAATAATGTATTACTGGACACATTTCTGTGTTAAAAAAATGTTTTTCATATATCTGCCTAGTGTTTGGTTTTAGGCCTGCTTCACACCTGTGGACACATTACTGCAACACATGGAAACTCGTCATGAACTGAAGAAATGGAGCGCTGACACACAAGTGAACCTGAATTCAACAGTGCACCTCAACACAGGGTAAAGCACTTTTGTGTGTTGTGTGGAAGTTTGTTTTCTTGTCAATTGTGGTGCTTTAAAGCAACACACATTAATACACCACGCTGCACCAGATAAAACCTTAGGGCTCATTCACACAGACACAGAAGTTTGTACACCAACAGAATTCAATGTATTTCCGTGCCCAGGAGTCATAGAAGTTTGCATCCAGCAGTGTGTACAATTCATTGACAGGCTTTCAGATACTGTGGCTGTACATACATTGGAGTGGTTTTATGTGTACTGGGGACAGATGAGCAGACCCTGAACACTCAATTTATGCCAATGTATGGCCCTCTGCACCCGCGTGAATGGGTCCTTAAAGCTGAAGAAATAACCTCTATTACCGGTATGTGTGTCCCATGTTTGGATGGTGGCTCTGCATTAGAACTCTTAAGCCCCTTTCACACGGAGGATCCGTTCTGGTCCGCCTCTAAGTTTTTTAGGCGGACCTGGACGGACGCTCCATGTAGTCCTATGGAGCCACGGATGTCAGCGGTGACATGTCCGCTGACATCCGCTCCGCTCCACTCCGCCAAAGTGTGACGGAGGAAAACCCTATTTTTCCTTCCGTCGGCGGAGCGGATCGGATGAACACGGACAGACGGTCCGTGTTCATCCGATCTCCCCATAGGGGAGAGCGGCGCTCTGACAGGGCGGTCCCTGCACAGTGTGCCGGGACCGCCCTGTCATCCGCCGGCTCAGCGGGGATCAACTGAGCGATCCCTGCTGAGCAAGCGGAGCTTCACGGGGCGGATCTTCACGGATCCGCCCCGTGTGAAAGAGCCCTTAGTTTAACTCATCACCAACAGTACACTGAGCGCCAAATTTCCAGCCCTGCAATTTACAGTTCTGGCGCTCATATGGTGCATACAGTAAAGGACAGTGAGTCGCAGTTAGAGGGACTGAATTTGTTCTCACTTGAGAAGAGGAGAAGAGGGGGAGATATGATCAAGTATATTTCAGTGGTCCATATAGTAAACTTGATGTTGGGTTATTCACTTAAACACCATCACATAGGACAAGGGGGACAAGGGGGCACTCTTTACATCTGGAGGAGAAAAGAGATTTAATTTCCAAATATGGAAAGTTTTTTTCACAGTAAGGGCTCATTTACACTTGCTTCGGCTTCAAAACACATGACCGGCTAGTTTACACTTGCTTCAAAACATGGCTTCGGACAGGCTTTGTTAAATCTCTCTGAAAGCTGTCACTAAATAAACTGGTTAGCTTACAGTCCTATTTACACCTTGCTTTTGCTTTGCTTTGCTTCGGCTTTCACTTCAAAAATTATACCCCATGTAGCTTCAGTGGTGCTTCAAAGCGTCCTCAAAGCCTCCATAGAAGCCTATGGCAAAGCTCGCTTGAAGCCCCCACTGAAGCCCCACCAAAGCCTCATCGAAGCCCCACCGAAGCCCCATCGAAGCTGGTTCTGTCCAGCTCAGTAGATTGCTTTATAAAAAGGACTGGATTATAATATAACTGGATACTAACATTTATCGGAAAAGTTGATCCAGGGAATATCCGATTGCCTCTTGGGAAGAAATTTTTTCCCCTGCTGTAGCAGATTGGATTATGCTTTGCTGTTTTTTTTTGTTTGTTTTGTTTTTTGCCTTTCCCTGGATCAACTATGGGATTGTGTATATATGCTTGTAAGATTAACTTTTTATTATTTTCCCCTTTTATTGGTTGAACTTGATGGTCTTTTTTCAACCAGACTAACTATGTAACTATGTAGCATGCACTCCACCTCGTCCATTTATCTTGTACTGCTTTCACAAATAAGGTGATCAGATTTATATAAAACGTTATATAAGTTTGCATGATAAATGTAAAGCATTGCTGTTCATCTTTCAGGTAAATGTTACAATAACTTAAAATACGTACTTTCTGGAAATTCACTTTAGTTTCCTTTTAAATGCTTGCAATCTGTTCATCCCTCAGCATCCACTCTACCCGACACAGCCGTGCCTTTCCTGCTGGTTCCCACCTATTAGACCAAACTATATTAGACATAAGGTCAGCATTCCAATGGACGTAGTGTGAAAGAGGCTTCTACAGTTCAACCATGACCACAGGCAAAATATGAACTTTCTAGAGGATACTTTACAAACTTGTTAAAAAAAAAAAAATAGTACATTTTGCTGCATTTACTAAGTTTAAAATATTATTTATTTTCCCTACAATATCAAATTCAAACATTAGGGGCCGATTGCAAGCATTACGGCATCTGTGCTGAGATGCGTTAAAGTGCATTATTGTAAAGTATTGATGTGCACACCTGATGGGTTTGTGATCAATTTACCTGTTTGAGTGCAATTTTTGAGCTACATAATTATGTCCTCATGAGACATCACAACACCTCAGAAAGATGGCAGCCAGAAAGGAAAATAATTTTTTATTAAACTTTATTTGTACATACTTGATTTTAATTTTACTTGTACTGCACAATCATGTGCAGTCACATTGTGTTGCAGTGAGATGCACTGTATAGCATTGCTACAGTGATGAGTTTCTCAAAAATTATGCATGCTTCAGTTTAGCACAAGCCAGGCAATGCAGCGCATAGGTGTGAAAAACACTGAACTAAACCAAAGTTATTTCCCTTGCTATTACATTGTGGTTATGTTGGCCAACGCAACCCAATGAACCACAACAGCTCTGTTGTGAACTGGCCCTAAAGAGTTATTTTTACTTTTACATACATTTCCCAAAAAAGGTCCTCATGCACCGCAGTGTCCGAAATATATTAAAATGCTGTGCTCGAGTCCTCAAACAAATGCCCACTTCTTCAGCTGCTGATACTATTGTCCTCCTCATCCATTTTGCAGAGGGCAGGACACACTCAGCGCCAGATGCACAGTCCCATAAATCTACGAACAAGCACTCCCAGCCTCCCTCCCCACTCGTACATGTGCAGCCTGTGCTCTCTTGCAGCTAAATTTTTTGAGAGAGTAAAACAGAAAAAACTGCGCTGTGATGGTGGGCAAGAGAGGATGGGAGTGCTTCTTCGTGGATATCCAGGGTCATGCATCCAACGCTTGGTGCACCCTTCTATATGCAGGATGAGCGGGGAGGACAATAGTGTCAAGAAGTGAAGAGTTGGGCATTTTTCTGACACCAACGAAGGGGCACTATTTCTCCCACTGATAGGAGGCACCCTTCCTCCTACTGACACCAATGAAGGAGCACTATTCTTGCCACTAATACCAATGATGGGGCACTCTTTCTTTCACTGAAACCAATGATGGGGCACTCTTCCTTCCATTAACACAATGATGGGGTACCATTCTTCCCTTGAAACCAACGGTCGATAGGGCACTCTTCCTCTCACTAAAACGGGACATTGGTTGCTGCCACAGATAATGGGGCATTTTATACTAACACTGGCCACAGTCTGGCTCCCCTTAAGTCTGAAGGACAGTAAATTGGCCCTTTGTTTAGAAAGACTGGAGACCCCGGTTTTGGCAATGGAGCACAGCAGTTTAATACATTGGGAACATTGTGGTGCATAGGGAACTTTATGGGAAATATGTATAAAAATTAACTTACTCTTTCTTGATAGTTAGATACAATGGAAAGCCTGCTTGACTGGGTGGAAGTGACATGGTTGGATTATCACTAATAACATGTAAATAAACGCTGTGGTTGTAATAGATTTCAATAATCCAGAGATCCCACTCACAGTTCTTGGGTGTGCCAGTATATCACATCATGTATCTGTTCATGGCTTTACTTATCTATAGAGTCCAGCTGGTTTCTGACATATGCATTTCCCACATGAGATGTGAAACGTGAGAATTTTAAACACAGCTCAATGACAAAGGTGTTTCCATGGTCTAGTTATAGAAAAGCCTCTGCATGTTGCTTATCAAAGGTACCTCTGTATATTATACAAAGATATTCTGTCATATCTCTGGTGACAAGGGTGTGTTCACTGGGGGATTTCCATATATACATGTATATGCTAAATATCAGTGTAAAGCATATAAAGTCAATGTGACATGAGCCATCAGCTCTGGAACCTGTGAAGAACACAACACTTTGTGAATCAATTAGCAATGCTAGAAATAGCAATGCTGGCCAAGGGAGAACTCTGGGAATACAGTGACCCTCAAATTTATGCTTGCCTATGTTTTCTGGATCTAATAATAAATAATGTTAGAGTGAAATTCTTTTTTTAAAGTGTTCATATTTGAAAATCGAAATGTCTTTAATTTCTGTAACTTGAGTTAGCACTATCATACTTGTCTGTTCAAAGCGCAGTTCACAACATGCAGGTGCGATGAAGTGTGCATGCGTTCCCAAGCATCGTGTGTAGGGCAGCCAATTAACTTCAAAGGGCTTCAAAGAAGTCCATGACCCTTTTGAAAAAATTAATGTGGCACCATATGTTTTGGTGTGCGTGAAAACACGTGTTGGCAGATGTGTGGGGGTCCCATTATGAATGGATGGCACCACCACATGTTTGCCAAAGGGTAGCTCATTTCTGTGTGTATCAGGAAAGCACGTCATTTTGCAGGGCAGGGCTGTCTACCAAAATCTTCTGCCCACTCTTCTGAGTATTGATCTGGTCATGGACATTTGGTCACAGATTTTTCACTGCCAGTTATTTGATACACTATGGGATTGATTGCAAAATCTGGTGCAGCTGTGCATGGCAGCCAATCAGCTTCCAGGTTTTTTTATAACCAAATTGAACAAGCTGATTGGCTACCATGCACAGCTGCACCAGATGTTGCACTCTACAGTTTTAGCAAATCAACCTCTATATATTAACTACTAAAAAGTGAGATTGTCTCCATATATAGGAAAGTGTACCTTTCAAGGCAAAAAAACATTATTTCATATAATGAAAATATGTAATAATGTTCTCTCAACAACTAGTAAATAAAAAATAACATTTCCCAAGTGCTGCAGCCTGAATAGATAACAATGGAGGCATATGAGAAGGTCTTGAATATACAAGGACATTCATACAAACCTTCTTTTATACCTTTAACACGTCACAAATTCTCCTCTAACGTCCTTTCAATGAAAAATAAATAGTTTATTAAGGCAATTAAAAAACCAAGGATAATGTGTACAATATAATAATTCATGTTAACCAACCAGATTAGGTTTCCAGTAGGCAGATAGGTAGTGAATCAGTTTTGTTCGGCTGACTAATGGATTGATTGACTGATCAATAGATTGACTGATATGGCTTACTTAACTGTTCATTTTGTTAATTACCTTACTATAGGCTCAATTAACCAAGCTTCAACACAAGGATAGGGATATACATTTCAGCCAGTTCAAATCTCATTGGACTCGGCTTGAAATATATACATATATTTTATATATGTATCCTTATCCTGGTGTGTAAGCTTTGTAAATTGAACCTTATGTCTAGAAAACTTTATTTGGGAGTACAACTTTGGTGTTCAATATTCCTGGATAGACAGAGTTGTATAACTTAGTAAATCACACCCTAAATGGAATATATAGTATTTTTCGAGGCATGCTGTATATATTTTTATTATGTTCAGAGCTATTTTTTCAGTAATGTAGATTCTAAAAGTAGTGTAGTTGCACATGGATATCTCATATTTATTGTCAGCCAGCAGCTGGACCTGTGTACCCTTTTCCAAATGTTTACCAGACTGATCTTAACATATGAAAAAAACTGCTTTGCACACCCCAATAGCTCAAGCTCAAATTTACACAAATTTGAAAAAGTCCAAGGAATGACGTATCTCTCCTTTGTTCAATCTTCCCCCCTGCTCTTTACAGCGTCATGCAGTGTTTCAAATAAAGGCAGAGAGTCAGAAAGCAAACAGAACACCTATAATGCTGTGTGTGACTCCAGTGTTCTGGGTGCACACTGTTATTACATGCTTATTTAAAAAAAAATATATATTTAAAAGTAAGCAAAAGTATACATGCAGTAAAACAATATAGCATTCACACAAACCCTTAAAACGTTCCAATTGTAACTAAATGCTCTTTGTTAACAAAAAAATCCTACAGATGTATGAGGATCTCAGCCATTGAGGACTGGAGTTGGACTTCCCTTCTCTATAGTATAAGCCTTAAACAGCAACATAAAGCAGTGCTCCCTATACATAGTACCAAAACGGGGCAAATTCATTTACCATTGGAAATTCTAATTACTTGGGTCACTTACTATGGTTTCTTTGCTTGGGAAATTCAAGCAAAGAACCCTTAAAGAAAGCCTGATGAGCCATAAGAAGAATATGCATTAGGTCAATGCTATGGTCAATTAAAAAATCATCCTCGACATTGAAAGCAGCAGTGTAACCAATATTACAGTCAGAATTTCTTTTAAAAGCATCATTCGAAGTTCCAATTTGAAAGTATTAGTTGCCTGGCCTCATAATTACTTGTGGACAACTTATTAATTGAAATCATCTAGGCTGGCAACCTATTTACCGGAAGCATCTCCTTTGTGTTTCCATGGATGTGGATGCGGACAGGAGGGAACAATGTATCATGTATGGTGGCGATGCCCTAAGGTAAGGCGGTATTGGATTAGTGCAGCCTATGATGTGGCCCGCCATGTCTTGCTCTGATATGGCGGGTCGGGAAGCCCAGATCGTGGGTTCCAGACCCGCCATCTCCGAGCATCGTCACGAAGAACGGAGCCACCGCTAGAGGAAGCAGAGCCGATGCTTCCTGTATAGTGCCGGCTCCTTAACAGGCAGAGTGATACCAAATGTACTCCGCCTGTGACAGGAAGCATCGGCTCTGCTCTCTACTGCAGCCACATGCTTCTGTCACACTAATGCACGGGAACACGTGATCTGGGACAGCAGCCAGCAGTGCCAGTACCAGAGTACCAGCCAGCAGTACCAGTATCAGTACCAGCCACCAGTACCAGTCACCAGTACCAGCCAGCCACCAGTACCAGCCATCAGTACCAGTCACCAGTACCAGTACCCGCCAGCAGTACCAGCACCAGCCAGCAGTACCCGCCAGCAGTACGAGTACCCACCAGCAGTACAAGTACCAGCCAGCAATACCTGCCAGCAGTACCAGTACCCACCAGCAGTACCAGTACCAGCCAGCAGTACCAGTACCCACCAGCACTACCAGCCAGCAGTACCAGTACCCGCCAGCAGTACCAGTACCAGCCAGCAGTACCCACCAGCAGTACCAGTACGAGCCAGAAGTACCAGTACCAGACAGAAGTACCTGCACCAGCCAGAAGTACCAGCACCAACCAGCAGTAACCGCCAGCAGTACTAGTATCCACCAGCAGTACCAGTACCCACCAGCAGTACCAGTACCAACCAGCAGTACCAGTACCATCCAGAAGTACCCACCAGCAGTACCACTACCCACCAGCAGTACCAGTCAGCAGTACCAGTACCCACCAGCAGTACCAGCCAGCAGTACCAGTACCAGCCAGCAGTACCAGTACCCGCCAGCAGTACCAACCAGCAGTACCAGCCAGCAGTATCTGCCAGCAGTACCAGCAGACAGTACCCAACAGCAGTACCAGCCCTGGAGGACAGCCAGCAGCAGCCAGCAGCCACCAGCCATAACCGCCTGGGGGATAGCAGCAGCCAGCTGCAGGAATCTTCAGGAAGAAGTGAAGATCAAGGTCAGTTGAGATGCAGGTAAACTGCTGTGCATCAGTGTGAAAGCAGCCTTAGGCCCCTTTCACACGATCGGTCCGATCAGGTCTGCCTGCCTGTTTTTCAGGCGGACCCAATCGGACCCTACATTCACCTCTATAGAGTGGCAGATGTAAACAGACTTGTGTCTGTTTACACCCGCCTATCTGCAATCCGATCTGCTTAACAAAACAGAAGGGGATCTGTCCCCTTCTGTCTGGGCGGATCAGAGCGCCCTTAAGGTAGAGCGGCCTGCGTCTGTGTCTGCTCTACATATGCAGAGTGGACACAGACCTGCCATTCGCTCGGTAGGCTCATTGTGGCCCGCGGGTTACCAAGTCGCTCCTCAAAAGTGGCCCTCGCTCCTCAAAAGGTTGGGCACCCCTGGATTAGGGTGTTCATCCACACTCTAACCCAAGTAAACCTTGTCAAATCTCAGAGACAGGCGCTGCTAGGCTGTAAGATAGAGACAGCGTCAAAATCTCATAGATGCCTCATAACATTTATCTTTATATCGGCCAAAATTATAATCGCGAAATCTTGGAAATTGGCCGTAGTGCCTTCTCGAACAGCTTAAACATAAACTTTCCTGGATTATGCTTAATGAGCGTATGACAGCGATCTTAAATGATAGAATGAAGATGTTCGAGAAAGTCTGGGACCCATGGGTCAGGTATCTGTCTGGAGATCCTAGATCAATGCCTGATTAGAGTGACCTCTGGGCTGTGGGACTCGGAGCACGGGGTCATTCCTTACTCTCTTCTTCCAACCTCTCTTCTCTCTCTCTGTCTCTTATCTCTCTCTCTCTTTTCTTGTTAGTCTTTGTTGCAGTATAACAAGGGTTTTTGGGCCTAGTCTCTAACAATCCTGAATGGGGATTATCCCCATGTAAGATGGAGTCTGATTTGATTAGAGAGGGGGTGCACCCTCTAAGGAGATGTGGATCCCCTTCTTTCACAAATATGGTGAATCATACATGCACCTACAATCTACGAAGAGTTATAAGTTGACTTTGTTAAAGGTGGAGGTATTATCGCTGACAGTATATGGTGATTGAGATACATTTTGGTAATTAAGAATAAATGAGTATGGGGCTCCCCCATAGAGACACAGTTAATATAAACTATATCACCAACAAAAATCTCCCAGTGCCCACTGTAGGTGTAACATTCTGCCTAAAAATGTTTGGATACCCATCCATATAGCATATATTTTATACTGTACATGTTCTTTTTGAATACTTTTGTACACTTTGTTTTGTGAACATTTTTAAATAAAAAACACTGAAAAATAAATTGTCACGTGAAACCATTCAACGCTATTTTGGGCCATAACTACTCTGTATGTTTTAGAAAGAAAAGTTACCAAATAACAACTATGCCACATAATCAAGATTGGCTCAATTTTACCAAAACTATAATACAATATTGCAACTTTTCTTGACATATCAGAGTAGGCATGATGAGACCTAGATGGATTTTAATGTTCTATTTTATCTAATGTCTTTTTTTTTTTGCTTTTTTCTAAATAGTGAACCCCAGTTGATGAAGTCTCTCAAAAGTCAAATTCTTAAGCAAATCATAAAGTATAGACTTAAGGTAGCCATAGACACACGATACCAGTTAGATGCAGTACAATCAATTTGTAGCATAACCACTTGATTACCACAATACACCTTTAAGTCCTCGTGCAATTTGTGCTGTGCAATAAGATCATTAATTAATGTTGCACCAGAGAACTAGGAATGGGTACTTGTATGTGTTCCTAGTTCTCAGACATTGCTCTCAATTTGAAGAATTAGTCATTGAATTATCCACATAGATGTATACTGATACTACTAAATGTGATCTTTGCATCTAAGCTTTAATGATTTCTGATGACAAAAAAAATTAATATTCATGGCTGCATGTCTATTTCGTGCCCAATGCAGACACTTCTAGCTCCAGGATCTCTAAGGATCTCTAAGGAATAATAGCAATTGGTAAAAGTCAAACAGTTAAAGAGTAACTCTACTTTTGTACATTTCAGGGATTTTAACACATTTTGTTGCAGATTCCTAACTTTTGTTATTCTGAAGAAATAGATGTTTGTTTGTCTGTGTCCATGCGCACAGGGAGTCTGTATGGGAGTGGTTTTATAATTGTCAATGAGCTGCTTCACCTGCCAGGGCTCTAATGAGACAAGTGGCAGGGTCTGCATCCCTTTAAATGTGATTTCTCTTTGGGAGTATCTCACCAAAAATAAAATTTTTGTTGCAGGTGATGCCAAAATCTGATTTGAATTTTAGTGCAGACTTCTGGGAAACTTAGTAGGCCAATCACAAAACCAGAAAATGACATCTGGGGGGCGTTCTGTACAAATCCAGGTAGCCATATTGCATTGCATTTTAATAGAAAATTACAGAGCTGCAGATTGAAAAGGAAAGTACATTTTTAATAACATTCAATTACAATATGACTTGTGTCCTAATTGTATATGATATATTAATTCTCTTTTATTTGCTCATTTTTTTCCCCACAAAAGTGAAGTTACGCTGCCAGTCTGCCTAGTGGAATATCCAGAGGTCAGGTTGGCCTAAATAAATTTTTGGACATATCTGCAACAATCATCTTTTAGGTAGTTGTAGCTTTAGACCACTACAAATAAAAAGTTAATGGGTCGGTCTACCCGAAAGTGATATTTACATTTTTAGTAGAGTAGGGCGGGCTGAGTCAGCCCCTGGCTTCTAATATGTCTTGGATACTGTGAGTTGTGGGTGTTGCCACCCATCCTTACATGGTGTGCCAGCTCCTCCTTATACATTTTCCATCATGTAATAAATAACAAATCCAATACGGAGAATAGGACTCGCTGAGAAAGGCTACAGCAGGTGTGCAGACCAAGGAACTGAAGCACTGAGACCTTAGTAGAATAAAGGGCATTAAACTGGAGTTTAGCTCTCCAGATTTTGGCAAAAACTGAAAGTGGACCTCAACCTATTCGGTGACTTTACATAATTTCCTCCCCTCCTGTTAAATATTTTTTTTTCTTTTTTTATTAATATTCTTATGTACCTTCAATTATGAGACCCAGCACTGTACTTTCTATGTTCTGGCCAGGCGAGAATGATATCCCCCCCTGAACCAAAGCTATCTGGGACACTCAAGGCATGCACAGTGCCATATCATTGGGGGGCCAGCTGCAAAAACCAGGAATAGACAACTGACACCCTGATGACGTAAGAAGAGAAGATGCGCAGGGCATGCTGTGTTGGGTTGGCTGATTACACCAGACAACGCTGGATTTGCTGGTCCTATCAGTAAATTTTTTTGAGGACAACCCAGTAGACAATGTAAAAGGGGAAAGAAAAAAAAATATACAAGGAAAAGAGTGAAGTTTCTTTTGAAGTTTTGGACAATTGACCCCTTTTAAGCAGTGCGGTATTAGTACTAGTACTGCTTCTAGTGTGTTGTACCCAATGGTTTGCCTTTGTATCAATGCACTCAAAGTTCTTAAATGGGGGTTTGCTTTCCATTTCAAGAGGAAACCCCTTTTCAATTAAAAAAAAAAAAATCATTCTTTCACCATCAGTGAAGCACTTTTCCACCTAAAGTCCAAGTCTTGGCTAATAAAAGTACCATCAAGCTGTTTTAAAAAGCTGCACATACCACCTAAAAATATTAGTATGTATCAATACACAAATTTGTAGCCGGTAACTATAGCAACCATCTATTGTCAGCAAGTACAATTCAGGTTCACAATGTTAAAATCTCAACTCCCAGTTTAATAAAGCCTTTCTTTTCTAGACAGTAGAACTTCTCCTAATTTACTCTGCACAAATCTTTCATTAACCTCATCTCCAAAAAGCATGGGGTAATTACAAACGGAGTCTCATTGCACTCGCCCTCCTTTCCATTGTTATTTAAAAGCCCAGAATGGAGCTGTCAGTATGGGGATGGAATAGATCCTATCAACCCCACAGGGAAATATATCACTTTCTTTCACTATTTCCCCAGACAAAAGTCTCTTCTAACAAGACTGCCGGATTGTGGACTTCTGGGACCGCACTACCAAAAATCAAGTCCTTTATTGCTCAGGAAATACCTGTATAAGATTGCAATCATGAGAATAAAAGTGCAACCCTAGCAAATGAGTGCACAATACTGTATCTAATTAAAAGACTGGAGCAGCATTAAAAGCTTAAGTGCTAATTATATTATTAAACACCTCCAGTACATGCAATCCTTATTAAAGGGATTAAAGATACAATGTAACTCATTATTCTACTGGATGCACAAACTGTACCAGGCCAGGCAAACTAACAAGTGTCACTTATTTGGGGTCTGATCAGCCATATGGTGCACAAATTCCAATAGAGGGGTGGGGGGGGGGGGGATAAGGCAAGGCACAGGGGGGGGGGGGGGGACAAGGTAAGACACAGGCATGGATGACAGCCTTACCTGTGCTGTTATAGGAATTGTTTTTCTCCTCTGTGATCAGAACAGTCCTTGACAGATCCAGTACTGAGGCTGTAGCTGGCTGCATGTCCTCATTCAATGGCAGGCACACATAGGAAGGGGAGAAAGCAGGTAAGAATGAGTGGAGATGCCTGTCTGCTTTGCCCCTGGGCTTCCTCTTCTTCTGCAAGAGGTTTAATGAAGCATCAATCTTCTGAACGCATAATGACAAGCTGGCCCAGATCTCCTCCTGCTATCTCATTAATCTCTAATCTGCAGCGGACAGAAACAGTTAAAGGAGTGAAATATTTGCTCAAGTCTGAGCGGCTGGAAGCGAAGAGCTGCGAGTGTGCGCTGTATTATATGTGCTGCAGGGAGCCGCTGCTCGCGGGCGCCCTCTACAGGCCACTTAGAAGAAGGCACGCTGGACTGGCTTCTGATGCTTCATCATCTCTGCCTTGTGGGACCCTTGTGTGTAAATCAAACATCCTTCATAGGAAGATCCTGAGTCTCAGACTGGCTTTACAGATGGGGAAGACTCTTTACTCTCTTTCATTACACAAGTGGAAAGGTTCTCATTTATCAAGCTGTATAGGGAACAATGAAAGGTTATCCTGCCAGTCTCCAGCACAGGTTTGCTGGGTGGGTAATAAGATGGCAATTCATCAGCAGCCTGTGAGTGATGATGGGTAGGGGGGGGGGGGGGGGACAAGCATGCTGAGAGCTGGATACCTTTATGGTAAATAAGGAAGTCTCCAACTGAGCCCTGCCATTAAATAATAAAAATGTGTTTACACAATAGTAATAGGAATGTATTTACAAAATAAAGTTATATTGGAGTTGCTGTAATTAAATCAATAAAAGTGATATCACTATTAAATACAGCATTGCAGTAATAAATCACACAAAAATACTCATAAATTCTAATAAAAACAAAGAAATATATATTGTATACAGTTTGTAAACGTATAACTCATTTTGTATGTACAAATTAAACCATATTATGTAGGTATCTGTACACAATATTCATCCTCAAGAAAAAAAAGATATATATATATACATACACACACATACATACAGTAAAACCTTGTATTGACAGTAACTTGGTTTAAAGTGGAGGTCCACCCTGAAAAAAATTTAACATTAAAAATCCTAAAAAAAAAAAAAATAATAGAAAAAAAATATATTATACTCACCCCAAATGCCTGTTGCTATGTGGAAGTCCCCTAATCTGCCTCTAATGTTCCTCTTCTCGTCTGCGGTGGGTCTCCTTCCGCTTACTCTTCTTGTGAATGGGGCGCGCTGCCTTCTGGGAACTGTGTGTATCCCAGGAGGCAAGCCACCCATTCACAAAGCACCGTGCGAGTGGCGCATGCACAGTAGGAAACGGGCAGTGAAGCCTTACGGCTTCACTGCCTGTTTCCCTTACTCAGGATGGAGGAGCCAGGACCTGCCAGCAGCGATCGATTGCCGTGGTGGGACCGTCATCGCGGGCGAGTAGGACAGGTAAGTGTCCTTATTAAAAGTCAGCAGCTACACTGTTAGTAGCTGCTGACTTTTTTTTTTTTTTTTTTCGGCTGCACCTCTGCTTTAAGCCCAGGTTCACACTGACTGCGGGAATGAAATTGTGCGAGTTCAGCTCAACTCGCACGATTTCTTTCCCGCATGTCAATCCCGACTTTGGGGGCGATTTCAGAGACACCTGTGTGTATGTTTCTGCACAGATGTCAATGGAAATTGCACCCCAAAATCGGCAAAAGTAGTACAGGAACTACTTTTTGGAATGTGGCGTTGCACCAATTTGGACACTGCTATTGCCGGCAATTGCCGCCAATTTGGCATGCGATTTGACATGTCAAATCGCATGCCAAATTGCATCAATGTGAACCAGGGCTAAGAGTGTTTTGCAAGACAAGCAACATTTATTTTTATACATTTTTACTTGATAAACATATACATGTAGCGTCATATCACAACTGAGTATAAAAGAGACGAGAGGCGCCTCTAATTGTAGCAATATGGTTACATTTAATGAAGGTACAAATTTAGCAACTCACATGGTTGATGAATAAAACAGGCACATCTAAGTATGCAGGCATCCGGGGTAAAGCTGTCCACATAGACCATCCTCCGCATGAATAAATGGTTGTGGAACAAATTATCTGAGTTTCCATTATTTCTTATGGGGAAATTCGGTTTTGATATAAGTGCTTTGGATTACAAGCATGTTTGCAGAACAAATTATGCAATCACAATCCAAGACTTCACTGTGTGTGTGTATATATATATATATATATATATATATATATATATATATATGTGTGTATAGATATAGATATAGATAGAGAGAGAGAGAGAGAGAGAAAGACATTTAAAAACCTTGGATGGTTTTTCCGACGGAATTCCGCTCAAGCTTGGCTTGCATACACCACACAAAAGTTCTCTGAACTTTCGACCGTCAAGAACGCGGTGACGTACAACACTACGACGAGCCGAGAAATTTAAGTTCAATGCTTCCAAGCATGCGTCAAATTGTTTCTCAGCAGGAATTTTGCGCGTCGGAATTGCTACAGACGATTGGAATTTCCGATAGGAACTTTTTCCGTCGGAAAAATAGAGAACCTGCTCTCAATCTTTTGTTGGCGGAAATTCCGCCAGCAAAAGTCCGATGGAGCATACACACGGTCGGAATTTCTGACGAAAAGCTCACATCGGACTTTTGCTGGCGGAATTTCCGACCGTGTGTACGCGGCATTAGTTAGTTAGTCAGGTTGAAAAAAAGACACAAGTCCAGGATTTGTGTTAACTGAAGCCAGGCAAACATTAGCAAAAGTATGAAAAAGACTAAATATCAACTTCTCCGGAGTTAAACAGTGACTATTGGGAGTTATGGTACATGAGAAACTTATGGAAATACTTAAAGCGGAGTTCCACCCAATTTTTTTACTTTTTTTTATTCCACTCCTCACCCCCTTACATGCCACATTTGGCATGTAATTTTTTTGGGGGGGGGGGAGTGAGGGCTTCAGTAGGAGTGGGACTTCCTGTCCCACTTCCTCCTTCTGCCCTGGAGCCGCCTAGGCGATACATCATATCGCCTTGTGGCGGCTCCTCCCTATAGGCGATCACCTGGGACGTGACAGGTCCCAGGCGATCGCCTGTCCACTCACAGAGCGTTGCGCCGTTCGCGCATGCGCAGTGAGGCAGTGAGTGCCCGGTCGTGAAGCCGAAAGCTGTCACGGCCGGGTGCCCACACTGTGAATGGACGCGCCGGCGGAGGAGGGGGGAGAGGAGCGGAGCTCCAGGCGGCGCGTCGCTGGACAGTGGAGCAGGTAAGTGTATGTTTATTAAAAGCCAGCAGCTACACTTTTTGTAGCTGCTGACTTTTAATAAACATAAAAAAAGGGTTGAACTCCGCTTTAATGCAACCCTCTCCAAATTCCTCAAAATTTGGACATCCTCTCTGGACTACAACAACCTTATGAACATTGATCGCTCCCTCCTTTCAATCTAATTTATGAGTGGATGCACTGGAATATATGTGTGTCTGGTCACTACCCATGATTCAACACACCCGTATTTCTTTTTACCCCTACCC
Organism: Rana muscosa; assembly: GCA_029206835.1. Lineage (NCBI taxonomy): Eukaryota > Metazoa > Chordata > Amphibia > Anura > Ranidae > Rana > Rana muscosa. Next base: position 369,644,556 of record CM055120.1, on the reverse strand, counting down.
CACCCTGACCTGTTAACCCCATATGCACCACTTGCCTCTCCTTTTCAACATTTCAAGCCACAATCTTCCCTGATGATTATTCATTCATCTTTCCTTCTTTAATTCTTCTTTTCTCTCTTCTTTTCACTTTTTTCTCAATGCTCTGAATCACCCCAAACCCAGGTTCATCCACAGCCTCACATAATCCCTTTTCCTGCCTTCTCCACATCATCTATAATGGAACCCTGCACTATACAGACAGTGAGGGAATCTATAGTAACCATAGAATTTTAGCATACTCAGTCAAATGCATTAAAATGTATAATGTGGACATTTCAAAAAGAATATCACTTTGTTTTATGCCATTATATCCACTTACCTCATGATCATACTAAATACAAGGTCCATAAAGACATTGATGAGCGAGTTTGGGGTGGAGGAACTTGACTGGCCTGCACCTCAACCGGATAGAAGCCCTTTGGGATGAATTAGAGCAGAGACTGCAAGCCAGGTCTTCTCGTCCAACATCAGTTCCTGACCTCAAATATGTGTGTAGCACTACCCCCGTAGGAGCTGCTGGTTTAATTTTGGGCCTTTGCCGTTACCTTACTGTTCCACCGCGTCCGTCATAGGGGTCCCATTGAAAAGTTGTTCACAGATGTCAGCACCAACACATAGGTGTTGATTTACTAAAGGAAAATCCACTTTGCACTTGAAAGTGCACTGAAAGTGCACATGGAAGTGCAGATGCTGTACATCTGAGGGGGACATGCAAGGAAAATAAAAAACAGCATTTTAGCTTGCACATGATTGGCTGATAAAATCAGCAGAGCTTCCCCTAATTTCAGAGCTTCCCCTCAGATTTACAGCGATCTACAGCGACTGCACTTCCATGTGCACTTTCAAGTGCAAAGTGGATTTTTCTTTAGTAAATCAACCCCATCGTCTCTTTTTCCATGGTTTTATTAAACAAAGTCAGTTAGAGGGATGGAGGGTTAGGGGAGATTCAGGTACCTTGTATTTGCGGATCACGGGTACTTCTTTTATCCAGAGGACAAACAATTTCCACACTGGATCTAGCAACCACCGGATAGGCCTCTCTCACTGACCTAGCAGCCGATGCGGTGCTCGGTCATAGTCTCTGCCTCAGACTTGAAGAATACACATAGTCTCTGCCTCAGACTTGAAGAATACACATAGTCTCTGCCTCAGACTTGAAGAATACACATAGTCTCTGCCACAGACTTGAAGAATACACATAGTCTCTGCCACAGACTTGAAGAATACACATAGGGGGTTATTTATGAAAGGCAAATCCACTTTGCACTACAAGTGCACTGCAAATGCACTTGGAAGTGCAGTCTGGAGGCGAAGATCTGAAATGAGGGGAGGCTCTGATGATTTCTATCATCCAATCAGATACAAGCAAAAATGCTGTTTTTTCTTTTTCTTGCATGTTCCCCTCAGATCTACAGCGACTGCACTTCCAAGAGCACTTGTAGTGCAAAGTGGATTTGCCTTTAGTAAATAAACCCCATAGTCTCTGCACAATCCTCTGCCACAGAATTGTATAATCAAGAACTTTTGCAAAACCAAAGTACAGTCACACAGTACCAGTTTCTTTCAGCCAAGCCGGCAACACTGTGAGGTAGATTGGTCGGGATGCGTCCTCCAATTGAGTCTCCATGCTCTTCCTGAGATACCAGCCTTTTTCGCTCGGTCCTCTCTGAGAAATGTCCTCCCCTGGTTTCTCCAATTGCTCAGCTTCTCCCCGCAGGCAAGACAGCACAGGACCACCCCTGGACCAGTAGGCCCCTGAAACTCCTGGGCCTACTTTCAGTAACGAGGCCTCGGGCCAGCCGGCCCCGAGACAGAAGAACTGTTGCGGCACACCTTAGGCCAGGGGGGCCATCAGGTCAGAGAGACCCGGAAAACGGTGTCTGTCCCTTAAGTACCCTCTTCCAGAATGCACAGCGGGGGGACCACTCCCACTGGGCTGTTTCTGGGTAAAGAGGTACTCAATACACCCAGCCTGCTGCATTTCCAACCTTGACCTGTGGTGACACCTACAGTCAAGTGGAAAATGCACAACACAGCTGGACTGGAACAGAAACCAGCAATTTAACACAATCATTCTGAGCCAAACCACAGCTCAGATAACCTAAATTTACATATAGCGCCAACTCAATAGGAGCAGGGCGCTACATGTGCTTCTGGAAGAATGGTCAAACATTCCCATAGACACACTCCTAAACCTTGTGGACAGCCTTCCCAGAAGAGTTGAAGCTGTTATAGCTGCAAAGGGTGGGCCAACTCAATATTGAACCCTACGGACTAAGACTGGAATGCCATTAACCACTTAATGACCGCTCTAAGCACCAGGCAGGGTGGCTCTATTGCGCGAAACAACTTACCTGTACGTTGTTTTATGCAATCGATAGTGTGGACGCACGCCTGCTGCACGGAGGATGAGCCAATGCGCGTGTCCCGCCGGCCACCCACAATTGCTTCACAGAGAGCAGAACAGGGATCTGCCTATGTAAACAAGGCATATCCCCGTTCTGACAGGGGACGACATGAAGATCGTCTGTTCCTAGTAAACAGGAACAGCGATCTCTGTGTTCTTCCTGTCAGTACTTCCCCCACACAGTTAGAAACACACTGAGGGAACACATTTTACCCTTTGATCGCCCCTGATTTTAACCCTTTCCCTGCCAGTGTCATTTATACAGTGTTCAGCATTTTTTTTTAGCACTGATCACTGTATTAGTGTCACTCTTTCCCAAAAAGTGTCACTTAGGGTCAGATTTGTCCGCCGCAATGTCGCAGTCCTGCTAAAAATCGATGATCGCCGCCATTACTAGTAAAAACAATAAAAAAAACGAAAATAAATCTATCCCGTAGTTTGTAGACGCTATATCTTTTGCGCAAACCAATCAACATACGCTTGTTGAAAATAAAAACTGCAGAGGTGATCAAATACCACCAAAAAAAACTCTGATGGCGGGAAAAAAAGGACATTATCGCAAAAAATGGCCTGGTCATTAAGGGGGTAGGGGTTAGGGTGTACGTGAAATAAAGGACTCCAACAGAGGCACCAATCCCTGGTAAATATGCAAGTACAGTATGTTTCAGAAAAATGTAGAATAGGGTGGGACTTTAATTGTGCCTTTGTGGAATGTAAACAAAAGAATACGATACTATAATTATAAACAAAGTAGAAAAGTTTTATTTGCCTGCCATGGGCAGTGCTACCTTAAAATTCATATCACTTAAAGTGGAGCTCCACCCAAAAATGGAACTTTCACTTTTTGGAATCCTCCCCCCCTTCCGGTGTCCCATTTGACACCTTTCAGGGGGGAGGGGGGAGCAGATACCTGTCTAATACAGGTATTTGCTCCCACTTCCTGGCATAGATCACCTCAGTGATCTATGCCACTTCCGGCGCCTACTCTGTACCCCCGTTGGCTTCTGGGAGACACACAGCTCCCAGAACACAGCGGGGACCACTAAAGACGCGCAGCGCAACTCGCGCATGCGCAGTAGGGAACCGGGAAGTGAAGCCACAACACTTCACTTCCTGATTCCCTTACCGAGCATGGCGGCGGCAGCAGCCGATCCTCGAGTGACAGATCGGCTTCGGCTGCCAACATCGTGGGCGACAGTGTCCATGTATTAAAAGTCAGCAGCTGCTGTATTTGTAGCTGCTGGCTTTTAATATTAATTTTTTTAGTGGGACCTCCGCTTTAAAGACAAGATACAGTTTACTGTTTCATAAATTCAGGGTGTGCAGATCCCGAAGATATTAATAGGTATGGCCTACGCGTTTCGCGGGCGATCCCGCTTCGTCAGGGCCTTAAAGAAATAGCACAGAGGAATATCATATAATAACATATAAACAATATAAGAAATGGTGATACATGGGCTTTAACCGTTTGAGGACCGCCGCACGCCGATGTACGTCGGCAAAATGGCACGGCTGGGCACATGGACGTACAGGTACGTCCCCTTTAAGAGCCCAGCCATGTGTCGTGAGCGCGCCGCCGGCGGCCCGCTCGCGACCCAGTCCTCTTCTCCGTGACCGTCCCAGCGGGAACAGCGGACCCGATCGCCGCTGGTGTCCCGCGATCGGGTCACAGAGCTGAAGAACGGGGAGAGGTAAGTGTAAACAAACCTCTCCCCGTGCTTCCTAGTGTGCCTGTCACTGATCGCCTGTTCCCTGTAAAAGGGAACGACAATCAGTGACGCCACACGCTAAGCCACGCCCCCTCACAGTAAGAAACACAAATCAGGGCACACTTAACCCCCTCCTGGTTAACCCCTTCACTGCCAGTGTCATTTTTACAGTAACCAGTGCATTTTTATAGCACTGGTCGCTGTAAAAATGACAATGGTCTCAAAATAGTGTCAAAAGTGTCCGATGTGTCCACCATAATATCGCAGTCACGAAAAAAAATCGCTGATCGCCGCCATTACTAGTAAAAAAATAATAATTAATAAAAATGCCATAAAACTACCCCCTATTTTGTAGACGCTATAACTTTTGCGCAAACCAATCAATAAACGCCGATTGTGTTTTTTTTTTTACCAAAAATATGTAGAAGAATATCGGCCTAAACTGAGGGAATTTTTTTTTTTTTTTTTATATATATATTTTTTGGGGATATCTATTTTTGTTTATAGCGCAAAAAATAACAACCGCAGAGGTGATGAAATACCACCAAAAGGAAGCTCTATTTGTGGGAAAAAAAGGACGCCAATTTTATTAGGGAGCCACGTCGCACGACCGCGCAATTGTCAGTTAAAGCGACGCAGTGCCGAATCGCAAAAAGGGGCCTGGTCCTTATGCTGCGTATTGGTCCGGGTCTTAAGTGGTTAAAATAGTTTAAATGGTTGCAAAATGTTGTAAAATTGACTTACCTGTAAACTGTATTGATAGAGCAACGGTTCAAGAAGAGACGTTAAGCCTGGGGAGCGTGGGGATGCTCCACCCAGAACCCCCCAGAAGAATTAAGAGGGGCCCCTATGTGTGAGTGATTGAATTGTGAGTGTGGAAAAAAAAAATATAAAAAGAAAGAGAGAGGAAGGAAAAATAAAGTTAGGATAATGAAACAGAAAAATAGAAATAGATACAAAAATAGTAAAAAAAGAATAAAGATGAAAATAAAGGAAGTTAAAGATGAAAGTAAGATACAAATAAATAAATAAAAAAATAAATAAAGGATAATAAAAATAATAAAGATAAAAAAATAAAAAAAGGAAAAATTATGAAAAAAAAATAAAGGTAAAAATAATGATAGAATTAAGTACAAAAATTAAAATGATAAATATAAAAATAAAGATAAAAAGAAGAGGTGGAAAATATAAGGAAAGGTATGTTCAAACCTGCTTACCAAATATATATGCTGGTAACAGTGGTAATTATATATGCTTCATTGAGAAGTTGGTAGGCATGAAACGCCAGGGGTTAAGTAAGGATATTTCTAAGGTGAATGAAGCTCGCCTCGGCGTTGTGTTGGTAGTTGTTATAGTGTGTGTAGACATGAACTACACTGGGGGGGTCAAGGAGAGTGTCCAGGAGTGAAGATAGAATAACGTCTCTTCTTGAAGCGTTGCTCTATCAATACAGTTTACAGGTAAACCAATTTTACAACATCGCAATGTATATATGATAAATGAATTGATTGTAATACCTAGATACCCCATGAGGCCTATTTACTTATTTATTCATCTGTTTGCTTTTCACCTTCTCTCCTACACTATACTTACTCATGTGTGGAACACCGCTGCGCATACAGGAAAAAATGTACATGTAACTGAACTGCTTTTTTCAAATGGTTTATTCTATCATGTTTTAAATTCAATTGTAACTATCTAAAACATCATGATATTGATGTAAATATGTATGAACAAATTTATTGGTATATGTACAGATTCTTTACCACGGTGGTTTCTCTTTTCTTTCTTTCGCAACCATGTAAACTATTTTAAAGTAATATATCACTATTTCTTATATTGTTTATATGTAATTATAAGATAATCCTCTGTGCTATTTCTTTAAGGCTCTGACGAAGCGGGATCGCCCGTGAAACGCGTAGGCCATACCTATTAATATCTTTGGGATCTGCACACCCGGAATTTATGAAACAGTAAACTGTATCTTGTCTTTAAGTGATATGAATTTTAAGGTAGCACTGCCCATGGCAGGCAAATAAAACTTTTCTACTTTGTTTATAATTATAGTATCGTATTCTTTTGTTTACACTCCACAATTAAAGTCCCACCCTATTCTACGTTTTTCTAAAAAAAATACTTGCATTGAAAGCAATGAGCTGCATTCAGATCAGTAAAAAAACACCAGAATGCCTAAAAATTTTAATGTTTTTGGTGCCCATGTGCAAGAGCCCATATACTGTAAGTTCAATTTGCTTATAATAAGCAAGTTCACTAGTAAAAATGTGAATGAATTCAAAAACATTTTTGTAAAACTGAGACAGCAAAAATTTGCTAGCTGTAAATACACACGCAGTAAATATTGCACTTGCATATTCCATAAATAATAAATTAAATAAAAAATAACATTTGCATTCATTATACAACCCTCCCGCTTGTCCCAATCAATGGTTTCCCATTGAAAGAAATGAAATAAAATGCACCCTGGCACTGCTTATAATGCCCACCGCTAAGCATCTCTTGACTAGTTGTTACCCATTTAAATTTGTGTTATCGTTCGCTTGTGCCATCTTGTGCCACTCCATAATTTTTTTTTTTAAAGTGAAAGATCAAAAAAATATTTTTTATTTTGGATCTTTTGTTTTTAAACGTAAAAAAGAGATTTAGGATCTTTTGGACCCCAGGTCTCTCATCCTTTTTTCAATTAAAAGGGATGTTTAAGAATAAAAAGTAAAATAAATATGTAGGATGCTACCAGGAGACAATAAAGTCTCTCTAACCAAATTATAATCTTTATTACTATGGTTTTGTTTATATTTAATTAATAAGGGTCACTGATCATATTGAATATTGCATCCTGGTTTCAACGATTTTCTGATGAATATTTAAACATAAAATTCTGTATGCTGTTTTGAAATTGAAAAAAAAAAAAGTAAAATAAATAATTAACAATCCCTCCATGCTCACGTGCAGAAGCAAATTAATACGTAAAACGCGCAAGCATAGGTAAACCGTATTCAAACTACACATGTGAGGTATTGCTGTGAGCGTTAGAGCGAGAGCGATAATTCTAGTCCAAGACCTCCTCTGTAACTCTAAACAGGTAACCTGTAAAGGATACTTTTAAGTACTATAGTTTGTCGCCAGTCCACGAGTGTGCGCAATTTTAAAGCGTGACATGTTATGTATCTATTTTCTCGGCGTAACATCATCATTTACATTATACAAAAAGATTGGGGTAAGTAATGTTTTTTATTTTTTTTATTTTTTTATTCATTAAAGTGTATTTTTTCCCAAAAAATTGTGTTTGCAAACCCGCTGCGCAAATACCGTGTGACATAAAAGATTGCAACAATTGCCATTTTATTCCCTAGGGTCCCTGTTAAAAAATCTGTATAATGTTTAGAGGGTTCTAAGTAATTTTCTAGCAAAAAAGACTGATTTAAATTTGTAAACAAAAAGTGCCAGAAAAAGCCTGGTCGGCAAGTGGGACAAATGATGTATTAAAGTGACGCTAAACCACGGCACTACCTGCATAGAGTTTCATGTTCTCCCTGTGCCTCCGTGGATTTCCTCCGGGTACTCCGGTTTCCTCCCACACTTCAGAGACATGCTGGTAGGTTAATTGGCTCCTGTCTAAACTGGTCCCAGTATGTGTATGTATGAATGTGAGTTAGGAACCTTAGATTGTAAGCTCCTTGAAGGCAGGGACTTATGTGAATGTATATTATATATGTAAAGTGCTGCATAAATTCATGGCGCTAAATAAGTCACTGTAATAAATAATAAATAAACAATATTCTTATTTTCTCCAACATAATCCATACATGCCCACTATTAATGACCCTGTAATCTATTTCTCTATAAAATTGTTATTTACTGACTTTTTCTGCCTGTCTGCGAGCTCCCAAACCTCTCTTTTTCCCCCTGAGCAGAACATGTAAATTGCGGTCATGCTTACTGCTCTACGCACTGTGTATTATAGTCCATCTCCGGAGTGAGCAAGAGAAGGTGGCTACGTTCCTACATGCAGTGGGACCATGGAGAATAAACGTAGCCACCCTCTAACAGGAAGTCAGATCACAGCAGGAAAAAATGGAATTTGGAGATTTGGAGGCTGGGAGCAACAGAAGGGACTTTTTTTAGTTAGGAATACATACTGGAATGGCGGAATAAATCTACCAAACAATACCCTGCATATAAACTCGTGTCTCCATCATCAGCCTGTAAAAAAATCATACAAACAAGTGCAAAAAAAAAAACAAAAAAAAAACATTTCCAGTCGAAAGACAAAAGTCTGCTCATGAACTCTCGTTATGGACCGGAGAATGCAGACTGCAAAAAGCAGAGTGCCGGTAATCTGCAGCAACCAATCAGAAATTAGATTTCTGTCGTGGTACAATCCGGTCAGGATTGGAAGCAATGCTTTGAAATGGAGCAGGGATGCAGACTCAGCGCTATGATTCTGGTGAACAATCAGCAGTGCCAGGATCAGACAGGCAATTCCACCACTGTCCCTGTGGAGTCGCTCCCTCTGTAGCTGAATCAGTGGTGGTCAACCAGCTTGATATGAGGCCTCAAGTGTGCCCCTCCACATTACTAAATGACCGCATGTAAAATTCACTGAATATTCATTATTAGAGACAGTAGACACACAACAGGATATAGACAAAGATTAATGGCATTATACTAGAGATGGACAGAGATTGAGAACATGATACTAGAGATGGTCAGAGACTGCAGTCATGGTACAAGAGATAGTCAGAGACTGCAGACATTATACAGGAGATGGTCAGAGACTGCAGACAAAATACTAGAGATGGTCAGAGACTGCAGACAAGATACAAGAGAGGGTTAGAGACTGCAGAAATACTACAGTAGATGGTCAGAGAGTGGCAGTCTATGGACTGCAGTACTAGTGTCCGCCAGCAGGTGTCCTCTTGCAGCCAATATCTTTGTTGGAGGATCTCACCTGCTGGTGGTAATGCATGATCCATGGACTGTAGTACCCGCGTCCATCAGCGGGTGTATTCCAGCAGTGTGGGACAGGCAGCACTTCCTGCGCTCATCTGTGACCTGAGCCCTGATTACAAGATTTCCTATAAACACCCGGCAAATACAAACACTCCTTGCCCTGGTATCTCTCTCCTTGACCTAGGACCTGTGATCTGGACTTGAGCCTGCATCCTGCCTGACCCGATCCGACCTGATCCCTACCTCGAGCCTGCATCCTGCCTGACCCGATCCGACCTGATCCCTACCTTGAGCCCATCCTGCATCTGTCCCTCCTGTCTCCTGATTTCCACGGTCCCCTGTCCTCCTGTTACCTGGATATCTTGGATCCCTGCTCTGCAGCCAATCCATCCGTCCCCTCCCTGTTCCTGTTTGATTCCCATCCATACCCATCTGCTTCGATCCCCTTGTGTATGACCTCGGCCTGGATTTCACTACGATTCCGGTATTCCCCCTTATTGTATATATTTTCTATAAGTCACTGTTATTTGGTTAGGTTACTGCACTGAGTTCTGTTGGAGGTCTTTATTTGTCTGTTTACTTTCCTTAATAAATTGTTACACTTTCACCTACACCTGTTTGGTCTCCTCTGTGCAGTCACACAGTCTGGTTTGCTAGCATTCTATGACAAAGAGTGTGCGGACATGATTCAAGAGATGGTAAGAAACTGCAGACATGATACAAGGGATGGTAAGAGACTGCAGACATGACACGAGAGATGGTCAGAGACTGCAAACATTATACAAGAGATGGTCAGAGACTACAAACATATACCAGAGACTGCAGACATTATCGAAAAGAGATGTTCAGAGACTGCAGACATGACAGAAGAGATGGTCCGAGACTGAGGACATGATACAAGAGTTACAAACTATAAGTGGCGCTAAGTGAATATAACAATTATATTGGTAAAAACTGTGAAAAAAGTAATAGTGAAATATACTTAAATCTTAAAAATGAACAAAAGGCATAAAGAAAAATTCCAAAAAATGTGTATAGAGTGACAGCACAAATAAAGTCCATATAAGTGTATAGTGATAGTGTTCAAAATTAGATGATAATCTTCTTCTCTTCCACCACACCACAGTGTTCAAGTGAGTCAAACCCAGCATTAACTTCACACTGTCACAACCAACGAATGATGGTCACGGCGGACCCAGGATCAGCGCAGGTCACAAAATACATGATCCCATGATTAAGTATCAATTATGAAACATGTCGGGGTGTGGCTACACGGCAGGCTATTGACAATCTGATCAAGCGTGTGTGGAGTGCCGTGTGTTACAGACTTTATTATCAGCCACCTTTGGAAACGGCGTTCGCAAGTGGAGAGGACAGGTAGAGAGTGGTTTATATACTATTTTGTGACCTGCGCTGATCCTGGGTCCGCCGTGACCATCATTCGTTGGTTGTGACAGTGTGAAGTTAATGCTGTGGATTCGGTTGCAGTGTGATTCTGGCTTACTTTTACTGGTTATCATGTGAGTGCAATATTTGAAGATTTTGTAGTACCAATAAAACTGACTTTGCAGTATTACACTATCCTTTGCATTTATTTTTGCATTTATGTGGAGCCTGTTTGAGGATCACTGCATCGGATGTGGAACCAATCCACCTAGTTGAGAGGTGCTGTCTGCTCATTTGCCAAAACACGAGAGTGTGAGGCATTGCATTGCGGTGAGTGTCCTATCTGAAGGGGGTTTGACTCACTTGAACACTGTGGTGTGGTGGAAGAGAAGAAGATTATCATCTAATTTTGAACACTATCACTATACACTTATATGGACTTTATTTGTGCTGTCACTCTATACACATTTTTTGGAATTTTTCTTTATGCCTTTTGTTCATTTTTAAGATTTAAGTATATTTCACTATTACTTTTTTCACAGTTTATACCAATATAATTGTTATATTCACTTAGCACCACTTATAGTTTGTCATTCTATTTTAGTGTGTTGACTATATTTTTCACAGGGTTATATATATTTAAAGTGGCTGCTGCTAGTATTTGATGCACTGTATTCTTCTGTTAAAACAGCGCGGTGGGGTAATCACTAGGGCGGCTTGTATTGATTACCATTTTTTTATTATGATACAAGAGTTGGTGAGAGAGTGTGGACATGATACAAGAGAGGGTCAGGGACTGAGCACATGATGCAAGAGATGATCAGGGACTGAGGACATGATACAAAAGATGGTCAGAGACTGCATACATGATACAAGAGATGGTCAGAGACTGCGGGTATGATGCAGGCATGATACAAGAGATGGTCAGAGACTGCAGTCATGATACAAGAGATAGTCAGAGACTGCAGACATGATACAGGAGAGGGTCAGAGACTTCAGAGAAGATACTAGAGATGGTCAGAGACTGCAGACAAGATACAAGAAATGGTCAGATATTGAGAACATGATAGAAGAGATGGTCAGAGACTGCAGACATGATACAAGAGACGGTCAGAGACTGCGGACAAGAAACAAGAGATGGCAGAGACTGCAAACATGATACAAGAGATGGTCAGAGACTGCAGACATAATACAAGAGATGGTCAGAGACTGCAGACATGATGTAAGAGATGGTTAGAGACTGCAGACATGATACAAGATGTAACGACAGTAGTTAACATTGTTTAAATATATTCCATTCCCGAACACACAGCAGCTACCAGACACTCCAACCAGCCGAATAAGACCCCATACAATTATTTCTCCCCGCGCAAACGAGACAACGCTCTGTGTTGAAGTTCCAAAAACAGGGAATGAATCTTTATTACAAGCACATGGTAACACACTTCCCTTCAAAACACTTCCCTCCCATCCTTGGGGAACAGGGTGGGTTAAACTGTCCAATGACAATGGTGATACAGGTCAGGTATGTTCAAACTTCTCCTTCAGTAAACAGTCTTAGCAGGAGGGGTTGCTGGAGTGATCCCCCCCCCCTTCCTCACAGCAAGACACTTAAACATCCCATATACGGCAGCCAGACGGTCTACCAGCTCCAATCCACATCACTACAAACAACAATGAAAAGGTCTTTGGAAGCTAGTCTGGATTTAATCTACATTACACAGGCGGCCAGGTGGTTAGAGTTGAACACATCAGCATCTCTCAATTAACCTGTTGAGTTCAGAATCAACTAACCAGTAAATAGTCCTTTACAGATATCCTGGGAAATACCGTGGATTAATATTACAGACCCATTTCAAAGCAATCCAAGACATATTCTCAATGTCCATTATTTTCTGGCTCAAACTTTCTAAGAACATCTGGGTTCCACGGGCCCTCCCGTTACATCTCTCCCCTTTCGGCAGGAGACTAACACAGGAGGAGACCCCAGACGGGTTGACTCCGAAGTTAGTCCATAGTTCCATTCCTCTAATGCCTGGACAACCCATCAGCATTGTCATTTTGCTTACCGGGTCAGTAGCTGATGGTGAAGTTGTAAGGTTGTAGGGCGAATAATGGAATTCAGTTCTGGAACAGTCACTTGCTTTGCTCTCTCAATGGCTCCCAAAACTTGTTGCTGATGCTCTTGTGAGAGGTGAGGCAAAACCTGGGCGCAAATCCCATTTATAAAATAGGAAAATGCTGCGCCAACCTTCAAATTTCTAGCAGCCTACACAACAACTTGACAATAGTGTAAAAGAAAAAATAATAAATAAAGTGTGGCGCTATGTGCAAACAGAAAAATATATATATATATAATGTCTGGTTGGCAATTGGTCTATATGAAGACCCGTATATCGTGTTGAACCTGATGGTGGTTCTGTGCACTTATGTGAAAAAGTGCATATACCGTGCGAAAATTCAATATGTGCAATGGCGTGAAATGAATCACAAAAAAATATATAAATTAATTTAAATAAATAAATTAACCTAACACTGAAAAATTATAAAATGACATGAATATCATATGTAAAAGTGATCCACAATATATAATAGTGTCCAATTTTTTGTGAGAAAAAGAGAAAGTCTCTCGATGAATGTGTGATCTGATACCAACATCAACACTGCATCAACACCACGTCAGGTGTGTAATGAATGGTAGATACAGTCCAGACCAGTTCCTTGGATTTATGCGTTTTCTATGTTGCAACACTTAAAGGTGATGTATGCCATTGGAAAGTGAGTAAAGGGTGTATACTCTTACCGGATGTTGTAGATCCAACTCACCATACGGCGGTGGATCAATCAAGCTTGTGTCCACGCCCGGGACTGATAGATGTATATCCTGGGGGCAGTCTTTCCTCAGCGTCCTTACGACGTTCCAGAGAGTATATCCCGAGGCTTTTCCAACGTAACTCTCACTTCAAATGCGATAAGTCAAAGTATGCCACCAGAATTTCACCATATGCGTAGTGTCACCATGCAACAAATGAGGAAAAAAATTATCCACATAGTGTAAATCCAAAATGGGATTTTATTTATCAAAGAATAAAAACACCCAATAAAAGGTCCCACTGAACAATTAAACAGTCCAAAGCAAACTCCTTTAAAAACTTTGAAACTTTTCAGGGAAAAAGCCAAAACAAACAAACCAACAAATCCCAAAAATAAAATCCTCTAACAGTCAGCAGCTCTGTATTACAAAAATGCGTGGAGTGAGCACCAAGGCTGGCATGTAAACCCGGCGCGTTTCGTCTAATGAGACATCAACCGGGGTACACTCAGTTTGGCTTTTTCCCTGAAAAGTTTCAAAGTTTTTAAAGGAGTTTGCTTTGGACTGATAAATAAAAATAGTGTGGCACTCAAAGCAATAAAAACTTGTAATAGGTGAATGGCTACTTAAAGCAATAAAACCAACAGTGCTCTAATAACACAATTATAAATGTGAGTCCGCTACAAGGGTATTCAGATGAATTGTCCTCCTTGCGAACTGTGTGATATACCGTGAAAGGTAAAATGTGAAAAGTAGAATACAATCCCAAATAACAAAATGTGTGTGATCATGGATGTCCTTCAATGGATAGCCTTCCCACAACGCAGACTGACAAAGGGACTTCAATGCAAATGATGAATCAAGCGAGGAGAAGACACTAGTTGTTATAGATGGGTACTCTTACCGCTGATGGTGGACCCACCTACCGTACGGCAGTGGGTCTTGCAGGCTTAATGGTCACCAAGACCAGACGGGATATAGCTGGATGTCCTGGGTCCTCGCTTGAACTCCAACCGGATGATGGAAAAGGCAGCTCAAACGATGGATTATTCTCACATGGGCCAGGTTCCACAGCAATCCGCGAAAAATATAAAGATGGAAGAAAACCAAAAAGACTCCAGATGGTGCAGGTCAATAAAAACCGATTGCCGGAATTTTATTAAATAAAAATATTTTTGTCCAACAGTCATGCAGACAAAATAAAAAGTGATCACGAAATAAAAATATATTCAAAGCAATATGGGGTGCAGCGTCAGCAAGCCCTACGCATGCCCCTGTTGAAGACTGTAGTAGTCGAAACACGTAGGGCTTGCTGACGCTGCACCCCATATTGCTTTGAATATATTTTTATTTCGTGATCACTTTTTATTTTGTCTGCATGACTGTTGGACAAAAATATTTTTATTTAATAAAATTCCGGCAATCGGTTTTTATTGACCTGCACCATCTGGAGTCTTTTTGGTTTTCTTCCATCTTTATATTTTTCGCGGATTGCTGTGGAACCTGGCCCATGTGAGAATAATCCATCGTTTGAGCTGCCTTTTCCATCATCCGGTTGGAGTTCAAGCGAGGACCCAGGACATCCAGCTATATCCCGTCTGGTCTTGGTGACCATTAAGCCTGCAAGACCCACTGCCGTACGGTAGGTGGGTCCACCATCAGCGGTAAGAGTACCCATCTATAACAACTAGTGTCTTCTCCTCGCTTGATTCATCATTTGCATTGAAGTCCCTTTGTCAGTCTGCGTTGTGGGAGGGCTATCCATTGAAGGACATCCATGATCACACACATTTTGTTATTTGGGATTGTATTCTACTTTTCACGTTTTACCTTTCACGGTATATCACACAGTTCGCAAGGAGGACAATTCATCTGAATACCCTTGTAGCGGACTCACATTTATAATTGTGTTATTAGAGCACTGTTGGTTTTATTGCTTTAAGTAGCCATTCACCTATTACAAGTTTTTATTGCTTTGAGCGCCACACTATTTTTATTTATCATTCCTGTACACTTTGTTTGTTTGAGTGTTGGCAGCTTGCATGTACATTGTTTTTGGTTTAGCGCAGTATTTTCCCTTTTTTATCCAGTTTGCTTTGGACTGTTTAATTGTTCAGTGGGACCTTTTATTGGGTGTTTTTATTCTTTGATAAATAAAATCCCATTTTGAATTTACACTATGTGGAGAATTTTTTTCCTCATTTGTTGCATGGTGACACTACGCATATGGTGAAATTCTGGTGGCATACTTTGACTTATCGCATTTGAAGTGAGAGTTACGTTGGAAAAGCCTCGGGATATACTCTCTGGAACGTCGTAAGGACGCTGAGGAAAGACTGCCCCCAGGATATACATCTATCAGTCCCGGGCGTGGACACAAGCTTGATTGATCCACCGCCGTATGGTGAGTTGGATCTACAACATCCGGTAAGAGTATACACCCTTTACTCACTTTCCAATGGCATACATCACCTTTAAGTGTTGCAACATAGAAAACGCATAAATCCAAAGAACTGGTCTGGACTGTATCTACCATTCATTACACACCTGACGTGGTGTTGATGCAGTGTTGATGTTGGTATCAGATCACACATTCATCGAGAGACTTTCTCTTTTTCTCACAAAAAATTGGACACTAATATATATTGTGGATCACTTTTACATATGATATTCATGTCATTTTATAATTTTTCAGTGTTAGGTTAATTTATTTATTTAAATTAATTTATATATTTTTTTGTGATTCATTTCACGCCATTGCACATATTGAATTTTCGCACAGTATATGCACTTTTTCACATAAGTGCACAGCAAATCCCATTTAACCTTTTGACAATTTCAGCCTGTTTGTGCATTTCAATGTTCAAGCCATGGGACATCTCATAATACATGACGTAGTGTCGTTGCATCACCGATTTCTCCCTGGCCAACTTGTGACATTCCAATTTTAGACTGTGATATTGTGCTTGATCTAAGGCACATGTCGGGGGAGATAGTCTTACCCGGGTCTCAGCAGCAAGCAGGTCGGTTCCAGCAGCACGGGTCTGGGCACAGGTAGTCACTGGGTTGGCTTCAGCGGGGCCCATCGCGGCGTAAGCAGAAACGAGGGGGGCCAAATCATTCCCCAGTAGTACATCCGCTGGCAAATCCTTCATCACCCCCACATTCACGTGTCCCAAACCAACCCCCCAATCCAGGTGAACACGGGCAACGGGTAGCCGGAAGACGGTGCCTCCCGCTACTCTTACGGCTACAGTGTCTCCGGTATGTTGGCTCTTTGGGATGAGGTTCTTCTGTAGTAGGGTCATGGTGGCGCCAGTATCACGTAGGCCCTTGGCTACCTTTCCATTGACCCAGACAGTCTGCCTGTGTTGCTGCCGGTTGTCCCGGTTAGCTGCTTGTATTGGATCAGCCTCGTGCAGGATGCCCCAATGTTCTTCCTCCTCAACACAGTGGGCCGCAGGCATGGATGTGTGGGGGTTCCCCCTTGCTGGCTGTCTCCATGACTGGGACTGGATGGCTGGATTCAAAGGACAGTCTGGCTTTTTGTGCACTAGCTGTTTACACCCAAAACACCTGATGGGTTGTGAGTAGCCCTGGGAGTTGGACCTGGGCTGCTGAGAATAAGTGGCCGCTGGAGGTGGTGCTGTAGGGTGGCACGACTGGGGTTGGTAGGTGATAGCCAGAGGGGGTGCCACTGATCGATAGTCCACCCGAGCTGTTGTCTTGACCACAGGGTTATCCAGTTTGCGGGCGTCTGTGTATTCGTCTGCCAAGCGAGCTGCTTCAGGCAAGGTGAAAGGTTTTCGGTCCCGGACCCACTCTCTGACTTCCAGGGACAGTTTGTCAAAGAAGTGCTCCAGCAGGAACACCTGCAGCACCTCTTCCCCGGATTCTGCTTGGCATCCAGCGACCCAGTGGGATGCCGTGCGGTGTAGGCGGCATGCCCACTCGGTATACGAGTCTCCAGTCTGCTTGCTCGTCTCTCTGAACCACCTCCGGTATGCCTCCGGTGTTACGGCATACCTGGCCAAAAGTGCTTCTTTTACCAGTCCATAGTTCATAATATCCTTGTCTGGGATGGCCCTGAACGCTTCACTGGCTCGGTCGGACAGTTTCCCAGACAAAATGGTAACCCATTCCTCTGTGGGCACGCAGCTAAATTCTTAAAAGCAGTACAATGTATCTTTCTCCTTTCAGTTGGTGCTGCTCTGACTTCTGCTACTGCAGCACCTCTTTGCGGTAGCCGCTATAACTCGGTCTATGATCTCCGCTGTAAGGTTGGGACCATAATGTGCCAGTCTTATGTTAACAGCCCGATCAAAACGTGCCTCTTCGGGTGTCCTGTCTGTTACGCTGGGCCTTTCGGTTATGTTGGGTCTTTCAGGTCCATCCATTTCGACTCGTTCTGCGATTAATGTCCCTCTTTTTACAGTTGTTGGCTGGTCTGCTCCGGTTCTCCAGTAAGTCCTTGAGGGAAGAGAGCTTTAGCCGTCCCTACTGTGCTTCCATTGTCCTGTGTCCTCTTGTAGCTGTCCTTATAGGCTGTGGAATCATCCCGCTGCTTTGCCACTAGGGATGAGCTTCGTGTTCGAGTCGAACATACGTTCGACTCGAACATCGGCTGTTCGATCGTTCGACGAAGATCGAACGATTTGGGCCGTTCGCGCCAAATTCGAGTGACGCGAACGGCCCACAATGCACTACGCCATCGCAGTGTCATCCAGGCGCTGTGATTGGCCAAGCATGCACTGTGACCCCGCATGCTTGGCCAATCACAGCGCCGGCAGCGAGGAGAGCAATGATTGGCCACAGGCAGGATGCCTGTGGCCAATTATTGCTGAGGGTGTTTAGTACACGCCCCACACTATAAAAGGCCGCCAGCACGGCGGCCTAGTGTAGTGTGTTCCGGAGCAGGGATAGAGCAGCATAGGCAGGGACAGTGACTGTTATTTCTTTCTTGCTTAACCTGGATTCCTTTAGTTTAGGGAAAGAGAAGGATAGGTAGGGAGAGTGTCAGTGTGTTTTGTGCTTGTGCTATAGTGTGCTTAAAAAAAACATTTATTCTAGGGACAGAAAACTGTAGGTAGGGACAGTGTCAGTTTCTTTCACTCTGCAAGTCCTTGTTTCCAGGGACCTGGAAGGACAGTGAGTGAATTGTCCTTGTGCTATATTGTGCTTAAAAAAACATTTATTCTAGGGACAGAAAACTGTAGGTAGGGAGAGTGTCAGTTTCTTTCACTCTGCAAGTCCTTGTTTCCAGGGACCTGGAAGGACAGTGAGTGAATTGTCCTTGTGCTATATTGTGCTTAAAAAAAACCATTTTTTCTAGGGACAGAAAACTGTAGGTAGGGAGAGTGTTTTTTTTGTTTTCACTCTGCAAGTCCTTGTTTCCAGGGACCTGTAAGGACAGTGAGTGAATTGTCCTTGTGCTATATTGTGCTTAAAAAAAACATTTATTCTAGGGACAGAAAACTGTAGGTAGGGAGAGTGTCAGTTTATTTCACTCTGCAAGTCCTTGTTTCCAGGGACCTGTAAGGACAGTGAGTGAATTGTCCTTGTGCTATATTGTGATTAAAAAAAACATTTTTTCTAGGGACAGAAAACTGTAGGTAGGGAGAGTGTTTTTTTTTCTTTCACTCTGCAAGTCCTTGTTTCCAGGGACCTGTAAGGACAGTGAGTGAATTGTCCTTGTGCTATATTGTGCTTAAAAAAAACATTTATTCTAGGGACAGAAAACTGTAGGTAGGGAGAGTGTCAGTTTATTTCACTCTGCAAGTCCTTGTTTCCAGGGACCTGTAAGGACAGTGAGTGAATTGTCCTTGTGCTATATTGTGATTAAAAAAAACATTTTTTCTAGGGACAGAAAACTGTAGGTAGGGATAGTGTTTTTTTTCTTTCACTCTGCAAGTCCTTGTTTCCAGGGACCTGTAAGGACAGTGAGTGAATTGTCCTTGTGCTATATTGTGATTAAAAAAAACATTTTTTCTAGGGACAGAAAACTGTAGGTAGGGAGAGTGTTTTTTTTCTTTCACTCTGCAAGTCCTTGTTTCCAGGGACCTGGAAGGACAGTGAGTGAATTGTCCTTGTGCTATATTGTGCTTAAAAAAAACATTTATTCTAGGGACAGAAAACTGTAGGTAGGGAGAGTGTCAGTTTATTTCACTCTGCAAGTCCTTGTTTCCAGGGACCTGTAAGGACAGTGAGTGAATTGTCCTTGTGCTATATTGTGATTAAAAAAAACATTTTTTCTAGGGACAGAAAACTGTAGGTAGGGAGAGTGTTTTTTTTCTTTCACTCTGCAAGTCCTTGTTTCCAGGGACCTGGAAGGACAGTGAGTGAATTGTCCTTGTGCTATATTGTGCTTAAAAAAAACATTTATTCTAGGGACAGAAAACTGTAGGTAGGGAGAGTGTCAGTTTATTTCACTCTGCAAGTCCTTGTTTCCAGGGACCTGTAAGGACAGTGAGTGAATTGTCCTTGTGCTATATTGTGATTAAAAAAAACATTTTTTCTAGGGACAGAAAACTGTAGGTAGGGAGAGTGTTTTTTTTCTTTCACTCTGCAAGTCCTTGTTTCCAGGGACCTGTAAGGACAGTGAGTGAATTGTCCTTGTGCTATATTGTGCTTAAAAAAAACATTTATTCTAGGGACAGAAAACTGTAGGTAGGGAGAGTGTCAGTTTATTTCACTCTGCAAGTCCTTGTTTCCAGGGACCTGTAAGGACAGTGAGTGAATTGTCCTTGTGCTATATTGTGATTAAAAAAAACATTTTTTCTAGGGACAGAAAACTGTAGGTAGGGAGAGTGTTTTTTTTCTTTCACTCTGCAAGTCCTTGTTTCCAGGGACCTGTAAGGACAGTGAGTGAATTGTCCTTGTGCTATATTGTGATTAAAAAAAACATTTTTTCTAGGGACAGAAAACTGTAGGTAGGGAGAGTGTTTTTTTTCTTTCACTCTGCAAGTCCTTGTTTCCAGGGACCTGGAAGGACAGTGAGTGAATTGTCCTTGTGCTATATTGTGCTTAAAAAAAACATTTATTCTAGGGACAGAAAACTGTAGGTAGGGAGAGTGTCAGTTTATTTCACTCTGCAAGTCCTTGTTTCCAGGGACCTGTAAGGACAGTGAGTGAATTGTCCTTGTGCTATATTGTGATTAAAAAAAACATTTTTTCTAGGGACAGAAAACTGTAGGTAGGGAGAGTGTTTTTTTTCTTTCACTCTGCAAGTCCTTGTTTCCAGGGACCTGGAAGGACAGTGAGTGAATTGTCCTTGTGCTATATTGTGCTTAAAAAAAACATTTATTCTAGGGACAGAAAACTGTAGGTAGGGAGAGTGTCAGTTTATTTCACTCTGCAAGTCCTTGTTTCCAGGGACCTGTAAGGACAGTGAGTGAATTGTCCTTGTGCTATATTGTGATTAAAAAAAACATTTTTTCTAGGGACAGAAAACTGTAGGTAGGGAGAGTGTTTTTTTTCTTTCACTCTGCAAGTCCTTGTTTCCAGGGACCTGTAAGGACAGTGAGTGAATTGTCCTTGTGCTATATTGTGCTTAAAAAAAACATTTATTCTAGGGACAGAAAACTGTAGGTAGGGAGAGTGTCAGTTTATTTCACTCTGCAAGTCCTTGTTTCCAGGGACCTGTAAGGACAGTGAGTGAATTGTCCTTGTGCTATATTGTGCTTAAAAAAAACATTTATTCTAGGGACAGAAAACTGTAGGTAGGGAGAGTGTCAGTTTATTTCACTCTGCAAGTCCTTGTTTCCAGGGACCTGTAAGGACAGTGAGTGAATTGTCCTTGTGCTATATTGTGATTAAAAAAAACATTTTTTCTAGGGACAGAAAACTGTAGGTAGGGAGAGTGTTTTTTTTCTTTCACTCTGCAAGTCCTTGTTTCCAGGGACCTGTAAGGACAGTGAGTGAATTGTCCTTGTGCTATATTGTGCTTAAAAAAAACATTTATTCTAGGGACAGAAAACTGTAGGTAGGGAGAGTGTCAGTTTATTTCACTCTGCAAGTCCTTGTTTCCAGGGACCTGTAAGGACAGTGAGTGAATTGTCCTTGTGCTATATTGTGATTAAAAAAAACATTTTTTCTAGGGACAGAAAACTGTAGGTAGGGAGAGTGTTTTTTTTCTTTCACTCTGCAAGTCCTTGTTTCCAGGGACCTGTAAGGACAGTGAGTGAATTGTCCTTGTGCTATATTGTGCTTAAAAAAAACATTTATTCTAGGGACAGAAAACTGTAGGTAGGGAGAGTGTCAGTTTATTTCACTCTGCAAGTCCTTGTTTCCAGGGACCTGTAAGGACAGTGAGTGAATTGTCCTTGTGCTATATTGTGCTTAAAAAAAACATTTATTCTAGGGACAGAAAACTGTAGGTAGGGAGAGTGTCAGTTTATTTCACTCTGCAAGTCCTTGTTTCCAGGGACCTGTAAGGACAGTGAGTGAATTGTCCTTGTGCTATATTGTGATTAAAAAAAACATTTTTTCTAGGGACAGAAAACTGTAGGTAGGGAGAGTTTTTTTTTTCTTTCACTCTGCAAGTCCTTGTTTCCAGGGACCTGTAAGGACAGTGAGTGAATTGTCCTTGTGCTATATTGTGATTAAAAAAAAGATTTTTTCTAGGGACAGAAAACTGTAGGTAGGGAGAGTGTTTTTTTTCTTTCACTCTGCAAGTCCTTGTTTCCAGGGACCTGGAAGGACAGTGAGTGAATTGTCCTTGTGCTATATTGTGCTTAAAAAAAACATTTATTCTAGGGACAGAAAACTGTAGGTAGGGAGAGTGTCAGTTTATTTCACTCTGCAAGTCCTTGTTTCCAGGGACCTGTAAGGACAGTGAGTGAATTGTCCTTGTGCTATATTGTGATTAAAAAAAACATTTTTTCTAGGGACAGAAAACTGTAGGTAGGGAGAGTGTTTTTTTTCTTTCACTCTGCAAGTCCTTGTTTCCAGGGACCTGTAAGGACAGTGAGTGAATTGTCCTTGTGCTATATTGTGCTTAAAAAAAACATTTATTCTAGGGACAGAAAACTGTAGGTAGGGAGAGTGTCAGTTTATTTCACTCTGCAAGTCCTTGTTTCCAGGGACCTGTAAGGACAGTGAGTGAATTGTCCTTGTGCTATATTGTGCTTAAAAAAAACATTTATTCTAGGGACAGAAAACTGTAGGTAGGGAGAGTGTCAGTTTATTTCACTCTGCAAGTCCTTGTTTCCAGGGACCTGTAAGGACAGTGAGTGAATTGTCCTTGTGCTATATTGTGATTAAAAAAAACATTTTTTCTAGGGACAGAAAACTGTAGGTAGGGAGAGTGTTTTTTTTCTTTCACTCTGCAAGTCCTTGTTTCCAGGGACCTGTAAGGACAGTGAGTGAATTGTCCTTGTGCTATATTGTGCTTAAAAAAAACATTTATTCTAGGGACAGAAAACTGTAGGTAGGGAGAGTGTCAGTTTATTTCACTCTGCAAGTCCTTGTTTCCAGGGACCTGTAAGGACAGTGAGTGAATTGTCCTTGTGCTATATTGTGATTAAAAAAAACATTTTTTCTAGGGACAGAAAACTGTAGGTAGGGAGAGTGTTTTTTTTCTTTCACTCTGCAAGTCCTTGTTTCCAGGGACCTGTAAGGACAGTGAGTGAATTGTCCTTGTGCTATATTGTGCTTAAAAAAAACATTTATTCTAGGGACAGAAAACTGTAGGTAGGGAGAGTGTCAGTTTATTTCACTCTGCAAGTCCTTGTTTCCAGGGACCTGTAAGGACAGTGAGTGAATTGTCCTTGTGCTATATTGTGCTTAAAAAAAACATTTATTCTAGGGACAGAAAACTGTAGGTAGGGAGAGTGTCAGTTTATTTCACTCTGCAAGTCCTTGTTTCCAGGGACCTGTAAGGACAGTGAGTGAATTGTCCTTGTGCTATATTGTGATTAAAAAAAACATTTTTTCTAGGGACAGAAAACTGTAGGTAGGGAGAGTTTTTTTTTTCTTTCACTCTGCAAGTCCTTGTTTCCAGGGACCTGTAAGGACAGTGAGTGAATTGTCCTTGTGCTATATTGTGCTTAAAAAAAACATTTATTCTAGGGACAGAAAACTGTAGGTAGGGAGAGTGTCAGTTTATTTCACTCTGCAAGTCCTTGTTTCCAGGGACCTGTAAGGACAGTGAGTGAATTGTCCTTGTGCTATATTGTGCTTAAAAAAAACATTTATTCTAGGGACAGAAAACTGTAGGTAGGGAGAGTGTCAGTTTATTTCACTCTGCAAGTCCTTGTTTCCAGGGACCTGTAAGGACAGTGAGTGAATTGTCCTTGTGCTATATTGTGATTAAAAAAAACATTTTTTCTAGGGACAGAAAACTGTAGGTAGGGAGAGTGTTTTTTTTCTTTCACTCTGCAAGTCCTTGTTTCCAGGGACCTGTAAGGACAGTGAGTGAATTGTCCTTGTGCTATATTGTGCTTAAAAAAAACATTTATTCTAGGGACAGAAAACTGTAGGTAGGGAGAGTGTCAGTTTATTTCACTCTGCAAGTCCTTGTTTCCAGGGACCTGTAAGGACAGTGAGTGAATTGTCCTTGTGCTATATTGTGATTAAAAAAAACATTTTTTCTAGGGACAGAAAACTGTAGGTAGGGAGAGTGTTTTTTTTCTTTCACTCTGCAAGTCCTTGTTTCCAGGGACCTGTAAGGACAGTGAGTGAATTGTCCTTGTGCTATATTGTGATTAAAAAAAACATTTTTTCTAGGGACAGAAAACTGTAGGTAGGGAGAGTGTTTTTTTTCTTTCACTCTGCAAGTCCTTGTTTCCAGGGACCTGGAAGGACAGTGAGTGAATTGTCCTTGTGCTATATTGTGCTTAAAAAAAACATTTATTCTAGGGACAGAAAACTGTAGGTAGGGAGAGTGTCAGTTTATTTCACTCTGCAAGTCCTTGTTTCCAGGGACCTGTAAGGACAGTGAGTGAATTGTCCTTGTGCTATATTGTGATTAAAAAAAACATTTTTTCTAGGGACAGAAAACTGTAGGTAGGGAGAGTGTTTTTTTTCTTTCACTCTGCAAGTCCTTGTTTCCAGGGACCTGTAAGGACAGTGAGTGAATTGTCCTTGTGCTATATTGTGATTAAAAAAAACATTTTTTCTAGGGACAGAAAACTGTAGGTAGGGAGAGTGTTTTTTTCTTTCACTCTGCAAGTCCTTGTTTCCAGGGACCTGGAAGGACAGTGAGTGAATTGTCCTTGTGCTATATTGTGCTTAAAAAAAACATTTATTCTAGGGACAGAAAACTGTAGGTAGGGAGAGTGTTTATTTTCTTTCACTCTGCAAGTCCTTGTTTCCAGGGACCTGTAAGGACAGTGAGTGAATTGTCCTTGTGCTATATTGTGATTAAAAAAAACATTTATTCTAGGGACAGAAAACTGTAGGTAGGGAGAGTGTCAGTTTATTTCACTCTGCAAGTCCTTGTTTCCAGGGACCTGTAAGGACAGTGAGTGAATTGTCCTTGTGCTATATTGTGATTAAAAAAAACATTTTTTCTAGGGACAGAAAACTGTAGGTAGGGAGAGTGTTTTTTTTTCTTTCACTCTGCAAGTCCTTGTTTCCAGGGACCTGTAAGGACAGTGAGTGAATTGTCCTTGTGCTATATTGTGATTAAAAAAAAATTTTTTCTAGGGACAGAAAACTGTAGGTAGGGAGAGTGTTTTTTTTCTTTCACTCTGCAAGTCCTTGTTTCCAGGGACCTGTAAGGACAGTGAGTGAATTGTCCTTGTGCTATATTGTGCTTAAAAAAAACATTTATTCTAGGGACAGAAAACTGTAGGTAGGGAGAGTGTCAGTTTATTTCACTCTGCAAGTCCTTGTTTCCAGGGACCTGTAAGGACAGTGAGTGAATTGTTCTTGTGCTATATTGTGATTAAAAAAAACATTTTTTCTAGGGACAGAAAACTGTAGGTAGGGAGAGTGTCAGTTTATTTCACTCTGCAAGTCCTTGTTTCCAGGGACCTGTAAGGACAGTGAGTGAATTGTTCTTGTGCTATATTGTGATTAAAAAAAACATTTTTTCTAGGGACAGAAAACTGTAGGTAGGGAGAGTGTTTTTTTTCTTTCACTCTGCAAGTCCTTGTTTCCAGGGACCTGTAAGGACAGTGAGTGAATTGTCCTTGTGCTATATTGTGCTTAAAAAAAACATTTATTCTAGGGACAGAAAACTGTAGGTAGGGAGAGTGTCAGTTTCTTTCACTGTGAAAGTCCTTGTTTCAAGGGACAGAGAAGGACACCTGAAGGTAGCCCTTATTGCTTTTTTCCCATCTCCCTGCAGGCCATCTATTAGAATGTCTGGAAGGCAAACAAGGAGAGGCAGACAGTCAGGAGGCAATAAAAGAGGGCAAGCAGGCTCTGTGTCTGGGGGCAACAGTGCTGGTCGTGGACGCGGTGCATTGTCATCAGCACATGGCCATGGGACACGCTTGTCCTTCTTTTCGGCAGCTGGACATGTTGAGCCACATCATGCCGAAGACTTGGTAGAGCGGATGACCAAGCCCTCCTCCTCCTCCTCATCCTCTCTCACCCAGGCTCAGGGTACTGGAAAAGCAGCTGCCAAAGCGTCGTCTTCCCTGGTATCAATGTCAGACAAATCATCAGTCACTCCTTCCCTAGACCCACCATGTCCTCCTCCTGAGGAGTCCCCCGAACTGTTTCAGCACAGTGTTGGGTACATGCTCCAGGAGGATGCCCAGCGTTTCGAAGGGTCTGATGATGAAACCCAGCTAGAGGAAGGCAGTAGCGTGAGAGCAGACAGAGGGGATGCTCAAGAAGGACACCAATCTGGCAGTCATGTTCCAGCAGCTGCAGCATACTGCCAGATTGGCTCCAGTGATGAGGAGGGAGGGGATGATGAGGTCACTGACTCCACGTGGGTGCCTAATAGGAGAGAGGAGGAGGAGGAGGATGAGGAGGAGGCACATCTCCAACGAGGCAGGATGCCCTTTGGTGGCCAGCGTAAGGGCAGTACACCGACGGAATCACACCGCAGAGCTCCGCCTGTGCAGGGCGCTGCCTCTGCCCGTCATTCAAAAAGTTCTTTGGTGTGGGCCTTTTTTGAGGCTAGTGCATCAGATCGCACAGCTGCTGTTTGCAACATATGTCTCAAGCGTATATCGCGTGGCCAAAACATCAGCCGCTTGGGTACCACATGCCTGACCAGACATATGTTGACCTGCCATGCAGCTCGTTGGCAAGCCTACCTCAAAGACCCACACCAAAGAACAAAGCGGACCTCTCCTTGCACCGCATCAGCTGGGATCTCCAACCCCACTATAACTTCAGTCCTCTCTGAAACATGCACTGAGAGGAATGAAGGTGTAGAATTAGGTGTGTCACAGCCAAGTACTTGCGGCCACTCTGCTAGCAGTACACCGACGTCCGATTCTAGCAGGCAAATTTCCCTGCCCCAGCTGCTGGACCGTCGAAAGAAGTTCACTCCCAGCCATCCACATGCCCAGCGGTTGAATGCTAGCTTGGCTAAATTGCTAGCGCTTCAACTGCTGCCTTTTCAGTTGGTAGACTCGGCCCCCTTCCGTGAGTTTGTGCAATGTGCGGTTCCTCAGTGGCAGGTTCCCAAACGCCACTTTTTCTCACGGAAGGCTATTCCGGCTCTCTACCGGCATGTGGAAGGCAATGTCTTGGCCTCGCTGGACAGGGCGGTCAGCGGTAAGGTGCATATTACCGCTGACTCATGGTCCAGCAGGCATGGACAGGGACGTTACCTTTCTTTCACGGCCCATTGGGTCACTCTTTTGGCAGCTGGGAAGGATGCAGGACAAGGTGCAGTAGTGTTGGAGGTTGTCCCACCGCCACGCCTCCAAAATGCTACTACTGGTTGTGACACACCTCTCTCCTCCACCCCCTCCTCTTCTTCTTCCTCCATGGCCTCTTCCTGTGGTTTGTCCTATGAACCAGCGGTGCTCCGTAGCCGTTCACGGGGCTACGCAAGTACGCAGGCAAAAAGATGCCATGCCGTGCTTGCGCTGGTGTGTTTGGGGGACAGAAGCCACACTGGGGCAGAGGTCCTGTCTGCTCTGCAGGGCCAGGCCGAGAGTTGGTTGACGCCACGCCAGCTTAAGCCAGGAATGGTGGTTTGCGACAATGGCACCAACCTCCTCTCCGCCCTCCGACAGGGACAACTGACCCATGTGCCCTGTGTGGCTCACGTCCTTAACCTGGTGGTGCAGCGGTTCTTGGGCAGGTACCCGGGCTTACAGGATGTCCTGAGGCAGGCCAGGAAAGTCTGTGTGCATTTCCGCAGATCTTATAATGCCAGTGCTCGCCTGGCTGAGCTGCAAAAGGAGTTGAACCTGCCCAAGAACCGCCTTATATGTGACATGCCCACCAGGTGGAACTCAACGTTGGCCATGCTGCAGCGGCTGCACACGCAGCAGAGGGCCATCAATGAGTACCTGTGCGACTACGGCACCAGGACAGGGTCAGGGGAGCTTGGTTTTTTTTCTCCACGCCAGTGGGGCATGATCAGGGATGCATGCACTGTCCTGGCACCATTTGAGGAGGCCACGAGGATGGTGAGCAGTGACAGTGCATGCATCAGTGACACTGTACCTCTTGTCCACCTGTTGGAGCACACGCTGCGTGGAATAATGGACAGGGCACTTGAGGCAGAACAGAGGCAGGAAGAGGAGGACTTCCTTGCCTCTCAAGGCCCCCTTTACCCAGACAGTGTTCCTTCTGTCCCACCCATCGCACAGGAAGAGGAGGAGGAGGAGGAGGAGCAGGAGGAGGATTGTGTCAGCATGGAGGTGGAGGCTGGCACTCAGCATCATCAGCAGCAGTCTTTTAGGGATGATTTACAGTCCCAAGAAACCAGTGGACTTGTACGTGGCTGGGAGGAGGTGGCTGCGGATCATGTCGTCCTTAGTGACCCAGAGGACTCCGGAGCGAATGCCTCAGCAAACCTACGCTGCATGGCCTCCCTGATCCTGCAAAGTCTGCGGAAGGATCCTCGTATTCTTCGGATCAAGGAGAGGGACCATTACTGGCTGGCCACTCTCCTTGATCCACGGTACAAGGGTAAGGTTGCGGACCTTATGTTACCGTCGCAGAGGGAGCAGAGGATGAGACAACTCCGGGAGGCCTTGCAGAAAGGTCTGTGCAACGCGTTCCCAGAGACTGGGAGGTTACAAACTCCTGGTCCTGGACAACGAGTTGCTGAGGCTTCGGCCAGTCAAAGAAGGAGCGGTGGGGAAGGTGGCCGTCTGACCGATGCGTTCAGACAATTCTTTAGTCCGCAGCCCCAAAGTATGATCGGTTCCAGCAACCATCGCCAGCGTCTGATAAACATGGTGCAGGAATATCTAGGGGCAAGGTCAGACTTGGACACCTTTCCCACCGAAAATCCTCTGGCTTACTGGGTCTTGAGGATGGATCACTGGCCAGAGCTTGCACAGTATGCAATTGAGCTACTGGCCTGTCCTGCATCCAGCGTTCTTTCGGAACGCACATTCAGTGCTGCTGGAGGATTTGTCACGGATCACAGGGTGCGCCTGTCCACCGACTCGGTTGATCGACTGACTTTCATCAAGATGAACCAGTCTTGGATCACCACCAGCTACCACACACCTGATGCTGATATAACAGACTAATTGATTTTAACATGTCACATCCCTTCAAGACTGATGCTGATGCTGAGTGCCTGTGCTGTTATGTTGACTGGCTATCCTCCTCCTCCGAGTCCTCAATGATACGATTGATGATGATAGCTTGGAAGATCATTTTTGTTTATGGGTGCCGCCACCAGTGGCTAAGGCCCAATTTTTCAGCCCCTGTTTTACAGGGGCGTGTAATTACAATTTTTTTAGCAATAATTTGCCATAGGGCTCATTGCTGTGCTCCAAGTACAGTATCTGTGAGGGGTTGGAGTGTTGTGGCACCAGTGCCTAAGGCCCAATTTTTCAGCCCCTGTTTAACAGGGGCGTGTCATTACAATTTTTGAAGCAATACTTTGCAACAGGGCTCATTGCTGTGCTCCAAGTACAGTATCTGTGAGGGGTTGTAGTGTTGTGCCACCAGTGCCTAAGGCCCAATTTTTCAGCCCCTGTTCAACAGGGGCATGCAATTACAATTCTTGATCTAATAATTCACAGCAGGGTCCATTGCTGCACCCACCAAGAGTAACTCTGAGGGCTTACAGTCTTGTGGCAACGCCACCACCACCACCACCACGAAAGGCCCAATTTTTCAGCCCCTGTTCAAAAGGGGCATGTAATTACAATTCTTGATCTAATAATTCACAGCAGGGCCCATTGCTGCACCCACCAAGAGTAACTGTCAGGGCTTACAGTGTTGTGGCACCAGCACCACCATCAAAGCCCCAATTTTTACTACCACTGTTCAACAATTATATGTAATTAAAATTCCTGATATAATAGTTGACAGCAGGGCGTTCCAGCACCAACCAAGAGTAACTGAGTGCTTACAGTGTTGTGCCAACACCAACAACTAAGGGGCCTATTTCTGCAGAGTATATACGGCAGGTCCCTACTTTCAAACATCCAACTTACAAACGACTCCTACTTGCAAACGAAAGAAGACAACAGGAAGTGAGAGGAAATCTACCCCTAGAAAGGAAAATTCTCTCCTGTAAGAATAAATATGGGAGAAAGGGGTCTCATCTGTACTGATGCTTTATCAGCAATCCTTGTTTCAAGAAAAACACCACATTTCAAAAACAGTTGTCATTGGGACGGAAAGTGAGGTGAAATGTTCTGAACAGGGGCACAGACAGCAAAACAAATGTTACAGGGGTGATAACCCTTACCTATGTTTCCCAAAAAGTTTAAAAATAGATTTTTGGGCTGGAGCTACACTTCAACAATGTACCTGTTCAAAATTACAAACACATTCTACATAAGAACAAACCTACAGTCCCTGTCTTGTATGCACCGCCTGTATACGGCTGTTCAGAGTATATAGGGCCTTTTTTATTTTATGTGCGGGGTTCCCCTTAATATCCATACAAGACCCAAAGGGGCTGGTAATGGGCTGGGGTAGGGGGGGGGGGTCATGGGGTAGCTATGCCATTTTTCTTAAAGAATTTCATCCATATTACCGGGACCAGACATTACATTAAAGCCGCAAGCAGTTTTAAATGGCTTTTTTTTCCTTTAGAAGTGTCATTTTGTGCAGGGACAGTTCTAAACACGGGAAACACGTGGCACTTCACAGGCATACTTTAGACACCCCCCAGGTACGATATTTAAAGGAATATTTGACTTTTTTTTTTTCACTTTATGCATCATTAAAATGACTGCTCCCGAAAAACGACCGTTTTTAAAACTTCTTTTTGCATTGATACATGTCCCCTGGTGCACAACCCGGGTTCCCAAACCCTATTTATGACAATAACATGCATAATAGTTGTTATAATTAGCACTTTAGAATTCGAACGTTCGCATCCATTGTATTTAATAGGGTTCTAATGTTCGTTCGAACTTTCGGTCCGTTCGCGGGTTCTGGTGCGAACCGAACCCGGGGGTGTTCGGCTCATCACTATTTGCCACCAATGTAACGACAGGAGTTAACGTTGTTTAAATATATTCCATTCCCGAACACACAGCAGCTACCAGACACTTCAACCAGCCGAATAAGACCCCATACAAATATTTCTCCCCGCACAAACGAGACAACACTCTGTGTTGAAGTTCCACAAACAAGGAATGAATCTTTATTACAAGCACATGGTAACACACTTCCCTTCAAAACACTTCCCTCCCATCCTTGGGGAACAGGGCGGGTTAAACTGTCCAATGACAATGGTGATACAGGTCATGTGTGTTCAAACTTCTCCTTCAGTAAACAGTCTTAGCAGGAGGGGTTGCTGGAGTGATTCCCCCCCCCCTTTCCTCACAGCAAGACACTTAAACATCCCATAATAGGCAGCCAGACGGTCTACCAGCTCCAATCCACATCACTACAAACAACAATGAAAAGGTCTTTGGAATCTAGTCTGGATTTAATCTACATTACACAGGCAGCCAGGTGGTTAGAGTTGAACACATCAGCATCTCTCAATTAACCTGTTGAGTTCAGAATCAACCAACCAGTAAATAGTCCTTTACAGATATCCTGGGAAATACCGTGGATTAATATTACAGACCCATTTCAAAGCAATCCAAGACATATTCTCAATGTCCATTATTTTCTGGCTCATACTTTCTAAGAACTTCTGGGTTCCACGGGCCCTCCCGTTACACAAGAGATGGTCAGAGACTGCAGACATGATACAAGAGATGGTCAGAGACTGCAGACATGATACAAGAGATGGTTGGAGACTGCAGACATGATACAAGAGATGGTCAGAGACTGCAAACATGATACAAGAGATGGTCAGAAACTGTAGACATGAAACGAGCGATGGTAAGAGACTGCAGATATTATACAAGAGATGGTCAGAGACTGCAAACATTATACAAGAGATGGTCAGAGACTACAAACATTATACAAGAGATGGTAGGAGACTGCAGATATAATCAAAAATAAATGGGACATGATACAAGAGTTGGTCAGAGACTGTGGACATGATACAAGAGATGGTCAGGGACTGAGGACATGATGCAAGAGATGGTCAGAGACTGAGGACATGATGCAAGAGATGGTCAGGGACTGAGGACATAATACAAGAGATGATAAGAGACTGCAGACATGATACAAGAGATGGTAAGAGACTGCAAACATTATACAAGAGATGGTCAGAGACTGCATACAATATCAAAAAGAGATGTTCAGAGACTACAGACATGACAGAAGAGATGGTCAGAGACTGAGGACATGATACAAGAGTTGGTCAAAGACTGTGGACATACTGCAGGAGACTGTTGGAGACTGTAAACATGCTATAGAAGTTGTTGGAGACTGGGGATATGCTTCAGGAGATAGTCATGAACAGAAGAAATCACTGCTATAGCAGCACAATAGGGAAACACAGATTAGTGTCTGCAGGGGCCCTGAGGGCCACATGTAGCCCCAGGGCAGCAGGCTGGGCACCAGGGAGCTTGATGAGGTGAGCTGACGCTCTATTAATTCCCCAAACGCTTCTAAATCTCGATTTCTAGCGATGGGAGCAATATCTTGGAAGTCATTCCATAGGGACAAACAGGCAACCTCTTATGCCACGTACACACGCTCGGAATTTCCGATGGAAAAAGTCAGACAGAATTTTTTCATCGGGTATTCCGACCATGTGTATGCCCCATCAGAATTTTTCTGTTCGTCTGGATGCAATTCCGACGGACTAAAAACCATGCATGCTCAGAATCAAGTCGACGCATGCTCGGAAGCATTGAACTTAATTTTTCTCGGCTTGTCGTAGTGTTGTACGTCACCGCGATCTTGACAGTCGGAATTTGGTGTGACAGTGTGTATGCAAGACAGCTTGAACGGAATTCCATCGGAAAAACCCGTTGGAGTTTATTCCGACGGAAAATCCGACCGTGTGTACAAGGTATTTGATATCCACAAATCTTCAGCAGCAGGATCACTAGCCGCACAGTAGCCAGCCTGAGAAAGGTCCTGCTAGGCTCTATGGAATCACTCCCACCCTAGAAGTACCATTGAGATGTCACTTCCTTGCTGCCCCATCACTAATGAGCAAAGATAGCAAAGTTCCCCATCCACGAGTCTACCTGCTCAAGGCTTCTCTTTCACCCAGGCATGCTACCACTAGTAAAGAGAACCTGCCTAGACAGAAATATAGAGCCAGACAGTGCAAGTGACAGAGTGACAAGCAGCAACGGCCTACAACTGCACTGATTTATCATTCAATAACATGGGCCTGAAGTTAAGCTGGCCATACATTAAACAATATTTTTTTACAGTTTTCCTTTAGATTTACCAAAAACCATGAAAATTTACGGTCAGACCAAAACAACTCTTTCAATTTGTATCCAATCATGCAGGCCCTTGCACTACATAGTTGAAGGCAAATCTAAATAAAATCATACAGAAATTGTATAATGTATGGCCAGCTTTACTCTTCGCTGAGATGACATCTGATTGGCTGCCACACGTCCTTGCCTTTTAAACAGTGATGTTAAACATAACTGAAAAAGTAATGCATGGAACGCTAATGAGGTACTTGGTGTAGTAATAGCAACCAGGTGTAAGGTCCAGTCTTTGGAGGTGCAAAGTATCCAAAAGCAAGCAGGAAGGTTTCTAATGCCGCATACACACGAACGGATTTTCCGTTGGAAAAAACTTGGATGGTTTTTCCGAGGGAATTCCGCTCAAGCTTGGCTTGCATACACACCGTCACACAAAAGTTCTTTGAACTTTCGACTGTCAAGAACGCGGTGACGTACAACACTATGACGAGCCGAGAAAATTAAGTTCAATGCTTCCGAGCATGCGTCGAATTGTTTCCGAGCGGATTTTTTTCCATCGGAAAAATAGAGAACCTGCTCTCTATCTAATGCTGTCGGAATTTCGGACAGAAAAACAATTTTTCTGTCGGAAATTCCGACCGTGTGTACGCGGCATAAGACTTCAGTTTTTTTAGCTATCTTTTTAGCTATCTGTAATGCCCTGTACACACGGTCAGAATTTCCGATGGAAAAAGTCAGATGGGAGCTTTTCATCGGATATTCCGACCGTGTGTATGCCCCATCGGACTTTTTCCGTCGGAAATTCCGACGGACTTAGATAGAGAACATGTTCATCTGTATGCAATTCCGACGCACTAAAAACCATGCATGCTCAGAATCAAGTCGACGAATGCTCGAAAGCATTAAACTTAATTTTTCTCGGCTCATCGTAGTGTTGTACGTCACCGAGTTCTTGACGGTCGGAATTTGGTGTGACCGTGTGTATGCAAGCCAAGCTTGAGCGGAATTCCGTCGGAAAAACCATCCGATTTTTTTCTATCTGAAAATCCGACCGTGTGTACAAGGCATAAGGGTTAATTCAAGGGTTCCTCTGTGTTGAAAAGGTTGAGAAATGTAGATCTAAAGTAAAAGAAATGCCTGCAAAGACCATCATAGTAGTAGCTGTCTGTAAAATATGTAGTAATCCTGTTGTAGCCAGATCAAATACAAACTAAAAGTGCCAAAAGTTCACCGCACAAATCACAGCCAACCAATCTGTGTCCAGGGAGTCCAGCAGGCAAACATGGCCAGGATAGGGGTCTTCACAAAAGCCTGCCCTGGCATGTTGCTCCCAAGGGTTGTGTTATCCGTTACTTGCCAATAGACATACATTTTCCATTTATCATTTGTCTTTTATTTTAGGTATTCCTCCATGTGTTAATGCAAATGAGAACACACTCTTTGTTTGTTACAGTGAATAAAAATGCTGTACGGTTAGGGTGACCACATGTCCCGGATTGCCCGGGACAGTCCCGCATTGTGCAGGTCTGTCCCGGGCACCTTCATTCCAGGACAATACAGTGTCCCGGAATGAAACTGACACAGCCACCCCCCGGGCCAATCTGATGCCCCCAAAAAAGTCTGCCACATCACCGCTTTACTCACTGACAGTATTTGTCCTGGCCAGGAATGCCTGGAGGAGCACAATCCCCTCCCCCTGCTTGTGATTGGAGAAATCATAAATCCCGCCTCTTGTGTCCAATCACTGCGCTGTGATTCGTTACAGCACAAGCTGATTTTTGGGAAGGGAGGGTGTCCCTGAATGGTAGTTTGAAAATGTGGTCACCCTATGTACGGTAGCCTTATATATCACAAAGAATATTT
The DNA here is from genome assembly GCA_029206835.1 of Rana muscosa. NCBI lineage: Eukaryota > Metazoa > Chordata > Amphibia > Anura > Ranidae > Rana > Rana muscosa. Next base: position 369,609,507 of record CM055120.1, on the reverse strand, counting down.
ATTGCTATGACCTTGACGGCCTGCCTCTGTAAATGTTCACATCCACTTGAAAACTGAGAAAAGATATAGAACAATGATCAAGTATCAGACTAGCAAGTCTCTTTTAATTCACACTTTTGGTTTTGTTACAGGGAAAATATATGTAGCTATAATTCTTTATTTTCAACTGCATTTTGTGGGTTTCCGACAGCAGTGATGAGAAAAAAGGAAAGAAAGATGGAAATGTTTTCTCATTTCTTATCTGATTGATTGAAAGTCTCATGCCGCGTACACACGATCGATTTTCTCGACGGTGAAAACACAGTCGAGAAAATCGATGGGAAAAACGAGGGAACGGCTTGGTTCCCTACACACGGCCGTTTTTCCCGACATTTTTTTTCTTGGTCGAGAAAAACTACTGTGTGTGGGCTCCGTGGCAGTGTTTCCCTATGGGAAAACTGCAGCGGAAAAAAATGATGGGAATCACGACGAGAAAAATTAGAGCATGTTCTAATTTTTCTCGTCGTGATTAATGCCGTTTTTTCCCGTCTGGAAAAATGACAAAAAGCCCACACACGGTCGTTTTTCTTGTAAAAAGAAAAAATTAAATTTTTCCCGACGTGAAAAATTATCGTGTGTACGCGGCATTAGGCCTCGTACACACGGCTGAGATTCTCATCAGGAAAAAAACGTTGTTTTTCCTGACGAGAATCTTGACAAGAAACTTGTCCCGGCTGAGTGTACACACGTAAGATTCAAAAGAACCGCCGTTCTTTTGAAAGGCACGAACGCGGTTACGTCATCGACTACGACGAGCGTGCGCTCGTCACATTCGATGCCGTCGCCGCCATCTTGCTACACCCTATGCCTATGCCTAGGAAGCTACCGCGCATGCGTCAAAGTCATTTCGAGCATGCGCAGGTTTCCACGGCGACAGGTAAGTGTACAAACGCTCGGGTTTCTCGTCGAGAAACAGGCCGACGAGATTCTCGACGAGAAAAAAGACCGCAGGTCGTCTTTTTTCTCGTCGGGGAATCTGGCCAGTTTTCTTGACGAGAAAACTGAAACCCGCGTACACACAGCCGGGTTTCTCGTCAAGAAAGCTCTCCCGGCAGTTTTCTTGTCGTTTTTTGCCGAGAAAACCGGTCGTGTGTACGAGGCCTAACTGTGAACGTGATTCCTGTTCAGAATCACATTCACTTCCATCCATCCCAAAATCTAATGTTAAAATTTGCAACCTTGTCATGGCAATCAAACTAATTTTTCAGGATTTCTTAGGAAAGTTGTGTAGTCACTGATAGTATTGTCGAATGTTCTGACAAAGGATCTTCATGGAAATGTTCCCACAGAAGTCTAACAGTGTATGAACAGCTTTAGTTCCCTTATTGTCTGGGGGGCTTTTTTTTTGTTTTTTAAGATGAAAAAACATTAGAGGTGAGGACATGGATCAAATTAGAAGCAGAATAAAAATATTGATGTTGTTTTTATTATGACTGTAGTTTGTATAAGGTTTATGGAGACCTGTTGGATTTGTTTAAATATGTGCTCCCTGTGAATTAAATTGTTACTTACCTGTACCACCATCCATGCAGCCAACCTTCATTCTCTTACAGAAGAAAACTGTCTGTAAAGCCTCGTAGACACGGCCGGGAATCCCATCAGGAAAAAAACGTTGGTTTTCCTGACGGGATTCCTGGCAAGCTTTTCTTGCAAAGCCGTCCATACAGATGGCCATTCAAAAGAACCACCATTCAATGCCGTCGCCGCCATCTTGCTGTAGGGTACGCTACCCTTGTATGCTACCGCGCATGCGTCAAAGTCTTTTTGAGTATGCGCGGGTTTACCTGGGGACAGGTAAGCATACTGATAAACGGTTTTCTCGGCAGAAACACTCTGCAGAGAATCCCGAGAAGCAGGTTCTCTATTTTTCTCGTTGGGATTCCCGGCAGTTTTCTCGCCGAGAAAGCATACACACGCCCGGTTTTCAGGGCAAAAAGCTCTCCCGGCAGCTTTCTTGCCGAGAAAACCATGCGTGTGTACGAGGCTTTAGATCTTCTGCATCCAACACACTGGGGTTCCATCTGTTTGTAGGCAGATTGCCTACTGTATTTAGTTAGCCAGGTCGGCTGCCAATGCTAGGGGGGAAGGATTAATATTTTGCCTTCCCTGGGCAAGTTTGTGGGAGATAGTTTCCTTGGATAACCAAAAGGAGAAACAGCTACAGCAACCAGTTGTTTCGCGTGGTAGCTGGGTAGGGGGTTTGTGCTCTGACTCCCTCCCTAGCTGTCCGTCTCCTCTGGTCACCGGGAGCATACTACGGTTACGAAGATCTAAAGCCTGATCCGTAGGTATAGGAAGGAAAGGGTTAATGAGCAGGCATGGGACCTGCTATGTGCTAGGTGGGACTCGATTCTGTTACTGGGAGGTATGCAAGAAGGTAACAGACTTATGCTGGACTGGTGGAGTGGGCGAAGGCTCTGCACGTTCCTCCTAATGCAAAACATACAACAGCTATAAGTGTGTCGTGACTTGGGACGAGACATCATACAGATGGAGCTCTGTGTATTTTTACTGCTCACAAGTGGCTTATCTCTGAATCAGGGACTGCATTACTGTTCGATTCTTCCCAGTCCTGGGCATTGGTGAGCACACCTTTAGGCAAGGTGTTACCCCACGTGCACAAGCGAAGTAGACCCTGCCCACAACTTGACCCCAAGACATTACTGTGTGCAGTAGCGACACAGTGCACAGAGGATGACCAGGTATCCGACGCACCCTGAAGTGTGTCAGATATAGAAGCTTTCTTAACCAATTTTTCTTTGTAGAAGAGTGAATATCAGTGATATCCACAGGAGGTCAGGATCTGTATTAAAGTTGAAGTTTAGGTATTGTGACAGCAGGAAGGTGGGGTCACCTGGTTGCATCCAGGGGGGTAGATATATTTCGCCCAGATTCAGGCTTTACGCCGACTTATACAACTAGGTGGAGAGTTGTATAAGCCCAGCTGAGGCTAGTGGGCTCATGGATGACTCATACCTCTAGGGAGAGTGTGGGGCGTCGTGCAGACAGGGAGTTGATGAGACCAGCTGAAGCTTGTCAGCTCATTTAGGCCTCTATAAGAACTCCCAGATTCATTAGGTGTTTGCTCATGCCTGGAACCAGACCTGTGTGGACTGTCTAGGGAGAGTGAACCCCTGTGCGGTGAGACAAAGCCTGTGTGGCTATTTGCTTGGACATTTAAAACCAGGGACTTAGGGACTAGGACAGCACTAGGCTGATCCCAGTTGTTAGTTAGGAAACCTGTATGTTTAGTCAGAGGTCAAGTTGACCAGGATTTATTTTGTTTATGTTTCTTTTGCTTTGCTGTGTTTTGTCACTGTAAATAGAAAATAAACCGCACCTTTTTGATTTTGAAAACCACAACCTCCGTTTGCTGGGCCTGTTTTGTGTGGGGAGCCCATCCCGGGGGTCACACACACCCGCTGCCGAGCTAACCCCCTCACAGTTGGTGGAGAACCAGTGGCAGTTTTTTTTAAGCCAGCATGGAGGAGATACTGAAACAGCTGGCTCTAGCAAATGCCAATCAACAGCAGACAAATGCAGGTTTGCAAAGGAGCCTTGCAGCCCAGCAGCAAGCTCATCAACAGAGCCTTGCAGCCCAGCAGCAAGCTCACCAACAGAGTCTGGAAGCTCAGCAACAAGCCCAGCAGCAATCTGAGGCCCGCTTCATAGACCTGTTACAGAAGCAAGAGCAGAGACTACAACAAATGGAAGCAGTAATGCAGCAACGTCCGCAGACCAGTGAGGAAAGCCGTCCCACTAATACCGCGTCCTTTGGGGTGAGTCGTTTATTGACAAAAATGACTGGAGAGGATGATCCAGAGGTATTTTTGACCACATTTGAAAGGACCGCTGAAAGAGAAAAGTGGCCTGAGGAGCAGTGGGCTGGACTGGTGGCTCCTCTGTTAACTGGTGAATCGCAGAAAGCTTACTATGACCTAGAGCCTAACCAAGCAAAAGACTATGTGATGCTAAAAGCTGAAATTTTGGCAAGGCTGGGTGTCACCCAGGCTGTCCGGGCTCAGCGTGTGCATAACTGGACTTTCCAGCTTGGAAAACCCCCCAGGTCTCAAATGTATGATCTCATTCACCTGAGCAGAAAGTGGCTACAGCCAGAGACTTTGTCCGCACCAAAGATTGTGGAACGTGTTGTAATGGATCGGTTTTTGAGAGCTCTTCCTACTGCCATCCAAAAGTGGGTAAGCCATGGAGACCCAGAGACGGCCGATGGTCTTGTGGATCGTGTGGAGAAATACTTGGCTACAGAGAACCTGACGGCCTCTTCCAGAGACACTCGGACTTTCCACCCTAAGACCAGACCATCCCCAGGGGCGGATAAGAGGATTCCAAGGGGTGAGGGTGGAGAGAGTGAGAGGGTGGGAGCTCTACCCCAAGTTTGGCGAGAACAGCCTGGGAAATCAGCGGCTCAAGAGGCGGCAAGAAGGATCGTTTTCTACCGCTGCCGGCAAGCGGGACATATTGCAGCCAATTGCCCGGTTGTGGAGGAACCCATGCAGTGTGACTTTCTGACGGGCAGACGTCAGTCGCTGTGTGCGACAGTCGCATGCACTGCCATTCGAGGAACTGAGAAACATTTATGCAAAATGTGTGTTAATGGTAGAAATGTTGTGGTATTGCTGGATTCAGGTAGCCTTGTGACCCTGATAAAGGCTGAATTAGTTAAAACAGAGGTCTCTGGGAATAGCAAGGTAGCTGTTATTTGTGTGCATGGGGACACCCGAGAGTATCCAGTGACTACAGTGTGTTTCGAGACCCCCAAAGGTACCCTCTCTCATCCAGTGGGGTTAGTATCTCAATTACCGCATGATGCCATTGTGGGAAGGGATTTTCCGAAGTTCTGGGAACTGTGGGATGATCCTGAGCCCCCCACTGGTGCCCCTATGTACCAGGAATGTGATAGCCAGAACTCCTCTGAGAGTGGTGAGGACTCTCCAGAATTTCCCTTGTCAGTATTGGCAGGGGAGACTCAAGAAACTGGAGAGGAGCCCACCTCCTCAGACGAAAACCTACCGTCTGTGGAGTTTTCTGATCTGGAGGTTCACAGGGAAAATTTTGCCACAGAACAGTTAAAAGACCCCGCCCTAATAAAGGCACGGGAAAACGTAGTGGAAATAGATGGCGAGTTAGTGAACCCAGATAATACCTGCACTTACCCATACTTCAGCGTAGAGAAGGACCTACTGTATCGGGTGGCAAAAAGGGCAGAAGAAACCGTTGAGCAGCTTGTGGTGCCCAAACCTTACAGGAAGTTGGTGTTGGAGTTGGCCCATGGGCACATTCTTGGAGGTCATCTGGGGACAGAGAAAACCCGAGAGAGGGTATTACAGAGATTCTATTGGCCTGGGGTGATGAAGGACATAGAAAATTATTGTTCCTCCTGCCCTGTGTGTCAGAGGTCGGCCCCGATGCCACATTTCCGTAGCCCGCTGGTCCCTCTACCCATCATTGAGGTCCCGTTTGAGAGAATCGCAATGGATTTGGTAGGTCCTATAATCAAGTCCGCTAGGGGGCACCAGTACATATTGGTTATAATGGACTATGCCACCCGTTATCCAGAAGCGATCCCTCTCAGAAATACCTCGGCCAAAACCATAGCCAAAGAGCTATCTCTTGTTTTTAGCCGGGTGGGTATTTGTAAAGAACTGCTTACGGACCAAGGTACACCCTTTATGTCCCGGGTTATGAAAGAGCTGTGTAAATTGTTCAAAGTGACGCAATTGCGTACATCTGTGTATCACCCCCAAACCGATGGGCTGGTTGAAAGATTCAACAAAACCCTAAAACAAATGTTGAAGAAAGTGGTGGATAGAGATGGAAGGGATTGGGACTGTCTACTTCCTTATTTGATGTTTACTATTAGGGAGGTGCCCCAATCCTCTACGGGATTCTCCCCCTTTGAGTTACTGTATGGGAGACACCCAAGAGGGCTGTTGGATATTGCCAAGGAAACTTGGGAAAGTGAGAGTTCTCCCCACAGGAGTGTGATTGAGCATGTCGCCCTGATGCAAGATCGAATTGCACAGGTAATGCCCATCGTGAAGGAACATTTGGCCCAAGCGCAGTTGGCACAGCAGAGAGTGTACAACCGTGGAGCCAAGACCCGTACCTTTTCCCCGGGGGATAGGATATTGGTACTTGTCCCTACGGTTGAAAGTAAATTCCTTGCCAAATGGCAAGGCCCCTACGAGATAATGGAAAAAGTGAGCGAAGTGAATTACAAGGTCAGACAACCAGGAAGGCGAAAGCCCGAACAGATCTATCACGTTAATCTGTTGAAAGCCTGGAGGGATAGAGAGTCCCTAGTCGCAGACACTTGGTCACCAGCTCAAACTGGTTGCGTGATTCCTGATGTTGGAATAGCAGCCACCTTGTCACAACCCCAACAACAGGAGGTTAAGGAGTTTGTGCTTCGCAACAAGGAGGTATTCTCTGAGCTGCCGGGACAAACATCTGGGGTAGAGCATGACGTCATTACCCCGCCCGGTGAAAGGGTGAAGTTAAAACCCTATCGGATCCCAGAGGCCCGACGGGAGGCAATACGGGAGGAAGTACAGAAAATGCTGAACTTAGGGGTGATAGAGGAGTCCCAAAGTGATTGGTCTAGTCCCATTGTGTTGGTGCCTAAACCGGATGGGAGCTGGCGATTTTGTAACGATTTTCGTCAGTTGAACAAAGTTACAAAATTTGACACCTACCCCATGCCACGTATAGATGAGTTGATCGACCGGCTGGGAACAGCCCGATACATGACGACTCTTGACCTCACAAAAGGGTATTGGCAAATCCCCCTGGCCAAGTCGGCCAAAGAGAAAACCGCATTTGTAACCCCAGACGGGGCGTTCCAATATAAAAGAATGCCGTTCGGGTTACAGAATGCGCCGGCCACATTCCAGCGGAAAATGGACCAGATGCTGAGGCCCCATCGGAAGTATGCTGCGGCTTACCTGGATGACGTAATTGTCCATAGCACAGATTGGGCCTCACATCTGCCAAAAGTGCAAGCAGTCCTGGACTCTGTTCGGGAAGCGGGGTTTACGGCTAACCCCAAGAAGTGTACCATTGGGCAGGAGGAGGCCAAATATCTTGGGTACACCATTGGGAGGGGAGTAATAAAACCCCAACTCAACAAAGTCGAGGCCATCCAGAGTTGGCCACGTCCCAACAGCAAGAAGCAGGTACGAGCCTTTCTGGGAATCGCTGGGTATTATCGGCGATTCATTCCCCACTTTGCTTCTAAGGCTGTGCCCCTAACCAACCTGACGAAGGGGAAAGGGTCGGTCATGATTAAATGGACCCCCGAGGCTGAGGCAGCTTTCCAATTCTTGAAACAAGCCTTATGTAGCCAGCCAGTGTTGTACTCACCCGACTTCTCTAAAGACTTTGTCGTACAAAGTGATGCGTCAGATGTGGGGTTAGGAGCAGTATTGTCCCAGGTCTGGAACGGGGAAGAGCACCCAGTCATTTACCTCAGCAGTAAGTTGAAGTCCCATGAGGTAAATTACGCCACCGTTGAAAAGGAGTGTTTAGCGGTGAAGTGGGCTCTAGATTCCCTTCGGTACTACCTGCTAGGTAGGCACTTTGACATGGTTACGGATCACGCTCCGTTAAAGTGGATGGCTCAAAACAAGGAAACAAATAGAAGAGTGAATAGGTGGTTCCTGGCCCTCCAGGAATTCAACTTCACAGTAAAGCATCGCCCTGGCGTTCAAATGGGGAATGTGGATGCTTTGTCTCGAGTACATGAATGCCTGATTGCTGGTGTTCCAACCCCGAGGTTAAAACAAGAGGGGGGGGGGTATGTGACAGCAGGAAGGTGGGGTCACCTGGTTGCATCCAGGGGGGTAGATATATTTCGCCCAGATTCAGGCTTTACGCCGACTTATACAACTAGGTGGAGAGTTGTATAAGCCCAGCTGAGGCTAGTGGGCTCATGGATGACTCATACCTCTAGGGAGAGTGTGGGGCGTCGTGCAGACAGGGAGTTGATGAGACCAGCTGAAGCTTGTCAGCTCATTTAGGCCTCTATAAGAACTCCCAGATTCATTAGGTGTTTGCTCATGCCTGGAACCAGACCTGTGTGGACTGTCTAGGGAGAGTGAACCCCTGTGCGGTGAGACAAAGCCTGTGTGGCTATTTGCTTGGACATTTAAAACCAGGGACTTAGGGACTAGGACAGCACTAGGCTGATCCCAGTTGTTAGTTAGGAAACCTGTATGTTTAGTCAGAGGTCAAGTTGACCAGGATTTATTTTGTTTATGTTTCTTTTGCTTTGCTGTGTTTTGTCACTGTAAATAGAAAATAAACCGCACCTTTTTGATTTTGAAAACCACAACCTCCGTTTGCTGGGCCTGTTTTGTGTGGGGAGCCCATCCCGGGGGTCACACACACCCGCTGCCGAGCTAACCCCCTCACAGTATGGACTTTTTTTGCATATTTACATTGGTCCAGCTTGAAACAGTGTAACTATGTATGTGCCATGCTTGGCTAAACCCTGCGAAAGTTGGAAATCGTTGTTCTGAGTTTTCTGCAAAAGGGCTGCCCTACTGTTTACTGAACACAGGAAGTCGCTTGCTCAGCACAGGTACCATTCAGATATCACTATGCATTTTCTCAATTAACACAAAGAATTCTCTGATTGCATGATTGGATATTGTGACATCACTTTCTCTCGTCCAATCAGAGAATGCTTTGTATTCATTGAGAAAATGCAAAGTGTTCTCTGAATGGTGCTCATGCCGAGCAAGCAAGCTCCGGTGTTTACTAAGCAGAAGGGTAGGCACTCGGCACAGAACCCAGATACTAGTGGCAATCACTGTAGCAGTGACTACTACATACATTTTCAGCTTCCACGGGACACCAGAGGTATGGCACATACATACTTACATGCTCCAAGCTGGACTAATGTAACTACACAAAATAGTCCATACCTAAACTTCTGCTTTAATTATTTTTTATACAGGGAGCAGTTATTAAAAAGATAATCTAGTGACTGAATCTCTAAAAACTGCCAAATACATAGTTTAACTGCATAATTTTGACTGTTTTACCTGTAGCGCCCCTTTACTTTTCAGGGGTGCTATGTGCTTAAATTTAGGGGTTGGTCTGAGCTCGTAGCCTGGCTCAGACCACTTTGATTTGTTAGTACTCGCTTCTGCCTATGTGATGTAACCTGATGTGCAGTTCCCTGTGGCCTGTAGGTGGCATTGCCATATCAGGTCAGGGTTGAACCGTGGGTGGCATTGCTATGCCTTAGGGTGTCCTCCCTCGGCAGCGGTATGGTGAGCGTGGTTGGCCTGCTGTGCATGCCGGGAGAGGATACATAAGGGGCAGACTCCATTCTTTTGGGTGAAAAGTCGGAAGTCTGGAGTGTGAGCGGTTCGCACTACCCGGCCCTCCAGGCCAGGGGTGTGCGCGTGCATCAGTCTTAGGCACCTTTAGCCTGGGGCTGCAACTCCACCAGTAGGCCCAGCACCTTTAGCTGGGGCCTATCTCCAAAAGAAGAATCCCAGGGTGCCCGGGAAAGGGTGGACCCGCTCTAAGAAGAGGAGACCGGGGGAGGACCTTTCTGATGGACCGGTGAGAGTTCACGGTGAAAAAAAGGCCTGGTTACCTTCTGGAGGGATTCAAAGATCCATCACAGGCCTTGCAACGTGCTATCGATGGCACCTGTCCTTGTGTTGCAATAGCTGAGGATTTTGGGACTTAAGATTCTGTGGCAGAGGATCTCCCGATCGTATCTCTAGGAAACCTAAAGTGAACGCTCCAGCATCACTCCGGCTGCTAGGATCCGCTCTTACAGGGGACTATCCGGGTGAGCTAAACCTACTCGGGATCGAGTAGCGACTATCGTACCTGTTTGTGCCTGGACCTATCTCCCAAACCTTACTGTCCTTTCTCTCATCCACCTTTCCTGTCTGCTGAACTTGAACTTGCTTGTAAAATAAACTCAGTGTTGGAGTTAAAGTGGTGTGGATATTGGCCTTCCTGGTGAAAAATAGTCTAGAAGACGAGAACCAGTCTGCTGGGATACCTTGCTGCAGGACCCAAAATTGTTAACACCGCTCAACCTCCTCAAACAGGAGGGTACGGGCATATAGCGTGGTGTGCCTTGACCTGCAAGTGAGCCAAAGGCAGGAAAAAGGTCCGTGTGCTACATACCTATCATATGATTTGTAATTTTGGCAGATGACCTTGTTCAGCAATACAGCTTCCTATGTCTTCACACCTTCTAGCCCACCACATCTGTTCTGCACATTAGATAACGAATCACCATCATCACTTCTGTCCAGCCAGCATGGAAGTAGTTCAAGGAGTAGTAAAGCTGAACAAGGAAGTTCAAGCTTCCCCAAGATGACTGCCAAAGTCCACCATCTAGATGGGTTTTGTTCATGCTTTGGCTGGAAAAAGATTACCTTAGCGATCACAAGATCACTACTGCTGCCAGTGGGGAATAGCAGTTGGGGAGAAAGTCAGTTATGTAGGTGGGATTACAAAGAGTGCAGCAAAGTGTGAGACATGGTGGTATGCGACTATGACTCACGAGGGCCAAAATCTTTTTACTCTAAACTTTTTTCTCTAGATCTCCTCCTGAATGCTATGAGAACCCCTGAATCTTTCTGTGTTCAGTATGCAAACAGAAACTCAAGTCAGATCTCTGATATGAAACCCCAGCACTGTGCATGCTTAAATGTAAATCAAAAAGGTTTGTGCACTGCATTAAGCTATATGGAGGGGGGCATGCTAGGGCTCTGACTTGCAGCCAAAGGTCGGTCTTTGCATACTGAGCCAGACTGGCTCCCAAAAGTTAGTGATATATCTCTTGATCCAGTCCACTCTTCAGGCCCCATTTAAACCTGGGTGTTTTGTAGTTCAAAAATATGAAATGCTCAACATCCAAAATTCCATGGTCTTCAGGTGTGCCTGTAGTGTTGCTTGAAACTTAAAAAATTGCAGGTCCTTTTTTTTGAGCTACAAGCTTTAAAGTAGAAGTCTGGTCAAAACCTAACTACCGTATATATTCGAGTATAAGCCGAGATTTTCAGCCCTTTTTTTGGGGCTGAAAGTCCCCCCCTCGGCTTATACTCGAGTCATCGAAATTTTTACATTGTAAATATTACCTGTAAAGAAGTTGGGGCTGCGGCGTCCATCGTTCAAATTCCGCGGTCTCTTCCTGTTCCTTCCGTGATAGGCGAATCTCATCAGACACTCTCCGCCTATCACGAACGTTCTCTCATCCTCAGTTTTCCAGCAGACGTCTGTGATTGGCGGAACACCCAACACAGTGTCTGCTGGGAAAACTGAGGATGAGAGAATGATCGTGATAGGCGGAGAGTGTCTGCTGAGAATCGCCTATCAAGGAAGGAACAGGAAGAGACCGTGGAATTTGAACGATGGACGCCGCAGAATTTGAACGATGGACGCCGCAGCCGCAACTTCTTTACAGGTAATATTTACAATGTAAAATAGGGAACAGCGAGCTAGGGAACAGTGGGGCATCGGCTTATACTCGAGTCAGTAAGGTTTCCCAGTTTTTTTGGCAACATTAGGTACCTCGGGTTATACTCGAGTCGGCTTATACTCGAGTATATACGGTAAAGCTAAATCCTATTCCCAACCCCTTTCTAAGCCCTACACTGTAAAGAAAAGATGTGTTTACTTACCTAATCTAAGGGCACTCTGATCCGGTCACAGTAGTTCCTCAGGGCTTCAGGGGTGAGGAGAAAGCAGCGACAATGGCTGCAGACTCTAAGTGGTGACGTCACCCATATAATTTCTATGGGGTAACTATTGTCCGCTGTCCCTCTTCCACACTGAAGCTGGCGATGGGACCCAGTCATGTGATCAGACAAGAGCGCCCTTAGCTTAGAATGGGATTGGGAGTAAGTTTAAGCTTAGTTAGGCTTTGACCGGACTTCTACTTTTAAACATTTTTTAAACAGGTTTAAATTTAACAGGTTTCTATTGGCTAACAATAATGTTAAAAAATGCTGAAACCCCAGATGCTGGCAAAAATGAGAAAAACATGCAAATATGCTCAGCTCAAGTGCGAATGCAGCCTCAAGTCTGTGATCTTGCTTCACAAGCTGTGTGACAAATTTGCTTTAGATCTAAAGCTAAACCCTCACCCATACTGCCTACCAGTAAACAGGACATGCTTTTTCAGGCTAGAGACACACATTGCTTCTCCCAGATTGGCCTTTGGTTCATTCCATATCTGCAGAGGAGAAGCATCACCTAATAGTGCTGAATATAACTTGATTATTTTAAACTTGAATCTCTAAACAAAATCAAATGTAAATATATGTTGGGATTCATTTCATTTCTGTTACAGAAAATACGTGTATAGCACCCATTTCAATACTAAACTAAGCCTAATTTGCATTATGCATGCAGCTTTTGCATAGTTATACTCAGACACAGCAATCCTGATTTAAAATACTATCTTAATATCCACAGTGCAAATCTCTTGATTATACTTGGCACCGTCTTGATTCATTGGATGCATTAATTCACTGGGATTAATTTCCTGACAATTGTCAAGTGAAAACCATAATTCTAAATTGTCTCCAACTGGGATGGGCTAAATGACTCCTTATCGAGGGGAGCCTAGCCGGAGTTTTAACTTTTATCAGCAGTATAAAATGCTACAGTCATTCATCGTAAAAATCTTTGAATTTATTAAACGCTAGGGTACATCTGAAAAAGAACAATTGTAGCTTGTCAGGCTTTACATTTTAGAATGGAACCAGTCAAAAAAAAAATTATTATACATACAGTGCCTTGAAAAAGTATTCATACCCCTTGAAATGTTCCACATTTTGTCAGGATACAACCAAAAACGTAAATGTATTCTATTAGGATTTTATGTGACAGACCAACACAAAGTGGCACATAATTGTGAAGCGGAAGGAACATGATGAATGGTTTTCAAAACTTTATATTAATAAGTATCTAAAAAGTGTGGCGTGCATTTATATTCAGCCCCCCTGAGTCAATACTTTGTAGAACCACCTTTCGCATACAATTACAGCTGCAAGTCTTTTTGGGGATGTCTCTACCAGATTTGCACATCTAGAGACTGAAATGTTTGCCCCTTCTTCTTTGCCAAATAGCTCAAACTCTGTCAGATTAGATGGAGAACGTCTGTGAACAGCAATTTTCAAGTCTTTCCACAGATTCTCAATTGGATATAGTTCTGGACTTTGACTGGGCCATTCTAACACATGAATATGCTTTGAGCTAAACCATTCCATTGTAGCTCTGGCTGTATGTTTAGGGTCGTTGTCCTGCTGGAAGGTGAACCTGCGCCCCAGTCTCAAGTCTTTTGCAGACTCTAATGCCCTGTACACACGGTCAGTTTTTCCAATGAAAAAAGTCCGATGGACTTTTTTCATCGGAAAAAACGATCGTGTGTGGGCCCCATCTGACTTTTTTCCATCAGTGTTAAAAAATAGAACATGTTTTAAATTTTTCTAATGGAAAAAAAACCGATAGGAAATTCTGATCGTCTGTGTGGAACTCCAACGGAGAAAAAACCCACGCATGCTCAGAATCAAATTGACGCATGCTCAGAAGCATTGAACTTCATTTTTCTGTGTTTTACGTCACAGCGTTTTGGACGGTCGGAATTTTGTCCGATGGTGTGTAGGCAAGACTGATGAAAGTCAGCTTCATCAGAATTCCGATGGAAAATTTCATTGGAAATCCGATCGTGTGTACAGGGCATTACAGGTTTTCTTCTAAAATTGCCCTGTATTTGGCTCCATCCATCTTCCTATGAACTCTGACCAGCTTCCATGTCCCTGCTAAAGAAAAGCATCCCCACAACATGATGCTGCAACCACCATGTTTGACAGTGGGGATGGTGTGTTCAGGGTGATGTGCAGTGTTAGTTTTCCGCCACACATAGCATTTTGCTTTTAGGCCAAAATGTAAAATTTTGGTCTCATCTGACCAGAGCACCTTCTTCCACATGTTTGCTGTGTCCCCCACATAGCTTCTCGCAAACTGCAAACAGGACTTCTTGTGGTTTTCTTTCAACAATGGCTTTCTTTTTGCCACTCTTCCATGAAGGCGAGATTTGTGGAGTAACGACTAATAGTTGTCCTGTGGACAGATTCTCCTACCTGAGCTGTTGATCTCTGCAGCTCCTCCAGAGTTACCATGGGCCTCTTTAGGTGGACGGCCATGTCTTGGTAGGTTTGCAGTTGAGACATACTCTTTCCATTCCTGGATGATGGATTGAACAGTGCTCCCTGAGATGTTAAAAGATTGGATTTTTTTTTATATAACCCAACCCTGCTTTAAACTTCTCCACAACTTTAGTCATGACCTGTCTGGTGTGCTGTTTGTTCACTAAGATTCTTTAACAAACCTCTGAGGGCTTCACAGGACAGCTGTATTTATACTGAGATTAAATTACACACAGGTGGACTCTATTTACTAATTAGGTGACTTCTGAAGGCAATTGGTTCCACTAGATTTTAGTTAGGAGTTTCAGAGTGAAGGTGGCTGAATACAAATGCACGCCACAATTCTCACATATTTATTTGTAAATAAAATTGAACACCATTTATCATTTTCCTTCCACTTCACAATTATCTGCCACTTTGTGTTTGTCTATCACATAAAATCCCAATAAAATACATTTATGTTTTTGGTTGTAACATGACAAAATGTGGAAAATTTCAAGGCACTAAAATATGTATATTTTAGAGTGGTGAAATATTAAAACGAATGTTAGATTCTAATGGCTGTCTGTGTCCTATTAGGAAGATTTCCCTTTACTTCTAGGCCCAGTGCCGCATCTGTCCCCCTTGCGCCTCCACACTAAAAACCGAGTGTTCGAACACCACCAATCACTCGGTTTTCAAAGCTCCGTGAGTAGAGAGCTGTAGACTGTCAATCAGCATCTCTCTGCTTTTCTCCCTCCTCACTCACTGGAGTGCTGAGCTGTGGAGGAGCGGAGCGGCCATCTCAGCGGCTCGCTGAGAGGCTGAGACAGATGTCATTCCAGGCACCTGGCGGATCCAGACCCTGTGGTCAGGATGACGCGGTGCCTGGACTCCATAGCTGTCACAGAGGTTGTAGAAGCCTGATTGGACACCGCAACTCCTATGACCTCTGGCAGCCATCTTGGTGTGGGACTCCAGGTAGAGTGCCTGCACCATTCGAGCACACCCTGGGTTGAGTGGTAGGTGAGGGAAAGAGACCCTGGTTGTTAGGGAGACTGAATAGCTCAGGGAGAGGTTCCTGTTCGAGTAGGGTCAGTTTAGGAACACCGCCTGTGTACAGTGTACATGCCAGTACCTGGACCAGTGAAGTGGGGCTCCCCTCAGCACCATAGAGTGCCATCTCAACACCCTGCATAGAGCCACCCCTCCAGGGGAAGCCGTCTTCGAATAAAGCAGGCTTAAGCCTGGTGCCATTGTACAACTACCAACTGCTATCTTGCAATGCTGTACAATCAGCAGCTGCTCTACGGCAAAACTGTATAAATACCCACTACCCTATTGCCGAAATATAAGTGCCTATGGTAACTGCCTCTATTAATCATTGCTAACTTAAATACAATATGCAAGATAAAAGACAACATCAAGGACTGTGTGTAATCTGCCTCAGTCTGGGTACTCCAGCCCTAGGCTCTGCCTACAAGCTGGCAATTTACAGTGGTTGTAAACCTCAGACATGAAATATGAACCTCTATAGCAGGGGTTTCAAACTGGTGGCCCTCCAGCTGTTGCAGAACTACAAGTCACATCATGCCTCTGCCTGAGGAAGTCAAGATTGTAATTGTCAGCCTTGCAATGCCTCATTTGACTCGTAGTTTTGCAACAGCTGGAGGGACGCAAGTTTGAGACCCCTTCTCTATAGTGTGTACTTGTCTCAATTAGGAGAGCTAAGTATCATTATTGTCTGCTGCTTTGTTCCTCTGCTATCAGCATGAATCACTTCTGTCAAGTTTTCCTGACACCAAGAGAAAAATGGTGACAGGGGAGGGACCTCCAGCTGATTGACAGCCTCAGCTCTGTTCCTGTGTGCTGTGTGGAGGGGGGTGTGTCCCTTACCTCCAATCAGCTATCAGAGCTCTCCTTACTGAGCTCTACAGAGTGTAAATTCAGCTCTCTGCCCACTTTTTTACTTAACTCTCAGACAACCTTTATAATCCTGGACTTTGAACAGATGTAGAGAAGAGAAGCCTGCAGATAAACAAGTACAAATGTCACTGCCCCCACCTATGACTGGTCTTCACAGCAAGGAGCACTGGACGGGCTGACGCATGTAAATAAAAAACACAGAATGTCCAAGCTCAACTTACCAACCAATCAGCAACCAACCAAATTCACCTGTCTAAGGTGATGCGTGCAACTAAACCCCTGTTTTTAAACGCACCGTTATACAGGTGAATTCGGTTGGTTGCTGATTGGTTGGTAAGTTGAGCTTGGACATTCTGTGTTTTTTGTTTACATGCGTCAGCCCGTCCAGTGCTCCTTGCTGTGAAGACCAGTCATAGGTGGGGGCAGTGACATTTGTTTTTTGTCTTGTCGTCATTGTGGTCAGGCAACGCACTAGCACCTTTGCTTCTATGTGCTGGGTGTTTAGTGTGCTCCTGCCCCTTTAAGGAGGGTGGGCTCCCTCCAGTCATCTGCCCTTTATCTATCCATCAGCATACATGTGCTTCCACTGAGGAGACCTTACATTTTAGAGTTAGGACTGCAGCACACAGAGAGCCGTGACAAGGCCTGCAGCTTACACATGCATTTGCAAATGCGTGCAACTAAACCCCTGTTTTTAAACGCACCGTTAGACAGGTGAATTTGGTTGGTTGCTGATTGGTTGGTAAGTTGAGCTTGGACATTCTGTGTTTTTTGTTTAGATAAACAAGTACAACTTATATAGGAGGATTTGTTTCACCTCTGTGTATAATCTGAGGCCAGTCATTTCACCAGTCATATGTAAGGGTTTACATCCACTTTAACTGCAAAATTTCTCTCGTTCTGCTCTGTGGGCTTAACAAGAGAGATTTATTGATTATCAAGATTTATTGATAAACAGCATGGATGGAGGAATCTCTCCTGATGGTTTTTGTATTATGATAGATGACACAACCGCGGCTCTCTGAATATCTGAGCAGTGGCTGCATCTGACTGGATACTGCTGCTTTTCGCCTAATGATTTTGCATCTGGGTCCTTTAATTTTCAGACTGTAGGATTTTGGGTGGGAGTGTTCAAGCAGGGGCACACATGGCTCGAAATTCAGCTGGTTCAACATGAACTGGTCAAAATTCACTCCTTGTATGGCCAGCTTAAAACAATTCTAAACCCAAAAGCCAAAGTTTGATATATTGCAGCTGATTATTAAACATTATAGTTGCATAAATGAAAAATGTTAAGCTTTTTTTGACTGTATTTTTACCTGGTGATCTGGCCAGTAAGTCTATTTTTTTAACTTCCTTTAACAAACAAAGCTATCCAGAAAAAGTGGTAGTTAGAGGATTGACACAAACGATTTAACACCGACGTTTATTTTTTACAATGGTCGTTTCTGTAAAAACTTTTTCCAAAAAGGAAAAAAGAAACTGCTAGTCTAACTGCTTAAAAAAAGTTAATTGGAGTTTGAATTCAATATGTTAGTTTAAGTCCATCTAAATCTGCAAGTACATCTAACACTACCCTCTCCCCAGACTGACAATGCTGCTCTCTAAAGGTGGCTTTGTTGTTCCTCCATAGAGTGGAGACACCCTAAGGCCTCATGCACACTGGGCATAAAAAAATGCTGCTTTAATGGGTGCTTGACTTTTTTATCAGCCTCTAAACACCCCTCTATACTAGCCTATGTGGCCACGCACATATTGGCATTTACAGCAGATGTATTAGAAGAGGAGCATTTAGAGAATGGAAGAAAAAAAATAGAACTTGTGCATTCAAGATAGGAGCGATTGAGCAGAAAAAAAATACTTGGAGCGCCTAAGCATGTGTAAACATGCCTAAATGCACTTGGACCTTCATTCTTTTTAATGGCCAAAAAATAATGAATATTCTGGCCAATGGAATGAATGAATGCCACTTGACGCGCCTAAATGTAACTAAACGTGTTTGCAAAAGGCATTGAGAGGAGTTGGGCAAACACCCACTGTGCATGAGACCTTAGACAAGAAATATTTTTACTAAGTTAAAATAAAGAAGAGAAAGCCTAAAAAAAAGCTAATGTAGCCACCACAACTAAGGATTGGTGAACTGCAATATATGAAACTTTTGTTTTGGTTTTAATACTTTTTTAAATTCGTAGTTCAAATGTGTAGCTGACATTTCACATTAGCAGCAAACAGTTAAAGCGGAGTTCCACCCAATTTTTTTACTTTTTTTTATTCCACTCCTCACCCCCTTACATGCCACATTTGGCATGTAATTTTTTTTGGGGGGGGAGTCGGGGCTTCAGTAGGAGTGGGACTTCCTGTCCCACTTCCTCCTTCCGCCCTGGAGTCGCCTAGGCGATACGTCATATCGCCTTGTGGCGGCTCCTCCCTGTAGGCGATCACCTGGGACGTGACAGGTCCCAGGCGATCGCCTGTCCACTCACAGAGCGCTGCGCCGTTCGCGCATGCGCAGTGAGTGCCCGGCCGTGAAGCCAAAAGCTGTCACGGCCGGGTGCCCACACTGTGAATGGACGCGCCGGCGGGGGAGGGGGGAGAGGAGCGGAGCTCCAGGCGGCGCGTCGCTGGACAGTGGAGCAGGTAAGTGTATGTTTATTAAAAGCCAGCAGCTACACTTTTTGTAGCTGCTGACTTTTAATAAACATAAAAAAAGGGTGGAACTTTAAAGAAGAAAAATTCCATGTCCTAGTAAATTTGAGAAAATTTTGGGACAGTGGACCAGACTTACTGATACCGGAGTATTCCTTGATCCGTGAGTTGGACTCAGGACGTATGGGCAGTGTAGTGGGGTTTACTAGGTTTCAGTGAGGCTTAGAAACCTTATTTCTATGCAATAACTAAGTAATGAGACTTTTGTCTACAAGTTTCTAAGGTGCATTACTATATGTGCAAGTGCTTAGTCATTTCAGTTTTTGTTTAGTTTCGAACTGTTTGATATTCTCTATAGTTTGGGAAATAGTAAAAGAATTAATCTTTTACAATAATCTGCAAAATATAATTTATTTTTTATATTGTCAGAAATGATATTGATGAGTTATTGGTACACTTTTACTGAATATTATCTCGACTATGAATAAAACAGTATTATTAAAACCTCTAAAAGTCCCAGAGTCCGATATAGTACTGTAGCAGTGCTACCCTCAAACACCCGTTTGAAAGACTTCTCTATGTAATCCACATAGGAAAAAATAATGGTGCAGAGGAAGATAGATGTGTTTGATCAACAGTCTTTACACAGTGCTCCTTTCACCAAGGGATAATCACAGCGTGGGGGGATATATTCCCCTTTTTGGGGATGCACTCACCAAATGCAAAAATCAGATCAGCATGAAATCATCATAAACATCTGCCATAGTATTGCACTCTCCACCAATTGCTCTTGCTTGTTAACATGGTCCGCAATCACATGTGAGGAAAAAAAGGTCTATATAGAGCAGTACCGTTTAAAAAGTTTATTGAAACCCACAGTACCCCTTATACAGATATGCGTACCCCAAAATAAAAGCTCTCAAGCAAAAAATTCAAATGGTACTTTGAATGTGATCGCTCTGGTCACCATAACATTGAAGCCGCCCGGGTTACCAGTTAGTTTGCAGACTTCCTTGTTCCTGGTTCATGGAGTGCTCACATCACTTCCGGTCGTTCGATAGGAGTCACGTCTTGAAGCGTTTAGTCATTGGCTGACTTCGTCTGAGGGCCTTCGACTATACTATGTTTCTAATGTATTCATTGTGTTGTAAATATTAATAAAACACAGTTTAAAAATAAATAAAAAAATCCTCCAAAATATTAAAAGAAACAAATAAAAAGGTGCCTTGTCTTACCTCTAGCACAGGGGGCTCCAAACATTCTAAATAAAGGGCCAGTTTACTGCACTTTAGACCTTAGGGGGGCCAGACTGTGGCCCGTGGGAGTAGAAAATGCATACCTCCCAACTTTTTGAGATGGGAATGAGGGACACCTGACAGCAAAAGTATGCAGGCATAGGACACACCCCTTGCCACATCCCCTTAAAGGAGAATTGTACAAAAAAAACAAGATTGGTTAAACCCACAAGTGCTTTTTTTTTACCACTACTATTCCTTTATATTGGCTTTTGGAATTTACAAATGCAGCAATTTAGATATCAGATGAAAGGTTTAGCGCTGGAAAACACTTTTTTGATAGATAAAAAGTGCATTTTATATACATCTATATAGATCAGACCAAAATGAGGGACGAATGAGGAGGAATGAGGGACAGAGGGACATTGCTCAAAATCAGGGACATTTGGGAGCTATGGCAAATGGTATCGGTGAAAAGAATAATGCCCCATCAATGGTGTCAGTGAGAAGAATAATGTCCTATCTTTGGTGCTAGTGAAGGAATAGTGCTTCATCGTTGGTGTCAGTGGATAAATAGTTCCTCATCGATGGTGTCAGTGAGAGGAATAATGTCCCATCTTTGGTGTTTTTTTTTGTTTAATATATTTTTATTGAAGAAAAAATATAGATACATCAATAAAGTAAAATACAAGAACAATAGTTTGTAAGGTTAGCTTATCAATAGAGTCAAACAAGGTCACAGCGATGACATTTTAAGCAACCCAAGTTTAGTAAAGTATACAACAAATTAAAAGTCGAAATAGAAAAGAGGGGGAGAAGGGGGAGAGAAAAGAAAGACAGGGAAAGGAGTGGAAAGAGGTGGAGGTTTTGGGGAAAAGGGATTAGGTGGGGAGGCTGGCACATTCGGCACTATCAATGAACACATTGCTATGGCACATAAGAGAACAACTCCTTAAAGGGAGGTTAAATCCTCCCCCTACAATACAAGTAAGACAATGGGAGTAGCAGCAAAATTAACTAGGAAGCAAGGGTAGCTGTAGTGGTTGTTAGAAGGATGTCTTTGTAAGATTGTGTAGAAAGGAAGGAGGACCATGGGGCCCAGGTTGAGGTATATAGTTTAGTGGTATCTCTTGCGATGTGGGTGAGTTCTTCCATGAGACTTACTTCAGAAACCTTTTGTAGCCAGGACTTTATGGTTGGAGTTGTAGGTTTCCCCCAGAGCGTAGGGATGATAGCTTTAGCTGTATTAAGAAGGTGTGGAATGAGCGAGCGCTTGTATTTACCCACGGGCCTTGAAGTAGCGTGAAAGAGGACTATCCACGGGTCCAAAGGTAATTTAACTTCGGTGACCTGGTGAATCAGGTCTATCACTTCGGACCAGTAAGGACGAATGAGGGGACAAAACCACCATATGTGAGCGTGAGTGGCTTCCTGCCCACAGTTTCTCCAGAACAGCGGAGAATTAACAGGGAACATGCGGTGAAGTTTGACAGGCGTATGGTGCCATCTAGTGAGGAGTTTAAAGTTGGATTCAGCCATGGAGGAGGCCAATGAGGAGAAATGAGTGAGTTGGAGAACCTTATCTTTTTCTTTGTCCGTGATGACAGCACCCAGGTCGGTTTCCCATCTGGTCAGATAGTTTGGATATTTAGGGCTTTGCAATTCAATAAGCGCTTTGTAAAACTGGGAGATACAGTGTATAGGGGTGTCTTTATGAAGAAATATATGTTCAATACCATTGAGATCTTGGAGTCCCCTCAGTGGTTGGGGGAGAGATTTAAGAAAACAGTTCAATTGGTTATGTCTCCATTTGTCCATAAATGTGATTGGTCCATGGCCTATAATTTCAGACAAGGGTTTAAGAGCATTGGGGGAAAGGATATGATGTAAGAGAAGAGGGCCTCCTGGTGACCAGGATTGGAAACCCGGGTCAATGGAACCTGGCATGAAATATTTATGGTGTAGGAGGGGAGTCAGCGGAGAGTCATAAGCCCATGTATATTTTTTATGAAGTCCATCCCAAACATCCAAGGAGGATATAGTAAGAGGCGAGGTATTGTGGGAGAGGTCTCTGGACGAGCGTGGTATCCAAGGGATCGTGGAGAGATCAGAGTCACATAGAGAGTATTCCAGTTGCACCCATAATTTAGAGGCAATGGCATACTTCCAATCGGCTATACGTGATAGTATAACGGCGAGATAATAGGCTTTAAAATTAG
This sequence comes from Rana muscosa, assembly GCA_029206835.1. Taxonomy (NCBI): domain Eukaryota; kingdom Metazoa; phylum Chordata; class Amphibia; order Anura; family Ranidae; genus Rana; species Rana muscosa. Next base: position 369,587,250 of record CM055120.1, on the reverse strand, counting down.
GTAAGGACAATCCCCCGGAGCATTTAGCTCTAAAGAGGACTTCTCTGGAGACCCTTGGATGACCATCTCTCCATATAAAGCGGTTGACCATGGTCTGCAATAGTGTAAAGAAGCCTATGGGAACTCGTAAGGGGATCATTTGTAAAATGAAGAGAATGCGGGGGAGTATGTTCATCTTGATAATGTTAACCTTACCTAGCCACGAATGTGAGAGGGAAGACCATTTCCGAAGATCTGCTCTGATGGTATTTAGGAGAGGGATATAATTATGTCTAAAGAGGGAATGTAGGTGAGGGGTAAGGTATATACCAAGGTATTTCATGTGTGTGGTTTCCCAGCAAAATGGGAATAAGGGCTTTAATTGATCAGCCAACAATTGGGGAACTGTAATGTTAAGAATTTCAGACTTTGACAAGTTGATTTTAAAGTTAGATAGCGTTTGGAAGGTAGAGAATTCAGACATTAAGTTTGGCAGTGAAATGCGTGGTTGTTGGATATAAAACAAAATGTCATCAGCGTAGGCTGCATATTTATGGAGTCTACTACCAACTTGGATGCCGTGGATATTCCTATTTTGTCTAATTGTGGCCAGAAAGGGTTCGAGAGAAATAGCAAACAAAAGGGGGGATAAGGGGCATCCCTGTCTGGTGCCGTTATGTAATGTAAAGGGGTCGCTTAAAGAGCCATTAATACGTATGTGCGCGGTGGGGTTGGAGTAGAGTGAGGAAATACGGTGAAACATTTTAGGGCCAAGACCAAAAAAACAAAGGGTAGTGTTAAGGTAGTCCCAGTCCACCCTATCAAACGCTTTTTCAGCATCAGTGGAAAGAAGAAGAGTGGACTGGGAGCACCTGCGAACATAGTGGATTAAGGATAGAGTGCGGAGTGAGTTATCTCTAGCCTCTCTATTGGGAATGAAACCAGTTTGATCAGCTGAAATCCACTTGGGCAAAAGGGGGAGCAATCTATTTGCCATACCCTTGGCATAAAGTTTGGTGTCCACATTAAGAAGGGAGATGGGTCTATAGCTACTGCAAAGGGTAGGGTCTTTGTCAGGTTTAGGAATAACGGTGATGTGGGCAGAAAGGGATTCCGGGCGAAGGCCAGATTTGTGGGATATTGAATTTGCATAAGCTGTGAGATGGGGAAGTAAAATGTCACTAAAGGTTTTATAATACAGGACAGTAAAACCATCAGGACCAGGGGCTTTACCAGAGGGAGATGATTTTAGCGCGCTGCGAAATTCCTCAATGGAGAAGTTGGCCTCCAGGTCAGTGAGGGCCGACTTTGACAATTTTGGGAGGTTGGCTTCCTTAAGATAGGTGAGAATACGTGCACGTTTTTCTGATGGCGATAAAGAAGCCATGCCACCCTTCACATTATATAAGTCAGCGTAGAATTCCCTGAAGGCTTTTGAAATTTGGGGGGTAGTATGTACTAAGTCCCCTGATGGCAGTTTTATTTTGGGTATAAAGGATAGGGTTTTTTTGGCTGTGAGAGATCTGGCTAATTGTTTACCTGGTTTGTTACCCCATTCGTATATTTTTTGGGAAATGTAGTGAAATTTTCTCTTGGTTTCAAGGGTGAGGAGAGATTTGAGTTCTTCTCTTTTAAGGGTGAGAGCTTTGAGGTGTGAGACATGTAGTGAAAGTTTATGTTTCCTATCTAAGTCTGCAATTTGTTGTAGGACCTGCTTGAGCTGTTGACCATGCTCTCTCTTTCTCCTTGCGCCCAATTCAATAAGATTACCCCTCATTGAGGCCTTATGCGCTTCCCATAGGACAGAGGGGTAAGTGTCTGAAGTAGAGTTTTCCTTAAAATATTGGGATAGAGTAGTAGATAAAATGGAAACCTCCGTAGAGTTAGCAATAAGGGAGTCATTGAGCTTCCAATTATTGGAGCGATGAGGCAAATCGGGAATGGTCAAGCATATAGAAACAGGAGCATGGTCAGAAAGCGTAGCAGTCCCAATGCAGGCTGTATGTAGGAGAGGAAGGTGAAAATGATCCAGAAAAATATTGTCTATTCTAGCGTAAGAATTGTGTGTTTTAGAGAAGTGAGAGTAGTCTTTTCCTCTAGGGTGTAGAAGACGCCAAGCATCTATAAGTTGAAGATCTAGGAGTTTCTTTTTAACTTGTGCAAATCTTTTGAATGGGATACTAGAGCGGCCTTGGGAGGTATCGATAGTGGGATCTAAAGGCATATTTATGTCCCCCGCAAGAACTATCATCCCCTCAGCAAATTGTGAAAGTTTTGTAAGGATTTGAGAAAAGAAAGCGGGTTGGTTGTGGTTGGGGCAGTAGACATTAGCTAAAGTACACCTAGTATTCCCAATATATCCTTTGACAAAAAGGAAGCAACCATGATCATCCGTTAACATGTCAATAAAACGAAATGATGCACTTTTACTGAGTCCAATGGCTACTCCTTTGGCCTTATTAGTGTCAGATAAACTATAGTACCATTGTGGAAAGTGTTGTGAGTATAATTTTACAGATGTAGTATGAGTCAAGTAGGTTTCTTGGAGGAAAGCAATAGAACAGGCGGAGCTTTTCAGTTCTCGCAACACTTGGTGTCTCTTTGCAGCCACGCCAAGGCCCCTTACATTATAAGAGAGGATCTTTAGAGTAGCCATGTCATCAGTGAAAAGTGGACAAGTAATTTACATAACCACATGTGCCAGCAGTACAGACTAGGGAGGGGGGAGGGGACAAAAAGAAGGGGATGAGGAGAGATCAGAGAAGAGAAAAGAAAAGAAGAGGAGAAAAAATACACAAGAAGAGCATTATAGCAAACTATAAAGCAATTGGGATTGAAAAAAGGGTCACGCAGAAATCTGCGGTGGTCCCAGTGGGGATGAGGGAAGCAGGCAGTCAGAAGGAGTTCCAAACAAAAATTAAGAAGGAGGATGTAAAAACCGCCAGCTCCCATCAACCCCAGGAGGAGAGGGGCAGGGAGCAAACGCCTGTGAAAGAGCATCAGTAGAGAGCATGGGGCTCCGTCAGCAAACGGCCTGTGAAAAAGTTAAATGAACATTTGTAGGACCAAGCAATTAACAGAACATGAATATAACACTCTCCAGATATCAAGCTGTCTCTCTATGTTAGAAGGTCAGGAACTTAAGGGATTATAAGAAACAAAATAGAAGAGAACTCAATACGATCATAACAGAACTTCAAGATTGTACCAGAGAGTGTTCAGTGAGATGAGACAGACTCTTGCCATGGAAGAGAGAACAACTGAAAGCGAAGGTCAGGCTACCAACCATACAGGAAGAAAAGGTAGCAATGGGGGTGGATACACGTGGCAAAATATCTCACCCATTTTTCTGAGATGATCCAGGGGTAGAAACTCGCCTGTGTTTGGCTGGAGTTTTCCGCCATTGGGAGGAGTCTAGAGGCGAAAAAGTAGGTACGGGGTTCTGCCAACCCGGTAGCTCAATGTGCGGAAGGTGTAGATCTTGAAGAAAGGCAGGAAGGTCTTCAAGAAACCGCAAAGTGTAGGAACGACCATTCTTAGTTGCTATCAAACACGCAGGAAAACCCCATCGATAGTTGATTCCATCACCCCTCAGTTGTTCCAAGAGAGGTTTTAAAGCCCGGCGTCGGTCAAGGGTCTCCTTAGCTATATCTGGAAATATGTTAAGGGTAGCTCCATCAAAGTCAATGCTAGGGGTGTTTCGTAGCTTGGTCATGATGGTATTTTTATCTTCAAAATAATGGAGACGACAGATCACAACTCTGGGTTGGTCAGAGGAGATATTGCGGGGCCTCAAGGCACGATGAACCCTGTCAAATCGCAGAGGATCCGTAACCGGGTTACCCAATATGGTATTAAAGATGCCTCGGATTGAGGGTTCTAAATCATTGTCTCTGGACGCTTCCGGCAGGCCGCGGACACGTAGGTTGTTTCTGCGGTTGCGATTTTCAAGGTCCTCGAGTTTGTATAGCGAGGCCCTGTGAGCATATGCTAATTGGGTGACAGATTCTTGTAGTTCTTTAATAGCCACTTCATGCGAGTCTTGGCGTTGTTCAGTTTCCTCTACTCTGACCAGTAGATGGGCCATGTCCGCCCTAACAGCAGAAATTTCCTTTTTGATCGATTTTTCCATGTTGTGAAACATGCCCGCCATTTCTTTTTTAAGTTCACTCACCAAAGATGACATGTCTGAGCCAGCGGGGGAGCCGGGGTCCTCCATTATCTCCGAACCGCAGGAAGAGGCCGGAGAACTTTCACGGGCAGAGGCGGCGTGTGAAGCTGGAGAGATAAGCGATCTTGAGGTTCTGGTTTTGGTAATCCGAGAGCTGGGACTCTCCCGTTCCGCAGCTAGGAAACGTTTGATGGACCCTACCGTGGTTTGGTGCAAAGTAGAGGATTTTGCGGAGCGTTTACCTAGAGTTGAACGGGAGGCAGAGCCTTTAGATGGCATTGCTGGTTGTTTTAGGCCGAAAGCAAGATGGAGCTCAGTTTAAGCGCATCTCCTTAGCGCCATGCGTAAGCTAGCTGCCCAGGGTGGGCCGTGTATCCGGTATCTATTTAGCAGGGTGACTATCTGTGCAGATCGGGGAGCTCTTATGATACGGGGATGAGCAGGCCAAGCAGTGGAGAGAAACAGAGGCAGTGGTTGAGCTGTAGGGTGTAGTAAGATGGCCTCTGCGTGCTTATGTTGCACAGTTGGTAATTAGTAAAAGGGACCCTTGCAGTGGCTGTGGGAAGAGGAAAGAGGTAGGGGCCTTGTGCAGGGAGAGCAGGGCGGCATAGGGGTTAAAGCAGGCCGTGTTTAACTGTATTGGGGCTTCGGGTGTAGCAAGATGGCCGCCGTCTTCCGGGACTAGGCCGAAGCCGCGGACTTTCCTACGAACGGCCGCCGTCTGGAAGAGCTCCGCTCCGTTTGGGCCACAACCTCCCCACTAAGGACAGGCGACGGATCCCAGCCAGCGATCAAGCACAGGAGGTACTGGCTGTATCACAGCAACAACGGGCGCCTATCACAGTACCTGAGAGCGGAGGATGCAGCCGGGTCTGAAGGCCTCAAAATGGCATCGGGTCCGCCGGATCACTGAGCTTTCCTGCAGGGGATCAGCGCTGTAAGTGTCCCCCAGCAGAGTCGCTGTATGCCTCCGGAGGTGTGGTGGAGAGGGATGGAGAGCCTGATGCCCTCGCGGGTCTCGGCAGGCGAGCTCGGGGATCGCCGGAGGCTCCGTAGGCCTCAAGATGGTGGCAGGCCTCGGCAGCGTCAAGCCAGCTGCAATCTCGGGACGAGTCCGATCAAGCAAAGTCCGCAAAAACTGGCTGGGGCTGCGGCAGGAGATGCCCAGGTACGGGTAAAGTTACTTTTTATGCCCAGTGGGGTAAGACGAGCAAGGGATGGCAAAGGATTGTCCCCGTGGGTGCTGAGCCCAGCACCAGCACGTCTTCCCTGCTTCACGTCCGGACACGCCCCCCCCATCTTTGGTGTTAGTGAAGGAATAGTTCCACATCATTGGTGTCAGTGGGAGAAATTGTAACTCATATTAGTTAGAGAAATAGTGTCCCAAGGGCCTGATAAAAGCAAGCAAGGGGGCACATCCGGCCCCACCTGCAGTTTAGAGACCACTGCTCTAGCAGATGTAAATCCTACTTCATAAATTTTCACCTCAAATATCCAACAAATGCTGGAGATGTAAACATGAGGAAGGCCCGATGTTACATATATGGTGGTCCTGCCCAATGATCCAGACCTTCTGGAAAATGGTTCATGAAACTATTAGTACAATTACCTCAGAGAACTTTAGGCTTGATCCAGCCCAATACTTATTACATCACAACTAGTGATGAGCCGAACACCCCCGGGTTCGGTTCGCACCAGAACCCGCGAACGGACCGAAAGTTCGTACGAACATTAGAACCCTATTAAATACAATGGATGCGAACGTTCGAATTCTAAAGTGCTAATTATAACGACTATTATGCATGTTATTGTCCTAAAAAGGGTTTGGGAACCCGGGTTCTGCACCAGGGGACATGTATCAATGCAAAAAAAAGTTTTAAAAACGGTCGTTTTTCGGGAGCAGTCATTTTAATGATGCATAAAGTGAAAAAAAAAAGTCAAATATTCCTTTAAATATCGTACCTGGGGGGTGTCTAAAGTATGCCTGTGAAGTGCCACGTGTTTCCCGTGTTTAGAACTGTCCCTGCACAAAATGACACTTCTAAAGGAAAAAAAAGCCATTTAAAACTGCTTGCGGCTTTAATGTAATGTCTGGTCCCGGTAATATGGATGAAAATCTTTAAGAAAAATGGCATAGCTACCCCATGACCCCCCCCCCTACCCCAGCCCATTACCAGCCCCTTTGGGTCTTGTATGGATATTAAGGGGAACACCGCACACAAAATAAAAAAGGCCCTATATACTCTGAACAGCCGTATACAGGCGGTGCATACAAGACAGGGACTGTAGGTTTGTTCTTATGTAGAATCTGTTTGTAATTTTGAACAGGTACATTGTTTAAGTGTAGCTCCAGCCCAAAAATCTATTTTTAAACTTTTTGGAAAACATAGGTAAGGGTTATCACCCCTGTAACATTTGTTTTGCTGTCTGTGCCCCTGTTCAGAACATTTCACCTCACTTTCCGTCCCAATGACAACTGTTTTTGAAATGTGGTGTTTTTCTTGAAACAAGGATTGGTGATAAAGCATCAGTACAGAGGAGACACCTTTCTCCCATATTAATTCTTACAGGAGAGAATTTTCCTTCCTAGGGGTAGATTTCCTCTCACTTCCTGTTGTCTTCTTGCGTTTGCAAGTAGGAGTCGTTTGTAAGTTGGATGTTTGAAAGTAGGGACCTGCCGTATATACTCTGCAGAAATAGGCCCCTTAGTTGTTGGTGTTGGCACAACACTGTAAGCACTCACAGTTACTCTTGGTTGGTGCTGGAACGCCCTGCTGTCAACTATTATATCAGGAATTGTAATTACATATAATTGTTGAACAGTGGTAGTAAAAATTGGGCCTTTGATGGTGGTGCTGGTGCCACAACACTGTAAGCCCTGACAGTTACTCTTGGTGGGTGCAGCAATGGGCCCTGCTGTGAATTATTAGATCAAGAATTGTAATTGCATGCCCCTGTTGAACAGGGGCTGAAAAATTGGGCCTTTCGTGGTGGTGGTGGTGTTGCCACAACACTGTAAGCCCTCAGAGTTACTCTTGGTGGGTGCAGCAATGGGCCCTGCTGTGAATTATTAGATCAAGAATTGTAATTACATGCCCCTGTTGAACAGGGGCTGAAAAATTGGGCCTTAGGCACTGGTGGCACAACACTGCAACCCCTCACAGATACTGTACTTGGAGCACAGCAATGAGCCCTGTTGCAAAGTATTGCTTCAAAAATTGTAATTACACGCCCCTGTTAAACAGGGGCTGAAAAATTGGGCCTTAGGCACTGGTGGCACAACACTGCAACCCCTCACAGATACTGTACTTGGAGCACAGCAATGAGCCCTGTTGCAAAGTATTGCTTCAAAAATTGTAATTACACGCCCCTGTTAAACAGGGGCTGAAAAATTGGGCCTTAGGCACTGGTGGCACAACACTGCAACCCCTCACAGATACTGTACTTGGAGCACAGCAATGAGCCCTGTTGCAAAGTATTGCTTCAAAAATTGTAATTACACGCCCCTGTTAAACAGGGGCTGAAAAATTGGGCGTTAGGCACTGGTGGCGGCACCCATGAACAAAAATGATCTTCCAAGCTATCATCATCAATCGTATCATTGAGGACTCGGAGGAGGAGGATAGCCAGTCAACATAACAGCACAGGCACTCAGCATCAGCATCAGTCTTGAAGGGATGTGACATGTTAAAATCAATTAGTCTGTTATATCAGCATCAGGTGTGTGGTAGCTGGTGGTGATCCAAGACTGGTTCATCTTGATGAAAGTCAGTCGATCAACCGAGTCGGTGGACAGGCGCACCCTGTGATCCGTGACAAATCCTCCAGCAGCACTGAATGTGCGTTCCGAAAGAACGCTGGATGCAGGACAGGCCAGTAGCTCAATTGCATACTGTGCAAGCTCTGGCCAGTGATCCATCCTCAAGACCCAGTAAGCCAGAGGATTTTCGGTGGGGAAGGTGTCCAAGTCTGACCTTGCCCCTAGATATTCCTGCACCATGTTTATCAGACGCTGGCGATGGTTGCTGGAACCGATCATACTTTGGGGCTGCGGACTAAAGAATTGTCTGAACGCATCGGTCAGACGGCCACCTTCCCCACCGCTCCTTCTTTGACTGGCCGAAGCCTCAGCAACTCGTTGTCCAGGACCAGGAGTTTGTAACCTCCCAGTCTCTGGGAACGCGTTGCACAGACCTTTCTGCAAGGCCTCCCGGAGTTGTCTCATCCTCTGCTCCCTCTGCGACGGTAACATAATGTCCGCAACCTTACCCTTGTACCGTGGATCAAGGAGAGTGGCCAGCCAGTAATGGTCCCTCTCCTTGATCCAAAGAATACGAGGATCCTTCCGCAGACTTTGCAGGATCAGGGAGGCCATGCAGCGTAGGTTAGCTGAGGCATTCGGTCCGGAGTCCTCTGGGTCACTAAGGACGACATGATCCGCAGCCACCTCCTCCCAGCCACGTACAAGTCCACTGGTTTCTTGGGACTGTAAATCATCCCTAAAAGACTGCTGCTGATGATGCTGAGTGCCAGGCTCCACCTCCATGCTGACACAATCCTCCTCCTCCTCCTCCTCCTCCTCCTCGTCCTCTTCCTGTGCGATGGGTGGGACAGAAGGAACACTGTCTGGGTAAAGGGGGCCTTGAGAGGCAAGGAAGTCCTCCTCTTCCTGCCTCTGTTCTGCCTCAAGTGCCCTGTCCATTATTCCACGCAGCGTGTGCTCCAACAGGTGGACAAGAGGTACAGTGTCACTGATGCATGCACTGTCACTGCTCACCATCCTCGTGGCCTCCTCAAATGGTGCCAGGACAGTGCATGCATCCCTGATCATGCCCCACTGGCGTGGAGAAAAAAAACCAAGCTCCCCTGACCCTGTCCTGGTGCCGTAGTCACACAGGTACTCATTGATGGCCCTCTGCTGTGTGTGCAGCCGCTGCAGCATGGCCAACGTTGAGTTCCACCTGGTGGGCATGTCACATATAAGGCGGTTCTTGGGCAGGTTCAACTCCTTTTGCAGCTCAGCCAGGCGAGCACTGGCATTATAAGATCTGCGGAAATGCACACAGACTTTCCTGGCCTGCCTCAGGACATCCTGTAAGCCCGGGTACCTGCCCAAGAACCGCTGCACCACCAGGTTAAGGACGTGAGCCACACAGGGCACATGGGTCAGTTGTCCCTGTCGGAGGGCGGAGAGGAGGTTGGTGCCATTGTCGCAAACCACCATTCCTGGCTTAAGCTGGCGTGGCGTCAACCACCTCTCGGCCTGGCCCTGCAGAGCAGACAGGACCTCTGCCCCAGTGTGGCTTCTGTCCCCCAAACACACCAGCGCAAGCACGGCATGGCATCTTTTTGCCTGCGTACTTGCGTAGCCCCTTGAACGCCTACGGAGCACCGCTGGTTCCGAGGACAAACCACAGGAAGAGGCCATGGAGGAAGAAGAAGAGGAGGGGGTGGAGGAGAGAGGTGTGTCACAACCAGTAGTAGCATTTTGGAGGCATGGCGGTGGAACAACCTCCAACACTACTGCACCTTGTCTTGCATCCTTCCCAGCTGCCAAAAGAGTGACCCAATGGGCCGTGAAAGAAAGGTAACGTCCCTGTCCATGCCTGCTGGACCATGAGTCAGCGGTAATATGCACCTTACCGCTGACCGCCCTGTCCAGCGAGGCCAAGACATTGCCTTCCACATGCCGGTAGAGAGCCGGAATAGCCTTCCGTGAGAAAAAGTGGCGTTTGGGAACCTGCCACTGAGGAACCGCACATTGCACAAACTCACGGAAGGGGGCCGAGTCTACCAACTGAAAAGGCAGCAGTTGAAGCGCTAGCAATTTAGCCAAGCTAGCATTCAACCGCTGGGCATGTGGATGGCTGGGAGTGAACTTCTTTCGACGGTCCAGCAGCTGGGGCAGGGAAATTTGCCTGCTAGAATCGGACGTCGGTGTACTGCTAGCAGAGTGGCCGCAAGTACTTGGCTGTGACACACCTAATTCTACACCTTCATTCCTCTCAGTGCATGTTTCAGAGAGGACTGAAGTTATAGTGGGGTTGGAGATCCCAGCTGATGCGGTGCAAGGAGAGGTCCGCTTTGTTCTTTGGTGTGGGTCTTTGAGGTAGGCTTGCCAACGAGCTGCATGGCAGGTCAACATATGTCTGGTCAGGCATGTGGTACCCAAGCGGCTGATGTTTTGGCCACGCGATATACGCTTGAGACATATGTTGCAAACTGCAGCTGTGCGATCTGATGCACTAGCCTCAAAAAAGGCCCACACCAAAGAACTTTTTGAATGACGGGCAGAGGCAGCGCCCTGCACAGGCGGAGCTCTGCGGTGTGATTCCGTCGGTGTACTGCCCTTACGCTGGCCACCAAAGGGCATCCTGCCTCGTTGGAGATGTGCCTCCTCCTCATCCTCCTCCTCCTCCTCTCTCCTATTAGGCACCCACGTGGAGTCAGTGACCTCATCATCCCCTCCCTCCTCATCACTGGAGCCAATCTGGCAGTATGCTGCAGCTGCTGGAACATGACTGCCAGATTGGTGTCCTTCTTGAGCATCCCCTCTGTCTGCTCTCACGCTACTGCCTTCCTGTAGCTGGGTTTCATCATCAGACCCTTCGAAACGCTGGGCATCCTCCTGAAGCATGTACCCAACACTGTGCTCAAACAGTTCGGGGGACTCCTCAGGAGGAGGACATGGTGGGTCTAGGGAAGGAGTGACTGATGATGAGTCTGACATTGATACCAGGGAAGAGGACGCTTTGGCAGCTGCTTTGCCAGTACCCTGAGCCTGGGTGAGAGAGGATGAGGAGGAGGAGGAGGGCTTGGTCATCCACTCTACCAAGTCTTCGGCATGATGTGGCTCAACATGTCCAGCTGCCGAAAAGAAGGACAAGCGTGTCCCATGGCCATGTGCTGATGACAATGCACCGCGTCCACGACCAGCACTGTTGCCCCCAGACACAAAGCCTGCTTGCCCTCTTTTATTGCCTCCTGACTGTCTGCCTCTCCTTGTTTGCCTTCCAGACATTCTAATGGATGGCCTGCAGGGAGATGGGAAAAAAGCAATAAGGGCTACCTTCAGGTGTCCTTCTCTGTCCCTTTACTTAAGGATTTCTAAATATGGTTGAGGATGATTGCTTTCGCACAGAATAGCACAATGACAATTTCCCTGACTGTCCAAAAAACAAGGATTTCAAAGATGGTTGATGAGGAATGCTTTAGCACAGTATAGCACAAGGAGAATTTCCCTCACTGTCCTTCCCTGTCCCTACAAACAAGGATTAGCACAGTAAAACACACTGACACTCTCCCTACCTATAGTTTTCTGTCCCTATAAAAAATGTTTTTTTAAAGATGGTTGATGAGGAATGCTTTAGCACAGTATAGCACAAGGAGAATTTCCCTCACTGTCCTTCCCTGTCCCTACAAACAAGGATTAGCACAGTAAAACACACTGACACTCTCCCTACCTATAGTTTTCTGTCCCTATAAAAAATGTTTTTTTAAAGATGGTTGATGATGAATGCTTTAGCACAGTATAGCACAAGGAGAATTTCCCTCACTGTCCTTCCCTGTCCCTACAAACAAGGATTAGCACAGTAAAACACACTGACACTCTCCCTACCTATAGTTTTCTGTCCCTATAAAAAATGTTTTTTTAAAGATGGTTGATGATGAATGCTTTAGCACAGTATAGCACAAGGAGAATTTCCCTCACTGTCCTTCCCTGTCCCTACAAACAAGGATTAGCACAGTAAAACACACTGACACTCTCCCTACCTATAGTTTTCTGTCCCTATAAAAAATGTTTTTTTAAAGATGGTTGATGAGGAATGCTTTAGCACAGTATAGCACAAGGAGAATTTCCCTCACTGTCCTTCCCTGTCCCTACAAACAAGGATTAGCACAGTAAAACACACTGACACTCTCCCTACCTATAGTTTTCTGTCCCTATAAAAAATGTTTTTTTAAAGATGGTTGATGATGAATGCTTTAGCACAGTATAGCACAAGGAGAATTTCCCTCACTGTCCTTCCCTGTCCCTACAAACAAGGATTAGCACAGTAAAACACACTGACACTCTCCCTACCTATAGTTTTCTGTCCCTATAAAAAATGTTTTTTTAAAGATGGTTGATGAGGAATGCTTTAGCACAGTATAGCACAAGGAGAATTTCCCTCACTGTCCTTCCCTGTCCCTACAAACAAGGATTAGCACAGTAAAACACACTGACACTCTCCCTACCTATAGTTTTCTGTCCCTATAAAAAATGTTTTTTTAAAGATGGTTGATGATGAATGCTTTAGCACAGTATAGCACAAGGAGAATTTCCCTCACTGTCCTTCCCTGTCCCTACAAACAAGGATTAGCACAGTAAAACACACTGACACTCTCCCTACCTATAGTTTTCTGTCCCTATAAAAAATGTTTTTTTAAAGATGGTTGATGAGGAATGCTTTAGCACAGTATAGCACAAGGAGAATTTCCCTCACTGTCCTTCCCTGTCCCTACAAACAAGGATTAGCACAGTAAAACACACTGACACTCTCCCTACCTATAGTTTTCTGTCCCTATAAAAAATGTTTTTTTAAAGATGGTTGATGATGAATGCTTTAGCACAGTATAGCACAAGGAGAATTTCCCTCACTGTCCTTCCCTGTCCCTAGAAACAAGGATTAGCACAGTAAAACACACTGACACTCTCCCTACCTATAGATTTCTGTCCCTATAAAAAATGTTTTTTTTAAAGATGGTTGATGAGGAATGCTTTAGCACAGTATAGCACAAGGAGAATTTCCCTCACTGTCCTTCCCTGTCCCTACAAACAAGGATTAGCACAGTAAAACACACTGGCACTCTCCCTACCTATAGTTTTCTGTCCCTATAAAAAATGTTTTTTTAAAGATGGTTGATGATGAATGCTTTAGCACAGTATAGCACAAGGAGAATTTCCCTCACTGTCCTTCCCTGTCCCTACAAACAAGGATTAGCACAGTAAAACACACTGACACTCTCCCTACCTATAGTTTTCTGTCCCTATAAAAAATGTTTTTTTAAAGATGGTTGATGAGGAATGCTTTAGCATAGTATAGCACAAGGAGAATTTCCCTCACTGTCCTTCCCTGTCCCTACAAACAAGGATTAGCACAGTAAAACACACTGACACTCTCCCTACCTATAGTTTTCTGTCCCTATAAAAAATGTTTTTTTAAAGATGGTTGATGAGGAATGCTTTAGCACAGTATAGCACAAGGAGAATTTCCCTCACTGTCCTTCCCTGTCCCTACACACAAGGATTAGCACAGTAAAACACACTGACACTCTCCCTACCTATCCTTCTCTTTCCCTAAACTAAAGGAATCCAGGTTAAGCAAGAAAAAAAAAAATTCACTGTCCCTGCCTATGCTTCTCTTTCCCTGCTCCGGAACACACTACACTAGGCCGCCGTGCTGGCGGCCTTTTATAGTGTGGGGCGTGTACTAAACACCCTCAGCAATAATTGGCCACAGGCATCCTGCCTGTGGCCAATCATTGCTCTCCTCGCTGCCGGCGCTGTGATTGGCCAAGCATGCGGGGTCACAGTGCATGCTTGGCCAATCACAGCGCCTGGATGACACTGCGATGGTGTAGTGCATTGTGGGCCGCGAATTAGGCGCGAACGGCCCAAATCGTTCGTTGTTCGGCGAACGATCGAACAGCCGATGTTCGAGTCGAACGTATGTTCGACTCGAACACCGAGCTCATCCCTAATCACAACTTGATCCCTAAAAAAACAATATCTGAAATCGCTGACAATGTTTATGATAAATGCTGCAAGACACTGCGCTCCCTGCCACTTGCGGTCGAATGCTATCCCAACAAAAAACAAGTGGTTTCATAGAATAAATAACATAGAAAAAATAGAAGAAATTATTAGCATAGCACAGGAAAAAATAACTAAATTTGCATCAATATGGTACAACTGGTTAGAGTTTAAAAATACCCCAGCCTATAAAACACTCAATATATAGTATATTTAATTATTACACAGTAACCGAGAGCGAAGATCCCCCCTTGTGTTTTTTTTTTTTTTTTATCTCTCCCCGTCCTCCCCCCCACCCCTGCATTGCATATTACTATTTTCTTTTTTTTCTCGATTAAATTGTTGATCTCAATGTCATTTGAAAACATTATATTGCAATATCAGTAGTAATGTCTAAAAGTATACTGTAATGCATTATTACTGTAATATTACTTATTCCAAGAGACTATGTCACTGTTACAATGTATGTTTATCATTTTCTGTTCTATCAATAAAAATTTAATGGAACAAAAAAAAAGAAAAGAAAACAAAGCCTGATGTATACAGCAATTAATGCCTGAAATTTATTCAGAGCAGAAAATCACCTCTCCCCTATCTGTTCTCTTCAGATGGAGCCGTATAAAGTTTCAACCAGGGAAATAATCAAAAATAAAGTAGCTTCTGCTGTTCTCTCTGTTGACAAAATCCTAATGTTTTGTTAGAGCATATTTTATACCATTTTGATGCAGCAAAACTCTTGTATTTTTCTGCATGAAAATGCATGTCAAGTAAATATCAATCTTTCCTATGTGGCTAGGTCACATCTATCTGCTGCAGTTGAGTACAAAAGACAAAGGGACAGTCTAATGCCGCGCACACACGATCGATTTTTTCGACGGTGAAAACACCGTCGAGAAAATCGACGTGAAAAACAATGAACGGCCGTTTTAAATGACATTTTTTTTTTGGTCGAAAAAAACGACCGTGTGTGGGCTCCCCGGCAGTGTTTCCCTATGGGAAAATTGCCGTGGGAAAAAACGACGGGAATCACGACGAGAAAAATTAGAGCATGTTCTAATTTTTCTCGTCGTGATTAATGCCGTTTTTCCCGTCGAGAAAAACGACAAAAAGCCCACAGACGATCGTTTTTCTCGTCCAAAGGAAAAAATGTAATTTTTCTCGACGGGAAAAATTATCGTGTGTACGCGGCATAAGGGCCTATCCAGATCTACACATGTGCATTACTATGCGTGCTGCAATCTTGTCTAATGGATGCATAAAATTTGTAAAAAAATAATAGAAGTTTTTTTTTTATATTATTGGTAAACAATAAACATTAAAAAAAAATAATTAAAAGCACAATTTAAAAAAATGCATAAAATTTACCCTAATGCCGCGTACACACGATCGATTTTTTCGACAGTGAAAACACAGTTGAAAAAAATCGACGTGAAAAACGAGGAACAGCTTGTTCCCCCCACACACGGCCATTTTAAATGACATTATTTTTTTGGTTTGATAAAAACGACCGTGTGTGGGCTCCCCGGCAGTGTGTCCCTATGGGAAAACTGCCGCGGAAAAAAACGACGGGAATCACGACGAGAAAAATTAAAGCATGTTCTAATTTTTCTCGTCGTGATTAATGCCGTTTTTTCCGTCTGGGAAAAATGACAAAAAGCCCACAGACGATCGTTTTTCTCGTCCAAAGGAAAAAATGATTGTGTGTACGCGGCATCAAACTTTTGTAGTTTCCCATTTAATCTTGGCCACAAATCCACCAAAATCCACCTAAACTTTGAAAATGTAAAGCCTGTTGTGGACTGATGATCAAGAGAGCCATAGAAGTATTCTCTAATCACAATCCAGATCACTTTTCTGGATTTTACATAAAATCAACTGCTTAGCAACAAATCTTTCTGTAGCGATACATATATATATATATATATATATATATATATATATACACACATTATAATCATCATCACATGAGATATGTTGCTTACCACTTACACTTTTACTGTGTATATCTCTACTTTTTTTCTTCTTTAAATCTGGAGTTCTTTAATATTTATTTGTATTTGGGAGCACAATTTTGGAAAAAGACAAGCCGATAAATGCACAGATCCTGAGATGGCATTATATGTGACAGGACATTCCTTCTCGCCAACCCACCTGTTTGTCCTGTGCTAACAAGCTCCCTTTGACTCCTTTGTGCCAGGCATTTCTGCATGTGTAGAGCACAATCATATAATGATATCTCACCTAATCCTTATTTTCTCCGGTGAAAGCAATCGCACTTCCTCTAAATCCTCGAAAGCTGTGTTTTCCAGTCCACTGCTTATCCGACAACTGTTCAATTTTTCATATTTTCTGCCGTTCCCCAGCACATAAGCATGTTGACACATTCAGCAAATGAACTTTGCTGCTATCTGTGTATTTTTGGATTTCTTGAGCTTTAGGAAATTAATTGAACAAAATGTCTTCAAACCAATAACACGCTCGATTTGACCAGCATGGCTCTTTATAGAGGATAGTTCAACTAGCCAGGGAAGGCCTCATATCCTGTATTATACTGTTGATCAAAGACCCCTTTGTGCAATGGAGTCTTGGGGAAGTTTCTCAGTTCCAAGCCGAGATATCAGGCTCATTCCTGTCTCACTCAGGTAAGGTCATCTCGGCTTACAACCCTCCAAGAAATGCATTCATATCTCAGGTTTGGCCAGCGTGCTTTATTCACTAATCCGCAGAGCTGGCAAAAGCTGAACAGGCTGAATGAATTCATCACATCTGGTAATACATCTTCTTGGCTCTACGGTGTTCACAACAGTAGTAACCTGTCCTGCTTCATAAACCAGAACAACATTATAATGAATTACTTGCCAGTGAAGACTGGGGATTATTTCCTGGCAGCAACGGGAAGACGGCAAATTAATTTCAGTTTTGTATTATGTAGTAAATTTATCTATAATTATAAAACCCATATACATCAAAGAGCATAGCTTTTTTTTTTTTTAAGTGAATCTCCAGCTAAAACATTTTCTATGGCTTTGGATAAATGAGTTGTATTGCTGTCTGTGTCTCCGTTACGAAGATTCCATACATTTCCCATCCTATAATCAGGGCTCAAAATTTCAAGTCCTGAGCTACTAGCCAGACCTTAAGAGTTACTTGCCACCAGTTGCCCCACCCAACCCCTACCCTGTCCCGATCCTAATTCCACCCCTAAACACGCCATCGTAAATGATCTCGTTAAATGACACTGTTTTATTCAGAATTAAGTTACAAAAATAAATATTAACAACAACTTTAACAAAATTAACATAAAGCATATCAGTGCCCATCAGTGCAGCCCCATCAGTGACCATCAGTGCAGCATACCAGTGCTTCCTTATCAGTGCAGCCTCATCAGTGTTCATCAGTGTAGCCTATCAGTGTCCACATTGCCGCCTCATCAGTGGCCATCAGTGGCCATCAGTGCCGCCTCACCAGTGGCCATCAGTGCAGCCTCATCAGTGGCCAGCAGTGCAGCCTCATCAGTGGCCAGCAGTGCAGCCTATTAGTGCCCATTAGTGCGGCATATCAGTGCAGCCTTATCAGTGCAGTCCCATCAGTGCTGCCTTATCAGTGCAGTAACATCAGTGCAGCTTATCAGTGCTGTCTCATCAGTGGCCATCAGTGCCGTCTCATCATTGGCTATCAGTGCAGCTTCATCAGTGCCCATGAATGCAGCCTTATCAGTGTCCATCAATGCAGCCTATCAGTGCCCATCAGTGCAGCCTTATCAGTGCCCATTAATGCAGCCTATCAGTGTCAATCAATGCAGCCTATCAGTGCCCATAAGTGCAGCCTCATCAATGCCCATCAATGCAGCAGGGATCACAGGGAGGAATCAGACAGCAAACAGGAACAAAAAAGTCTTCTGGACTGCAGCACTCCAAAGATAAAAGCCTTTATTAAAATAGGAAATCCAAAATGCACACTGTACAACGGTACACAGGTCAAAAAAATCTGGCTAACATGTTTCGCACTGTGCTAGTGCTTATTCAGAGGAATCAGACAGACCGGATCAGACAGAGAACGGATCTCCCACTGTAACACAGCTTGGAGATGAAACGCCTCCTGGATTGGCATAGGATCGGTGTGCTGTCTATCCTAGGAGCTGGTCCAGGAGGTGGGACTTTGTATGACAGCGGCTGGCGTTTTGTCTCCAAGCTGTGTCACAGAAATCCCGCTCTGTGTGATCCGGCTGGCTCTCCCCCTGACAGTTTCCTGGCCGATCGCTTCTGGCAGAAGCGGTGCAGCCTTTTTTTACAGGACATCAGAGTGGTCCCCCCCTAAAAAAGGCAGCACCACTTCTGCCAGAAGCGATCAGGCAGTAAACTGTCAGCCCAGTCTGCCCCTGCGCCACACGCGACATTAAGCAAATTTCTACTCACCACATGCTAACAGGCGAGTGGAAATTTTGAGGGCTGCTATAATCATTACAAGAAATGAGAATAGGTCTCCCAAACAGTGAAGGAAAATCCCACCTTTCACGATCGATTACCACAGAAACAGAGTT
Source organism: Rana muscosa (assembly GCA_029206835.1). Classification (NCBI taxonomy): domain Eukaryota; kingdom Metazoa; phylum Chordata; class Amphibia; order Anura; family Ranidae; genus Rana; species Rana muscosa. The sequence goes on along the minus strand of CM055120.1, from coordinate 369,568,764 downwards.
TTCCCCACCTTAGCTGTGATGACAATGATTGGTTTCTCCTTGGTTTCTATTCCAGTATCACTAAATTATTAACTTCATGGGTGAATTTCCCCAATGCAAAGAAAAGTAATACATAGCTGTGGTTATAACCCTCCTTAAAGTGGTTGTAAACCCACTTTTTCAACTTGCACCTACAGGTAAGCCTAGATTAAGGCTTACCTGTAGGTGCAAGAAATATCTCCTAAACCTACACGGTTTAGGAGATATTTAGTAAAAATTACATTGCTACGTGTCTACGGCGCATGCACGCCGTAGAGAATGGCGCATTCATGGGGTTAATCCCATTCACAAAATCGGCTACTTCCCAGCAATAGCTGGGCGTAGCCGATTGTGACGGCTCTTGCGCGCATGCGCAGAGTGACGTCACCGCCGCTCCGGCCAATCACAGCGCCGGAGCGGCACTGTGATTGGCTGCAGCGGCGATACCCGGAAGTAACCTTCCGGCTATCGCCGCAGCGATGGATGCGGCTAGATGGAGGGACGCGGACGGCTTCGGGGGCCCCGATCTAAGGTAAGTGGTACATAATGAGCTAATATGCTAGTCATAATAGCTCATTATGCCTTTCTCTTACAGGTGGGGGAGAAAAAAAAAACTAAATGTGGGTTTACAACCACTTTAACTCTATCCAAAACTACAAAATAAAATTTCCACTTTAAGTATTGTTCATACATACAGTATATGTTTGAGAGATTTCATTAAAATAATACTTGGTGATCCTGCCTGGAGGTCCCTTTTCAGGCACCTTAGAGCGTACCTAAGGGGTTACCTGTGCAGTGACATCTGTCTTTCATTTATGCTTCTGCATTGTCACCCTGTCACATGCACAGAGGAGATTACAACCAACTATACCAATGCACATTCCACCGGGAATATAAAGTAGAGCAATCTATGGAATAGAAACATATAGACCAGAAGTGGTTGAAATAGGCTGGAAAAGGTCAGCAGCCCTGAGATGAAGAAAAAGGTAATAAGTATTTTATAGAACAAAAAACATGGCAAGAAAAAATGGTGCATATTTTTGTTTGTTCTGGTTTATTGCCAATCCATTTATTTGAGAAGGCTGTTTTAAAGAAGAATTTTGGGCGTATACTAACTAATCTAATCCACCCCTCTTCCAACATCTATACTAACTACCCTGTGGAAAAATGATCTTTATATTTACGTATTGTCAGGCAGAGCCGGTGCAGTCATGTGATCATTTCTCCCTTATCAGCTAGCAGAGTCCTCAGGGGACTGGTGGAAGTTCCGACAATGGATGGCCCATACTAAGCCTATGTGTGACATCACTGTTCAGGTATTCCAGCCATTGTCGGAGCGCTCTCTCCTCTCCCCTGTAGCTAGCTGGCACAGGGGAGATCACTTGACCAGAGCGGCCTGAGAATAGGTAAGTATACAGATCTTTCTTTCACAGGGTAGTTAGTATAGGTGTTAGAAGGGAGGGGGAGCAGTTTTAAGATAAGTTAGTTTAAGCCCGGAATTCTACTTTAACACAAGGTATGTTAATGTGTAAAAAAGCATGCTTGCATTAATGCAACACACCTCAACAGACAGGTTTAAATTGATCCAAAAATGTAATATATTAAAACTTACCAGTCCTTAAAAGATAAGTATGACCAAAGCTTTTTTTGGCTTATACTTCTCTTCTGGGTTTTGTACTTTTGTGTCCTAGAGTCAGCTTATAGTGGGCTGATACATATGGCGGAGCCATGCCAGGCTCAGGAAGGATACCAACATTATTGTCAGGATGCGCCCCACTACTTGATCGAAAGCTGGCTCCACCTTTCAGAGTTTGGCCCACCCACTCCAGAGAGCTCGGGTCTACAGTGAGTAGTAGAGGAGCAGAGAGCAGGGCGATGAATGACAGTCACTGCTCTCCCCTTAGAGCAGAGGGGAGAGCGATCAGCAGTCATATGATCGCTCAGTTCTCAGTGTTAGGCTTCATGTACACTACAGCTCCTAAACCTGAGTTTAGGAGCTTTTGGTGTTTTTTTGCCAAAGCACCTAAACTTAACTCCATAAAAGCCTATGTGTCGTTTAGGAGCTGCTGCGGTTAGGGGAGGTTCAGCCTCCCTCAACCTCCCTCTCCTGAAGGCAGAAGAATCACGTTCAGGATAAGAAAGTTTTGACCGCCGGCCGCAAATCACGTCAAAATCGCTGTAATTTTGCCACGTTTTGCATTTTCCTGTGGACGGACGGAAGTCAAAATAGGCTATGCGTATGTAGCGGGGGTGCTGCTTTAAGGCCTCAGAGACTACCGTACCCAGAATACCACGGGACTCCCAGGGTGCATTGCCCTGTGCAAAGACTGCTGGGGTGGGCTATTTAACTGAAGGGCGGGGCGGAGATTGGTCTCTTTGGACACCGCCCGCCCAGCAAGTGGAACTCTGTTCTGAGTCTGCTGTTTTACACAGGGCCTGAAGATTGGGCCCTGTGTTCTTCCAAAGAGCCTTCCGTTTCCACTAAGGATCCTGAGTGAAGTCTCGTCCTACTGCCACTTTGCTGTTGCCAGGAGGACCGAAGACCCGGGTGTCGTGGAATCTGTGTACCGAGACACAGTAACGGAAGATACGGACACGGACTGGTCCGGTTGGGTGAGAGAGCACCTGCTCAGAGAATTTACAGGATCTCTAGGCCCAGTAACTGTTGTTCGGAGCTATCGTTAGTGTTGCAGCTGCACGCCAGGGACAGTGCATTGAATAGCGTTAGAGACTTATTCTGTGTTCATCAAGTTAACCCTTTTTATTCTTGTGGATTACAAACTGTTCCAGAAGTGCACCACCGTTTGCTAGCGAAGATCTTTCTCTGCAGAACTTTCACATAGTACAGTCAGGCCTGACTTAGCGGTATAGACATTGCTGGGGGCCATTTTGTCCACGAGGGAGAAGAGCTGCAGCGGGGTCTGTTAGCTTTGTTACAGGATTGTATATCTGTCTGTTTGCTAAAATACTCTTTTATTGTGGCCACATGCTCCCATGACGTCACAGTCACATGCTCCGGGGCCACCCGGAGCTTGTGACTGTGACGTCATGAGAGGCCTATATAAATCGGAGCGCACCGCACACCCAGCATTACAGCGGGAGGAAGCGACATGTCAACATCGAAGAGGAGAAGAGGGAAGAAGGCGACGGAGAAGACCGGGCCCCTGCTAGCAAAAGAGCTGGAAGAAGATAGCGGAGGCCCGGCAGAAGGAAGAAAGAACCGGAGAGCGAGAGAAGAACCAGAGAGCGCGGAGACGACACGGGAGACCCCCGAAGTCGGAAGAGACCCCCGGAGTCGGAAGAAGACCCCCGAAGTCGGAAGAGACCCCCAGAGTCTGAAGAAGAACCCCGGAGCTGTGTAATAAATTACTTTAAAAACCTGTGTAGTGCTTTTTTATTGACATTTTTTTCCACCAGGTGAATGGGTAGGGATACAATGTACCCCATACTCATTCACATAGGGTGGGGGGCCGGGATCTGGGGGTCCCCTTGTTAAAGGGTGCTCCCGGATTCCGATAAGCCCCCGCCCGCAGACCCCGACAACCAACGGCCAGGGTTGTCGGGAAGAGGCCCTGTCCTCATCAACATGGGGGCAAGGTGCTTTGGGGTGGGGGGGCCGCAGGTTGCCCCCCCGCCCCAAAGCACCAAACTCCCCATGTTGAGGGCATGCGGCCTGGTACGGTTCAGGAGGGAGGGGGGCCGCTCTCGTCCCCCCCTCTTTTCCTACGGCCTGCCAGGTTGCGTGCTCGGATAACGGTCTGGTTTGGATTTTGGGGGGACCCCCACGCCGTTTTTTTCGGCTTGGGGGTTCCCCTTAAAATCCATTCCAGACCGAAGGGCCTGGTATGCTCCTGGAGGGGAACCCATGCCGGTTTTTTTATTTAAAATTTGGCGTGGAGTTCCCCCTCAAGATCAGCAGAGCACAAGTCGCATGCCAAAGTCGGATCATGCAAGACTGCGGTCGGACTTTGATCCGACTTCAATGATAGTCAATGGGCTGAAGTAGGATCAAAGTCGGACCAAAGTAGTACAGGGAGCATTTTGAGGCCGGGTTCACACTGCTCCAACAAACGCTCCGACATTGGGAGCTCATGTCGCATGATGTGTAAAAATCAATGTTTCCCTATGGGAGCCGTCTTAACTGGTCTGACACATGTCGGTCCGACTTTGAAAATGCTCCCTGTACTACTTTGGTCCGACTTTGATCCGACTTCAGCCCATTGACTATCATTGAAGTCGGATCAAAGTCGGACCGCAGTCTTGCATGCAGGGCCGTTTGAAGGAATTTGGGGGCCCCAAGCAAAATGGACATGGAGGCCCCCCAGCCCCCCCCCCCCGCACTCACGCAAAGCCTACAGGAACCACAGCATAGCAGTTTAAGCTCACCCACACTTTAAATAAAAAAGGTTTACAGTGCAAATACTGCTGTTGCATATAATCCAACATACTTAAAACACATACACACTCACATTAACTTTAAGATGCTGCTTAGGACTGTTTATGGACCGTGGGATAGTCAGGGGGACCGTGGGATGGACAGGGGGACAGTGGGATGGACAGGAGGACCGTGGGATGGACAGGGGGACCGTGGGATGGACAGGGGGACAGTGGGATGGACAGGGGGGCCGTGGGATGGACAGGGGGACCGTGGGATGGTCAGGGGGACAGTGGGATGGTCAGGGGGACTGTGGGATAGACAGGGGGACCGTGGGATAGACAGGGGGACAGTGGGATGGACAGGGGGACAGTGGGATAGTCAGGGGGACCGTGGGATGGACAGGGGGACAGTGGGATGGACAGGAGGACCGTGGGATGGACAGGGGGACCATGGGATGGACAGGGGGACAGTGGGATGGACAGGGGGGCCGTGGGATGGACAGGGGGACCGTGGGATGGTCAGGGGGACAGTGGGATGGTCAGGGGGACTGTGGGATAGACAGGGGGACCGTGGGATAGACAGGGGGACAGTGGGATGGACAGGGGGACAGTGGGATGGACAGGGGGACCGTGGGATGGACAGGGGGACCGTGGGATGGTCAGGGGGACCGTGGGATGGACAGGGGGACAGTGGGATGGACAGGAGGACCGTGGGATGGACAGGGGGACTGTGGGATGGACAGGGGGACAGTGGGATGGACAGGGGGGCCGTGGGATGGACAGGGGGACCGTGGGATGGTCAGGGGGACAGTGGGATGGTCAGGGGGACCGTGGGACAGACAGGGGGACCGTGGGATAGACAGGGGGACAGTGGGATGGACAGGGGGACCGTGGGATGGACAGGGGGACCGTGGGATGGACAGGGGCCCTGTACATCCCACGGTTCCCCTGTCCATCCCACTGTCCCCCCGTCCATCCCACTGTCCCCCTGACCATCCCACTGTCCTCCTGTCCATCCCACGGTCAGTGGGATGGTGGGGGGAGGGGGCTGCTGCAGGTGTAGTGAGAGGCAAACAAGTAGTGGGAGAGAAGAGACAGTGAACAGCTGGACAGAAGGGCTGGGTCGGGTGTGAGGAGTCATCAACATGTGTGCAGTGCCAGTGATGCAGGAAACATCTTCAGCTCTGAGGGGTTCATGCTGGGACCTGTAGTTCTTCACTTTTGGGGAGGTGGGTCACATGATTTCAAGTCCCAGCTACATGCTGGGACTTGAAATCATGTGACCCCCCCCCCCAAAAGTGAAGAACTACAGGTCCCAGCATGAGCCCCTCAGAGCTGAATGAACCCTCCCTGCCCTGCTGTGTGTGTGTGTCCTCTCCTGCTCCATTTCTTCCCAGGCACCACCCTTATGATGTTGGTGACAATGGTGAGTCAAGTGAGCAATGCATATTACTTGCCTGTCTATTCTGTTACACACTAACACAGCTGAGCTGGCTGCAGCCTGCAATCTGTCTCTCTGTCACGGAAGTGCCTGGCTCTGGCTGAACAGTGAACTCGAGGAGGAGTGGGAGCCGGGAGGAGGTGGGTGGAGCTAGCAAGATGATCTTCAGTCCTCCGCTGTGATAGGCACAACTCTCCTGCTCTGCTCATGACGTCACTGGTTGCTACACGCCAAGCGGGCATCACGTAGCAACCAGCACAGCAGAGACAGTGCCAGCTAGGCTAGGGGGTCCACGGCACGGTCAGATCGAATGGATCATGCATTAGATCGACCCAGGGCGCCGCGGAAATCCAGGACAGTGATAGGCAGCAGGCAGGCACCCTAGGCTGGGGGCCCCAGGCCATCTCGGGCCCCAAGCAATTGCTTGTTTTGCCTGTCCTGTTGCGACGGCCCTGCTTGCATGATCCGACTTTGGCATGCGACTTGTGCTGTGCTGCTCTTGAGGGGGAACTCCACGCCAAATTTTAAATAAAAAAACAGCATGGGTTCCCCCTCCGGGAGCATACCAGGCCCTTGGGTCTGGTCTGGATTTGAAGGGGAACCCCTACGCTGAAAAAACGGCGTGGGGGTCCCCCCCAAAATCCAAACCAGACCCTTATCCGAGCACGCAACCTGGCAGGCCGCAGGGGAAGAGGGGGGGACGAGAGAGCGCCCCCCCTCCCTCCTGAACCATACCAGGCCACATGCCCTCAACATGGGGGGTTAGGTGCTCTGGGGCAGGGGGCGACCTGCGGCCCCCCACCCCAGAGCACCCTGCCCCCATGTTGATGAGGACAGGGCCTCTTCCCGACAACCCTGGCCGTTGGTTGTCGGGGTCTGCGGGCGGGGGGCTTATCAGAATCCGGGAGCCCCCCCTTGATAAGGGGGCCCCCAGATCCCGGCCCCCCCACCCTATGTGAATGAAAAAAAATGTCAAGAAAAAACACAACACAGCTTTTTAAATAAATTTATTGCACAGCTCCGGGGTCTCCGCGCTCTCCGGTTCTTTCTTCCGCCGGGCCTCCGCTATCTTCTTCCAGCTCTTTTGCTAGCGGGGCCCGGTCTTCTCCGTCGCCTTCTTCTTCTCCCGCTCTCCGGTTCTTCTCTCGCTCTCCGGTTCTTTCTTCCGCCGGGCCTCCGCTAACATCTTTTAGCTCTTTTGCTAGCGGAGAGGCCCGGTCTTCCCGTCATCTCGTCCGGCTCTCCGTTGTCCTTCTGCCGGTCCCTCCACTACCTTCTTGTAGCTCTTTTTCTAGTGGAGGGGCCGGTCTTCCCGTCGCCGTCGCCGTCGCCGTCTTCTTCTCTCTTCTCCTCCTCGATGTTGACGCGTCGCTTCCTTCCGCTGTAATACTGGCTGTTCGCTCCGCTCCGCATTAATATAGGCTTCTCATGACGTCACAGTCACATGCTCCCATGACGTCACAGTCACATGCTCCGGGGCCACCGGAGCATGTGACTGTGACGTCATGAGAAGCCTATATTAATGCAGAGCGGAGCAAACAGCCAGTATTACAGCGGAAGAAAGCGACGCGTCAACATCGAGGAGGAGAAGAGAGAAGAAGACGGCGACGACGGGAAGACCGGCACCTCCACTAGCAAAAGAGCTACAAGAAGGTAGTGGAGGGGCCGGCAGAAGGACAACGGAGAGCCGGACGAGACGACGGGAAGACCGGGCCTCTCCGCTAGCAAAAGAGCTAAAAGAAGTTAGCGGAGGCTCGGCGGAAGAAAGAACCGGAGAGCGAGAGAAGAACCGGAGAGCGGGAGAAGAAGAAGGCGACGGAGAAGACCGGGCCCCGCTAGCAAAAGAGCTGGAAGAAGATAGCGGAGGCCCGGCAGAAGAAAGAACCGGAGAGCGTGGAGACCCCGGAGCTGTGCAATAAATTAATTTAAAAAGCTGTGTTGTGTTTTTTCTTGACTTTTTTTTTCCACCAGGTGAATGGGTAGGGGTATGATGTACCCCATACTCATTCACATAGGGTGGGGGGGCCGGGATCTGGGGGCCCCCTTATCAAGGGGGGGCTCCCGGATTCTGATACGTCCCCCGCCCGCAGACCCCGACAACCAACGGCCAGGGTTGTCGAGAAGAGGCCCTGTCCTCATTAACATGGGGGCAGGGTGCTCTGGGGCGGGGGGGCCGCAGGTCGCCCCCCTGCCCCAGATCACCTAACCCCCCATGTTGAGGGCATCTGGCCTGATACGGTTCAGGAGGGAGGGGGGGCCGCTCTCTCGTCCCCCCCTCTTCCCCTGCGGCCTGCCAGGTTGCGTGCTCGGATAAGGGTCTGGTTTGGATTTTGTTGGGGACCCTCACACCGTTTTTTTGGCGTAGGGGTTCCCCTTCAAATCCAGACCAGACCCAAGGGCCTGGTATGCTCCTGGAGGGGGAACCCATGCTGGTTTTTTATTTAAAATTTGGCGTGGAGTTCCCCCTCAAGATTCATACCAAACACAGTGCCTGCTTCTGGCGGGGATCCAAGTCGGATCCCGGTTCATTGAAAGTCGGACATATGTCGGCTTCATGTCGCAGGGCAAAGTCGGATCCAAAGTAGGACAGATGTCGTGTCGCACTAGTGTGAACCCAGCCTCAAGGTCGGACCGACATGTGTCGGACCAGTTAAGACGGCTCCCATAGGGAAACATTGATTTTCACACATCATGCGACATGAGCTCCCAATGTCGGAGCGTTTGTCGGACAAGTGTGAACCCGGCCTTAGAAGCTGGTTGGCTGCCATGCACAGCTGCACCAGATTCTGAGTGCTCCAGTTTTAGTAAATCAACCCCACCTGGAACAGTAATTGTGTTACTGCTAGGATCACCAGATTAAAATAAAGGGAAAAAAGTAAAAAAAAATTAAGCTAATGCAGCCACCACGTCTATAGACTGGTAAGCTGCAATATATTACATTTTTGGGGGGATTTCGATACACTTTAACCACTTCAACACCTGGCTTTTTTTACCACATCAATACAGGGCCTATTCTGGCACTTCTCTCCTACATGTACAAATCATCATTCTTTTGCTGGAATATTACTCAGAACCCCCAAACATTATATATGTTTTTTTAGCAGACACCCTAGGGAATAAAATGACCATCATTGCAACTTTTTTTCTTGCACGGTATTTGCGCAATAATTTTTCAAACGCCTTTTTTTTGGAAAAAAAAAAATGGTTTCATGAATTCAAAAATAACAAAATAGTAAAGTTAGCCCAATTTTTTGGAAAAATATGAAAGATGATGTTACGCCGAGTAAATAGATACCTAACATGTCACGCTTTAAAATTGCGCACACTCATGGAATGGCGCCAAACTTCGGTACTTAAAAATCTCCATAGGCGACGCTTGAATTTTTTTTACAGGTTACCAGGTTAGAGTTACAGAGGAGGTCTAGTGCTAGAATTGTTGCACGTGCTCTAACGCACGCAGCGATACCTCACATATGTGGTTTGAACGGCGTTTACATATGTGGGCGGAACTTACGTGTGCGTTTGCTTCTGATCACAAGCTACCGGGGACAGGGGCGTTTTAATTATTTATTTATTTATTTATTTATTACCTATTTTATTTTATTTTCATACTTATTTTACTTTTTTTTTTTTTTTGATCACTTTTATTCCTATTACAAGGAATGTAAACATCCCTTGTAATAGGAATGTGTGTAGCAGGTCCTCTTTATTGAGAGATGCGGGGTCAATAAGACCCCACATCTCTCCTCCAGGCTGGAAAGCATGAGATCGTGAAAATCTTTTCACTGATCTCATACTTACTAGCCGCAATGGCGGCTTTGTTTACATCTGAGGACCCGGGCGTGATGTCATCACATCGCGCCCGGGCCTCCGACGGTCATAGAGATGACTGGTGACCATCTGGTCACCAGTCATCTCTATGCTCGTCACGTGACCCACCACCGGCGCCGGACGATTCTCTCCGGGTCCCCGATGGCACGGGAGAGCCCAGAGAAGCACCGGATGGCGACGGGAGGGGGGGATGTCCCCTCCCGCCACCTATAAGAACGATCAAGCGGTGGAACCGCCGCTATGATCATTCTTACGGTGCGCAGAATCGCCGGCACAACAAAAGGATATCTGAATGATGCCTCTAGCTGCAGTAGGGTTGCCACCTTTTCTTCAAGTCAAACCCGAACACTTTAGCGGAGCACAACAATTTTTTTTATAGTATAAACTATACATATATTTTGCAATTAAATAACATTTCTAATCATATGAAGTTAATCACAAGAGTCCCCCTTTACAGCAGAGTCCACAGAGTTCTCTTTTACATCTGAACTCACAGAGTTCCCCTTTTACATCTGAACTCACAGAGTTCCCCTTTTACATCTGAACTCACAGAGTTCCCCTTTTACATCTGAACTCACAGAGTTCCCCTTACACTGTAAGGGGGGACTCTGCAGACTCTGATGTAAGGGAGAAATCTGGGGACTCTAACATAAGGGAACCCTGATTTAAGGGGGAACACTGAGTACTCTGATGCACGCAGAGGACTCTGATGTAAGGGGGGAACACTGTGGCCTCTGATGTAATGGGGAACTCTGATATAAGGGGTGCTCTGAGAACTCTGATTTGCCTTAGTGTATTCAGGGCTGGTGCAAGGATTTTTGACATCCTAGGCAAAACCTAATTTTGCCGCCCCCATCGGCTCCACCCCTGACTCCACCCCCTTTGCCCTACCCATGTGACAGGAGGCAGCGATGTACCGGAAGCATCGGCTTCCATTAGCGCTGGCTCCAGTGCTGCGATGCGCCTCTAATTACACCACCAGTCGGATGAAGCAGCTGCCTGGGTCTGAGTCAGTTACATGCTGCAGCCTGCAGAGCATGCAGACAAGGAGAGAAACCAGTGTCTGGGCGCCCCTAGGCAGCAGTGTGCCCTAGGCGGCTGCCTAGTTTGCCCAGTGGAAGCACCCGCCCTGAGTGTATTCACTCAGAGGCAGGAGAGAGAAGGGTTAAGACTTCATTCACAGACAGGGATGGATGGTGAGCTCACTCACCCCTTGGCAGTCAGCACCTCTCAACCAGATGTATCTGAGGCTGCTGGGCTTAAAATTTCCGGCCCCCACTTTCCTTTTCTGAGGCACAGTGCCGGGGATTGGAGTGTGGGCAGACACAGAGGGGTAGAGGTGGAAGGAAGAAGAGCAGATCGAGCCCTCTCTCCTCTCCCATCTGTATGTAGGGGGATTGTTAGTGCTGGCTTTGGGCAGTGTGAAAGAGAGTGTAACAGACACTCTCATCTTAGACAGCTGGAGCCACAACCCTGCTGGGAAGCCATAGTCCGGTCTGAATAATGTGTCCGGGTTTCAGGCAGTTGGAAACCCGGACACATGATTCCAAACCCGAACTGTCCGGGTGAATCCCGGACAGGTGGCAACCCTAAGCTGCAGGCATCATTCAGATATCCCCCCACAAAGCCGAGGACGTCATATGACATCCACCCAGGATGGGAGATCCCATCTGTGGACGTCATATGACTATGGGTGGTAGGGAAGTGGTTAAACAGCTTTAGATACACTATAAAACATTTTTACCTTAGAGGAACCCTTGAAATAACTTTCAGGTCTCAGTGAACCCCTGCTAATACTTATAATATGTGAAGCTCACAAGACATTAGTGTGAACAGAAAGTTGAAGATCTAACAATAAATAAAGAATATGGAGGTGTCATATTTAGCATATTTGACACTCAGGGCTGTGTCATGTTATAATATGATGTTTAGTAATTATATAGCGCTTACCACCCTCTCCTCCTTGTCTTTCGGCTCCTCGCAGGAGGAAAGGGCACACCCAGCTCTATATGGTGTTGTGATGGGTCTCCACAGCCAGATACTCCCTCCGAATGGTTCTTTTCTCTATAGCTAATAAAGTCAAGTCTCTATTTTCCCCAATGACTTTAATGTCCACACCAGCTGTAACTCCAACGTAGAATTTATTTCTTTTAAACGACAGTCTCTGATAGAAAAGGTTGGAGAAAGAACAGGACAGCATAAGGTGTGGGAGAGGTCCAGGCACAAACGTAATCCACCTCACTGCTCGGCTTCTCAAGCAGACTTAGTCCATTTGGATAGTCTCCCTAGATAGGGTCTAGCAGCCAAAATGGTACTCGAACTGTTCACCCAATCACTATTCAAACTGGCTTACGGGTCTCTGCCACAGACCTGGTGAACTTGGTCTCTGCCACAGACCTGGTGAACTTGGTTTCTTTAAAGCTTGGCCTCTTTGTAAGGAGAAGACATCCCTCCAGAGAGTTACCGGGCCCCTTCCTTCACTGTGACTTCTCACCAGTCCCTCGGAACAATCCTCCCCCGGCCTCCTCGTCTAAGATACGGGTCCCCTCGCAAGGCGGCACCCTGAGATTCCTCGATCCTTGATGGGCCCCAGCAGAAGATGCTGGGCCCAAGGCCATTAGTTGCAGCCCCAGGACTAAAGGTGCCTGGGACTGATCTACTTGTATATCCTCTCCCAGCATACACAGCAGGCCGACCACTCCCACTGTATGGTTGCCGAGAGGGGACACACAAGGCACAGCACTGTATCAGCAGTTCAACCCTGGCCCACTATGGCAGCGCCACCTGCAGGCCACAGGGAACAGTAATAAAGAAGCTAAATGGTGGGACTTTATATGAAGCACACTACTGAATTATATGCACCAATTATATTAAACATAGTTTATTCATTACAAAAAGGCATGGCATACACATAAAAGATGGTAAAATAATATTGATAGGTAGCAATAATTGGAGTCTAGATATTACATGATTGTAACAAAGTGTTCCAACGTAACATACATGGTAATGCATGATAATCACTAGTGTCAGTAATTAAATTCTAGACAAACCAAAATAAAATAAAACATAATTATCTCAAGGTAGCATAACAATATAAAGCCTTGGGTATGTGAACCGCAATTGTAGGGATAGCATGTAGACAGAATAATAATAATAATTGGTTCATTAAAATGGGATAGTAAAATACAGATTTTATGCATGTACACTGTGACGTATCATCATGAAAGTGCTCTACGCGTTTCGTGGCTAATATACCACTCGTCAGGAGCAGATACGCAGTATGGGGGTGTCTATAATAGAACAAAAGATGCCAAAATATTATAATAGTCAAAAGGTTACAAAGAAACATATAGGGTATAGCAGGAAGAGGGGGAACAAAAAAGTCCCAATCACTTATACCTATCTGTAGTATATGGGTAGATTTATAATATGGTATCAATAGTAAGGGGAGGGCAGCTATGAAAGGCATCCTCCCCGGGAGTTGAGACGGTGACACCCGGGACACGGTGGTAGCAACAGCAGCCAATGGTATTGTGGAAGTGAGGTGACCAGTATCAGCTGAGATAGGTATAATCGTATGTAGTTCCTTTATATGGTGAAATCCCAGAGATATCTGTGGAAATCAATGGGTTAATAATAAATTAGTTAACAGCTGATAAACTGGTAGGGGAGTACAAGTGAAAGTGAGAAAAAGGGGGATAATTTAAAAATGAATAATATTATATTAGCCATATCAAAGGAGACATTAGTGGGTACCAAGGTACAAGTGTAAAATGGTGATAGAGGGATTAAACCATAAGTACCTGCAAGGGTATGAAGGAGGAATTAGTCCAGGAAGTGCAGACGTGTAGTGGAAATGAAAACAACCTAAAGTAGTGTCGCGGTGCAAGCAGGGTATAAATACCGACCTTGAACCAATTGAGACCATCAACGTCACGCAGCACCCTAGAGGGGGGCGGCGCCAGTGCCTGAGTAGCATACCGCGCTTGGCGTTTGGCGCTCAGACCTCCCTTGTGGTGGACGCAGAATGACAGCCATGTCGGCGGTGTGCTTCATATAAAGTCCCACCATTTAGCTTCTTTATTCATGATATCGGGGATGGAGGTGTATGTAGTCATTACCTCATTCAAAGTCCCAACCCTAGCCTTAGGTCCATTTCTGTTCTCACAGGGAACGGTACACCGATACTCTTCCTGCAGACAAAAATGGTTGATAATGTCCTAAAAATTTAGGTGTTTGAGCATAACTACCACTCAAACACTACCCCTAAATTGAGGATCCCGCTACAATTATATGGAAATTAAACAAATAAAAATAATGACCAGAAAATAAATGCAGAAAGTAAAATAAATCTAGTGCTCTCTAACATTGGTGGTCAGTGAAAAAGTGACCCCTTAGAACGCAGGTCATTGATAGAAGGGCCCTTGCACTGCGATGGAAAATGGGAGGAATGATCCTTACATTAGTAGTCAATAGGAATAATGTCTCTTACAGATAGTTATAAAAAAATCATTGGTGTTAGTGGTAGCATAGGTGTGCGCAGGGGACGTGCCAGGTGTGCCAGGGCACACCCTAATCACTCTGTGTGGTGCCGATTCTCCCTACTGCCTGGGCTTCCACCCATGTTGCCTGACCCCACCGCAGTGCTGCTGTCTTCCCTCTGCCCCCCGTTTGCTGCGGAGCATGTTTCAGGATGGAGAGTGGGGGAAGAGGCTAATCAATATGTAATTTACCGACCCCTTCCTTTTCTAAATGAACACTAACTCACTGTGTTCAGTCATAACTGAAGCATAGTAAACTGCCGCTTAACATAGAGCAATTTCCATTCATTTACTGTCCAATGCAGATGAGGCTGCAGAGAAAAACATGAGTGTTTGATCTTTGGGGTGCACACCCTAATGCACACCTATAAGTGGTAGCCTATCTGAGAGGCAGAAATCAGAAATTGCTCAAGTAACCCCTAGCAACATCTGGAGGAAAACTAAGGTTCCACTGAACCCTGGTTGAGAAAAGTTGCTTTAGGAACTTTGCTTTGGAAAAGATGAAACGTCAACAGCTACAAATACTGTAGCTGCTGACTTTTAATGTACATGCACTTTCCAGTCCAGGGATCCAGCGGGGTCCTCACCGGGGCTTGTTCTTTTCTGGTATTCAGGTTCCCAGCGCTGCCATCTTGGATGTGGAAAGCTGGCTGTGACTTCCTGGTGCTTCATAGCCTGCTTCCCACTGTGCAAATGCTAGTACTGCTGAGCTTTTTCAATGGACCCACAGCCTCCTGGAACCTGTGACATGTCCCAGGAAGTTGCAGACAGGGAGTGGGGGTGATGTAAAAAAAGTCTCGACCTATGCAGGGTCTCGACCGCGTCACTTCCGGTGCAGCTACGTCAAAAACACAGCTGATGGCGGGCTCGACTGCGCGTGCGCGGCTTCACCGCACCTATACCGCGCATTGCGCAGACGTTCAGTTTAGTCCGTGAAAATTCTAGATTCGAGGTGGCGGGCGGGCGGAGGCGTTGCGAATTGCTTAACATTGTCGGCAGCACCGCCTCCAGACCCGCCCCAACACGCCCCTAGCTTGCTCTGGAGAAGGGGGCGGGCCCCGTGCATATCACTGTGTACTGTATATTATTGGGACCGAGGTCGAGAGAAAATATAGAGCTGCACCGCCTCCAGCCCCGCCCCCGCCCCTAGCCTGCTCTACTGAAGGGGGGCGGGCCCCCGTGCATAGCACTGAGTCCAAGTACAGTACTGTGCATTGTTCTGCCATCAAATATGCTGCCTCACTGCACCCAGCAAACGCAACCACTGCACCCAGCAAACGCAACCTCTGTGCCCAGCAAACGCAACCACTGTGCCCAGCAAAAGCAACCACTGTGCCCATCATACGAAGCCACTGTGCCCAGCAAACGCAACCACTGCACCCAGCAAACGCAACCACTGCACCCAGCAAACGCAACCACTGCACCCAGCAAATGCAACCACTGTGCCCAGCAAGCGCAACCACTGTGCCCAGCAAACGCAACCACTGTGCCCGTCATACGCATCCACTGTGCCCAGCAAACGCAACCACTGTGCCCGTCATACGCAGCCACTGTGCCCAGCAAACACAACCACTGTGCCCGTCATACGCAACCACTGTGCCCAGCAAACGCAACCACTGTGCCCAGCAAACGCAACCACTGTGCCCGTCATACGCAGCCACTGAGCCCAGCAAACGCAACCACTGCACCCAGCAAATGCAACCACTGCACCCAGCAAACGCAACCACTGTGCCCAGCAAACACAACCACTGTGCCCAGCAAACGCAACCACTGTGCCCGTCATACGCATCCACTGTGCCCAGCAAACGCAGCCACTGTGCCCGTCAAACGCAGCCACTGTGCCCGTCAAACGCAGCCACTGCGCCCAGCAAACGCAGCCACTGCACCCAGCAAACGCAACCACTGTGCCCATCAAACGCAGCCACTGTGCCCAACAAACGCAACCACTGCTCCCAGCAAACGCAACCACTACGCCCAGCAAACGCAACCACTGTGCCCAGCAAACGCAACCACTGTGCCACAGCAAACGCAACCACTGTGCCCGTCATACGCATCCACTGTGCCCAGCAAACGCAACCACTGTGCCCGTCATACGCAGCCACTGTGCCCAGCAAACTCAACCACTGTGCCCGTCATACGCAACCACTGTGCCCGTCATACGCAGCCACTGTGCCCAGCAAACGCAACCACTGTGCCCGTCATACGCACCCACTGTGCCCAGCAAACGCAACCACTGTGCCCGTCATACGCAACCACTGTGCCCAGCAAATGCAACCACTGTGCCCGTCAAACGCAGCCACTGTGCCCGTCAAACGCAGCCACTGTGCCCGTCAAACGCAACCACTGTGCCCGTCAAATGCAACGACTGTGCCTGTCAAACGCAGCCACTGCACCCAGCAAACGCAACCACTGTGCCCTTCAAACAGCAAACACTGCCACTGTGCCCATCAAACGCAGCCACTGTGCCCGTCAAACGCAGCCACTGTGCCCGTCAAATGCAGTCACTGTGCCCGTCAAACACAGCCACTGTGCCCAGCAAACGCAGCCGCTGCACCCAGCAAACGCAACCACTGTGCCCATCAAACGCAACCACTGTGCCCAGCAAACGCAGCCACTGCACCCATCAAACGCAGCCACTGTGCCTATCAACCGCTGCCACTGTGCCCATCAAACCCAGCCACTGTGCCCATCAAACCCAGCCACTGTGCCCATCAAACGCACCCACTATTGACGCCACTGTGCCATCAAACGCAGCTACTGTACCCGTTAATTGCTGTCAGTGTGCCCCATCAATTGCCGCTACTGTGCCCCATCCAATGCTGCCAGTGTGCCCATCAATTACCACTAATGTGCCCCATCAAATGCTGCCCGGCACTTACCTGTCTCGCAGCGGGTCAGCAGCGGTGTCCTGCACGTCCTCCATGTCTTCTTCCGTCCTCTCTCAGGCATCCAATCACAGCGCCTGACGTTTCAGCCAATCAGGGGACCGGTAACAGACTTGAGCACCTGATTGGCTAAGAGGCGGTTTAGTGTTAGCAAAGCGAATTCCTTTGCTTTGCCAACACAATGCTGAGTGAACAGAGAACGCCCAGCATGGCGCCCGCTGTTCACCTTTTTGGGCGCCTATTAGAGCCTATGGCTCTAATCAGGTGCTTCTAAAAAACACCCCCACCGATGTAATTCAGGTGCCCGGCGCCCAAAAAGGGGCCGGACACCTGAATAGGGGGTGTCAGCAGTGACCACAGATAGATTCATGCAATGCATGATTCTATCTATGGTGATAGAGTGGTGCCAGGAGAGAGGGGGCGGCACCCATGCGTCCTTTATGGAAGCACCGCCACTGCGTACTCTTTGATCTTTTGAAAAGTGTGATGTTAAGCCGTAGCTGTGCTCCTTCGGGATATGCTGCTCGCGCATTCGTGCTGCTGGAGGGAGCCCAGACCACCATAGACGAGGGACCTGCAAACTTGGTCATGGTGAGTGAGATCATCCCATATCCCACTCCATCTTGCCTGAGGACAGGGACCCCCCCCGAGGACAGGGACCCCCTCTGAGGACAGGGACCCTATCCCCCCTCTGAGAACAGGGACCCCCCCCCCCCCCCCCCGAGGACAGGAAAACCTTCTCCCCCTAAGAACAGGGACTCCCTTCTCTCCTGGGGACAGGGACTCCCTTCTCCTCTGGGGACAGGGACTCCCATCTTTCCTAGGGATCAGGACCCCACCTCCCCTAAGAACAGGAACCTGATCACCCTGTGTGTGCCAAACTCACTGCCCTGCCTGCCATGTGTCCTGTGTGAGGGCCCTTCTGTGACAGCTCTTATTAGGACTTCATTCCACTGTGTAATCTCCCTGCATGACTGACCCCTCTGTGTGCACCCCTTACATGGGGAACCCCTCTGTTTGCTACCCCTAAATGTCTGCATACTCTGACCACCACCTGTACCATTTCCACATCCTCTGACTGCCACCTGTATCCTGTCCGCCATCCTCTGACCACCTCCTCTATCCTGTGCACATGTTCTGACCACCTATTGACTGCAGCCTCTAACCACCTCCTGTATCCTGTCCGCAGCCTCTAACCTGTCTGCAATCTCTGACTATCTCTTGTCTTTTATTGTGTCTGCAGTCTCTTAGGGAGAGTCTGGAGAGGAATCAAGAGTGAGAGCATCGCCGGGATTGGGATTACGGGAGGAGTCAGACGTGTATGGACTGTGGAGAACAGACTATAGAATAAAACCAGAGCCACCAACCAGGAGCCATCTAACTGAGACCTGCACGCTGCACCGGAGAGGAGGTCAGTGACAGCGTCATCAGGTCAGTCTGAGGGGGGGGGGGTCACTGATGTAAGGGGGGAGTGAATGCAATTATGTAAGGGGGCACTGATATAAAGGTTTTCCCTTATATCAGTAACCCCCCCCCCTTACCTTAGTGTATTCACTCTGCGGAAGGTGGTCTCTGGTCACCAGAGTCCCCCTCCCCCCCACATCACATTTTCCGTCATTCCCCTTTACATCAGAGTCGGCAGGATTCCCCCTTACAGTGCAAGGGAACTCAGATGTAAAGGAAAATGCTGCAGAGCATAATCTAAGGAGAAACTCTGATGTAAGGGGTGCTCTGGTCACCAGAGACCACCTTATATCAGAGTCCACTGCATTCCCACTTACATCAGGGTCTGCAGCATTGCCCTTTACATCAGTGTTCCCCTTTGCGTTTGCTGGGTGCAGTGGCTGCGTTTTGATGGGCACAGTGGCTGCGTTTTGATGGGCACAGTCAGTGGTTGCGTTTGACGGGCACAGTGGCTGCGTTTGACGGGCACAGTGGTTGCATTTGCTGGGTGCAGTGGCTGCGTTTGACGGGCACAGTGGCTGCGTTTGACGGGCACAGTGGTTGCATTTGCTGGGTGCAGTGGCTGCGTTTCACGGGCCCAGTGGCTGCGTTTGACGGGCACAGTGGTTGCGTTTCACGGGCACAGTGGTTGCGTTTGCTGGGTGCAGTTGCTGTGTTTGACGGGCACAGTGGCTGCGTTTCCTGGGTGCAGTGGCTGCGTTTGATGGGCACAGTGGCTGCGTTTGACGGGCACAGTGGCTGCGTTTGCTGGGTGCAGTGGCTGCGTTTGACGGGCACAGTGGCTGCGTTTGCTGGGTGCAGTGGCTGCGTTTGACGGGCACAGTGGCTGCGTTTGACGGGCACAGTGGCTGCGTTTGACGGGCACAGTGGTTGCATTTGCTGGGTGCAGTGGCTGCGTTTGACGGGCACAGTGGCTGCGTTTGACGGGCACAGTGGTTGCGTTTAACGGGCACAGTGGTTGCGTTTGACGGGCAAAGTGGCTGCGTTTGACGGGTACAGTGGTTGCATTTGCTGGGTGCAGTGGCTGCATTTGACGGGCACAGTGGCTGCGTTTGACGGGCACAGTGGTTGCGTTTGACGGGCACAGTGGTTGCGTTTGACGGACACAGTGGTTGCGTTTGCTGGGTGCAGTGGCTGCGTTTTGATGGGCACAGTGGCTGCGTTTTGATGGGCACAGTGGTTGCGTTTGACGGGCACAGTGGCTGCGTTTGATGGGCACAGTGGTTACATTTGCTGGGTGCAGTGGCTGCGTTTGACGGGCACAGTGGCTGCGTTTGACGGGCACAGTAGTTGCATTTGCTGGGTGCAGTGGCTGCGTTTCACGGGCCCAGTGGCTGCGTTTCACGGGCACAGTGGTTGCGTTTGACGGGCACAGTGGTTGCGTTTGCTGGGTGCAGTGGCTGTGTTTGACGGGCACAGTGGCTGCGTTTGCTGGGTGCAGTGGCTGCGTTTGATGGGCACAGTGGCTGCGTTTGACGGGCACAGTGGCTGCGTTTGACGGGCATAGTGGTTGCATTTGCTGGGTGCAGTGGCTGCGTTTGACGGGCACAGTGGCTGCGTTTGACGGGCACAGTGGTTGCGTTTGACAGGCACAGTGGTTGCGTTTGACGGGCACAGTGGCTGCGTTTGACGGGCGCAGTGGTTGCATTTGCTGGGTGCAGTGGCTGCATTTGACGGGCACAGTGGTTGCATTTGCTGGGTGCAGTGGTTGCGTTTGCTGGGCACAGTGGTTGCGTTTGCTGGGTGCAGTGGCTGCGTTTGACGGGCACAGTGAGGCAGCATATTTGATGGCAGAACAATGCACAGTACTGTACTTGGACTCAGTGCTATGCACGGGGGCCCGCCCCCTTCAGTAGAGCAGGCTAGGGGCGGGGCTGGAGGCAGTGCAGCTCTATATTTTCTCTCGACCTCGGTCCCAATAATATACAGTACACAGTGATATGCACGGGGCCCGCCCCCTTCTCCAGAGCAAGCTAGGGGCGTGTTGGGGGCGGGTCTGGAGGCGGTGCTGCCGACAATGTTAAGCAATTCGCAACGCCTCTGCCCGCCCGCCACCTCGAGTCTAGAATTTTCACGGACTAAACCGAACGTCTGCGCAATGCGCGGTATAGGTGCGATGAAGCCGCGTACGCGCAGTCGAGCCCTCCATCAGCTGTGTTTTTGACGTAGCTGCACCGGAAGTGACGCGGTCGAGACCCTGCATAGGTCGAGACTTTTTTTACATCAGGGGCAAACTTCCGCAAGTGGAGTGGGCACCTGTCAGAAATAGGTACCTGCTCCAAGAAAAAAAATTCAACTCCAACAGTGGTAGAGGAGGAGGGGAGGAGGAGAAAAGGCAGAACCTCCCTTTTTTACATGAAGTTCCGCTTTAGGTTTCTAGTCAATCCATTCTGAAGAAATTGATCTTTTCTAAATCGAACGGTACGCTTTAAGGAGAGTCATTGTTCCACCTTTGCAACATCATCTTAATAGGTGTTGCTAATCAAATACTTATTATCCTCCTAATGGCTATATACCATCAGCCTTTGAATTTGTGAAAATATACTCAGTGGCCACTTTTTTAGGTACACCTATTCAGCCAATCACATGGCAGCAACTCAATGCATTTAGGCATCTAGACGTGGTGGAGATGACTTGCTGAAGTTCAAACCAAGCATCAGAATATGGAAGAAAAAGGATTTAAGTGACTTTGAACGTGGCATGGTTGTTGGTGCCAGACGAGCTGGTCTAAGTATTTCAAAAACTGCTGATCTACTGGGATTTTCACACAAAACCATCTCTCGGGTTTACAGAGAATGGTCAGAAAAAGAGAAAATATCCAGTGAGCGGCCGTTTTATGGCCGAAAATGCCTTGTTGATGCCAGAGGTCAGAGGAGAATGGGCAGACTAGTTTGAGTTAATAAAAGGGCAACAGTAACTAAAATAACCACTCGTTACAACCAAGGTATACAGAATACCATCTCTGAATGCACAATACATCAAACCTTTAGGCAGATGGGCTACAGCAGCAAAAAACACACCGGGTGCCACTCCTGTCAGCTAAGAACAGGCTACAATTCGCACAGGCTCACCAAAATTGGACAATAGAAGATTGTAAAAACGTTGCCTGGTCTGATGAGTCTCGATTTCAGCTGCGACATTCATATGGTAGGGTCAGAATTTGCCATAAACAACATGAAAGCATGGATCCATCCTGCCTTGAATCAATGGTTAAGGCTGGTGGTGTAAGGGTGTGGGGGATATTTTCTTGGCACACTTTGGGCCCCTTAGTACCAATTGAGCATCGTTTAAATGCCACGGCCTACCTGAGTATTGTTGCTGACCATGTTTATCTCTTTATGACTACAGTGTACCCGTCTTCTGATGACTACTTCCAGCAGGATAATGCACCATGTCACAAAGCTAAAATCATCTCAAACTGGTTTCTTGAACATGACAATGAGCTCACTGTACTCCAATGGCCTCCACAGTCACCAGGTCTCAATCCAATAGAGCACGTTTGAGATGTGGTGGAACGGGAAAACTGAAAATTTACTATCAAATACTTACCGTAATTTTCCTTTCCTGATAGGCTCCATGGCAGCATACGTGTGGGTTGGCCCCGCCTCCATAACTACCCAATAGGACCCCTCCCTATAAATTTCAGCTCTGAGCTCTCAGTCGTGTTCCGTAACTAGCCTACTCCAAGCATTGGGAGGGACTCCTGCTGCCATGGAGCCTATCAGGAAAGGAAAATTACGGTAAGTATTTGATAGTAAATTTTCCGTTTTCCTGACATGCTCCATGGCAGCATACGTGTGGGAAATAATTTGCCAAACACACCCGGGTGGGCAAAATGCTGAGGCAAGAAAAATAAATGTATTTAACACTGTCAATCGACAGAACTTGTAAGCCAAAATTCAGTGATGATAAGGCAGCTAGTTCGACACAATAATGGGAAACAAAAGTATTAATAGACGACCAAGAGGCCGCTCTGCATATAACGTCAGGTGCGACATGACGAGAGGCTGCCCAAGAAGTAGAGATGCTCCGGGTTGATTGCGCAGTTACTGCCTCCGGAGGAGCCAAACCTTTTGCTTTGTAAGCCCTTTGGATGGTCTGAACTATCCATGCCGCAATAGATCTGATTGAGGCCCGTTTTCCTCTGTTCTTTCCATGAAGAAGAATGAAAAGAAAGTCTGTTTGTCTGAAAGACTCTGTCATTTCCAGGTATTGACTTAATGTGTGGCCCACATCAAGGGGATGAACATCTTGGCCTTCAGAAGTTCCAAAAGTGGGCAATACAATTTCCTGATTTTCATGAAAGATAGATGTAACTTTAGGGTTTGAACCCAGCATGGGAATTAATACTGCTCTATCTGGGAAAAAGGTCAGGAAAGGCTCTTTTGAACCCAAGTTTCTGATATCAGACACTCTTTTAGCTGAGGTGACCGCTACTAGGAAGACGGTCTTGAGAGTAAGATCTTTTGCCGAAAGAGGGTTTTCAGGATCTGTGCTGAGTGTGGTAAGATAGTCCAGTACAAGAGGCAGGTCCCATTTGGGGAACCTCGGTTTTCTCTGTGGTCTAAGTCTGACAGCACCCTTAAAGAACTGGTGAATCAGGGGATGATTGGAACAAGAGATTCCTGTAAATGCTGAGATGGCTGAGATTTGAACTCGAAGAGAGCTTACTGCTAAAGGCAAGTCCAAACCTGTTTGTAGGAAACTAAGTACATCCTGGACTTCTGGAGACCTAGAGGAATTAGCCCTGGAAGACATATGATCTGTAAATTTTGACCAGATACGCTCATAAACTTTGTTGGTGCTATTTCTTCTAGCATTAAGGAGAGTCGACATGGCTTCTTCTGGACATCCTAAGGCTTCCAGCCTTCCCCTCTCAAGAACCATACCCTGAGGTGCAGATGAGCTGGGCATGGGTGCAATGTTGTGCCCTGAGTGAAGTCAAGAGGGGGAACCATGGCCTGTTGGGCCAAAACGGAATTACTGCTATGATTTCTACCCTCTCCACTCTGAGTCTGTGAAGGAATTGAAGTATCACAGGTACTGGAGGAAAGGCATAAGCCTGGCTGAATCTCCACCGGTCTGTGAGAGCATCTATCCCGTAGGC
Organism: Rana muscosa; assembly: GCA_029206835.1. Taxonomy (NCBI): domain Eukaryota; kingdom Metazoa; phylum Chordata; class Amphibia; order Anura; family Ranidae; genus Rana; species Rana muscosa. The sequence continues at coordinate 369,545,100 of CM055120.1, read as the reverse complement.
TTGGGGATCCCGGGACCTCGAGTAATACTTGATCAACTTGTGGTTGCATGGGGACGCAAACAGATCCACTTCTGGAGACACTCCCAGAGTTAGAAGCCAATTGAATACCTCTATGTGTAGAGACCATTCGTTGTTGTTCATTTGAGTTTGTGAAAGAAAGTCCGCTTGTACATTCTGGACCCCTGGAATGTACACTGCAGAGATGTTGCATAGGTACTTCTGGGCCCAGGTCATGATTGGTTCTACTTCCCGGAGTAAGGACCAGCTGCGGGTACCACCCTGCTTCCTTATGTAAGCAACTGCGGTTGTGTTGTCCATCCTGAGCATCACAGAAGAGTCTGTCAACAGATGACGGAAGGACATGAGCGCCTAGAAGGCAGCCCGCAACTCCAGTATGTTGGACACAATTCCTTGGGACGGTGTGTTCCACCTGCCCTGGGCTATTTCCAACAGGCAATGTGCACCCCACCCCTGATTGCTGGCATCTGAAGTTACAGTAATCCAAGTGATGGGACGGATTGTGTGACAGTTGTGGAGATTCTTCCTGTAAGGTATAAGAAGATCATGAACCAATATTCATGGTTAGAGTTCTCCTCAAATATATATATATTTTACAATATGTAACCTTTCACTTCCCATGAAGCCACCAAAGAAGAGATTCTCTCATGGATGAAGTGAGCCTGATGCGCTGACTCTTGCTGGGGGAGTCCCATTGCTGGAGGAACCCTTTTTGGAATGGGCGAGTGTGCCACTGAGCCCACCTCACCATAGGGATGGTGGCTGTCATGGTGCCAATTACCTTTAGGCATTGAAGAGCAGACAGGTGAGAGGAAGCAAGTGTTGCGCGGATCCTGTCCCGGATTGTTGCAATCTTTTCCTCGGGCAACGAAATGGTGCCGTCTATTGTGTTGAGGAGGGCACCTAGAAACTAGGGATGAGCTTGGAGTTCGAGTCGAACTCATGTTCGACTCGAACATTGCCTGTTCGCCCGTTCGCCGAACAGCGAACAAATTGGGGTGTTCGAGGCAAATTCGAAAAATCTATGGGAGAAATCTAAAGTGTTAATTATAAAGGCTAATATGCAAGTTATTGTCCTAAAAAGTGTTTGGGGACCTGAGTCCTGCCCCAGGGGACATGTATCAATGCAAAAAGAAGTTTTAAAAACGGCCGTTTTTTCGGGAGCAGTGATTTTAATAATGCTTAAAATGAAAAAATAAAAGTGAAATATTCCTTTAAATTTCGTACCTGGGGGGTGTGTATGATATGCATGTGAAGTGGCGCATGTTTCCCGTGCTTAGAACTGTCCCTGCAAAAAATGTCATTTTTGAAAGAAAAAAAGTCTTTTAAAACTGACTCGCGGCTATTAATGAATTGTCGGCTCCCGGCAATACATACAAAAGTCATTGATAAAAAAAAAAAAAAGCGTGGGTGTTCCCCAGAATTCAATTACCAGGCCCTTCAGGTCTGGAATGGATATTAAGGGGAACCCTGCCGCAAATTAAAAAAAAATTGACGTGGGGTTCCCCCAAATATCCATTCCAGGCCCTTCAGATCTGGCATGGATTTTAAGGGGAACTCCACCCCAAATTTTAAAAAAAAATGGCGTGGAGTCCCCCTAAAAATCCATACCAGACCCCTTATCCGAGCACGCAACCTGGCCGGCCGCAGGGGAAAAGGGGGGGATGAGAGAGCGGCCCCCCTCCCTCCTGAACCGTACCAAGCCACATGCCCTCAACATGGGGAGGATGTCCCCATGTTGATGGGGACAAGGGCCTCATCCCCACAACCCTTGCCCGGTGGTTGTGGGGGTCTGCGGGCGGGGGGCTTATCGGAATCTGGAAGACCCCTTTAACAAAGGGGACCCCCAGATCCCGCCCCCCCCTATGTGAATTGGTAAGGGGTACGTTGTACCCCTACCATTTCACGAAGAAAGCGTAAAATTTTTTTTAAAAAAACACACAAACACCTTGAAAAAGTCCTTTATTAAAAAAAAACAAAAAAAAAAAACATTCCAGCGGTGAAATCCAGTGTCCCGCGGCGATCCCGATGTCCAGCGCTGTCCTTCATTGGTTGTGCCTGAGCGGACCTGATGGGGAACTCCCTCTCAGTATTTTAAATGTATAGACCCGCCCCTTCTAAAGTTCCCCATAGCCGCGAGTCAGTTTTAAATGCATTTTTTTCTTTCAAAAATGACATTTTTTGCAGGGACAGTTCTAAGCACGGGAAACATGCGCCACTTCACATGCATATCATACACACCCCCCAGGTACGAAATTTAAAGGAATATTTCACTTTTATTTTTTCATTTTAAGCATTATTAAAATCACTGCTCCCAAAAAAACGGCCGTTTTTAAAACTTTTTTTTGCATTGATACATGTCCCCTGGGGCAGGACCCGGGTCCCCAAACACTTTTTAGGACAATAACTTGCATATTAGCCTTTATAATTAACACTTTAGATTTCGAACGTTCGAGTCCATTGTATTTAACAGGGTTCTAAAGTTTACACGAACATTTTGTCTGTTCGCAGGTTCTGGTGCGAACCGAACAGGGGGGTGTTCGGCTCATCCCTGCTAGAAACACAAAGGACTGTGTTGGAATGAGATGACTCTTCTCCAAATTCAGGAACCACCCGAATTCTTGGAGAGTGGCGATTACTAGATTCTTGTGTTCCAAGAGTTGACATCTGTCTTGAGCTAGAAGTAAGAGGTCGTCTAGGTAGTGATGAAGACGAACTCCTTTCACTCGGAGCAGAGCCACAATGGCTAACAGAACCTTGGAGAACACCCGAGGTGATGTCATGAGACCAAAATTTAGTCAGGTGAACTGTAAGTGTTGATCGCCTACAGCAAAGCGGAGGTACTTTTGATAGTCTGCAGCCACTGGGACGTGAAAATATGCATCCTTCAGATCTATTGACACTAACCAATCTCCTGGATGGACTGACTGCTGGATTGTCAATAGTGACTCCATTTTGAATCTTTCTTTCCGAATAAATCGGTTGAGATGCGTTAGGTCTATTACTGGTCTCCAGGTACCATTCTTTTTCTGTACCATACACAACAGGGAGTACATGCCTTCTCCTCGTTTGCCCTCTGGAACAGTAATGGCTGCGCCTTGAGTTAATAAAGAGCTTACGTAACTTAGTAAGACTTGTTTCTTTTCTTCTGCACTTGAAAGACTTGTGGGTATGTATCTGAGCCTGGGGGTGCTGTTGAAGACCCACGTGTGGCCTGAAGAGACCGTCTTGATGGTCCAAAAATCTTGAATTGAGGCTACCCAAACATGCCGGAAGTGGAGGAGACGTGCCCCCACCTGACATGTTTGAACGGGCCCAATTTCAAAAAGACTTCGTAGACTCCCGACTACCAGACGGAGTACTTTTAGTTGGTTTCCTGAAAGAGGACTGTCTGGATTTCCAGGTCCTTCAAAATTCCCGACCAGGTCTGTAGCTGCGTGCTTCCCTTGCACGATCTGTATTCTGTGCCCTCGAAAAGGTGCGTTTCTGGTTTTGCAAACGCCTGTCTTGAGGGAGGAACCCCGACTTACCACCCGTGGCCCGGGAAATGGCATTATCGAGTTTATTGCCAAAGAGAGAGGAGCCCTCAAAAGGAATGCGGCACCAAGCTTGCTTTGAAGCTGGATCCGCCGACCAGGGACGTAGCCATAAAGCACGGCGTGCGGTAACCGCTGACATTGCTCGAGCCACTAGGCAAATAACATCAATAGAGGCCTCCCCCAAAAAGGCAGATGCTAGCCTAATTTCCTGAATAGGAGAGCTTTTCGCCATTTCTTCAGAGATACTTCTGAGGGAATCATCCACATTGTCTGACCATGCTTCTAGGGCTTTTGAGACAGCTGCTAAAGCCAGAATTGGTTTACAGACTGAACCTGCTGTCAGATAGATTTGCTTCAGATCCGAGTCAATCCGTCTCTCCAGAGGATCTTTGAATGAGACTGTATCTTCCAGAGGGAGAGTTTCATATCTAACCAAACGCATTAAAGCTGCATCAACCATGGGAGATGAATCAAGGTGTTTTACCTCTTCTTCCTTAAAAGGATATCATTTTGCAATTTTTGACTGCATAGAATTTTTCTTGTCTATTTTACCCCATTCTTCTGAGATAATGGCACCCACTTCCGTGACAAACGGGAAATAATGTCGCTCCTTACTGAGCTGTTTAAAAAGTTTCCTTTGTTTGGGAGGGGATATAACTGGATCTTCCCAATTCAGAACTTCTCGAACTGCTTTCACTAAAGCAGGAACTAAGGCATAATCAAACCCCATCCCAGGATCATCCACTTCCGAACCACTTTCTGAGGGAGGAACTGAGGGATGGCTGGGTTGAGAGATTTCCAGAGTCTCATGCACCTGTCCCTGTTCTAACGAGGGAATCAGTGGGTCTGGAGGAGAATCATGCTGCATTCTAGCATCTTTCTCTTGTAGCGACTCGTTTACGACCCGCTTAACCAATGCTTCCAGGTGTTTATCTGCACCTTCTCTCTCATTGGCTGCTTTTGTAAAACAATGGTCACAAAGGGACTTGCTGGCAAGAACCGGGGCCCTGCACCCCCAACATGGTCTCCCTGACCTCTTGTTGTGAGATGAGGGGTGGGCTGAGGAGTGTCTCTACTGGGACGTCCGGATCTAGAAGAATCATGGTGTCTAGAGCCAGAAGAGGAGTCCGGGGGTGCGATTTAGAGGACCCGCTGCGTCTGCGGGAACTACTCTGTTGTTCAGACCTAGAAGGGCTGAGTAAGGGAAAGACAAGCATAGAGAGAGAGAGAGAGAAAAAGGCACAAAGTCACAATAAAGCCCTACACTCCACTCTCCCACCCCTCCCCCCCCCCCCCCCTCAGCAGGCAGAATAAAAGGAAAGATTTCCCAATCTTACCTGCTGCAAGAGGGTTGGCCACGGGGAGGCAGTGAAGAGTCCATGATAATTCAGGAAACACTGCAGGTGGGAAAGCAACGTCAGATTCAATGACAGGAACAAAGAAAAAAATTCAGATCCTTCTGAATTGTAACTTACCTGGGGTAAGCTCTGCAAGTGCTCAGGGAAGTCGCCGCTATGCCCACGATCATCTACAGGCTTCCCCAGTCTTTTAAAATTGGCGCTGCGTGACATCACAGCCGCGCCAGGCCCGCGATTCTCGCGTGCATGCGCGAACCAGGCCTCGCTTTCGTTCCGGGCCGCACATGTTTAACAATGAAGAAAATATTGCAAATGAAACAGAAAGACATACAACAAACAAAAACACTGCTGCCATGAAGGTGATACAGCTTACCACCACCTACGATCGATTCTACCAGGGACACCGCATTCATACACACACCGGGCTTTCAGCAGATAATCGCCACCTGCACACTGCTAGGTAATCAGGCCTGTGCGCACTCATCTCTCCAATGGAAGATATAATCCAGCTCTTCAGCGCTACTCTGCCATACACTCCATACCCTGCTTAACAGTCAAGGTTTAACAGAGGGATGAGACACCATATCGTCGGCAAATCTTGATCGTAGGAACAATCGTCTTCAGGTAGGAGAACTAAAACATATAGTCCTTCGGAGGAGGACAAAAAAGGAACACGGCTGAGAGCCCAGAGCTGAAATTTATAGGGAGGGGTCCTATTGGGTAGTTATGGAGGCGGGGCCAACCCACACGTATGCTGCCATGGAGCATGTCAAGAAATTGGCATTATGGATGTGCAGCAGACACATCTGCAGCAACTGCGTGATGCTACCATGTCAATATGGACCAAAATCTCTGAGGAATGTTTCCAACACTTTGTTGAATTTTTGCCATAAAGAATTAAGGCAGTTCTGAAGGCAAAAGGAGGTCCAACCTCGTACTAATAAGGTATACCTAATAAAGTGACCGGTGAGTGTAGCTCATACTGGGCATTGTTTAAGCTATAGTTATCTTTCAGAAATGTCTTTCAATAATAAAATAATTCTAGGAAGTCCAATCAATATGCTTGCTTCTGCCAGTTTGTAGCTTTAAAAATGTTTAGAACGTAGAGCCTGATATCTTTTTCTGTGGAGAAATGTACGTTCTTGAAAACATATAAAGTGAGATTTTGTTTATCATTGAGGCTGCGTCTAGAAAGTCTTTTAATTTTGAGTTTGGCAAAGTGTTTATCCATTTTCCCGAATCTTAACTTTCACCACTCCACTGCATTATCAGTTTAATCAGCTTGCAGATTAAATGTATAGAATAATGTTGGTCTTGATGAATGAAATTTCCCTGGTGATTGCTAGCGGGTAGAACGTTGAGTACACTTTTTAGTTTTAAAGCATTGATTGTCAGATTTTGTTTTTTTATGGCCCCATCCAAGGAAATGAAAGTGATCTTTTCCTCTGTGATCTGTTTCTGTGGTTCGGAATGTAGTTAGATGTTATTCAGGTTAGAAAAAAAAGATATGCAAACTGGCCAGATGGCCACTAAGTGCTCAGATCCGAATCACTAACCTGGGGGGAACATTGAATCAGTGATGGGCACGATAGGTGATACTATGTTAAGGGAGTAATTATATTCCAAAGGCAGAAACAAATCTGCCTATTTATAGAATATTCAAATTTCCCAGTGCTTGTAATGCTTAGTGTAAAATACAAAGTCAACCTCTACCTAAATAGGCAAAATGTAATCTGTACACAAGAGTAGGATGGCTATGTATAAGGCCTGGTTCACATTGATGCTATTTCAGGTGCGACGTGGGTCACCCATAAATGCATGACAATGGAAATAACATTGTTTCCAATGGTGCCCGTTCACATGCAGAGTAGCTGCACAAAAAGATACCGCCACATCTACATATCAAACTGGACCGTCAGCATATCAGGTGTTTCCCCTGCTTGGCTTCATATAAGGACCATTCCCCCTTATTTGCATATCCCCCTTATTTGCATATCCTTCTCAGGGGGGTCAGAGCTCTGCCTGGGAAACACTGATAGTGCTGGTCTGTGAGAGCAAGGAGAAACCGCGGATGAGGCGTCCCTGCTGATTCTCCCTGCTTCCCATTGTGAACCATCACTCTACTGAGCCTGTTTTGAGAGATATATTTATTTTTTTGTCACAGCACTAGGGATGAGCTTCGAGTTCGAGTCGAACTCATGTTCGTCTCGAACATTGCCTGTTCGCCAGTTCGCCGAACAGCGAACAAATTGGGGTGTTCGCGGCAAATTCGAAAAGTCTATGGGAGAAATCGAAAGTGCTAATTATAAAGGCTTATATGCAAGTATGTAGGCGCGGTCTGACATACCGAGGGGGCGGACCTGATGGGGAACTTCCTTCACTGTGTGATTCATGAATAGACCCGCCCCTTCTCATGTTCCGCAACTTTAGATGGGGCAGGTCTATACATGTAATAGACTGCGGAGGAAGTTCCCCATCAGGTCCGCTCAGGCTCAGCCAATGACGGACAGCGCTGGACATCGGATCGCCGCGGGACACTGGATTTCACCGCTGGAATGTTTTTTTTTTTTTTTTTTTAATAAAGGACTTTTCCAAGGTGTTTGTGTGTTTTTTTTTACATTTTTTGACACTTTCTTCGTGAAATGGTAGGGGTACAATGTACCCCTTACCAATTCACATAGGGGGGCCGGGATCTGTTGGTCCCCTTTGTTAAAGGGGTTTTCCAGATTCCGATAAGTCCCCCACCCGCAGACCCCCACAACCACCGGGCAAGGGTTGTGGGGATGAGGCCCTTGTCCCCATCAACATGGGGACATCCTCCCCATGTTGAGGGCATGTGGCCTGGTACGGTTCATCAGGGGGGGCGCTCTCTCGTCCCCCCTCTTTTCCTGCGGCCTGCCAGGTTGCGTGTTCTCGGATAAGGGTCTGGTATGGATTTTTGGGGGGACTCCACGCCATTTTTTTTTAAATTTGGGGTGGAGTTCCCCTTAAAATCCATGCCAGATCTGAAGGGCCTGGTATGGATATTTGGGGGAACCAGACGCATTTTTTTTTAAATTTGCGGCGGGGTTCCCCTTAATATCTATACCAGACCTGAAGGGCCTGGTAATTGAATTCTGGGGGACCCCCACGCTTTTTTTTTTTTTTTTATCAATGACTTTTGTATGTATTGCCGGGAGCCGACAATACATTAATAGCCGCGAGTAAGTTTTAAATGACTTTTTTTCCTTCAAAAATGACATTTTATGCAGGGACAGTTCTAAGCACGGGAAACATGCGCCACTTTACATGCATATCATACACACCCCCTAGGTACGAAATTTAAAGGAATATTTCACTTTTATTTTTTCATTTTAAGCATTATTAAAATCACTGCTCCCGAAAAAACTGCAGTTTTTAAAACTTCTTTTTGCATTGATACATGTCCCCTGAAGCAGGACCTGGGTCCCCAAATACTTTTTAGGACAATAACTTGCATATAAGCCTTTATAATTAGCACTTTAGATTTCGAATGTTCGAGTCCATTGTATTTAATAGGGTTCTAAAGTTCACGCGAACATTTTGTCTGTTCGCAGGTTCTGGTGCGAACCGAACAGGGGGGTGTTCGGCTCATCCCTGCACAGCACATATGAACTATGATGTGTTTTATTCATTTGTAATATTTACACAAGTTTTTTTATATACTTTTTTTCTTGCGAATTAGTTCACTATATGGTCATATATAGTTTCATTTATCCAGCGCCACCTTTTGTATATATAGTTCTGTTTGTACCTTATATCAAGGTTTTTGGTGTTTAGCAGCAGGTTTTCCTTTTGGGATTTATTCATTTTATCACAATTAATAATTTTGTACCTAGCGCAAATTTTTCTTTTATAACCACAATAGAAGATTGCTGTCTCGGGAGAGGCCTGGTGATCTGTCAGAGGGAAGGATTCCATGTTTGGGAGGACTAACCTGTAGAGTGCCCATTGGCATTATCCTGTTCTTAAAAGTCTACAGAGGTTAGAGGATTTCCTGTGCCTGTCCCTGGAGGGGATAGGGTGACAGAACAGTTCGAGCTCCACACCGGCTGCTAGGACTGTGAGAAAGGACTATCTGGGTGAGCTAAACCCATTCAGGATCGAGTGGCAACGAGGTTACTGGTTGTGCCTGGATCTAATCCCTCACACTATTCCTTCTTTCATCTATCTGTCTCTATCTACTATGCAGCAAAAATAGAAAATAAACTCGCTGTTGGAGTTAAAGTGTTTCTGGACATTGTTTTCTTTGGGGAAGAAATAGAGACTTGACCCCATACTCTGGGGAAGAGAACCAGTGGAGGAAGGTAACTCGCTGCAGGACCCAAAATTGTGAACACTGCTTAACCTCTTCAAACAGGAGGGTACGGGCATATAGCACGGTGTGCCTTGACTTGCAAGTGAGCCAGGCGAGAAAAAGGTTTGTGTGCTACACGGGTATATTCTCAGTGGCCCTTCTGGGGGTGAGCGCTACAAAAGGATTGCATCAGTATAAGTAGAAGAAAAAAAATTTCAAAAAACTACAGGAAGGTGTTTAAAAATCAGGACGGAAGCAACCTATGAAAATGTTTCCACGGGCTTAAGGAATGGAGCTCTGACCTGTGGCCAACCTATAGACATTCAAATGTATACATATTCTTAACAAGCAATAAATGAGCTTCAAAACAATCTCAAAAGCAATTTACCCCAACAAATCAAAAAAAAATTAATTCAGCAGCTCAGCTCCCCCTGCCCTCCACACTGAGAGTTCATGTTCTGTTTTTTACTTAGTCACTGTTCAGTGGAGGAGCAGGGGGAGCTGAGCTGCTGAACAAATGGATTCTGCTATAAGAATCAATACAAAGGTCTGCTTCTGCTGGGAGGAGTAAAGTACAAATAAAGGCATTTTTTTTCGTTTTAGATGAGAGATGAGAACACCTGGCAGGATTTTATTGCTGTCTGTGCCCCTGTTAGGGAGGTTTACAATCTCTATTCGTCCTGTTTATTAATATCACCAAGAGTAAAAGTGAAAGAAAATCCCAAATTTTGTATTGTGACCAGAACAGTAATAAAGGTAAAATCTTCTAATGGGGACACTAGTTCTGGTGACCTTGATGACAACCAGGGATTCCTTTACTTTGGGGGGATTTCCTCTCACTTCCTGTGGATAGTTGGTCCCCAGGTTCCTGATTCCAAGCTTGGATAATTTAGTTTTGTTTTGTAATATAAGGTACATATATTGCGGGAAAAAAACATTTTATGTACTCACATATGATAGTGGTTGAACGCAGTGGCGGCTGGTGGTAATTTTTTTTTTTTTTAATGAATGTCTCCCCAATTCTAATAGCCAGGGCTATTGCTAAGACTTGTGATTTTGCTACTTGTTCAGAACATGTAAATAATTGAGTGTGCATTGGCTGGGCACACGTTCACTTTAAGGAGCTATCTTTATTCATTTATTTTTATGCTGACCATACACAGAGCAATAAGCGGGCGATCTATCATATAGTCAGTTAGTTAATATAAACTCTCAAACAAATGAATTGCATGGCACAGCACAGGAAAAGATCAATTTGGCTCGAATTTTGATTGGATTTTCAGATAGTCAGATAATAAATGGCTATTTGTTGATCTGATCGTCAACCAAGCTCAGTATAATTAATTTCTGGAATATAGGATTCTTTCATTAAAGTATTCTTTCATATACCCAGTGAAGTGAACAGCCTCAGGTGATACACAGGGATGAAACAAATCTCCCTACATAAGTTTTATTTGTATATCTGCTGTCTTCACATTTATATACTGTGTAGAATGTGAACATTGTGTTAGAAATTTTTCTTCCTGTTCCACCACTGGGTCAGATTTCATGAATGGGGTTTACGTCAACTTTAAAGCTGAAATCCAAGAATATGACAAAACTACTCTTCAAGTGGTGCTTCCCTGCATTGCAAAGATTAAATGCTCTTTTACTTTCCTTATACCTTGCTCCCCATAGTAGCAGGTGCTCACCTCCTCTCTCTTAAAGTGGATGTAAACCCCCCATACACCCAGTGAAGTGAACAGCCTCAGATGATACACAGGGATGAACCAAATCTCCCTACATAAGTTTTACATGTATATCTGCTGTCTTCACATTTATATACTGTTTAGAAAGTTCAGATCGTGTTAGGAAATGTTCTCTTCCTGTTTAACAGAGTGTGATGTCTGGCCATACAGCCAAGATAGCTAACATTGCTGATTGGAGGAAAGGCACACACCCCCTCTCATCATAGGCAGAGACTCTCAGAGGTGTTTTGTAATAGGGCCTGCTCCCTGCTAATCTATTTTAGCAACCTCAACTTACAGAAGTTTCAGGCTGCTTTTGTCTAAAGTGTCCGAGAATTTGTCAGGAGTTTCAGGCTGATAACAGAGGAGAGAGCTATGGGACTTAGCTCATTGAAGAGAGATAACAAAATACTGCAGATATATGTGCCCAGCTCAAATTTCATTAATCGGGTTTACATCCACTTTAAGCCCCGGCTTGTGGGCGTGTCTTTGGTTTCTTCACTTACAATGCAGAACTGATGGTCCTGAATTGTACGTGATGACATAACAGATTTGACTTGCACCAGAGAGCTAAAGAAAAGAGGCTGTGGGGACAAGTCACATGGAAAGAGGAGTCTGTGGGAGCAAGGTAGAAGTAGATGTGTTTATTACTGGTATCCTAGGCAAACACAAGCATTTAACCCTTGTGGTACTGGGTGAGCCCCACTGCAAAGATATTTTTTTTCTGTTTCCTGGAGCTTAGCTTTAACCCCTCCCCACCCAGTGTTTCTTTAATAGGGTTTGCATGCCGATTCCCAATCATTAGTAGGAACTGAGAGTTGTCTTTGAACGTGATCGACCATTAACACTTATGAGCGATGTGTTGGCATTAAAGCCCACCTTTTTTGTTGCCACATATATGCTTTACGTGGGAGGCAAGCAGTTAAAAAGATTATTATATCAAATAATCTTATTGTTATGTAGCGTCCTCACCCCTCTCACCCCTTCTCATTCACGGTTTGTCTGTCTCGTCTAGGGGTTAACACTGGGGGAAAGGATGAGGTACACCACGGCCCATGTCCTCCCAGGTGTTGAGGTGAAGGCCAGAACTATTGGGCTTGTGTATGTGTCACAGAGTCCAATCCTTTCCTCGGATTGACTCCCCTTTGCTCCTAGTAAACCAGAGTTCCACACACTGAATGGGTCCAACTCGTATTTATTCTTCTCAATAAACAGTCAAACAGCACAGACAGGTTGAGACCCATGTAACACTTCAGTATTTGTAGGGAGTAGGCCAAGGCACAATTCTTCTAGATAAAGCTAACCACTGTAGTATCACCGGTGGCGAATAGTCACTGTCACTGACTATATGAGGTAGAACATGAATTACCTTCGCTAACACAGCCCCTGTCAGGGGAAGGCAATCCGTCCAAGGGAGTCACCGGAGGCCTCTCTGTCACCAGCAATGCTGCGCCGGACTCTCCAGAGAAGTTCCGCTCACCAGTCTTCTCGACCTCAGACACGGGCACCCAAAGAGTTAGGGCCCCCTCGGATTCCTCCGCCCTCGCGGAACTCAGTCGAAGGTACTGAGCTCCAGGCCTCCGCCATAGTACCACACGCCAGGCTAAAGGTGCCTGAGATGGACTCCATCTCTCGTTCCGGCCAGGTCAAGGGCACCTGGGCCCGGAACTACGGAACGCCAGCACCCAAGCTGAAGGTGCCTGGGTGCGGCTGCGTCCTCTGACTCTGACCCAAGGTCAGGGCGTCCGCCCCTTTTATCCCCTCGCCCTTCGCGTCACAGCAGGTTCCCCGCCCTGCTGTACCTGCGCCAGGAAAGGACAAAAAGGAAGCAGTCTTGCGGTGAGTGTTCAACCTCGACCCATGGCGATAACGCTACCTGCAGGCCACAGGGAACCTCACACCACCAGAGTCCTCCAAGAACCACAAAAGGCCTCAGATTCCCTGACAATCAATGCATCTGAGGAAAAAATAAGATAAAAGAGGACAGCCGCACTCCAATCCAACGTGTGTTTAATGAACAGGCACTACAAAAACCAGCTAGAACAGGATAGCTGACGCGTTTCGCACAAAATCAGTGCTTACTCATAGCTGTTTTTTGTAGTGCCTGTTCATTAAACACACGTTGGATTGGAGTGCGGCTGTCCTCTTTTATCTTATTTTTTCCTCAATTGCTACGTGCATTGCCGGCACCCAAGGTCTCCGAGAGAAGTACCTCCCTTATCCCATCTGCCTTGAGCGGCAATTTTTGTTTTTGTTTTAATCAATGCATCTGGGTTACACTACCACCCAGATGCTTTCCCAAAAATCAAACACCCGCTACACTCTCCCCCTGGTGATTTCACCCTGGTCCCCAGTGTCTGGTGCAAACCCATGTCCCTTTAATTACACAGTGAAGGAAGTTCCCCACTCAGGCAAATGGCATAGGCGGGGTCGGACATACCGAGGGGGCGGACCTGATGGGGAACTTCATTCGCTGTGTAATACATGTATAGACCCGCCCCTTCTCATGTTCCGCATCTGGTCCGCTGAGCGGACCTGATGGGGAACTTTAGAAGGGGCGGGTCTATACATTTAAAACACAGCGGAGGAAGTTCCCCATCAGGTCCGCACAGGCACAACCAATGACGGACAGCGCTGGACATCGGGATCACTGCGGGACACTGGATTTCATCGCTGGAATGTTTTTTTTTTTATTATTTTTTTTTTTTTTAATAAAGGACTTTTCCAAGGCGTGTGTGTTTTTATTTACATTTTTTGACACTTTCTTTGTGAAATGGTAGGGGTACAATGTACCCCTTACCAATTCACATAGGGGGGGCTGGGATCTGGGGGTCCCCTTTGTTAAAGGGGTCTTCCAGATTCCGATAAGCCCCCCGCCCGCAGACCCCCACAACCACCGGGCAAGGGTTGTGGGGATGAGGCCCTTGTCCCCATCAACATGGGGACATCCTCCCCATGTTGAGGGCATGTGGCCTTGTACGGTTCAGGAGGGAGGGGGGGCCGCTCTCTCGTCCCCCCCTCTTCCCCTGCGGCCGGCCAGGTTGCGTGCTCGGATAAGGGTCTGGTATGGATTTTTGGGGGGACTCCACGCCATTTTTTTAAAAATTTGGGGTGGAGTTCCCCTTAAAATCCATGCCAGATCTCAAGGGCCTGGTATGGATATTTAGGGGGAACCCCACGCCATTTTTTTTTAAATTTGCGGCGGAGTTCCCCTTAAAATCCATGCCAGATCTCAAGGGCCTGGTAATGGAATTTGGGGGAACCCCCACGCTTTTTTTTTTTTTTTTATCAATGACTTTTCTATGTATTGATAAAAGCCGACAATTCATTAATAGCCGCGAGTGAGTTTTAAATGACTTTTTTTCCTTCAAAAATGACACTTTGTGCAGGGACAGTTCTAAGCACGGGAATCATGCGCCACTTTACATGCATATCATACACACCCCCCAGGTACGAAATTTAAAGGAAAATTTCACTTTTATTTTTTCCTTTTAAGCATTATTAAAATCACTGCTCCTAAAAAAACGGCCGTTTTTAAAACTTTTTTTTGCATTGATACATGTCCCCTGGGGCAGGACCCGGGTCCCCAAACACTTTTTAGGACAATAACTTGCATATAAGCCTTTATAATTAGCACTTTAGATTTCTCCCATAGACTTTTCGAATTTGCCGCGAACACCCCAAATTGTTCGAACGGGCGAACAGGCAATGTTCGAGTCGAACATGAGTTCGACTCGAACTCGAAGCTCATCCCTAGTCCACACCAACACTTGGTTTCTTTTTCTTCAAGAGTTTTATTAAACAGTTCCAACAGAGGGGTAGAGGGATAGGGGAGGTTCAGGTACCTTGCTTTGCGGATCACGGGCACAATCTTAGATCCAGGGGACAAATCGGTTCCACACTGGATTCAACAACCACCGGATAGGCCTACTCTCACTGGCCTAGCAACCGGTGCGAAGCTCGTTCAAAGTCTCTGCCACAGACTTGGTGAGTGCCATCGAGTCGTTTCACAATCTTCCGCCACAAGATCGTGCAACCACACTGACACTTTGCAAAGTTCCTCAGGAAACACACAGCTCATGGTGCCAGAATCTTTCAGCCAGGCGGCAGCACTGTGAGGTAAATTGGCCAGGATGCGTGCTTCAATTGAGTCCCCAATTGTTCCGCTTCTTCCCGCAGGCAAGGCCGCGTAGGACCATCCCTGGATCAGTAGGTCCCAGAAACTCCTGGGCCTACTCTCTGTTGCAGAGCCTCGGGCCAGCAGGCCCCGAGGCTGGAAAACGGCTCGCACATCCCTGAGGCCAGGAGGGCTCTCAGGTCAGGATCCGGCAAACGAACCCCACTAGAGCGGTCTCTGTCCCTTAAGTACCCCTTCCCAGAATGCACAGCAGGTTGACCACGCCCCCTGAGCCACTTCTGGGAAAGAACTACCCAATACATACAGCCTGCTGCATTTCCAACCTTGACCTGTGGTGACAGTGACACCTACTGTCAAGTGGAAAACGTGCAACCCAGCTGGACTGAAACAGAGCCAACAATTTAGTGTAATCCTTCCAAAGCTAAACTACAGCTCAGACAACTAAATTTAACACCGCACCTACCCAGCAGGAGCCGGGTGCTACAATTGTGATCAGCACAGAGCCAATCGGCACTGTCCATATAGAGGGACAGGGGTCCTGCATCCTGTTAGGACAGTCAGTACAGAATGAAAATTCATCTGACAAGCTTTAACCAGACACTCATAGAAGTCACAAGACTGCTATATACTGTCGATGAGAAAAGATATTTAGCAGTTTATATTTACTAGAATAATTGCATTTCCATGTTCTGTGTACTGTGGGAGACCAGAAATAGTGAATGAAGGGTCCTGGGTTTAGTAACACTTTAACTCGAGGGCTACAGTGCCATGATCCATTGACTGTAATTCCTGTGCCATCCTTGACCTTGAGCTTCTGGATTAGGGCCGTACTCAAACTCCACATTAAATTTTTCATTCGTCCCAGTAAAGAATGAAAGAAAATCTGCACTGAGATTAACATGGAGGCTTTCCTGCTTTCTATGCTGACCTTCTTATAAAAATGCTAGATTGTTAGCAGCCTCTGGAGTCACCGATCTGGAACAAGTATTCAGCCAATTAAGTCAGAACACATGACAGGAATTTTTATTCCCAACAAGTGTTTAAAAAGTTGTATCTTTAAAACTGTCAGACAACTAGCATTTTAATATGGAAAGGTTAGAGATAACAGTCTCTAGATAGTGTTTTACTTTATGGTGGTGTAGCTTGGCTGCAGAGTTTGGTCTTTAGTCAAATATGACAGTCAGGACATTAGCTGTGGGACATCTGTTCTGTGCTTTAAAGAGAACCTGTCATATTAAAAATACATGAAAGACAAACACAACTCCCTTTGAGCAGCCACCTCAAGAATTATTAGCTTTAATAACTGTGCTGGGCTCTTGACAACACAAGGCAACTAGAAAATGTTGAGTTGCACACTTTAGCTGTGCAATATTTGTGATACATTGAGTCTCATAAAAATAAAACAATAAACCAGAAGGCATTCTAATTTATTTGATCCATCAATTTATTTTCTTCACCTGATCATACCTGCATATTCTTCTCCAGCTTTCTCAGTATGAACAAGTGGGAATATTACCAAGTCATATATTATATCTGAAATCTGATTATGATTTATTTTCTCTTTTATTTGCATGCGTCCCTAAAAATGTCTTGTTAAATTTGATACAAAGATGAGGGTAGTACATTGGCTTAGTGGTTGACATTTCTGCCTTGCAGTCCTCGGTTCAAATTCTGGCCAGGACATTACCTGTATGGAGTTTGCATGTTCTTCCTTTGCTTGTGTGGGTTTCCTCCTGCACTCCAAAGACATGCTGGTAAGTTGCAAACAGATAAATCAGTGCTACTACCCATACAACACATTGATGGCTCTCTTGCATTTGGGAGAACTGGTAGACCGGCACCTACAGCCTTTGGTACACAGACTGCCTGGTTATATTAGGGATACGAGCACAGTCTTATCCCATATTACATCCATTAAATGGGCATCTACCTATGTATGGGCTACATTGGACGTAATGGCACTTTATTCATCGATCCCCCACAGTGCTTGACTGCAAGCCATTCAATATCATCTTCAACGCTATAGCTCCTACTCTCAGGAGCTACAGGTGTTTATTTTGTTAAGCGTTGAGTTCTTATTGACGTACAGTATAATTATTTTTTATTCAATGGCATTTATTATGTCCAGCGCTGTGGGGCATCAATGGGTGCCAGATTCTCACCATCCATGGCGAATCTTTATAAGAGTTGGTGTGAGGAATCTTTTTAGCAGGTGGATTGTATAATGTGGTCGTTATATCAATGACCTCTTGATGGTGTGGGATAGTGACACTATAGGACTGCATGATTTTTGGAAATACCTTAATGACAATCAGTTAAATTTACATTTTTTTACATTTTTCAATCGAGCATGATGCCTTTAGTATCAACTTTTTAGACATCACCCTAAAGGGTGATTCAACTACGGGTGATGTTTTAACATGTACCTCTAGGAAATCATGCTCTGGTAAAACTACACTTTTTGCAGCCAGCTGTCATCCATCTCACACCATCAATGCCATCCCTTATTGTGAGTTTATCTGAGCTAAACAAAACTGCTCAACAGACTTAGCTTTTGAACTGGAATGCAAGGTCAATCATCAGGGTTTATTGGATCAAGGTTATAATGAATCTGTTATACACCAAGGACTAGAAAGGGTTTTGATGAAGGGGCGTGGCCAGATGGTGAAGAAAGCAGTCGCATAGACACACTGCTCCGCCTCTCAACCAACATCCTTATCCTATCCTGGGTCCGTTATCCTCGTCAAAGGTACCAATCTGTTCCCCACGGAGGTGGGCATCTGGCAGGCTGGCTGAAATGGTAAAATAAGGGCCTCCCCGGCCCCCATCTATGGCCGAGCAACTGGCAGGGTTCAGGAGACAAGATGGTGCCGGGACACATGCAGGGCAGACAGACACGCTGCAGGCCTCCTCCTCTGCTGACAAGAACCATGCTACAGGGGTGAGTGCTTTAATTCCTGCCCTCTTTCGCTCTCAAGCAAACCCCCTGATGTCCCAAGACTCTCAGCAATTAACTGAGACTGGCCTGTCTGTGGATTCTTCTACCCCTGATGAACCTACACTGTCCACCAATATGCTAGCTATCCAGGACTGTAAGGCCTCCCTTTCTACTCAGATAGCATCTATTCGCATGGACTTTTCACTACTTAAACAGGATGTACAGAACCTCCGTGATAGAACCGGAGAGACAGAGGACTGTATTAGCTCCCTAAAGGACACTGTTAATTCCCTATCAGTTAACATGCGGGATGTCACTAGCGAGATGGTGGCACTCTGCGCCAAAATCGACGATTTGGAAAAAATTTGTAGGGTTCCCAGAAAGGGCTGAGGGCCCTCATCCTGAAAAATGTTTTTATTCCTGGTTACGGGACATTTTCGGTACAGATGCACCCTCATTCTCCCATGTTATTGAACGTGCGCATCGCACACCTCCTCGCCCTCCCCCTGGGGGTGCCCCACCACGCTCCATTATTGCTCGCATCCTCAACTTCCAAGATAAAGACGCCATTCTGCGCCTGGCTAGGGATAAAGGCCCTCTCAAATTTAATGGGAACACCATTTCCGTCTATCCTGACTTTTCTGCTGAAGTTCAACACCAGCGAATCTCCTTTTCTGCAATGAAATCTCGCCTGCGCATGGAAGGTCTGTCCTATGCTATGCTCTTCCCTGCCAAACTGTGCATCATTTATGATGGTGAGGCTCATTTCTACACCAGCCCTAAGGAGGCCATGGCGTGGCTGAATGATCGTTTTGGAGCTGCTTATAGGCGCAGAGATGATTGACGGTGCCAGTAGCCTTAGGACAACACATACCAAATGCCTTATTACCAGACCTCTGTATACCACTATGTGTATCCTGTGCCTTTAGTGCAATTTACATTGACTGCTATTCTAGCCACCTTGTCTCCTTTGATGGATGATTCTCCTTCCCTGATGTGCCGGATGCTATGATTTCTGTACTTATCCCACCAGGTCTTCGTTTCTGGAATCTCTCCCCCATTTGCACTATTTACTATCCTACCCTGCCTGGATTGAAGGTCATCGGATGCTGATATTTCCTACGGCTGTCAGGACTTTGCACTCTACACCTGGACGTGTTTATATATATTTTTTTGCCACCGGTTGAGAGCCACACCTGACTCCACATTACTCTCACACCAGCTTGTGGCGAGGCCACGGAACAAGTTTTTTTTGTGACCTTTACTGGGGTTTTTTTTTTTTTGTCTGGAAGGTCTTTCAGTTTGGGATCCAAGGCTCACTTCAGTTTGGGATGGCCGAGGCGGGGGGGGGGGGGGGGGGGGGGTTCTCTCTTTTTGGGACTTTTGTTTTTTCCTATTTTCCTTCTTTTTTTTTTTCTTTTTTTTGCAGCTCAGTTTTGTATTTTCACTGTGATAATGTCTCCTAAGGTTGCTGCCTAAGATACGGGCTCCTATTCTCCTGAGACTCCCACCTTTGTGGTGCCCATGTTGGTCTACATGCACCTTTTACCAGTGTGCCTACTGTATATCCTTTGTAATGATATCTCTTTATTTTTCTATTTTTCTATGTCTGAGCATATTGCCTATCGTTTCGGACCAGTATATCTGGTATGGTGATTGTTTTTTTTGTGTGTAGCGCACCCACCCCAGCCTTTACCTGCTTTTCTATTATGTTGGCTCCTTCGCAGGAAAGACTGAGGCACACCGCACCACAAGCCCATGCCCTCCTGGAGGAGGAGGTTGAGCGGTGTTAGTTTTCTCAGGCCTGCTTGCAGCCAGTGTTTAAAACTTCCAGAGCTGACCTCGTTTCTGGGGTAGCCAGAAACAAGTCCTTAGTTCTCCCCAGTAAGCAACTGTCCACACCAACTGAAAAGTCCAACTTCTTATTTATTCTTAAGGGCAATAAATAGTCTCTTTGAGAGCAGAAAGGTTGAGACAAACACGGGTCAGATAAGGTGGGAGGAGGTCCAGGCACAAACTTAATTCAGGGTTTCTCCTATTCTGATTATCACGAACAGGCTTGGCGCACGGTCCCTGCCACGGACCATGAGGTTGGTCACTGCCACTGACCTGGTGAATAGTTGCAAGTCACTGCCATTGACCTGGTGTGCGTAGAGTCACTGCCACTGTGACATAAAGAACCCGCACTTCCTTCCTTGAGTAACTTAGCCCTTTTCAGGATAAGAACATCTCTCCGGAGAGTTACCAGAGGCAGAAAGACTCACCTCCCTGGCCTCCTCGTCCTGGATACGGGTCCCCTCGCAAGGCAGATCCCTGGGAGCCTCGATCCGTAGCAGACCCCAGCCGAAGGTTGCTGGGTTCCGGGCCCTCACCAAAGTACCTCACCCCAGACTGAAGGTGTCTGGGATGGAACAGCAGCTCTGTCTCCGGGCCTAGGGCACCCGAAGACAACACATACACACCCAGGCCTAAGGTGCCTGGGCGTGGAACTGACCAGGCCTCCGGGCCTAGGGCACCTGGAGGCGACACACCCAGGCCTAAGGTGCCTGGGCGCGGAACCAAGACGACGACACCTCTGGAAGATGGCCGCCCCTTTGTATACCCTCTCCCGACAGACACAGCAGGTTTCCCGCCCCGCCGCACTGCTGTCAAGAGGGGATAAGAAAAGGCACAACCCTGTACTGTGGTTCAACCCGGGCCCATGGCAACAGCGCCACCTATAGGCCCCAGGGAACTGTACATCAATACTATCTCCCAGGAATAGAAATGGTCCATGAACCCTAACAATTAGTGCATCTGAGCCTAGTTACCACTCAGATGCTCCCCCTAAATATGACACCCCGCTGCACAACCCATCTCACTTGATGGACACTGGTCCCCAGTGTCTGGAACCAACCTATGCCTCTCAACCAGAGTCAGCATAAGCCCGATCCAGAGACAAACTACAAAAAAATTACAATTTAAAAATTGCGTGTTTGTGCCTGAACCTAAAATGGGAAAGAAAAAGGAAACAGATGTGAAAGGGAATACATAAGTGTATAAAACATTTGAAGTCATATAAATCTTTTACAATAAAATTTACATTTCCCTCCCGCAGCACTAGCTAAGACCCACCCCATTCTCAGCAGACTTGCTTGTCGTTCACCTGCAAGGGAAAGAAAACACACCTGAAATAACATTGGTTAGAATGAAGAGGCTCTCCCCTAAAGAAGAATCCCTTCCTTCCAACAAGTAACCGCAAAATACCTTATTGTCCTTGCAATAGTTATGTAACACTGCCACCTAGTGGTAGTGCCAACGTCAGAACACTCATTTCAACCAAAACTTTTTTTCTTCTCCTTGATCTGTGGCCCTAAACTGTCTACTACCCCAAAGTCCTTGTTATCTTTGTGGTGGGAAGAGAAGGGAGAACAACAAACAGCAACAGCTCCCGCTCCTCCAAAGAGTAAAGTACCCTTTAAAATTTGGGCAAAGTTCCTGGGCTTGAGGAAAAACGTTCAAACAAAAACACAAGAGTCTGGTCTCTTACAAGTAGTAATGTGGGTCAGGCAACACCAGCGGCTTCCAATTCTTGTCGAATGTGTCTATATGGTACTCCACATTGTCCTTGTCTTTTCTACAAATAAGTACGTTGTCCGCATAGATGTGCCGACCCAACATCGAAGCAGCTTTGCAGTCCTTGAACCGCTGAGTAGCTCCAGGTGAACAAGAAAAGTACCTTCTGGCCTGGGGTACCTTGATGTGTGTCCACACGAACTCCTCGTACCACCGATGTCTGCAGGCCTCAACCTCAAACAACATTTCCTTCGGCAGGTATGGGTATTCCCACCCATACTCACTGGCAACCCTTTGGTTAAACAGTCTTTGCAAGCGGGACAGCGGTGGCATGGTAGCACGGTCTCCTGCGCCAGGCAAGACAATGGAATCTGGGTGCCGAGGCACTTTAACTGCCTCCGGGCTAGTTGCAGGGGCCCGCAGTGACACCCGTCTCGTAGCAGTAGTGCAAGCAGATGCCTCCGACGGTGGAAGGGCAGGCAAGGGGACAGATCCCTCCTCAGGCTCGGAAGCCACCACCCGGGGTGTACTTTCCCCCGTAGACATGGGTGGGTCCCTAGGCTTACGGAACAAGGACAGGGGCATCTTGTCCCATCCCTTCTTCTCAAATAGTTCATCAATTGCGGCGTCAACACCCGCATCAGAGATGGACTCTAGGTCGGAGGTATCGTACTTCTCCGCAGGGAAGTAGTTCCTGGTGAAGGATGATTCACCCCCTCTGGCTAACTCACTAACATGTGAATCCCCAGGGCTAGGGGCCTTTAACAAAGTCTCTCCCCCGGGCTTACCTCTGCTTGCAGAAGAACTCGGATGTCCGGGACTTTTCCCTTTGGATGCATCCGTTCCGGGTAAGCGCTGGGGCGTTTCTCCACCACGGCCACGGGAAGCTTTCACAAGACCCATCTTCCTCTTGGGCGGTGGGAGAAAAGACTCTGTTGTAACCAAAGCAGCATCCTCCGGTTTCTCACTCGCTGAAGCAATCTCCTCTGTGACTTCCTCCGAAGTCTCGTCAGTGTGCCCAGGGGTGGCTGTGCAAGCTTCGATTCCTCCTTCCAGAGTGGTGGCGCCTGTAAGGCAATTACCTCGGAAGGCCCGAGGCCTCTCTGTAGGTTGCTCCACCTCGAAAATAAATTCCTTACAACTCTCGCATCGCCCGAATGGCTTTAGATGAACCACCAGTCCGGAGCATCCGGAACAAATCACACCGAGGGCCTCCACGTCCTTGCACACGTAGAGGGCAAATCTTCCCCGGGGCTTGAACCGAATCCCTGTATCCGTTAGCGAAGCAGCGAATGAAGTCATTTTCACGGTTGTAGTAGCTGGAACCCATGAGGCATGCGACGCCATGCTGACCATCTGCTGCTCCATCGCGCACTGACCTTTTGCGCCAAAGTCCCCACGTGTAACTCCATACATGGTCAGACTCCTCCCATCTCCTGCATCGTTCGTGGGCTTTCTGATTAGGCACGCCCACGAACTACGCAGTCAGGGTTCTCCTCGCGGCGCAGTTCCAAACATGGCCGACCTACACGGAACTTCACTGGGGAATAAAAGTTCAACTTCTGTTTTTTTTTTTTCACTTTGTGGCCACAAACACATCCCGGACTCGAGCCCCCACGTGCATAGTTGCCAACATTGCAAAAAAAAAATCCGGGACACTTTTTCGCATGTAGGCGGAGCCTTGCTATAATTAGGGGGCGGGCTATTCGTTTGTAGGTGTGTCACACCCTAGCAGAAAAAAGCGGCGCGCGAAGGTTTACGCGGGGTAGTGGGAGTGGCTTAAATGGGGGTGGCTCAAAGGGGGTGTGGTTAGAGTCTGAGATGAATGAGGGATGAAGGGAGAAAGAAAGAGAGAAAGAAAGAGGGAGGGAAGGAAAGAGAAGGAAGGATGGAGGGACAGCAGGCCCAGATCCTACACCACAATAGAAATATGTGTATTCCAGAGTTTAACAATCAGCAGATAAAGATACTACAAACATCTGGTGTTAGCTCTTCAATTATCCCGGCACCATGGTTGTTATGGTGTCAGGATGACTGAAGTGCATTATTTCTATTATTACATTTTAATATAAAATGAAATCATTCAACTCACCATAATGCCGAATCACTGTTAGCCCCAAGTGTGTCACCTGCCACGTCGCCTGCCATCAGGTGTCCCCAACGGAGTCCGTCCTTACATCAGCTTTACCCAGCGGAATCCTTCCTTACATCAGGCGTACCCAGCGGAGTCCTTCCTTACATCAGGCGTACCCAGCGGAGTCCTTCCTTACATCAGGCGTACCCAGCGGAGTCCTTCCTTACATCAGGCGTCCCCAGCGGAGTCCTTCCTTACATCAGGCGTCCCCAGAGGAGTCCCCCCTTACATTAGGCGTATACAGCGGAGTCCTTCCTTACATCAGGCGTCCCCAGAGGAGTCCCCCCTTACATCAGGCGTCCCCAGAGGAGTCCCCCCTTACAACAGGCGTCCCCAGCGGAGTCCCCCCTTACATCAGGCGTCCCCAGCGGAGTCCCCCCTTACATCAGGCGTCCCCAGCGGAGTCCCCCTTACATCAGGCGTCCCCAGCGGAGTCCCCCCTTACAACAGGCGTCCCCAGCGGAGTCCCCCCTTACAACAGGCGTCCCCAGCGGGTTCCCCCCTTACATCAGGCGTCCCCAGCGGAGTCCCCCCTTAACCAGGTGTCTCCTGTCTCGACCGCTATTACTGTTTCCCCTTCCCCGAGGGGGAACAAAATAGAGGCGGAGCCGACCGCGTGGCTGCACAAAAAATGAAGCTGTGGCGCCGCCCACCCCGCCCCTTTCCATTACAGACGGACCTGCAGCGGGGTGGGGAGGGGGGTGGCCGGCCGGCCGGCCAGCCAAAACACGGATGTAGTACAATAGAAGATAAAGCTGCTGCGGCGCCGCCCACCCACGGGGAGACGCGGGGTGTGGGCGGCGCCGCAGCAGCTTTATTTTCTATTGTACTACATCCGTGTTTTGGTCTTCTTTAAAATGGCGGCCGGCGAAGACATTGTCTCCGCCGGCCATGGACCTCTAGCGGCGGCGGCCCTCGGCGGCCAAAGTTGTGGAAACCGGGAAAAAACGGATTGGTCGGGACATTGGCCGGGGCAAAATAAATCCGGGAAAAGGGTTTGAATCCCGGGAATGTCCCGGCCAATCCGTGACTGTTGGCAAATATGCACGTGTAGCGCACCCACCCCAGCCTTTACCTACTTTTCTATTATGTTGGATCCTTCGCAGGAAAGACTGAGGCACACCGCACCACAAGCCCGTACCCTCCTGGATGAGGAGGTTGAGCGGTGTTAGTTTTCTTGGGCCTGCTTGCAGCCAGTGTTTAAAACCTCCAGAGCTGACCTAGTTTCTGGGGTAGCCAGAAACAAGTCCTTAGTTCTCCCCTGTAAGCAACTGTCCACACCAACTGAAAAGTCCAACTTCTTATTTATTCTTAACCACTTAAGGACCGGACCAATACGGACCATAATGACCAGAGGTGATTTCACAATTTGGCACTGCGCTGCTTTAACTGGAAATTGTGCAGGCATGAAATGTTGTACCCAAACAAAATTTGCGTCCTTTTCTTCCCACAAATAGAGCTTTCTTTTAATGGTATTTGATGATTGCCTCTGCAATTTTTATTTTTTGTGATATAAACCGAAAAAGACCGAAAATTTTGAAAAAAATACATATTTTCTACTTTTTGTTATAAGAAAAATCGAATAAACTAAATTTTAGTCATACATTTAGGCCAAAATGTATTCAGCCACATGTCTTTAGTAAAAAAAAATGTCAATAAGCGTATATTTATTGGTTTGCGCAAAAGTTATAGCGTCTACAAACTAGGGTACATTTTCTGGAATTTACACAGCTTTTAATTTATGACTGCCTATCTCATTTCTTGAGGTGCTAAAATGGCAGGGCAGTACAAAACGCCCCCAAATTACCCCATTTTGGAAAGTAGACACCCCAAGGAAATTGCTGAGAGGCATGTTGAGCCCATTGAATATTTGTTTTTTTTTGTCCCAAGTGATTGAATAATGAAAAAAAAATAAAAAAATTACAAAAAGTTGTCACTAAATGATATATTGCTCACACATGCCATGGTTATATGTGGAATTGTACCCCAAAATACATTTTGCTGCTTCTCCTGAGTACGGGGATACCACATGTGTGGGACTTTTTAGGAGCCTAGCCGCGTACGGGCCCCCGAAAACCAGGCACCGCCTTCAGGATTTCTAAGGGAGCAAATTTTGGATTTCACTCCTCACTACCTATCACAGTTTCGAAGGCCATGGAATGCCCAGATGGCACAAACCCCCCCCCCCAAAATGACCCCATTTTGGAAAGTGACCCCATTTTGTATTTTGAGGTGTAATTCCACATATGCCCATGGCATGTTTGAGCAATATATCATTTAGTGACAACTTTGTTCAAAAAAAAAAAAAAAAAAATCAATTGTTTTTTTTCCGCAACTTGTGTCAACATATAAAATATTCCATGGACTCAACATGCCTCTCAGCAAATAGCTTGGGGTGTCTACTTTCGAAAATGGGGTAATTTGGGGGGGTTTTGAACTGTCCTGTCCACTCTTCTAAGCACTTGAAGACAAAGCCCTTTCTGACACTTTTTGTTTACATGAAAAAATTTTTTTTTTTTTGCAAGAAAATTATGTTGAACCCCCAAACATTATATATTTTTTTAAAGCAAAGGCCCTACAGATTAAAATGGTGGGTGTTGCATTTTTTTTTCCACACAGTATTTGCGTAGCTATTTTTCAAACGCATTTTTTGGGGAAAAAATACACTTTTTTTAATTTTAATGCACTAAACACACTATATTGCCCAAATGTTTGATGAAATAAAAAAGATGATCTTAGGCCGAATACATAGATACCAAACACGACATGCTTTAAAATTTCGCAAAAAAGCGCAGTGGCGACAAACTACATACATTTTTAAAAGCCTTTAAAAGCCTTAACAGGTCATTTACAGAGGAGGTCTACTGCTAAAATTACTGCCATCGATCTGACCTTTGCGGTGATACCTCACATGCATGATGCAATTGCTGTTTACATATGACGCCAGACTGACGCTTGCGTTCGCCATTGCGCAAGAGCAGGGCGGGACAGCGGTGCTTTTTTTTTTTTTAATTTTGCTTTTTTATTTTATTTTTAAACTGTTGCTTCCATAATTTTTTTTTAATCATTTTTATTGTTATCTCAGGGAATGTAAATATCCCCTATGATAGCAATATGTAGTGACAGGTACTCTTTTTTTGAAAAAACTGGGGTCTATTAGACACTAGATCTTTCCTCTGCCCTCAAAGCATCTGACCACACCAAGATCGGTGTGATAAAACGCTTTCCCAATTTCCCAATGGCGCTTTTTATATCCGGGGGGGGGGGGGACATTCCCTCCCACTGCTTGTAAAAGAAGACCAGAGGCTAATGAGCCACTAGCATTGCTTTTACATGAAAGCCGGCCGCTGGCTGAAAAGAATGATACCAAGATGATACCTAAACCCGCAGGCATCATTCTGGTATAACCATTCAAAGTTCAGCAACACACCAGTACGTTGCTGGTCCTTGTTGGACATGTATTGTAATCTTTTTTTTCATGCAGCCTGTTGGCTGAACGAAAAAAAGAGATTGCTCGGTGGGTATGCCCACCATTAGAATACCTCCCTTCATCCACCCACTTCTAATGATGGGCATACATGCACCATTTATATATGCCGAGGCATGGGGGCACCCTCCCGCAAAAGTTATGCCGCACACACATGGTTGAACTTTTCCATGGGCAAGCCTCCGTCGGAATTTTGACCGTATGTACGCGGCATTAGGAGCAAAATCGCTCCTCCGCCCCTGCTGCCCCCGTGCTTCGGCATATATGCTTTGTTTTTCAACTGTGGTGGTGAAATCACCTCCCACAGCACTGGACTCGCAGGGATCAGGCCTGTCTCTGCGAATGCTGCAGTTATGTGTGTTGTGTTTTGTAAGTGACAGTGATGGATCGATACTGCACTTGGGTGGGCTGGGCTGGGCTGGGCAGAGGGGCTAAACGCAGGTGCTAGCAGATATCTGGGCTGATCCCACTAACACTGCGTTTTTCGGAACCCTAAACTGCTGGGGACGCTAGTATAGATCTGATCAGATCAGATATTGATCTGTTCAGATACTATACCACTAAGGAAGGTGTATGCTTCACGCGTGGGTGTTAGCGTTACTGGCACTAACCTGACGCTGCCTGGGGCGACGCAGACCCTCTCTGATGCTAAAACCTAATTGATATCACCCGCCGGGCGATCAGGGGGTTAAACCTTTATTGGGTTATATACGGCGGGTGCCCTGACACTATAAAAAGCAAACTAACGAACCAGCGTCACCCGTAACACTTATATGGTGATCACTGGTGAAAGGGTTAACTAGGGGCAATCAGGGGGTTAAACCTTTATTAGGTAATATATGGGGGTACCTGACGCTATATAAAAACCTGACAGGGAACCTAAATAACAAAATAACTAACTGGCTAACCAGTGTCACCAGTAACACTTATACAGTGATCATTGGTGAAAGGGTTAACTAGGGGCAATTAGCGGGTTAAACCTTTATTAGATAATATATGGGGGTAACTGACGCTATAAAAACCTGCGGCGAACCTAAAAAAAATAACTGGCTACCTAGCGGCACCACCGACACTAATACAGCGATCAGAAAAACGATCGCTTAGTGACACTAGCAAAAGGGGGTGAAAGGGTTACCTGGGGGGCGATCAAGGGGTTAAACCTTTATTAGGTAATATATGGGGGATACCTGACGCTATAAAAACCTGCGGCGAACCTAAAAAAAAATAACTTGCTACCTAGCGGCACCACCGACACTAATACAGCGATCAGAAAAACGATCGCTTAGTGATACTGGCAAAAGGGGGTGAAAGGGATACCTGGGGGGCGATCAAGGGGTTAAACCTTTATTAGGTAATATATGGGGGTACCTGACGCTATAAAAACCTGCGGCGAACCTAAAAAAAATAACTGGCTACCTATCGGCACCACCGACTAATACAGCGATCAGAAAAACGATCGCTTAGTGACACTGGCAAAAGGGGGTGAAAGGATTACCTGGGGGGCGATCAAGGGGTTAAACCTTTATTACGTAATATATGGGGGTACCTGACGCTATAAAAACCTGCGGTGAACCTAAAAAAAATAACTGACTACCTAGCGGCATCACCGACACTAATACAGCGATCAGAAAAACGATCGCTAAGTGACAGTGGTGCTAGGGGGTGAAAGGGTTACCTGGGGGGCGATCAAGGGGTTAAACCTTTATTAGGGGAGGTTAGGGGGCTACACTGGACCTAAAACTAACTGTCCTGACACTTTTACAGTCACAAATGTCACTGATTGCAGTGATCAGTGAATAAATGGTCACTGCAATCAGTGACACTGTGACTGGGGGCTGGGGGGGATATCTGGGGGGGCCTGGGGGGGCGATCGTGTTCCTATGTGTGCTGTTCAGTGCACTAACCTGTGTGTCTTCTCTCCACGGCGCTCGGTATATGTGAGCGCCGCAGGAGAGATGACATCACTTCCTCCTGCCTGTGTAAACATTACACAGGCAGAGGAAGCATTTCATTCTCCGGGAGCGATCGCGAGGGGTTGGCCGGAAACGAATGGCCGTCCCCTCATCACGGATCGCTCCCGCACCGAGAACCACCGCTCGCTGTACCGGAGGGGGGTCCGATTGGACCCCCCACCCATACGAAGGCAGTCACATACAGGTACGTAATTGTGCCTGTCTGTGCCATTTTGCTGACCTATATATACAGTGAGCGGTCGTTAAGTGGTTAAGGGCAATAAATAGTCTCTTTGAGAGCAGACAGGTTGAGACAAACACGGGTCAGATAAGGTGGGAGGAGGTCCAGGTACAAACTTAATTCAGGGTTTCTCCTATTCTGATTTGCACCAACAGGCTTGGCGCATGGTCCCTGCCACGGACCATGAGGTTGGTCACTGCCACTGACCTGGTGAATAGTTGCAAGTCACTGCCACTGACCTGGTGTGCGTAGAGTCACTGCCACTGTGACATAAAGAACCCGCACTTCCTTCCTTGAGTAACTTAGCCCTTTTTTCAGGATAAGAACATCCCTCCGGAGAGTTACCAGAGGCCCCCTCTGTCACCACGACTCTGCGCTGGGTCTTCAGAAAGGGTCACCTCCCTGGCCTCCTCGTCCTGGATACGGGTCCCCACGCAAGGCAGATCCCTGGGAGCCTCGATCCGTAGCGGACCCCAGCCGAAGGTTGCTGGGTTCCGGGCCCTCACCAAAGTACCTCACCCCAGACTGAAGGTGTCTGGGATGGAACAGCAGCTCCGTCCCTGGGCCTAGGGCACTAGAAGACAACACACACACACCCAGGCCTAAGGTGCCTGGGTGTGGAACCGACCAGGCTTCCGGGCCTAGGGCACCCGGAGGCGACACACCCAGGCCTAAGGTGCTTGTGCGCGGAACCATGACGACGACACCTCTGGAAGATGGCCGCCCCTTTTTTTATCCTCTCCCGACAGGCACAGCAGGTTCCACTGCTGTCAAGAGGGGATAAGAAAAGGCACAACCCTGTACTGTGGTTCTACCCGGGCCCATGGCAACAGCGCCACCTATAGGCCCCAGGGAACTGTACATCAATACTATCTCCCAGGGATAGAAATGGCCTATGAAACCTAACAATTAGTGCATCTGAGCCTAGTTACCACTCAGATGCTCCCCCTAAATATGACACCCCGCTACATGTGTATTGTTTTTTTTTTTGTTTGTTAGTCTGTGGAAAACTTCAATAAAAATATCTTTAAAAAAAAAAAGGGTTTTGATAATGGACAGAGAGAAATTACTATCAGACGTGTCTAAAACCAAGAGAGAAAATAAAAATAAGAATAAATACTACAACTTCAGAAATAGAAAACGGGCAAACCCATTACGTTTGTAACTACATTTTCCCAAGAATATCAACTAATAGTTAGAATAATACAAAATAATCTGCCAATATTGTATACAGATAAAGATTTAAATGCGACGTTGCTGTTTTTCTAGCCGACGCGCTAGAAATTTATCGAATCACCTGTATTTCATGCAGCCTAAAATATGTAGATTGTACCACACGTCCTTTGAGAACCTGCATAGGGGAACATTATTGTGACACAAATAATCCGAATGCTAGAAATATTTTGAATGCAACACGTCACTTTAGGGAATGCCATCAGGGCGATCTCTCCTCATTCCGCTTCAGAGGAATAGAACGGCTGTCTTACTCGCCCAGGGAAGGTGATAGGGAAAGAAGGCTACTGGGGAGAGAGGCGTGGTGGATTTTTAGATTAAACCTGGTTTTTAGGTTAAACCTGAGGTGGGATCTGGATTTGCATCTGCATTAGAATGCCTCTCCCCAGTGCCTTTCCTCTCTTCTGGGGTCTTTTTCACATACCTGGGTTGTTCTTTTAATTTTTTCTTATTTTGAATTTTTGAATTTTATGGTGTTATTTCTTATGCATATGTGTATATGTATGTGTGTGTGTGTGTATATATATGTGTGCATACATGTGTATATTATTACCACAAGGTCTGTGTAACTTAAAGTGGCATACACATGGACCACCTAGTATGTATTGCAGCTGATTCTCCTTTTTGATAATTGCCTGTGGTCAATCAAGACAATTAAGGGGTGGAGCCTGTGATCTTTAGAGTCTTTTATGTCTGTAATGTGGTTATGACTAAGGCCTTATAGGCTGAAACACGTCAACTGGTGTGTGGATCATCTTTCCTACATGCTGGTAGGTTATTTGACACAATCCAATGCCACAACGGAGACTTCTCTTAACTTCCCAAGCACTTTGATCCCTCCGGGGAGAAAAGTGCTATAATTAACTTAGAAGCACCCTAACCGAATCGCATTAATTTACTAAAGCACTGTGTATCATAGACAGTTGCCATTTTTAACATTAAAGTGATTTTAAAGGCTCAAGGATGTTTACCTTCATGCATTCTTTGTGTAGCACCCTCCTAGGTAGGTGCTGTCTGCTTAACAGAGAGCTGTGATTGTTTGATAGAGTTTGCTCAGTGTGCTATGGTGCTGCTCAGGCTGTCTTGGAGATGTCACACTGGTCCAATAGTAATGAGACATATTGGGTAGTGGGTGGAAACTTAGCAGGTGAGAGCATAGGTGTATATACAGCCCTGGCCAATTAGAAGGGGATGTGCCCCAAGGAATGCTGGGTACCTGTATTTAAATCTGAAGAGCACATGGGCTCATGGTCCAGGCTTCCTCTGAGAGAGGTCCAGGTGGGGTATAGGCTGCTGCCTCTCCCAGCACAGACTGCCATGCAGTCTCAGGTGGACGAACTGAGGGCTTGAAACCCTAAAGCTACAACCCATGGTTCCTTTGCAAGCTGACTGAGGGAGGATGTGCACGGATCTGGTCTAGTATCACTGGTATAGAGTGTCACTTGGAAGTTGGAACGAGGCTACCCGCTGTCCCTAGACATTTGGTGAGTACCGCCTCCCTAAAGGGATCCCTGAGACTGTGTGTGTTGCTGAAATCCCCCTCTTGGTCCTAGAAGTCAGCATACTGGGTGTGTGAGCTAAAGGGGACACTGGTTAGTGTCTTGAAGATACAAAGTCCACTGAGTTCCTTCTACAACAAAGGGACTTGTTTATTCCATACAGGCGCTGTATGGTTCTGCAGATAATCTGCTACACAGTTCTACAGAGAGAGTTGTCCTCACTTGTGCATAGTTAATTTGGAGTATCCTACTGATTCCCTTCTCCTATCAAAGTTCTCCAAATAAAACATAAAAACGCATTCTCTAGACTGATCATTGGAGACAATGAGCGGAAGAGTGTGTGTACCTGGTTATGTGAAAATACTGTGTAACTGGCTGTGGATTAATCAGTGGTCCCTGGTACAAATATTCAAGAAGCTCCTGCGGGGGCAGTGCTAAAAGTGGTTAATAATAATTTTTATTATTCCATTTTAATTTTTTTCACATTTTTATCTTTATTGCATTATATTAGATGTTTTTTTTTTTTTTTTTTTTGCACTTTGATCATTAAGGTCATGGTTTGACAGCGCTTTTGATTTAATTTTTTGTTATGAATTGTATATTGTTGTGAGACCTGCTGTTGGTCAAGGATCATCCTTGTCACTTACATAATTTAATTTACTCTATATGCACTTAGCGCAATATCGCTTATTTTACCGTAGGCCTGTAATTCTTAGGAATAACTCACTTAAATCTGTCCAAACCAGAGCCTAGTAGACATCTCGGGTATGATAAAGTTCGAAACAAAAAATCATAAATTATAATTGTAGCGGGGTGTCACTTTATAGTGTGTTAAAGACTGTTGTTATCTTGAGAATTGACCCCAGCTCCCTCCAGAGACTCCTTAGGATATTACAGTGACTGTTGTTTAACTGTATAGAACGGTGCATTGTGGAACTTGTGGTACAGGGAGAAAGGGACTTCATTGCCATGGGTATCAAATAGACTATGGTACCCACAGTGCAGCTATACTCCCAAAGTGCATTGCATCTTTGCACAGCTTTCTGGGGGAGGCTACTTAAAACATGGGAGGAGCTACGCTCTCTCTCTCTGGACCTCACCCTCGATCAAGCAGAAAGCCTGCGTTGAGGCCTGCTGCCAGAGTGTCTAGGCCTGAAGCCTGGGCCTACAGCTATCGAGTAGGATCACTCAGCCTAAGGAGGGGTCCTCTCCCGTGTGTTCAGCTCTCGCTTCTTAGAGACCGGAGTCGTCCATCTACCGACATCCAGTGCGGCCGTGTGAGAAACCGGAGACTGCAAGTTGCGGAGAGACAGCGGATCGAGACACTGATAGCGGAGCGTACCGGAGAGACAAGGCCTACTTTGAGTGAGAGGGCAC
This sequence comes from Rana muscosa, assembly GCA_029206835.1. Lineage (NCBI taxonomy): Eukaryota > Metazoa > Chordata > Amphibia > Anura > Ranidae > Rana > Rana muscosa. Next base: position 369,511,589 of record CM055120.1, on the reverse strand, counting down.
CTGCCCGGATTTCATTCACTGCTGTGTAGGCCTGTGACTTTTTGAAGGCCTGCCATTATTAGAGTGTTGCGACACACAGAAGGAAGGCCGTTGAGCATCGCGCAGTGGCCGCATGGTTTAAAGTTGGTGTTCACACCGCCAGAGAGTTCCACATCCATAAACATTGTGGAGGTTCAGTTTGCTTTCTTTTAATCATCCTGTGGATTAAAAATGTTATGTGCACCATTGGGTGCCCCGGACATTTTTAAATATTATTACGCCTCACACCTGAGGGCTATTGTCTCGTGGTCCTCCCTACACGCGCCAAATCAATGGTCTGCCATTGAAAAGGGGGTGTTATACCCGGTACACCCATGTTCCTTGGTTTGGGATGCCAGCGCATCCCTAGATCCCATTTTCAAACGTCAATGTACAGCTCCGATGACTTTCACCTTAACCATCTGGCGTAAATGCCTCAAGAGTCACCAGCTTGCTTCAACTTGCCCCCCCCTTGTGAACGTCCTGTTTAACCCAAATTTGCCAGACAGTCTGTCCCTGAGCAGGGTTTTCCCTTGGCTTGATGCCCCTCTTTTTCAACTCCGGAATTTGGTTCATCCTATCACGCGGCGATTACATACTTTTGATACACTACGTAAGAAATTCAATATACCGGCCCATCTTTTCCATTTTTACCTACAGGTTAGGCATTTCTTCCACTCCAAGTCTCCAACCCTGATTCTTGACAAACCAACTACCTTTGAGTACTTATGCACACAAGGCCCGCACCAGCTACATTTAATCTCTTCCATTCATCGTATTCTCCATGAGTCTACCCCACTTACCGAGACGACACATCACTACATGAAGAAGTGGTCTCTTTTATTGGGCAGACCTATTGCGGTCCAGGTGTGGGATAGGATATGGTACTCTACATTTAAGTCCTCCAAATGTGTGACCCAAAGGGAAACGTCCATTAAGATTCTCATGTTTTGGTATAAAACACCTGAAGTAATTCACAAATATGATCCATCGGTCTCGTTGCGCTGCTGGCATTGCGGGACCGATACAGGTTCCCTATTTCATATATTCTGGCAGTGTTCTATGATCCAACCCTTTTGGCATGACGTGAGGCTATTGATACAGAGGGTGGTGGGGGTGTCCCTTCCGCTCGATCCCTTAAATTATTTATTGAGTCTCCCCTTCTCAGGCATATCCAAAAAGATAAATAGGCTTATCTCCTATATTCTGCTAGCTGCCAAAAGGCTTGTCCCATTGTGTTGGCTGTCTGGTGCACCTCCTCCCTGGCCCAGGTTTCTTCATCTGGTGTCTGAGATTCGGCGGATGGAGTACTTGACGGCCTCTGTACATGATATAATCCCCCAATTTGATAAAGTTTGGGAACCCTGGGATCGATCGGAATATGGGACCCTTGCGCCACCTAGCACATCTTGAATTGTACCAGCATTGTATTTTTAGATTTGACTCCCTTTTCCAAACATCTTCCCCTCCTTCCTCCCTATTTCCATGTTTACTACTGAGTGCCTTCCTGTGTTCTTTGTTATCTACCGTATACCCTTCACTAGTACCCTTGTCTTTACGTTTACGATTGCATTCTGGTTATCCATCCCTGTTGTAAACCTACAAATTGTTTATTTTACGCATCTATGATATGGTGTACCGAGCACCCCTGTGCTCTGTACTTATGGACATTGCCTAACTTTTCCTCCTATTTTTCTTCTTTGTTGTCGATATGTTTTCGATATCTGTGTAATGTGCACTATGTAACAATATTATGTTTGTTCTTTTGAATCCCAATAAAAACTACAATTATAAAAAAAAAATGTTATGTGCACCAACGATTGCTAGCGAAGACTCCTACTATTGAAGGAACTGTACATTGAATTTAGTCAGGCCTGACTAGAACTGTTAGTGATGGGACTCGGGTGTAATATTGCCCATTAGGGGGAGCTCGCGAGCATAGGTAGAAAGTGTGCATTAACGCTGTGTTTTATTATTGACATATATACAGTGGCGGCTGGTGCGCAAAATTTTTGGGGGGGCACAAACAAACTGAAAAAAATAAATCATCAATTGCTGCCACTGTGCCCATTAAATGCAGCCACTGTGCCCAAAGTAGCCAGTTTCCTCCCAAATACAGCCAGTTTGTCCCCAAATTCATCCAGTTTGTCCCCAAATACTGCCAGGTTCCCCCCAAATACTGCCAGTTTGAACCCAAATACAGTTAGGTTTCCCCCAAATACAGCCAGTTTGTCACCAAACGCAGCCAGTTTGTCCCCAAATACTGCCAGGTTCCCCCCAAATACAGCCAGGTTCCCCCCAAATACAGCCAGGTTAACCCCAAATGCAGCCAGTTTGTCCCCAAATGCAGCCAGTTTGTCCCCAAATGCAGCCAGTTTCCCCCAAATGCAGCCAGTTTCCCCCCAAATACAGCCAGTTTGCCCCCAAATGCAGCCAGTTTGTCCCCAAATGCAGCCAGTTTGTCCCCCAAATGCAGCCAGTTTGTCCCCTAAATGCAGCCAGTTTGTCTCCCAAATGCAGCCAGTTTCCCCCCAAATGCAGCCAGTTTTCCCCACAAATGCAGCCAGCTTGTCCCCAAATGCAGCCAGCTTGTCCCCAAATGCAGCCAATTTGTCCTCAAATGCAGCCAGTTTCCCCCCAGCCCTGCACTTACCTTCCTCGGGTCAGCGCCGTCCTTCTTCCGTCCTCGATGTCTTCTCCCGCCCTCGATGTCGCTTCAGCCAATCAGGTTACCAGTAACCAGACCCGGCGAACCTGATTGGCTCAGACGCCTGTCAGTGTTAACCAAGGAACGCACCCCCGTGCGTCCTCTGGTTAACTATTTGGAAGCCGATTACAGCCCTCAGGCTGGCTCTGATAGGCACTTCCAAACACCAACCAGCCGCTGTTATTCAGATGGCCGGCACTCAACAGGGGGACAGCCATCTGAATAGTGGACGGCAGCGGCGACTACAATACATAGGTTCATGCAATGCATAAACCTATGTATTATTGTTGTGAGTGACGGGCGCAGGAGCGAGAGGGGGTGGCGCTCCTGCGCCCACTATGGACGCACCGCCACTGCATATATATGTAGCGCACCCCCAACTAAGAGAGCCGCTGAATTTGGTCTAGGGCCCTGCACACAACACCGCCAACCCCCGGCAATTTACTCGACCCACTCTGGCACAGTTAGTCTAGGGTAATATCTCTTATACTCTATGGTAAAATTCAGACACCAATACAAAGCGATTAAAGAATAACGAGTTTACTCTCTCTTAGTATAATAGATCAACAGTTATAACAAATCACACGTGCTTCTTGCAGAGCCCTGCAGCGAATCACATACTACACATTAGTGAAATACAGTAATGACATACCACATGTAACGGTCGTTAACTAAGCGCCCTGTGACGCAGCAACTAAACTCTAACGATTGGTCAGGCCTGACCCAGACTCTAAAACTCAGTCTCTAGGAGATGATTTCTTTGCATGCAAGTCTTTAATGGTGGTGCACATTCAGGAACACATTTGTAATCCACAGGTCAAAGTAACAACACGGAACACTTCACTAGAGACCCTTTGACTCAGTTCTGCTATGGACCTCCAGTGGGGTCTCAAATATAAGCGGGTGGGCCTCAGCAGTCTGTAGGCCTAGCAACAGTATAAAGTATATGGATTGAGCATGTGTTCGCTCACCCCTCCGGACGCGATCCCAGTCCGGGACTTCCACCTGCTGTGTCTCCACACACAGCGTCTGCAGCGATCGGGTCTCCGATCCAACAAAGGTTGAAGAATAACAAAGTCAGATGCCACCCAGGCTCGCAGTAGGGTGGAAGGCTCTTTGGTAGCTGCGCAAGGCCCCAGGCTTCAGGCCTTGCACACCAGCAGATCCGCACAGGAGGACTTGTTCACCGAAGTCTCGTGTCCCAAAGAGGCCGAGCCTAGCCTCGCCCCTTCCTTATATAGCTCCACCCATGAGTCTCTGCGGCGGCAACATTTCACCCTGGGTGCCAAATGGGGTTCTGGGTAAGGTAGTCCTGAGAGTCTTAAAGGAGACCCCGCTACATATATATATATATATATATATATATATATATATATATATATATAGCATTGATTTTGCAGGGCCCTGCATAAGTCAACTGCACCTCTGTTTAACTCTGCTACTTTTTTACCATTGAGTAAACTTGATCTTTGGTTAAACAGAATACTGTGTGGAGTGCTCTGTTATCCTGCTGGACAAGTGGTTATACCAGGTAACATTTTTATGTACCATTTTACAAAACCAGCAGCTCTCTTAACTGGGGGTAGTACTACATAATATAATAAGTAACTATAAATAATTATAACAAATAATAATTTAATAATAATAAAATGTATTCAATAATGTAATCAAATTAAAAACACTGAAATTTGCTCAGTCGCAGAATTGTCGCTGTCGTTACTTTCAGTGTTTGATGTCCAATTTCCGCAAGAATCACTATTGCTCAATTCTGCAAGTGATTATAATGTATTATTGCTGTTTTCTAGCTGGTTTAAAACAGCTTTTGACATAAAGGGATGCTTTTTGGTTGCCATGGACAATCTCAAGTTTACAGGCAGAAAGAACAGTATTTATGTAGCGGATGGTTGCTACTAGCATCTACCATATCACCCTGCTGCCAGACCTCCATCTATCCCTCTCAGAAACAATGAACAGTCATTTGCGTTGTTTTGTTTTTGTTTATTGGGGCATATAACTTGGTTGGGGAAAGGGAATATGGGATGCCCATAGATTGGTTTACTTTGCCATCATATTTAGAGAAATTGGTAGAATAGGTTGAGCCTTGATGGACTGATGGACTCTAACATTTACAGTCACTTCCCCTGCATAACCCATGCAGACTATTGCTCTTCCTCTGCATCAACTCCTGCAGACTGTTGCTCCCAGGACTTCTCTCCTCCTGCACAAAACTTTTACTGTAAACTATTAGTCTTCCTGTCCAATCATCTTCACTTTACAAAACAGATCACTCTGAATAATCGCAGATGCTGGCTGAAGTTGCTGTTTTGTTGCTAGGCCAGGGGTCTGCAGTACCCCTCCCCGGCAGCCTAGTAATTTAGCAGCTTGTATTAGTTGGTGGACTAATGATCCCAGCTAGCCCGACTTGAAAATCCTGCGCCCTCGGGCCGAATCGATTTCACAAGAACCCCACAGTCTCTCCTCTGGCCTAGCACCCAGCTCCCCTGGCATGCATCTTCCAGAAATCCACTGGTTCACACTCACCGACCTTCTCCTGCCCTGAGTCCATGATGGAGAACTTTAACTGGACATGCATCCAGGACACCTCCTCCATGACCGTGTAAGGATGAGGCTCCCTCCCAGCTTTCCAGGTCTCCTCTGCTGGGCCGCGCACCCCCCAAATGGGGATGGGCCCCTGCTGCTATCTAGCACTCCATTCTCCATGTCTTCCAGCCGACAACTCTCCTCCAGTGGGCTGGACCTCAGCTTATGAAGGAGGCCTCCCTCCTGCCAATTCCAAGTGGGGATTGGTCAGGGCTCCTCACATGAGCTCCCTGTCACTCCAGTCCTGTGTCCTGCCCCTCTTCCAGAACATTCTCCCTGGAAGCAGGGGAGGTGCCCCAGAACTAAAGCACAGGTGGTCACACCCACTGCTACACCAACCACTCCCTGCCCCCAGATCAAAACAAGCAGGCCTAGCATGCCGCATAGGCCTGCCTAAATTTACCTGCTCTGGCAGCTCCCTCACAAAATCCTGTCTAGCACCTACCTATGGTAGAGTGTGCTACATATATAATATAAAACTGCATGCCGGGCACTGGACAAAGCATTAGGGACAAAAGGGAGGTGAACTGATTTGATACAGTAATGTAATCTGTAAGATTACAGTGTACTGTATGTGTTGTTTTTTTTTTCACTTTTTGAATGTGCCGCTGGGCTTCGTCTCCGTGCATCGCAGCACTCGCATGGAACATAGCACGGCACACAGTACATCGGGTGGAGTACACAGCCCGCGGACAGGATCCTGGGGACAAGGTAAGTAACTTTCCCAGGATCCTGAGATGCAATACCGAGTGTGGCTCGGGGGTTACCGCTTTTGGTAATGAAAATTCACCCCGAGTCACACTCGGGATTACCGCCAGGGAGGTTAATGTCGTCTTTAAATACTTGTTTAAATCTTTAATTTATCCTTTAAGTCTCATATACATGTGTAGCGGACCCCCCAATAATTGGGGGTCGCTATGCTTAAATTTAGGGGGCAGCCTGAGCCCATAGTTGGACTCAGGCTGTTGAATTCTTCAAAAACTGGCTTCTGCTCTGAGGTAATGTTGCCTGGCAGTACAGTTCCCTGTGGCCTGTGGGTGGCACTGTCGCCCCAGGCTCAGGTTGAACCACAGGTAGCGTTGCAACGCTATTGGGTGTCCTCTCTCGGCAGCCTGCAGTGGGCGTGGTCTTCCGCTGTGCATGCTGGGAGAGGATACATAAGGGGCAGACGCCATTATTCTGGAAGCAGTTCGCGCCTCCCAGCCCTCCAGGCCAGGGGTGCGTGTGTATGTGTACCAGCCCCAGGCACCTTTAGCCCGAGGCTGCATCGCTGTAAGTAGGCCCAGCACCTTTAGCTGAGGCCTACACCCGAAGAGGAATCCCAGGATACCCAAGTGAGGGGTGACCCGCTCTGAAGGAGAGGCAACCAGGGGAGGATCTACCCAAGGGGATCGGTGAGAGAAGTCACTGTCTAGGGAGAGGCCTTGTTACCTATCAGAGGGAAGGATTCCATAGTCCGCCACAAGCCTAGTAACGTGCCCCATTGGCACCTAAGGACTCAAGTGTTACTAGACTGGGAAGTTCGGGACTTTGAGATTATCTCCTGATCGTATCCCTAGGAAACCACAAGGAAATGTTCCGTGCTCCACACCGGCTGCTAGGACCGCTCTTAAGGGGACTATCCGGGTGAGCAAAACCCAATCAGGCCTGAGTGGCGACGAGTGATAGTTAAGTGCCGCGTGCCTGAACCTGCCTCCATGTTCATTTCTCTTTATCTCCAACTTTCCTGTCAAGTTCTCAAGCAAAGCAAAATAAACCTTTTTATTGGGTTTTAATACTGTCTGGACATTGGCCTTCCTTTAAAGAGAGAGAATAGACTTCTTCCTACACTCTAGGGTGAAGAACCAACGGAAGGAGGTAACTCGCTGCAGGACCCAAATTAGATAACAACGCTCACCCTCTTCAACAAGGAGGATACTGGGCATGTGGCATGGTGTGTCCCACCTGCTAGCGGAGGTAAGCAAGGAAGGGATCTGTGTGCTACACATGGGACAAAGTAACAACACAGGTGTCAGGAAGGGCACACCAGAAATGTCAATGGCGATATCGGCGCATCTTCACGCATGCGCGGTAGCGGCGCATCAGCGCACGCTGATGCGTGCATGCGCGATAGCGGTGCGCGATAGCGGTGCGCGATAGCGGTGCGCGCGCGGCGGCGGCTCTTGGCGCCAGATGGGGCTATTTAAAGGGGCTGATGGCTGATCTACCTGCACCTGACCCTCGGCCTGTGTTGACTACGTTCCTGCCTGCTCCTCCTGCTACCTTGTTGCCAGCCCGTTGCCGAACCTGCCTGTACCTGAGACCTGCCAGCTGCCTAAACCTGCTCATACCTGATCCTGCTCCAGTACTTACCTGCTTGGGACTGGTGTACCCACGCTTCCAGCCCATCTGACCGCACCTGCCTGAGCTCCAGTTGTCAGTCTGTCAGCTGTTTCCGGATCCGTTCCAGTCTCCGTCCCAGCTCCGGTCCAGCGCGCCACCAGCAACTCTACCAGGCTCTCGTGCGACTCTGCACTCCTGCGCCTCCTGTCTTCACTACCAGGGGCCTCGAGTGAGAGGTGTGAGGGAGGCTTCCCTCTGCATAATCAGACTCTTCCACCAGGTACGTGACAGTACCGAACAGCCACGTCAGAGTCTGTGCAGGGAGCCTCTTCCATGGAGGGTTTCCGCTTACACCTCGAAGACCTCACCCAGACTGTTGAAATCGCACAAAATGCATATACCCGACTGGAAGAAAGTATCCAGGCTCTTTCCTCACCTATCACGGCCCCGCAAAGAGCTACTTCAGCAATAGCAACGTTACCTCCAGAAACCGGGGTTCCTGCGTCTGAAAGATTCACCGGTGATCACCGACTACGAGGGCAGAAGTCAGAGAGACCTATGAGGTCGTCCTGTCCAGCCTGGAAATTACCCCGAGCCTCTAACATCAGCAGCCTGACATCTTCTATCACTGCTGCACCCACATCTGATGTCCCTGAACCCAGGCAACTCGGAGTGCCCCGTCCCTCACTTTCCCCTGAGGAACGTCAACGCCGACAACACGAAAACCTCTGCCTGTATTGTGGGAAACCAGGGCATTACGTGAGGTCATGTCCAGCCAAGATCCGCAAGGGTCGAATTATCTTCTCTGCCAGCACGCCCATCCTGCCAACCCACCTGGCTCTCCCCATTGTATTACAGCTTCCGGGAAGAAGTATTCCTGTCTCCACTATAATAGACTCTGGTGCCTGTAGCTGCTTTATGGACTTGTCTTTCATCACAAAACATCAAATCCCTTTGCAACCTAGGGCCCAGGGACTTTCAGTACATCTGGCCGACGGGTCTGCTATCAAATCCGGACTAGTGACTCAGCAGACTATACCCTTGCCTGTCGTTATTGCCGATAGTCACAAGGAATTGTTACGCCTGGATGCCATCGCATCCCCGCTGTTCCCCGTAATCCTTGGCATGCTATGGCTCCAAGCACATAACCCTCTTATCAACTGGGTCGAAGGGGAGGTTAAGTTTTACTCTTCCTACTGCCTCCAACACTGCTTGCCGAAATTCTCTCCTGATCTGCCATCCTTGTTATGCTTGGACTCTGATGTTGAAACACGCTTATCTGTACCAGTTGCATACCATGACTTTTTAGATGTCTTTAGCAAGAAAGGAGCTGAAACTCTCCCTCCACATCGGCCATATGACTGCCCGATTGATCTCATCCCGGGTGTTGAGGTCCCTTTTGGAAGGATTTTTCCTCTGTCAGAATTGGAGCTTGTCGCCCTAAAAGATTATATAGACGATAATCTAAAGAAGGGCTTCATCCGCCCCTCCACTTCTCCAGCAGGAGCGGGTATCTTCTTTGTGGACAAAAAGGCATCCAACGCTTTGTCGGGTTCTCGAACTTCTACCGAAAATTCATCAGGGGATTTTCAGCCATCATATCACCGATCACACAACTGACCAAACAAGGCATCCGTTTCCAGTCGTCTCCTGAAGCTCAAAATGCTTTCGAGTCTCTTAAGAAACTATTCACTTCCGCACCGGTCCTGAAGCACCCTGACCCAGCATTACCCTATGTATTGGAAGTAGACACGTCAGAAACGGCAGTCGGAGCAGTACTATCCCAAAGGCGGGGACCCAAGGCTTTGTTACACCCAGTCGCCTTTTTCTCCCGCAAACTGTCTAACTCTGAAAGGAATTATGATGTCGGAGACAGAGAACTTCTGGCCATTAAAAATGCATTGGAAGAGTGGAGGTACCTTTTAGAAGGAGCAGCGCACCCGATCCTAATCTATACGGATCATAAGAACCTGGAATATCTGAGGACTGCCAAGAGACTCAAACCACGCCAGGCTAGATGGGCACTCTTCTTTTCCAGGTTCTCTTTTCATCTCACGTACAGGCCAGGATCTAAAAACACCAAACCTGATGCACTCTCTCGGATGTTCTGTGTTACCAGGGAATCCGCACCGCCCGACACTATCCTGTCCTCTGAGAACTTCCTGCTACTTCAGGGAGACCTGCTCTCTCAAATTAAACAGGCTTCTGTAAATGCCCCTTCATCTCTGGGAATAACGTTGCAGGCCAGAGATGATCTGCTTTGGCACAAGGAAAAAATATTCATACCAGAAAATCTACGTGTCTCTGTTTTGGGATTATGTCATGACCACAAATTAGCCGGACACTTCGGGATCCGTAAAACTGCTGAACTTGTGCAACGCACATTCTGGGGGCCTCAAGTGGAAAAAGACTGCAAGGGCTATGTAGAGTCCTGTACCACTTGCACACGAAATAAGAACAGCAAAACCAAAGCATGGGGCTTGTTGAAGCCGCTATCAGTCCCGAAGAGACCCTGGAAGAATATCTCGATCGATTTTATCGTGGAACTTCCTCCATCTGACGGTTTCTCCACCATCTTTGTGGTGGTAGACCGATTATACAAAATGGCCCACTTCCTACTCATGAAAGGCACACCATCGGCCCCGGAAACAGCCCAAATGTTTGTGAAAGAAGTTGTTAGACTTCACAGAGTTCCAGCAAACATCGTGTCAGACCGGGGGGTACAATTCACCTCAAGGTTTTGGAGGTCTTTATGTGAAACCTTGGGAATCGAGTTATCATTTTCTTCCGCATACCACCCCCAAACGAATGGGCAAACAGAAAGAACCAATCAAACTCTGGAACAATATTTACGGTGCTTCTCCTCATACTCACAAGATGACTGGGCCGCACTACTTCCGTTAGCGGAATTCGCTTATAACAACTCCATCCACTCTGCCACAAAACAGTCTCCATTCTTTGCCAATTACGGATTCAACCCATCATTTCTGACCAATACCTTTCCGGAAAGTTCTGTACCTGCCGTTCTTGAAACCATAAATTTCTTTGATACCAACAACAAACTACTACAGACAACTATGACTAAAGCTCAAGAATATAACAAACAGGTCTTTGATAAGAAAAGGCGGGGAGAGTTAATACTGGAACCTGGTGATCGGGTTTGGCTATCCACTACAAACCTAAAACTAACGTGCCCCTCTAAGAAGTTGGGCCCTAAGTTTATGGGACCCTTCCCGATAAGAAGAAGGATCAACGATGTGGCTTACGAGCTAGAACTGCCAGATTCCTTCAAAATACATCCTGTCTTTCACGTGGCTTTACTAAAACCTGTAACCCCTGATCCATTCCCTGACCGGGATACAGGCCCACCCGAACCAATATTAGTTGACGGGACAGAGGAATTCGAAGTCGAAGCAATCCTGGACTGTAGGAAAAGGAGAAATCAGATCCAGTATCTCGTCAAATGGAAAAGTTATGGCCCAGAGGAGAATTCATGGGAACCCGAGGATGATGTCCATGCTGAAAGACTTATTCAGGCATTCAAGAGATCCCATCCTTTGAAGCTCGCCCGATTGGGCATCCGGAGGCTGCCCATTGGGAGGGGGCAATGTCAGGAAGGGCACACCAGAAATGTCAATGGCGATATCGGCGCATCTTCGCGCATGCGCGATAGCGGTGCGCGTGCGGGCACGCGCAGGAGCATGCGGCGGCGGCTCTTGGCGCCAGATGGGGCTATTTAAAGGGGCTGATGGCTGGGCTCTGTGCTGTTCGGTCTACAGCGTTACCTGAGACCTCTGACCCCTGCTTACCTGTATCCTGCTCCAGCTGACCCTTCCTGGCTTGTTTGACCATTCCTGCTGATCTACCTGCACCTGACCCTCGGCCTGTGTTGACTACGTTCCTGCCTGCTCCTCCTGCTACCTTGTTGCCAGCCCATTGCCGAACCTGCCTGTACCTGAGACCTGCCAGCTGCCTAAACCTGCTCATACCTGATCCTGCTCCAGTACTTACCTGCTTGGGACTGGTGTACCCACACTTCCAGCCCATCTGACCGCACCTGCCTGAGCTCCAGTTGTCAGTCTGTCAGCTGTTTCCGGATCCGTTCCAGTCACCGTCCCAGCTCCGGTCCAGCGTGCCACCAGCAACTCTACCAGGCTCTCGTGCGACTCTGCACTCCTGCGCCTCCTGTCTTCACTACCAGGGGCCTCGAGTGAGAGGTGTAAGGGAGGCCTCCCCCTGCATAATCAGACTTTTCCACCAGGTACGTGACAACAGGAGTACAACTAGGAGAACAGAGTGTTGTCAACCTGAATCAGAAAATGCCTGAACAAAGACCTTCATGGCAGGATCATATTTGTGAAAGCTGCAGACTAAAATATATATATATATATATATATATATATATATATATATATATATATTATTTTTGAAATTATATTAACCACTTAAGCCCCGGACCAATACGGGCCATTATGACCAGGCCCCTTTTTGCGATTCGGCACTGCGTCGCTTTAACTGACAATTGCGCGGTCGTGCGACGTGGCTCCCAAACAAAATTGGCGTCCTTTTTTTTCCCACAAATAGAGCTTTCTTTTGGTGGTATTTGATCACCTCTGCGGTTTTTATTTGTTGCTTTAAACAAAAATAGAGCGAAAATTTTGAAAAAAATGACATATTTTTTACTTTTTGCTATAGTAAATATCCCCAAAAAATATATAAAAAAAAACATTTTTTTCCTCAGTTTAGGCCGATACGTATTCTTCTACATATTTTTGGTAAAAAAATCGCAATCGGCGTTTATTGATTGGTTTGCGCAAAAATTATAGCGTTTACAAAATAGGGGGTAGTTTTAAGGCATTCATTTTTATTATTTTTTTTTTTTTTTACTAGTAATGGCGGCGATCAGCGATTTTTTTTGTGACTGCGACATTATGGCGGACACATCGGACACTTTTGACACATTTTTGGGACGATTGTCATTTTCACAGCGATCAGTGCAATAAAAATGCACTGGTTACTGTGAAAATGACACTGGCAGCGAAGGAGTTAACCACTAGGGGTGCTGGAGGGGTTAAGTGTGCCTAGGGGAGTGTTTACTACTGTGTGGGGGTGTGGCTACGACTGACACGTCACCGATCTCCGCTCTGTTTACACACACATCTCCCCGCTCCGAGCCTCCATGAGACGATCGCGGGGATCCCCGCGGCGATCGAGTCCACGGGACCCACGGTCCCACTCACGGGGAAGGCAGGGGCGGTGCGCGCGTGACCCCGACAGTTAAAGGGCCACGTACAGGTACGTGATTGTGCCTGTACGAGCCATTCTGCCGACGTATATATACCGTGAGAGGTCGGCAAGTGGTTAACATGTATAGCGATACCCCCAGTTAAGAGGGCTGCTGGTATTGATTTGGGCCCTGTAGTGCACCGCTGTCAACCCCTGGCAATCGGCTCTAACCTCCAGTGGCACAGCTAGTAATAGTGGGATAAGACCGCGTGACCGCAACTCTTGGTGACGCAGTCTTATAGCAAGCATGCACAGCAATATACTTTAAAACTCCTATTAAAGTAACTGAAGCTGACACCAAATGTACTTGACCCAGATATTTTACTGATGCTAATGGGCAAGTAATAAAATAACAGTATAACAAGTTGCAGGTCCCTGCAATAAACAGTATTTAAGATGAACAGAATAACCAGAACAATAATGTATTGTTATGCGACTCTAACACTGCCCTTTTACAGCTACTTCCCCTCGTGGGCAGACTAACACCCAGCAATGTCTACCTATGTAGTCAGGCCTGACTGATCTAAATGGAAGTTCAGGGTAAACAATCTTTTCTAGCAATCTTTCGGAGGTGCACTTGAAGAACAACTTTGTAATCCAAATGAATAGTGAAGATAAAGTATCTGTCTATGAGCAAGCTCTCTCTCTCACCACCAGACAGTCCAAGTCTGTTTCCTCCGCCGATTCGTCTAGGAACAGGAATCCACCGACATCCAGGCCTTCAGTCCTTCTGGTGCACTGCAGCAAGGAGGAGAAGATGTCTCTCAGGTTCAGCTAGGCTGGCAGAGGGCTCTTTGGAAAAGAGCACAAGGCCCAGGCTTCAGGCCTTGTGCACACAGCAGTTCAGCACAGAGATCCTCTTGATAGGAGAGGGGGTGTCCAAAGAGACAGAATAAACCCTGCCTCCCTTTATATAGTCTGCCCCAGCAGTCTTTGCACGGGGCAATGCACCCTGGGTGCTGCAAGATGTACTGGGAGATGTAGTCTCTCTGTATTAAAGGGGTATACCCCGCTACACACTCCCACCCACTTTGAATATTTGGTCCCCAAAGACAGCATCAACAATATGTACATAAAAGATAGTTCACAGTTGCAAAGGAACCTGGCAGGGGAATCTCCCACCTGGCATGGTGAGGAAGATTGTCCTGCCCACAGGCCATATTATTGGAAGTGGCCTGCCTAACTGTGCCACGGAGTGAGTTGGGGTTGCCCTCCACCAAATGTACAGTGGAGGGACCAGATGTGGGTATGGCCCTTCTTGAGGTTAGGACCGTGTCTCCGGAACTTTCTCCCATCCGATCATAAGTTAGTTTCCGGGGAGGATGAATGACTCTCTTCATTCTCTGCTCCCTGGGAGTCACAGTCTCAGCTACTCTTGGTTCTTCCTCTGGTACTGAAGCAGGAACCTCTTCCGGTAGTGAGGGTATGGGATCACATCTGGGGACAGCAGGGGCTAAAAGCCGTTTCACCAGATCGGTATTGGTCCCAACGATGAGTGAGCTTCTTGAGGGCCCTGGCAGCCAGGGACAGACAATGGCCAGTGTCTCAAAGTTCTGGGGCTCCCCAGCCCTCAATGGATCACACGACAACTTGATCTGCAGACATCCATCACAAGAGTACTCTTCTGCTTGGATACCCTGAATCTTGGTGTCTCCCATCTCTTCCAGGGGCAGGTATGACAGGTACTTCTTGTAAAAGTCTCTGGTCATTAGGGTAACCTGAGCACCTGTATCAAGGATGGCTCTGGTGTAGATCCCTTCGATCAGAACAGGCACTACAGGCAGAGGACCTACCAATTAGGTAGCAGTCCTTTTGGAAACACCTGTAACAGCAGGCTGGCATACTTGGACTTGTGCTCTTTTCAGCTTCCAGCGCTGGGAATGCCGTTTCTGGCGTTGTTTGGAAGGCTGATAGGCGTTGTTCACTGAGACGGCATAAACTGCAGGTGTCCTCCACCGTTCCCTCGCAGGTTCAGGGAAAGTTATTTTTGAAGACCCTGGTCTTCTCTCCATTCTTGGGTCACTTCTCTGAGGCCTCCGCCAGCCTTCTGTCTCCATTCGTGGACTTGGACATACTCGCTGGTAGTGGCCTACACCTCCACAGTTGAAACAGACAATCTCTCTTCTCTTCTGTGGGGAGGTTGGTGTTGAACTGCTCTGGCGTGGTTCATTCTTAATTTCCTCGGGTTCCTTCATTCCTGAGTTTTTAGACAGGAGTGAGGTCAAAGGATCCAGCACCTGGGTCATTTGGGACTTCAGGATCTCCACTTCTGAGTCCCGTTCAGTAGCCATAGCTGATCTGACTCCCACCGCAGGGAGGGTAGTTGGTTCGGTATGTTGACTTCTCCTTTTGTCTTCCAACATAGCCTCCTCCTCCCTGACTATCTGGATCAAGTCGGGGTATTCCAGGCTGCTCCCGTCCTGCCGGGTGCGTAGCATTAATGCGATGGGGTCAGAGGGTTGGGCTCCCCTCAACACCTGCTGGGCACGGGCCTCATCTACTTTCCTTGGATAGATCCCTTTCTTCAGTAGGGTCTGATGCAGGATCTTATCCAGACGTCTTATGAATTCTGACAGCTTCTCTCCCTCCTTTTGGTAGCAGTGCTCCAGCTGGTAAGTAAGTTCAGTGACCTTTTCTGTCCCGCCGAACACATTCTGCAGAATGTCCAGATAATCCTGTGCATTGCAGTCTTTCTTGCTTAGCTTAAGGTTACGTATGGCCTCCAGAGCAGGCCCCTTCAAACTTTCAGTAATTCTTTGTTTTTTTCGGTGTTCTGGGACTTCCCATTCCTCTAGGGCCTGAGTGGTGCCGTCTAGCCACTCCTCAAATCCCTCTTCTCCCGAAGGTACAGGTTTCTTTCCAGAAAAAATCCAGAGTTTCCTGTATCCTGACATCGGGTAGTCTGTAGGGTCCTTTTTACACTTCTCCCCCAGGACAGCGCATAGTTCTGAGCTAAGGGTGGTCAGTGGTGATCCCGGGCTTAATATTTCCTTAGACTTTTCTGCTTTAGGGGATAGTGGTGGAGATAATCGCGGGGTTGATGGCTTTGGTGTCTGGAACCATTCTCCATTCACTGGCAGCGTATGTATCAAGTGATAGGTCTGATTATCTATGGCTTGTATACTTGGACTTTTAAAATGTTCTGGGATTTCGTTTTTCCATTCTACCAGTGCGTATGTAAACGAGGCATTTGACCTTATATCCATCACCCATGCTTTCTGGCTCGGTGATAGTGACATTATTAGCTGCTTTATCGCTTCTTCTTGCCAGATCCCCCCGGGAGTTCAATAACTACCGCTGCGGCTGGATCGGCGCCAATCGCTGCGCACCACTGTGACATTGCTAGCGGGTCCATGCTGGTACTTCTGACCGGCTTAAATGCAGCGTGCAACGTACAGAGATCCCAGCTCGAGCCCCCACGTATAGCGATACCCCCAGTTAAGAGGGCTGCTGGTATTGATTTGGGTCCTGTAGTGCACCGCTGTCAACCCCTGGCAATCGGCTCTAACCTCCCGTGGCACAGCTAGTAATAGTGGGATAAGACCACGTGACCGCAACTCTTGGTGACGCAGTCTTATAGCAAGCATGCACAGCAATATACTTTAAAACTCCTATTAAAGTAACTGAAGCTGACACCAAATGTACTTGACCCAGATATTTTACTGATGCTAATGGGCAAGTAATAAAATAACAGTATAACAAGTTGCAGGTCCCTGCAATAAACAGTATTTAAGATGAACAGAATAACCAGAACAATAATCTATTGCTATGCGACTCTAACGCTGCCCTTTTACAGCTACTTCCCCTCGTGGGCAGACTAACACCCAGCAATGTCTACCTATGCAGTCAGGCCTGACTGATCTAAATGGAAGTTCAGGGTAAACAATCTTTTCTAGCAATCTTTCGGAGGTGCACTTGAAGAACAACTTTGTAATCCAAATGAATAGTGAAGATAAAGTATCTGTCTATGAGCAAGCTCTGTCTCTCACCACCCGACAGTCCAAGTCTGTTTCCTCCGCCGATTCGTCTAGGAACAGGAATCCACCGACATCCAGGCCTTCAGTCCTTCTGGTGTACTACAGCAAGGAGGAGAAGATGTCTCCCAGGTTCAGCTAGGCTGGCAGAGGGCTCTTTGGAAAAGAGCACAAGGCCCAGGCTTCAGGCCTTGTGCATATAGCAGTTCAGCACAGAGATCCTCTTGATAGGAGAGGGGGTGTCCAAAGAGACAGAATAAACCCTGCCTCCCCTTTATATAGTCTGCCCCAGCAGTCTTTGCACGGGGCAATGTACCCTGGGTGCTGCAAGATATACTGGGAGATGTAGTCTCTCTGTATTAAAGGGGTATACCCCGCTACACATGTAAAAGCTTATATGAGATTATAGTGAATAGGTTTACATATACTGTATTTATTGGCGTATAACACTCACTTTTTTATCCTGAAAATAGAGGGTAAACTGTGGCTGCGTGTTACACGCAGGGGGGCAGTTTTTTTTCCTGAAACTTCCCTCTTAAGGTTTGGGTGGGTGTTATACGCCTGTGCCTGTTATACGCCGATAAATACGGTAGTTGAAGTTGCGCATACATATTTCACCTTGCTGTTCTGCAGGCAAGAGGAATTAATATGCAACATTATCCATACAATAATTTGCATCTATGCGCCACTACTAGGGATGAGCTTCGTGTTCGAGTCGAACATACGTTCGACTCGAACATCGGCTGTTCGATCGTTCGACGAAGATCGAACGATTTGGGCCGTTCGCGCCAAATTCGCGTGACGCGAATGGCCCACAATGCACTACGCCATTGCAGTGTCATCCAGGCGCTGTGATTGGCCAAGCATGCACTGTGACCCCGCATGCTTGGCCAATCACAGCGCCGGCAGCGAGGAGAGCAATGATTGGCCACAGGCAGGATGCCTGTGGCCAATTATTGCTGAGGGTGTTTAGTACACGCCCCACACTATAAAAGGCCGCCAGCACGGCGGCCTAGTGTAGTGTGTTCCGGAGCAGGGAAAGACAAGCATAGGCAGGGACAGTGACATTTATTTCTTTCTTGCTTAACCTGGATTCCTTTAGTTTAGGGAAAGAGAAGGATAGGTAGGGAGAGTGTCAGTTTCTTTCACTGTGCGAGTCCTTGTTTCTAGGGACAAAGAAGGAAAGTGAGGGGAATTCTCCTTGTGCTATAGTGTGCTTTAAAAAAACATTTTTTCTAGGGACAGAAAACTCTAGGTAGGGAGAGTGTCAGTTTCTTTCACTGTGCGAGTCCTTGTTTCTAGGGACAAAGAAGGAAAGTGAGGGGAATTCTCCTTGTGCTATAGTGTGCTTTAAAAAAACATTTTTTCTAGGGACAGAAAACTCTAGGTAGGGAGAGTGTCAGTTTCTTTCACTGTGCGAGTCCTTGTTTCTAGGGACAAAGAAGGAAAGTGAGGGGAATTCTCCTTGTGCTATAGTGTGCTTTAAAAAAACATTTTTTCTAGGGACAGAAAACTCTAGGTAGGGAGAGTGTCAGTTTCTTTCACTGTGCGAGTCCTTGTTTCTAGGGACAAAGAAGGAAAGTGAGGGGAATTCTCCTTGTGCTATAGTGTGCTTTAAAAAAACATTTTTTCTAGGGACAGAAAACTCTAGGTAGGGAGAGTGTCAGTTTCTTTCACTGTGCGAGTCCTTGTTTCTAGGGACAAAGAAGGAAAGTGAGGGGAATTCTCCTTGTGCTATAGTGTGCTTTAAAAAAACATTTTTTCTAGGGACAGAAAACTCTAGGTAGGGAGAGTGTCAGTTTCTTTCACTGTGCGAGTCCTTGTTTCTAGGGACAAAGAAGGAAAGTGAGGGGAATTCTCCTTGTGCTATAGTGTGCTTTAAAAAAACATTTTTTCTAGGGACAGAAAACTCTAGGTAGGGAGAGTGTCAGTTTCTTTCACTGTGCGAGTCCTTGTTTCTAGGGACAAAGAAGGAAAGTGAGGGGAATTCTCCTTGTGCTATAGTGTGCTTTAAAAAAACATTTTTTCTAGGGACAGAAAACTCTAGGTAGGGAGAGTGTCAGTTTCTTTCACTGTGCGAGTCCTTGTTTCTAGGGACAAAGAAGGAAAGTGAGGGGAATTCTCCTTGTGCTATAGTGTGCTTTAAAAAAACATTTTTTCTAGGGACAGAAAACTCTAGGTAGGGAGAGTGTCAGTTTCTTTCACTGTGCGAGTCCTTGTTTCTAGGGACAAAGAAGGAAAGTGAGGGGAATTCTCCTTGTGCTATAGTGTGCTTTAAAAAAACATTTTTTCTAGGGACAGAAAACTCTAGGTAGGGAGAGTGTCAGTTTCTTTCACTGTGCGAGTCCTTGTTTCTAGGGACAAAGAAGGAAAGTGAGGGGAATTCTCCTTGTGCTATAGTGTGCTTTAAAAAAACATTTTTTCTAGGGACAGAAAACTCTAGGTAGGGAGAGTGTCAGTTTCTTTCACTGTGCGAGTCCTTGTTTCTAGGGACAAAGAAGGAAAGTGAGGGGAATTCTCCTTGTGCTATAGTGTGCTTTAAAAAAACATTTTTTCTAGGGACAGAAAACTCTAGGTAGGGAGAGTGTCAGTTTCTTTCACTGTGCGAGTCCTTGTTTCTAGGGACAAAGAAGGAAAGTGAGGGGAATTCTCCTTGTGCTATAGTGTGCTTTAAAAAAACATTTTTTCTAGGGACAGAAAACTCTAGGTAGGGAGAGTGTCAGTTTCTTTCACTGTGCGAGTCCTTGTTTCTAGGGACAAAGAAGGAAAGTGAGGGGAATTCTCCTTGTGCTATAGTGTGCTTTAAAAAAACATTTTTTCTAGGGACAGAAAACTCTAGGTAGGGAGAGTGTCAGTTTCTTTCACTCTGCGAGTCCTTGTTTCTAGGGACAAAGAAGGAAAGTGAGGGGAATTCTCCTTGTGCTATAGTGTGCTTTAAAAAAACATTTTTTCTAGGGACAGAAAACTCTAGGTAGGGAGAGTGTCAGTTTCTTTCACTGTGCGAGTCCTTGTTTCTAGGGACAAAGAAGGAAAGTGAGGGGAATTCTCCTTGTGCTATAGTGTGCTTTAAAAAAACATTTTTTCTAGGGACAGAAAACTCTAGGTAGGGAGAGTGTCAGTTTCTTTCACTGTGCGAGTCCTTGTTTCTAGGGACAAAGAAGGAAAGTGAGGGGAATTCTCCTTGTGCTATAGTGTGCTAAAGCATTCCTCATCAACCATCTTTGAAATCCTTGTTTTTTGGACAGTCAGGGAAATTGTCGTTGTGCTATTCTGTGCAAAAGCAATCATCCTCAACCATATTTAGAAATCCTTAAGTAAAGGGACAGAGAAGGACACCTGAAGGTAGCCCTTATTGCTTTTTTCCCATCTCCCTGCAGGCCATCTATTAGAATGTCTGGAAGGCAAACAAGGAGAGGCAGACAGTCAGGAGGCAATAAAAGAGGGCAAGCAGGCTCTGTGTCTGGGGGCAACAGTGCTGGTCGTGGACGCGGTGCATTGTCATCAGCACATGGCCATGGGACACGCTTGTCCTTCTTTTCGGCAGCTGGACATGTTGAGCCACATCATGCCGAAGACTTGGTAGAGTGGATGACCAAGCCCTCCTCCTCCTCCTCATCCTCTCTCACCCAGGCTCAGGGTACTGGCAAAGCAGCTGCCAAAGCATCCTCTTCCCTGGTATCAATGTCAGACTCATCATCAGTCACTCCTTCCCTAGACCCACCATGTCCTCCTCCTGAGGAGTCCCCCGAACTGTTTGAGCACAGTGTTGGGTACATGCTCCAGGAGGATGCCCAGCGTTTCGAAGGGTCTGATGATGAAACCCAGCTACAGGAAGGCAGTAGCGTGAGAGCAGACAGAGGGGATGCTCAAGAAGGACACCAATCTGGCAGTCATGTTCCAGCAGCTGCAGCATACTGCCAGATTGGCTCCAGTGATGAGGAGGGAGGGGATGATGAGGTCACTGACTCCACGTGGGTGCCTAATAGGAGAGAGGAGGAGGAGGAGGATGAGGAGGAGGCACATCTCCAACGAGGCAGGATGCCCTTTGTTGGCCAGCGTAAGGGCAGTACACCGACGGAATCACACCGCAGAGCTCCGCCTGTGCAGGGCGCTGCCTCTGCCCGTCATTCAAAAAGTTCCTTGGTGTGGGCCTTTTTTGAGGCTAGTGCATCAGATCGCACAGCTGCTGTTTGCAACATATGTCTCAAGCGTATATCGCGTGGCCAAAACATCAGCCGCTTGGGTACCACATGCCTGACCAGACATATGTTGACCTGCCATGCAGCTCGTTGGCAAGCCTACCTCAAAGACCCACACCAAAGAACAAAGCGGACCTCTCCTTGCACCGCATCAGCTGGGATCTCCAACCCCACTATAACTTCAGTCCTCTCTGAAACATGCACTGAGAGGAATGAAGGTGTAGAATTAGGTGTGTCACAGCCAAGTACTTGCGGCCACTCTGCTAGCAGTACACCGACGTCCGATTCTAGCAGGCAAATTTCCCTGCCCCAGCTGCTGGACCGTCGAAAGAAGTTCACTCCCAGCCATCCACATGCCCAGCGGTTGAATGCTAGCTTGGCTAAATTGCTAGCGCTTCAACTGCTGCCTTTTCAGTTGGTAGACTCGGCCCCCTTCCGTGAGTTTGTGCAATGTGCGGTTCCTCAGTGGCAGGTTCCCAAACGCCACTTTTTCTCACGGAAGGCTATTCCGGCTCTCTACCGGCATGTGGAAGGCAATGTCTTGGCCTCGCTGGACAGGGCGGTCAGCGGTAAGGTGCATATTACCGCTGACTCATGGTCCAGCAGGCATGGACAGGGACGTTACCTTTCTTTCACGGCCCATTGGGTCACTCTTTTGGCAGCTGGGAAGGATGCAGGACAAGGTGCAGTAGTGTTGGAGGTTGTTCCACCGCCACGCCTCCAAAATGCTACTACTGGTTGTGACACACCTCTCTCCTCCACCCCCTCCTCTTCTTCTTCCTCCATGGCCTCTTCCTGTGGTTTGTCCTATGAACCAGCGGTGCTCCGTAGCCGTTCACGGGGCTACGCAAGTACGCAGGCAAAAAGATGCCATGCCGTGCTTGCGCTGGTGTGTTTGGGGGACAGAAGCCACACTGGGGCAGAGGTCCTGTCTGCTCTGCAGGGCCAGGCCGAGAGGTGGTTGACGCCACGCCAGCTTAAGCCAGGAATGGTGGTTTGCGACAATGGCACCAACCTCCTCTCCGCCCTCCGACAGGGACAACTGACCCATGTGCCCTGTGTGGCTCACGTCCTTAACCTGGTGGTGCAGCGGTTCTTGGGCAGGTACCCGGGCTTACAGGATGTCCTGAGGCAGGCCAGGAAAGTCTGTGTGCATTTCCGCAGATCTTATAATGCCAGTGCTCGCCTGGCTGAGCTGCAAAAGGAGTTGAACCTGCCCAAGAACCGCCTTATATGTGACATGCCCACCAGGTGGAACTCAACGTTGGCCATGCTGCAGCGGCTGCACACGCAGCAGAGGGCCATCAATGAGTACCTGTGCGACTACGGCACCAGGACAGGGTCAGGGGAGCTTGGTTTTTTTTCTCCACGCCAGTGGGGCATGATCAGGGATGCATGCACTGTCCTGGCACCATTTGAGGAGGCCACGAGGATGGTGAGCAGTGACAGTGCATGCATCAGTGACACTGTACCTCTTGTCCACCTGTTGGAGCACACGCTGCGTGGAATAATGGACAGGGCACTTGAGGCAGAACAGAGGCAGGAAGAGGAGGACTTCCTTGCCTCTCAAGGCCCCCTTTACCCAGACAGTGTTCCTTCTGTCCCACCCATCGCACAGGAAGAGGAAGAGGAGGAGGAGGAGGAGGATTGTGTCAGCATGGAGGTGGAGGCTGGCACTCAGCATCATCAGCAGCAGTCTTTTAGGGATGATTTACAGTCCCAAGAAACCAGTGGACTTGTACGTGGCTGGGAGGAGGTGGCTGCGGATCATGTCGTCCTTAGTGACCCAGAGGACTCCGGAGCGAATGCCTCAGCAAACCTACGCTGCATGGCCTCCCTGATCCTGCAAAGTCTGCGGAAGGATCCTCGTATTCTTCGGATCAAGGAGAGGGACCATTACTGGCTGGCCACTCTCCTTGATCCACGGTACAAGGGTAAGGTTGCGGACCTTATGTTACCTTCGCAGAGGGAGCAGAGGATGAGACAACTCCGGGACGCCTTGCAGAAAGGTCTGTGCAACGCGTTCCCAGAGACTGGGAGGTTACAAACTCCTGGTCCTGGACAACGAGTTGCTGAGGCTTCGGCCAGTCAAAGAAGGAGCGGTGGGGAAGGTGGCCGTCTGACCGATGCGTTCAGACAATTCTTTAGTCCGCAGCCCCAAAGTATGATCGGTTCCAGCAACCATCGCCAGCGTCTGATAAACATGGTGCAGGAATATCTAGGGGCAAGGTCAGACTTGGACACCTTCCCCACCGAAAATCCTCTGGCTTACTGGGTCTTGAGGATGGATCACTGGCCAGAGCTTGCACAGTATGCAATTGAGCTACTGGCCTGTCCTGCATCCAGCGTTCTTTCGGAACGCACATTCAGTGCTGCTGGAGGATTTGTCACGGATCACAGGGTGCGCCTGTCCACCGACTCGGTTGATCGACTGACTTTCATCAAGATGAACCAGTCTTGGATCACCACCAGCTACCACACACCTGATGCTGATATAACAGACTAATTGATTTTAACATGTCACATCCCTTCAAGACTGATGCTGATGCTGAGTGCCTGTGCTGTTATGTTGACTGGCTATCCTCCTCCTCCGAGTCCTCAATGATACGATTGATGATGATAGCTTGGAAGATCATTTTTGTTTATGGGTGCCGCCACCAGTGGCTAAGGCCCAATTTTTCAGCCCCTGTTTTACAGGGGCGTGTAATTACAATTTTTTTAGCAATAATTTGCCATAGGGCTCATTGCTGTGCTCCAAGTACAGTATCTGTGAGGGGTTGGAGTGTTGTGGCACCAGTGCCTAAGGCCCAATTTTTCAGCCCCTTTTTAACAGGGGCGTGTCATTACAATTTTTGAAGCAATACTTTGCAACAGGGCTCATTGCTGTGCTCCAAGTACAGTATCTGTGAGGGGTTGTAGTGTTGTGCCACCAGTGCCTAAGGCCCAATTTTTCAGCCCCTGTTTAACAGGGGCGTGTCATTACAATTTTTGAAGCAATACTTTGCAACAGGGCTCATTGCTGTGCTCCAAGTACAGTATCTGTGAGGGGTTGTAGTGTTGTGCCACCAGTGCCTAAGGCCCAATTTTTCAGCCCCTGTTCAACAGGGGCATGCAATTACAATTCTTGATCTAATAATTCACAGCAGGGCCCATTGCTGCACCCACCAAGAGTAACTCTGAGGGCTTACAGTGTTGTGGCAACGCCACCACCACCACCACCACCACGAAAGGCCCAATTTTTCAGCCCCTGTTCAAAAGGGGCATGTAATTACAATTCTTGATCTAATAATTCACAGCAGGGCCCATTCCTGCACCCACCAAGAGTAACTCTGAGGGCTTACAGTGTTGTGGCAACACCACCACCACCACCACGAAAGGCCCAATTTTTCAGCCCCTGTTCAACAGGGGCATGCAATTACAATTCTTGATCTAATAATTCACAGCAGGGCCCATTGCTGCACCCACCAAGAGTAACTGTCAGGGCTTACAGTGTTGTGGCACCAGCACCACCATCAAAGGCCCAATTTTTACTACCACTGTTCAACAATTATATGTAATTAAAATTCCTGATATAATAGTTGACAGCAGGGCGTTCCAGCACCAACCAAGAGTAACTGTGAGTGCTTACAGTGTTGTGCCAACACCAACAACTAAGGGGCCTATTTCTGCAGAGTATATACGGCAGGTCCCTACTTTCAAACATCCAACTTACAAACGACTCCTACTTGCAAACGCAAGAAGACAACAGGAAGTGAGAGGAAATCTACCACTAGGAAGGAAAATTCTCTCCTGTAAGAATAAATATGGGAGAAAGGTGTCTCCTCTGTACTGATGCTTTATCAGCAATCCTTGTTTCAAGAAAAACACCACATTTCAAAAACAGTTGTCATTGGGACGGAAAGTGAGGTGAAATGTTCTGAACAGGGGCACAGACAGCAAAACAAATGTTACAGGGGTGATAACCCTTACCTATGTTTTCCAAAAAGTTTAAAAATAGATTTTTGGGCTGGAGCTACACTTCAACAATGTACCTGTTCAAAATTACAAACACATTCTACATAAGAACAAACCTACAGTCCCTGTCTTGTATGCACCGCCTGTATACGGCTGTTCAGAGTATATAGGGCCTTTTTTATTTTATGTGTGGGGTTCCCCTTAATATCCATACAAGACCCAAAGGGGCTGGTAATGGGCTGGGGTAGGGGGGGGGGGGGGTCATGGGGTAGCTATGCCATTTTTCTTAAAGATTTTCATCCATATTACCGGGACCAGACATTACATTAAAGCCGCAAGCAGTTTTAAATGGCTTTTTTTTCCTTTAGAAGTGTCATTTTGTGCAGGGACAGTTCTAAACACGGGAAACACGTGGCACTTCACAGGCATACTTTAGACACCCCCCAGGTACGATATTTAAAGGAATATTTGACTTTTTTTTTTTCACTTTATGCATCATTAAAATGACTGCTCCCGAAAAACGACCATTTTTAAAACTTCTTTTTGCATTGATACATGTCCCCTGGTGCACAACCCGGGTTCCCAGACACTTTTTAGGACAATAACATGCATAATAGTTGTTATAATTAGCACTTTAGAATTCGAACGTTCGCATCCATTGTATTTAATAGGGTTCTAATGTTCGTACGAACTTTCGGTCCGTTCGCGGGTTCTGGTGCGAACCGAACCCGGGGGTGTTCGGCTCATCACTAGTCACTACTTAATGTCTACATAATTCTAGTTTTAGATCAAGGATACTATATATACAGGCAGCATGAAAAAGGATCACAACAGATCACCCCTATCTGGTAAAAATAAGGTAAGGTGGTTGCAGAATGTGTTAATGAGTTCTTGTATTTCACAGCTAGAAGCATTTTAAGCCTGCACTGCTTTTCATTATGGCAGATGAAGCTGAGTACCGAATTCCGTAGGTAGTTGTTATAAGGGGCCGCATTCATTCTGTTGAGTACCACACTTGCCTAACTGGAAAAACACCACATCTTTTTGGCAAATGAGATATGCCTATTTTTTTGAAGTTTTATATTTAATACTTACTTGTGTGTAGGTGATAATTGCATCTTGCAAATTTCTCATGTTGCACATTTAATGATATATTGAAGTACAAATTTCATTTAAAAGCGCTGTGCCAAAGAGCTGTACAACTATTTGTTTATATTTCATATCCTAATCTCTCCCAGGGCACAAGTATGGAAAAACAAAGCAGCACGTGTCCAAAAACACAAGTTTTATGTGTCTGTACTATGGGAGGTATACAAAAATCCACCAGCACTCAATCTAATAACAAAAAAAAGTATTAAATTGCTTAAACGTTTAGGTTAAAACTAATGCTTTTGTTGTATACATTTGTATTTACAAATGTATGCAACAAAAGCCTTCATTTTAACTGCGTGTTGCCACACTGTTGCATTAAGGCCGGTCTGCAAAGTGTGGTCCCTAGCTCTAAGCTCCTATACTGTACATAGCAAAAATTAACAGCAATAAATACATTTGGAGTAAGCTAACCCTGGGACTGCTCCATTATCCTTGAAAATGAACCCGTGGTCAGACTATGGACATTCAACTATTTACATAGTATTAACAAGTGGCATATGAACTTTAAAATAATACTTCAATAATATGTGTAGCTGCAGGCACTTTGGAGCAATTCATTCACAAATTTAACAGCAGAAGCACTGACTTTCATGCTAGCTAGCTAGCACACCTAAGCTAGCACAACTCCTCCTAGCAGTAATGCAGTAGCCTTCCAGGCTTCCAATTTCTAATGTAAACCCAGATCAGGTGCTTTGGGAAGGGTCAAGGTGAGCTGAGCTGCTGAGAGAACTACTGGAAAGACTTTGGTGTGTTTGCTGTGAACTTTGGGGATGAACTTCTACAGTACATACAGCTACAGAAGTTGGTTAGGACTTGTCCTGTGAGATGTTCACTTGACATGCCCCAAACAGTGCTTTTGCAGGTCTGTTAAAAAACATATCTTCAAAATGTCTAATCAATCCTCTAGGAAAGGTGGGAGGTGCTCATGTATAAAAAAATATAATCATTATTTTTTTTATATTCTTTACTACTGTGCTCTCATTTCCCAATATGCTGGGCCGGCGCTACCACTAGGCAAACTAGGCAGTCGCCTAGGACGCAGCCACGGCCCCTGCGAGGGAGGATGGCCGCTCCTCTGCTGTCTGTGTGTCACTGTGTGCAAGTGACGGCTCGGAAGTGCAACTGTCCTAGGTGGAGAGGATCCATTCCCCACTCTGCTCCGTCCACTCTACCTCCAGCATGCCTGCCCTGAACAGCTACATACTTCTCCCGAGTCCCGCCCCTCCTTTGTGCTCCGTCCAATCCATCTCCAGCATGTCTGCCCCGGGCAGCTTTACACTTATCCCGAGTTCCGCCCCTCCTGTGTGCTCTGTCTGTGAAGTTGAGGCGGGCGGGAAGAATAAAAAGAAGCAGCCAACAGCCACACTGAAAAACTGCTGAATGAGCCAGTGAGACCCCTTTTACTGACCAGACCCTGCTCCCCTCTTTCTTTCCCTGACCCTCTCTCTCTCTCTCTCTCCCAGACCCCCCTCTCTCTCCCAGACCCCCCTCTCTCTCCCTGACCGTTTCTCTCTCCTTGACCCCCCTCCCTCTTTCTCTCTGCCCCCCTCTCTCTCCTTGCCAGCACTGGACATAGCTGTACTTCAATCTTTTTCTCTCCTGTTTTAACTCCTTCCTTCCCATCATCTACCTATACATTAATGTATAACAGAATGACTTGATTAACTTTAATCCACTTAAAGTGGTATTAAAGCAAAGCAAAATATTTATTATACTGCAGATTACCAATTCTTAGATGGGTAGCTGCATTAGTTTGGATTTTTGTTTTTAGGTTTTCTCTTTTATTTTCACCTGGTGATCCTGCTAGTAAGTCTGTTGTTTTTCAAAAGAACAAGCTGTCTTGCAGACGTAGCAGTTAGAGGGTTGAATCAAACCATTTAACACTGGCAAAAGGGGGTGGAGTCAGGGGAGGAGCCATAGGGGGGCTCACCTAGGGTGTCAAAAATCCTTGCACCGGCCCTGCGAACAGGCAAGGTGATAGTGGGGTGAGAAGGGTTAGGCATAGTGGTAAACAGGAGCAGGGGAGGAGTAGGACTTAACGTGCAGGTGTGGTGGTGGGAGCAGTGGAGGTAAGAGCAGGGAAAGCAAGGAATTCAGGATGCAGTTGTTGATGAGATCTGGGGAGGCTTAGGTATTTTGGTGAGAGTACGGAAATGGTGTGATTAGGTAAGTGGGTATAATGGTGAAAGCAGAGGAGCGTAGAGGTTAGGAGTGCAGGTGTAGTGGTGAGAGTGGGGGAGGGGTTGGGTTAGGCAATCAGGTGCAGTGGTGAAAGTGAGGGAGTGGTAGAGTTAGACTTGAATGTGTATTGGTAAGAGTGTAGGAGTAGTGAAGGGTGGAGTTAGGCAATTAGGTGTGGCAATTAATACCTAACTAACACCTGCGCTTAGTGACTAAAAAATATTAGCTGCTGTGTATAACATTTACTGTGTTTAAGGCCTCTTTCACACGGGGCGGATCTGTGAAGATCCACCCCGTGAAGCTCCGCTTGCTCAGCGGGGATCGCTCCGTTGATCCCTGCTGAGCCGACGGATGACTGGGCGGTCCCCGCACACTGTGCAGGGACCGCCCTGTCAGAGCGCCGCTCTCCCCTATGGGGAATCGGATGACGACGGACCGTAGAATCCGTTGTCATCCGTTCCGCTCCGCAGACGGAAGGAAAAATAGGGTTTTCCTCCGTCACACTTTTTCGGAGTGGAGCGGAGCGGATGTCAGCGGACATGTCACCGCTGACATCCGTGCTTCCATAGGGGTGCATGGAGGATCCGTTTCAGGTCCGCCTAAAAAACTGACAGGTGGACCTGAACGGACCTCCGTGTGAAAGAGCCCTAAATCTCAATTCATTTGTAATCACAGAGCTCTAACCATCAAAAAATAGTTTGTAACAAATTACTAAATTGTAATGTCGCATACAGTGCAACATTAGTATAGAAGTATATTAATTATATATAGCTCTGTTATTGGAGGTATAGCCTGACAGCACAACATCCCTCTATATATACAAATTTTAAAGGCAAAAAAGAAATGGGATTTTATGGGTAAGTCCACCAAAAAAGTACATTTAAAACAGTTTATTCATAAAAAAGTAAAAATCCATAAACACGTACATATTGCAAATACATATATATGGAGTTGAACAGTGGGTATTGTGAAATTGTACTGGGTTCCAGGTGCACTTATATCTTCTACATGTTTCGTCAAATTGGCTTCTTCGGGAAGTATTAAAGTACAACAATACAACAGAGTTTCAACTCAGATAAGACCAGATGCTGGAGATACAAGTTGGCACAATCCCAGAGGGTTAGAAGGTACGGAGGGCACTTCAAGATCCAGGCCAAGCCCCCACACACACAGGGTCAATCACAGAGGGGCACAATGACCCAAGGCAAGGCAACCTGAATTAAAACCAGTATAATAGCGACGCAGAGGAGGGTTCTGTCAGCAGGAGTATGAAGGGTGGTAGTGACTTGGTAGCAGCTGTGGCTCGCTGAGGTAGTGCAGCGGCATCTAGTTGCATGCAGTGTGCCAGGTAGGTAGGGCATGAGGAATGTTACTGTTGAGTGGAAGAAGTGGGGAGAGGCAGATTACTAAGGGTCAGACAGATAGGAAGGGGGAGGAAAAAATCATTCCTGAAGGCAGAATCCCCCCATGGCAAAATGAAAGTAGGACTTATATTTTATATTTAGATTGATTTATTATTTTTATTATTGTAATCGTAATTGCCAATTACAGTATTAGACAGGTAATCCCTGCTACCTTTAGGCTACAGTGACATCTGCAGGCTGAAGGGTCCATATGGCACTAGTAGCTTCAGTCCTTTTGAAGAAAAATAATACTTTGTGTCTTCAGCTAGCCACTTTCGTTGGTGCACTTAAAGTCCTAAATAACAGGGCCAAACAACACAACTGGCATGGATTATCAAGTGAGAAAGGCAGGATATTTCTCAGAAAGGTGAAAGGACAATGGTGTCTGTATACAGTGTCCCGAGGAATGATCCTTTAGCCCTGTGGCACTATCAGCAAAATGACTAACAGCAATGACGTCTGTATCCAGTGTCCATTTAACGTCTTCTGTGATGCAGTGTCCCTGTTTCCTGCAAATAGGCAAAAGCCCCCTAACCCAATCCTACGGTCAAAGCCCAAACAAACGTCCTGGAACAAGCAGGCTCTCCGGGCGACCCGACTGGTCACCTCACACTGGAACACTTCACCATCAGTGCAGGTGCAACTGGATGTGTACCTGGGATCCCCCTCTCTCAGGCTGGATGTCCCGACTGGGGGCAGAGGTCTAAATCGGGTGGTAAAAATCACCTAGGAGGCAGTACCTCTCCCTTAGGTCTGATCTCTTCCTCCACCTCGTGCTGTCTGAAAATCCCTCAGAAAAGCAAGATGGAGTCTTTAGTTCCTGTTCTCCAGATCATGCTGGCTCTTGCAGTTCCATACAGCTCAATCTGAATGTGAAAAGTGAGCCCTGGAACTACAACTTCCTTTATGCTTTGCTCCCTGGTGGTTATCACTCTGCTGACAGGATGTGATGACACAGCGTCTTAGCTGGCACTAGAGGGAAACAGTCTCACTGCAACTATGTTTGCAGAGTGTCTTCTGGTACTGCAGGTAAGATAGCCAGCTCCCTGCCACATGTAAAATATTTCCTCCATCCTATAAACCTTTGAGAACTGCACATGCATATTAATAAATGTTAATAACAGATGGCCTACAACCGATGACAAACGAAGGTCTTAAATGGGTAAAAAATTGAATTATTATGATTATTTGCTTATTTAAATATAAAAATTTTGCTAGAATAGTTCACAAACCAGGTGGCAATATTTAGGGTACAGCTTGCAATTTTCTGCCTTCAAACGTACAATTTAATAGAGATTTTAAAATATGAAGAAAGGTCAACTTGTTAATATTCGGATTAAAATTTTAGTGCATAATGATATTTATAATGTTATGAATTCATAAGTGACATAGATTTTCCCTTCCCACAACAGACCTATATTATCTGATGCCCAGAAAATCAGTGTCTGAAGCATCCTTGTGAACATGTGAGTGTACTGGCCGGAACATTAAGTTCTTGGAAAAAATATCCAAGGTCTTTTTCCTTTCCAGGATCTAGATAACCTTGTGCCAGATTCACTTAAAATGGAACTCCAGGCACAGTATAAAATGACAGTATTGCCCGAGTAAAAACTAAAATGACATAACATCATAGAAATAAATCTAAATATCTTTCTTTATTTAAGTGCTAGTGACTGTGAAAAACATGGAGGAAGAAATATGTATTTTATTGTCACCCATCTATTATATTGGATGTTGTACACATTTCTGCAGCCATCCTGAAATAGTGAACATGAGGATGCGACTGGCTCTGGTTAGGTCCATGATTACATATCTAACAGTCAGTACAGGCTTCTTCCTGCTGGACACCAATTATTAGCAAGGCTGAAAGTGGTGTCAATAGTTGTAGTGAGTGCCAATGACCCAATTGGCATTTCCATTACCAGGCATTATTGGAACTGAAGAGTCATGCCGCGTACACACGATCGTTTTTCACGTCATTAAAAATGCAATTTTTTAAATTGGGCATTAAAAACGACCGTGTAGGCTCCAGAGCATTTTTAACGACATGAAAAATGGCCTAAAAAAATTAGAACCTGCTCCATTTTTTCACGTAGTTTTTCACTTAGTTTTTTTTGACGACGTGAAAAACGGTAGTGTGTATGCTTTTACGAGGGGAAAAAAAACGTGCATGCTCAGAATCAAGTATGAGATGGGAGCGCTCGTTCTGGTAAAACTAGCGTTCGTAATGGAGATAGCACATTCGTCACGCTGTAACGGACTGAAAAGCACGAGGCTGAAAAGCGCGAATCGTCGCTCAACAAACTTTACTAACATGAAGGGTGGCGCCATTCGAAGGGAACTTCCCCTTTATAGTGCCGTCGTACGTGTTGTACGTCACTGCGCTTTGCTCGAGCGTTTTTTTTTAATGAACGTGTGTATGCAAGACAGGCTTGAGAGGAAACAAGAAAAATCACGTCGAGAAAAACGTTGTTTTTGAAAATGACATTAAAAACGATCGTGTGTACGCGGCATCAGGCCCCATGCACACTGGCCATTTAGCCCTGGTTTATGGGGCTGTGGTGCCAACCCTGCCACCGGCAGCCTGTCAAACTCTATGACAGTTGGAAGGGGCTGGATAGGACACCAAGCGTTACAAACATGTAGGGCAGCTTGCATTCCAGGCATTCATCCCTGGGCGAATTCTACCCTAAAGGTTCATATCGCTAAGTTCCAATAGAAGAAGCCGGCACTCCAAATCCTTAGTAAATAGTTTATAAGGTGCACATAAAAGGGTACAAGGGGCTAACGTTTAAGCACAACCGCCTTGATCACAGCTCCTGATTAAGGCGGTTG
Source organism: Rana muscosa (assembly GCA_029206835.1). NCBI lineage: Eukaryota > Metazoa > Chordata > Amphibia > Anura > Ranidae > Rana > Rana muscosa. Next base: position 369,478,957 of record CM055120.1, on the reverse strand, counting down.
TGCTGAAATGTTAGCCCCTTGTACCCTTTTTTGTGTACCTTTATAAACTATTAATTGAGGATTTGAAGTTCCGGCTTCTTCTATTGAAATTTGCTGTTTACTTGCTGTCGTGAGGACATTGTAGCCTGAGCACCCTCCTGTGGACTGCAACTGATACCTAGGATATTTCCTTGTAGAGCGTTGCATTTTTTGACTGTTTGCTGTTCATATCCATAAGTGCCCCTTCCAGCCGCAGTGCTTGTCAGCTTTTCATAGAGTTTGACAGGCTGCCAGCAGCTGAGACCTGTGCCCTCCACCTGTAGCTAAACACCAGAGCCCCAGGGCTAAGTGTTTAGTGTGCATAGACCTTAGGCAGAAAGGGAAACAATTGGGTTGCTCAGAAAATGATAGTTTCTGAAGAAGACTCAAGCTGGGGATTTATTATTCAATGGAGTGCCATTTGGCAGTGCAGGCATCAGCAGTGGTGTTGGGCAGCTGGTATGCCATTTAACATGCTAGGCTTCACTAAGCACAATTAATCCCGGATAGCACTCAACTCCATTAAACATTTTTATAATATATAATTTTGCCACTTTGTGTTAGGATCAACCGCCTTTAAGAATCCAGAGATGCTCTACTCTATAGCCTCGTACACACGACCGGTTTTCTCGGCAAGAACCAGCAAAAAAACTGCTGGGAGAGCTTTTTGCCGAGAAAAACGTCTGTGTGTATGGTTACTCGTCGAGAAAACTGCTGGGAATCTTGACGAGAAAAATAGAGAACCTGCTCTCTATTTTCTCGTCAGGATTCTCGTTTTTCTCATCGGGATTCTCGTCGGCCTGTTTCCCAATGAGAAAACCGTGTGTGTGTGTGTGTGTGTGTACAAGGCTACATGCTAACCTGTCCTCCGGTAAGCCCGCACATGCTCGATAAGACTTTGACGCATGCGCGGTAGCTTACAAGGGTAGTGTAGGGTGAAGCAAGATGGCGGCGACGGCATCGAATGTGACAAGCACATGCTCGTCGTAGTCGATGACGTCACCGCGTTCTTGCCATTCAAAAGAACGGAGGTTCTTTTGCATGGCTGTCTGTATGCACGGCTTGGCAAGAAAAGCAACGTTTTTTCCTGACGGGATTCTCGGCCGTGTGTACAGGGCTTATGGTGTAAGTTCAGCCTTGTTCACATTGAAATTCTCAGTGTGCTTCACATAAGAAATGCATGTCTCTCTGACAGTATATTGAGGAGGTGTTAAAGCGGCTCTAAACACTAAAGGCTTTTTTTACCTTTTCTGCATTAACTGCTTGCCGACCGCCGCACGACGATATACATCGGCAGAATGGCACGGCTGCGCAAAAGGACGTACATATACGTCCCCTTTAAGAATCGGCATTGTGGACGCGCGCCCGCCGCGAGCTCCGTGACTCGTGTCACGGTGAGGAAGAATGGGGAATGCTGATGTAAACAAGCATTTCCCCAGTCTTCCTAGTGACAGGACAGTGATCTCAGCTTCCTGTAATCGGAAGCGGTGATCACTGTCTTGTCACACACAGCCCATCCCCCCTACAGTTAGAAGCACTCCCTATGGTACACTTAACCCCTTCAGCGCCACCTAGTGGTTAACCCCTTCACTGCCAGTGTCATTTTCACAGTAATCAGTGCATTTTTATAGCACTGATCGCTGTGAAAATGACAATGGTCCCAAAAATGTGTCAAAAGTGTCCGATGTGTCCGCCATAATGTTGCAGTCAGAATAAAAATCGCTGATCGCCGCCATTACTAGTAAAAAAAAAATATTAATAAAAATGCCATAAAACGATCCCCTATTTTGTAGAGGCTATAACTTTTGCACAAACCAATCAATGAACACTTATTGCGATTTTTTTTTTCACCAAAAATATGTCGACGATTACGTATCGGCCTCAACTGAAGAAAAAACATTTTATTTATATATTTTTTGGGGATATTTATTATAGCAAAAAGTAAAAAATATGTCATTTTTTTTTCAAAATTGTCGCTCTATTTTTGCTTATAGCGCAAAAAATAAAAACCACAGAGGTGATCAAATACCACCAAAAGAAATCTTTATTTGTGGGAAAAAAAGGACGTCAATTTTGTTTGGGAGCCACGTCGCACAATCGTCAGTTAAAGCAATGCAGTGCCGAATTGCATAAAGTGGCCCGGTCTTTGGCCAGCAAAATGGTCCGGGGCTTAAGTGGTTAAAGTGTTACTAAACCCAGGACCCTGCATTCACTATATCTGGTCTCCCACAGTACACAGAACATGGAAATGTAATAATTTAAGTAAATATAAACTACTAAATACTTTTTCTCATCAGCAGTTAGAGCAGTCTTGTGACTTCTATCAGTGCCTGGTTAAAGCTTGTAGGAGCAGTTTTCATACTGCACTGGCTGTCCTATCAGGAAGCAGGACCCCTGACCCTCTGTCTGGACAGTGCTGATTGGCCCTGTGCTGATCACATGAAGTCTCCCAAGAAAAAAAAACAACTCTCTAGCAATACACCAAACTGAGCATGTGCAGCCGAACTCCAGTAACTCTGTCTTTTCCGGACCTGTTTTGGAGACAATGCAAGAAGGGGAGGATCAGAGAAGACAGGATCAAACAGACTTTTTACACAATGCAGATGATTAACCTCTTGGGTTCCACAGTGAGTATAACAAGCATGCTTTACTGCATATACAGATTGATTTTACTGTTGTGGGTTTAGTAACACTTTAAGGTAAAAAACTTTCCACTGTGTGATTTCCCCCCCCCCTCCCCTCCCTGACACTTACCTGATTCCTGTATTGATTTAGGTCTTCTCTCCCCTCTTCCTGGTCTCACAGGCTTTGCTGATATCAGTGGGAGCCTTTTGCTGTAAATCAAATCCAGGGAGGAGGGAGCAGGTGGCAGAGCTGAGTGTGCTACGTGTGTCTATGGATGCACACAATCCTGCTTGGGATCGAGCCAGCACATCTATCCCTAAAGCAAGTGGCTTGCTATGGGGGCAGACACAGAAGAGGAGGAGCCAGGAGCGCTGGTGTGAGACCCCAAAAGAGGAGGTTTGGGCCATCGGGCCAGGTAAGTATAAACCTGTTTATTATTTTAATAAAAAAAATATATACTTTACAACCACTTTAAACATATCAAAATATTTTATTTTTTATTTTGAAATAAAAATGGCAAGTCTTGTGTAAAGCCCAGGGCTGGATTTCTGCATAGCTAACATAGGCCACTGCCTAGGGCAGCAGGGTGGCCAGAGGCAACACACAGCCAGCCATACTTCCTTTTGCTGATAGTAACACATTACATTACAATAACACACAAGGTTAAAGAATAATTCTTTGTCTTCTTGTGCCATCCAGTCGGGTCCTCTCTTCCCGCATGTCAATGCATTTATGTAGGCAATAAATAATGTACCTTTTGTAGTTGGTTTATTGTGTAGTGACACTGAGTTAGAAAATTGTCCCTTTTAGCGTCCTGACCTGATGCCTTGCGTGACTATAACATTTGATCTTGTCAGTATGATACTTAAAGTAATATTAAACCCAAAACCAAAAATGTTATATGTTGCAGCTTACCAATCATTAGATGTGGTGACTGCATTCATTTTCTTTTTTGTAGGCTTTTTCCTCCTGTTTTTACTGTATTAGAGTGCCTCCACTCTGGATGAAGGAGCACAGGGGGGCAGATTTGGACAGCGGCATTTTCAGTCTGAGGGAAGGGGAGTGTTAGATGTACTAGCAGAGTTAGAAACACTAACAAATTGAAGCTAAACTCCAGCTAACACTTTATAAGTAGTTACAGCAACAGTTTATTACCTTCTGGGATAAATGTATTACGTAAATCAATAAAAGCAGATCAATGTAAGCACCCTTGTCAGTGGTAAACTGTTTGTCTCCAAACTCTAACTGCTACTTCTGCAGGACAGCTTGTTCTGGTAAAAAACAAAAGACTTACTGGACGGAACACTAGGTGAAAAAAAAGAAAGCCTAGAAAAGAAAACAAATGTAGCCACCACATATAATAATTGCTAAACTGCAATATAATAAATGTTTGCTTTTGAGTTTAACACCGCTTTAATCTCTCATGACAGTGACTCTTTATAACGGGCCTTTGTAAAGCACCTTTTTATACACATTGCCTTTCTATCCTTTACATCAGTTGTCTCCAAACTGCAGCCCTTTGCTTGCTTTTATCTGGCCCTTGGGGTACTATTCCATCCACTGACACCAACAATGGGTCATTATTCCTCCCACTAACACCATCAAAGGGGCACAATTCCCCCCTCTGACACCAACAGTGGGACACAATTGCTTCCTTTGATACCAACTATGGGCCACTATTCCTCCCACTGACACCAACGATGGGCCACTATTCCTCCTACTGACACCAACGATGGGCCACTATTCCTCCTACTGACACCAAGAATGGGCCACTATTCCCCCCCGACACTAACGATGGGCCACTATTCCTCCTACTGACACCAAGAATGGGCCACTATTCCTCCCCCTGACACTAACGATGGGCCACTATTCCTCCCACTGACACCAAGAATGGGCCACTATTCCTCCCACTGACACCAAGAATGGGCCACTATTCCTCCCATTGACACCAAGGATGGGCCACTATTCTTCCCACTGATACTGTTGATGGGCCACTATTCCTCCCATTGACACCAAGGATGGGCCACTATTCCTCCCACTGACACTGTTGATGGGCCACTATTCCTCCCACTGACACCAAGAATGGGCCACCATTCCTCGGACTGAGGCCGCGTACACACGACCGGTTTTCTCGGCAAAAAAGCTCTCCCAACAGCTTTCTCGTCTTTTTTGGTCGAGAAAACCGTTCGTGTGTATGCTTTCTCGTCGAGAAAAGTGTCCAAAATCTCGACGAGAAAAAAGACGTCTCATTTTTTCTCGGCGTGATTCTTGTCAGACTGTGTTTGGACGAGAAAACCGTTCGTGTGTATGCTTTTCCGAGTCTTCAAAAACCGCGCATGGTCAGACTCAATATGAGACGGGAGCGCACCTTCTTGTAAAACGAGCGTTTTGAATGGAGATAGCACATTCGTCACGCGTTACCAATTTTAGCCACGTTTAAATGCTACCCATTTAAATCTTCTTTAGAATACTACAATGATGATGTGCAATTTAGATCTTTTTTGGCAGCAGATATTCCTGCATATTTAGGACTAATTTTTACCAACATTTCTGAATGCAGATCTCATGAATATGTTATTTTAGTTGATCGAGTTTTGATCGAGTTTTTTTTTGTTTTATTAATTAGTATGTTTTTATTCAGATATGCATTTTAAAATCTTCTAAAATTTCTAGTGTTCTCCTTTTTTTTTTTTTTATCCGGTGTAAATTTGACATAAATAGTATTAAATTATCCTCTTTTTTTGTTCTGCAAGGCGTTTTTTGGGTGTTATCTGTGGCATTTAAACTCTAGCTTTGGAGTTTAAGAAAATTACCTGCCTACTCACCAGCTAAATATGTAGCTTTAACAAAAACACATATGCAAGTATTAACTGGAACACAAAAAAACATTTATTCTGGTATACAAAATAATAATAACCAAACTAGAATGCAGCGCTGGAGAGCCTGCTGCAATTTGTGCGACTGTGTGGACACCAAAATTGGAACCTTGAGAGGAACATACATTACTGAGCACAATCTGGTCTTGGACTCCCAGAGGTCAGGAACAGCAGCAGGTTAGATACATGTCCCAAGCCTGGGGAACTACAACAGGCTGCCTTCTGTCTGACCACATTGCAGCAAGGGAATCACTTCCTCGTCTTCTTGCTCCGCTTCCCTGCAGCCTTCTGGGTAGGCTTGCCTGCAGCCTTCTCTGCAGCCTTCTCTGCAGCCTTCCTTGTCCGCCTGGCTGGAGGCTGTGCCTCAGGAGGTGTACTCATGTCAGGAGGAGGAGGTGGAGCTGGAGAAGAAGGAGGTTGGGGAGAAGAAGAAGGAGGTGGAGGAGAAGAGGAAGGAGGAGGTGGAGAAGAAGAAGAAGGAGGTGGAGGAGAAGAGGAAGGAGGAGGTTGTAAAATTGGAGGTGGAGGTGGAGAAGGAGGTGGAGGAGAATAGGAAGGTGCAGGAGGATGGCCGTGGTCACAGATAACAGTGCTCTCTGTGAGTCTGCCCCTCAACCCCTTATTTAAAGGGTCATGAGCAGGGACTCACAAAGTAGCCTCTGTTCATTTTGCATCTGGGCCATTTTCATGCCCACCAATGCCGCATAGCCCTCATCAGGGGTTGGGGGCTGCTGGAGGGTGGCATGGGCCTCTTTAATGAGGGCCAGTGCTGCCACACTCACAGCCCTATCCCTCCTGCCCCTTCTTGGTGGCATGCGGATTGGTGGCACCTGACACCTAGTCCTACTACTTGGACCAGCCACCTCCTCTCTGCCACTTGGACCAGGCACCTCCTCTCTGCCACTAAGCCCAGCCTCCTCCTGCCTGACATTTTCAGCCCTCTCATTTTGGCTGACCTCCTCATGTGTAAAAAAAGGGACATATTTTAGAATTTGTTTTCATCAATCACACACAGGGGATTAGTTTGTAAACGCAAATCCACTTTGCAATACAAGTGCAAACTACAAGTGCACTTGTAATTGCTTGGAAAGTGGACTTGGAAGTGCAGTCGCTGGAGATCTGAGGGGGACATGCAAGGCAAAGCAAAAGCATAAATTTAGCTTAAACATGATTGCAGATTAAAATCAGCAGAGCTTCCCCTCATTTTCGCTCCCCCCCTCTGATTTACAGCGCCTTTACTTCCAAGTTCTCTTTTGGTGAAATTTTAAGTGCTCTTTGCACTTGTAGTTTACACTTATAGTGCAAAGTGGATTACCTGTTCCTAAAGCAGCCCCACAATGTTCAGATCATTGCCTGTTGCAAATCCTTCAAAATGTGTCTGTATAATACTCTCATTATGCCCCCATCATTTTCATATCTCCTCCCCCACTTTTTTGCCCACTAATGTCTATTGCTATGTCAATCCCTTTTTCTTGATTGCCTACCTTTTTACCCATCTTAACATCTATTTTACATCATTCACTTTTGACAAAGAAATGTGATAAAATTACTATACCTGGCTCCAGACGGACAGATCTGGGTCCTCATCCAAGATGGAAGGCTCCTCCTGATCCTGGGAAGGAACATCTTGGCTGGAGGGAAGGCTGGAGGGAAGGCTGGACAGTGATTCCCTTGCTGTAATGTGGTCATTCAGAAAGGCCAACCTGTCATAGTACCACAAATGTGGGACATATACCTCCCCTGCTGCTGCTCCTGACCTCTGAGATGCCAGGACACAATTGCGCGCAGTCCTATATGTTCCTCTCAAGGTCCCAATTTTGGTGTCAAGTTGCTCAATGGTTGCATGGGGCACCCTGGTCTGCACAAATGGGAGCAGGCTCTCCGGCGCTGCTCTCCGAACCCCTTTTTTTTATGCTGTGGATTTTTGGTCTCCCACAGAGCGGGCAGCTCCCTTAATCTGTCAATGAATTCCGATAGAAATTCTTTTTTCCCCAAACACATTCATTCTTTCTGCAAGACAAAACACCAGACATAATTAAAAATGTCAATCACACTCTAAACTCGTAAACTCTTTATGCCCATATATGCCTCTCCAATCTCTATGCAGTATAGGCCACTAATGTACCAATTAGCAAATAATACCTTCGGTCTAACATTCGTCGCTCTAAACTCCTTCGGCCGCACACAGAACGTAGGTACGTCACATGTGTGTGTTAGCTTTATATACGCTACGCATGCGTGACACACGTCGCCCACCCATGATGGTCTTTTCTCTATGTTTCCCCGCCCCTTCTCTTTCGGCGCGCAAGCTAAATGGCGGAGTCACAGCAGGTGTCTGTGAATTCAGAGAATTACAATGAGGAGACCAGCCCAGAGCGGGAAACGTCACAAACAAGGAGGCGCTACAAGGCATCTAATATGTCCTTTGAGGAGATTGCGGAGATGGTGGCCATATTGAACAATTGTGATTGGGATGCAAAGCATGGGCCGTATTCCCACCCTAATCTTCGGAAGGACAAAATTATGAAGAAAGTAGTGAAAAGTCTAAATAAGAATTTCGGTGTGAAAAGATCCAAGGAGCAGCTCAGAAAGAGGTGGTCTGACCTCAAACTGAGGGAGCCGGAGCAGTTAAGGAGCATTAACAGAATGCTTAAAAAAAGTAAGTACTTCTCCTGTGTCCCTATTGTTGTATTTCACAACTTGCATGTTGCTCCCTGTTGTGTTTTTTTCTTAATTAACATTCTTAAATGACATCTTCTACAATTTAGTGGGCACAGTAATCGGTCGATATAGACACATCGTTTGCACACTACATACGATGATTTGGCAATATCCGTTCTTTTTTATTTCCAAAAATAAATGTATATTTAAAATCACTAAATGTTATGACATTGTTGTCTAGATGATGTGTTTGAAACTAGAATGAAATGCAAACTTGAATCAATATAAAGGAGAGGACACTCAGCAGTTGTTTACACATCTGCACTCACAAGAGCACTATAGTATGGACCGCCATAAGAACCTTTTTAGGGTGTCCACCAAAGGTGCTACAGTGGGTACTGGGGGGGGGGGGGGCATGTGATAAAATTGTCACCAAAATGTCTGTTTTTTAGCTTTGTATAGTTCTCAAATCTGGTCTTCATCTTGGAACTGGGCCAAAACAGACAAGTGTAACCCACCTGCAAGCAATGTTTCATATTCCTAGTTATGACTTGATATATGTGTGTGTGTGTTAAGTGTACCATTTATTTTAATCTCATAGGGGAGAGAAGACTGGGAGGACACGACATCTCGGAGCCCAGGAACCCCACACCTTCTAAAGAACCCCAACCTCCCCAACAAGGCCAACCTGAGAATGTGGAGGATGTCGAATTAGATAAAGGAGAGGTGGAGGAAGGAGAAGTCGAGGAAGGAGAGGTGGAGGAGGTGGTGGAACTTGTCACTACAACAGGTCAGTATCTGTCACCCCAGCTTCAGGTTTACGAGATGTAGGCCTGGAGATTGATATATTTTTATTTTTATTTTAGGGGATGAAGATTTTCCTGAAAGTCCTCGATTCTCCAGGGATAGTGCACAACGACTCATACAACAAGTAATGGATTGTAGTACTCAACTGGACTTCATTAAAAAAAGGATTCAGGATCTGGAGAATGCATTTGAGGACATCATAGGGAGAATAGACTAAAATAAACCTTTTAATCTCAAGTTTGTGTTCACTTTTGTAGCACTTTGTTGGACAAACAAATTTAGAAGATGCACACAGTGGGTCAACATGTGCTATCTGCCATCACGGGATCTCCATGTACGTGTTTTGGGGGTGCAACCTCTTCCTCATAACTCAAGAAGGAGAAAGGAAGAAGGGGTTGCCCCCCCAAAACATGTTGAATGATCCCCCATGATGGCGGGTAGCACATGTTGACGAGAGGGATGAGGAAGTATCTAACCTAGTTTCCCCCCCCCCTAAAAATGTGTGCATCTTCTAAATTTGTCAGGTTCAGGGGTGACAACACTCCATTTTTGAGGAAGGGCAGATAGACATTTTTGTGGACAAAACGTTTAACATTGTTGTATTTGGAGGAATGTTGAGGAGATTTTTTCTAAGTTCATTATCAGCAAAATTTGCCATGTTAGGTGAAAAGGCGAAAATGGGTTTCTAAAATGTTCAGACACCAAAAATGTATACCTAACCATATGTGTGATTGAGTAAAATACAAGAAAATACAAAAAATGTCTTTGTTTTTTTTAAAACCACTCTAACCTTTTTGGGATTTAGTTTTGTTGTTAGCAGTGAAATGTTTGTGGTTTACTAAGGAAAATACACTTGGCACTACAAGTACACTTAGAAAAAGTAGCACACAACTCAAATATAAACAAAGCAAAATGAATAATTGAAAGTTGATATTTTTTATTTTGGATTTTTTTATGGCAAAATTATAATTCGGACAGATTCTCTGGCATTGGAATGGCCCCCCTACCCATGAAATAATCAACATATTTCTGCTTGATTGCACGGGCACTTTGGGGAGGCAAGCCAGCACGGACAGGTTCCAGGCCCGGCAGGGCATTGTCCGCAGCAAGTCCTGGCTCGGGCCCAACTGTGGCCATATATGTAGGAGATTTCTTCCTCAAAAAATTGTGCAGTAGACAACAACAAAACACAATATAGTTCAATTTGTACTCCGCAAGATTAATAGGAGTCAGAAAAAGACGGAACCGGCTGGCCATTATCCCGAAGGCATTCTCCACAACTCTTCGGGCTCTGGCCAGCCAGTAGTTGAAGACCCTCCTCTCCGGGGTGAGGGTCCTCTGGGGGAAAGGCCTCATGAGATGCCGACCCAGGCCAAAGGCTTCATCAGCCAAAAACACAAAGGGGAGTCCTTCCACATTCCCTGCATCCGGTGGCAATGCAAGGTCATCACTCTGTAGACGAAGGGCAAACTCCGTCTGGGCGAAGGCTCCCCCATCCGACATCCGGCCATTTTTCCCCACATCCACATAGAGGAATTCATACTGTGCTGACACCACCGCCATCAGCACAATACTATGAAACCCCTTGTAGTTGTAAAAAAAGGAGCCAGAACGGGGTGGTGGCACGATGCGGACGTGCTTTCTGTCAATGGCTCCTCTGCAGTTTGTGAAGTCTCACCGCCTGGCAAACTCCAATGCCACAGTCTGCCATTCCTGTGGCGCGGAAGGAAGCTGGGGAATCAAACAAGAAAAAAATTAATGACTTTTGCTAATAACTTTGCAAGCAGATTAGACAAAAACATTCGTGGCCAACATAAGTATAACATTTTGGTTAAGGATTAGTAAAAAAAGATAACCAAATTCACAATTTGCACATTGCTCACCCCCCTCTGATGGCCCATTTATTTTCTTGGGGGGGGCTAGATGTGTTTGGGACCCTACAAATTTCACAATCAGGAAATTAAATGAAGAATTGGAGGAGGGGCTACAAGGGATCTGCAAAAATACATTGTTAACAGACTAGGCTAGATGTGTTTGGGCCCAGGAGAGCATGCTGGAGAGGTAAGTAAAGGTAACAATGCATGTAGGCCCAAAAATGACTTAAAAAATTACAGCATGCATGGGGACAAAGGGGACATTCTCAGCATATTACAATCATGCTAATTAGGGTAGGATGAAAGAAATACAATACATCATCATGCATTAAATACAGAGAATGTGATATTATATACGAAAACTTACCCTCATATAGTCATCCTGCAGGACTTGGATGATAGCAGAACAGGTCTCTGGGATTATGACGCCCAGAGCCTGGGGGGAGATGCCTGTGGTGAACTTCAGGTCCTGCAGACTTCTCCTTGTCGCCAGGTAGCGCAACGTGGCAATGAGCCTCTGCTCAGCACTGATGGCTTCCCTTCCCGCATAACGGTGTCCTGCCTGGTAATATAGGGGGACACCAAAGCCAACAGATGCTGAAATATGGGGTCAGACATCCGCAGAAAATTCCTGTAGTCCTCAGGATTATTCTCCACGATCTCCCGCAGCAGAGGCATGTGAGAGAATTGGTCACGCTGGAGCAACCAATTCTTGGTCCATGAACTCCTCCTCACCCTGTTCATAGACTCGTCTTGGTCCAATACAAGAAGACCAACAGACACACAAAGTCGGTGAACAACACGATCTCTACGATGAGAACGTATCCGCCACATGGCTAAGAAACGGTCGTCTGAACAGAACGAACTAAACAGAACGCACTGAAGAACAGCAAGGCCTATGAAGAACGACCTGAAAATCAGAAACGAGCGGACAAGAACGCACTGTAAAACAGATACGACCTGACTACTCGCCCTGAAAGACAAGATACGAACCCACAAGCACCAAATGAACCACAGAAAACAAACTTAAAGCACAAAGTCTGAAAAGCGCGAATCGTCTCTTCCCAAACTTTAACTAACACGCGGCAACACGAGATTAGCAAAAGCAGCCCAAGGGAGGACGCCATGAAAATGGAACTTCCTCTTTATACTGCCATCGTACGTGTTGTACGTCACCGCGTTTTTAGACCGACGAGATTTTGAAATGACAGTGTGTATGCAAGCAAAGCCTCACAAGAATCTCGTCAAACTTGACAAGAAAACTGACAAGAAAAACGACGTTTGTTTTACGACGAGAAACTCGGCCGTGTGTACGAGGCCTGACACTAACGATGGGCCACTATTCCTCCCACTGTTACCAATGATGGGCCACTATTCCACCCACTGACACCGTTGATGGGCCCAAATATGGGTCACTATTCCTCCCACTGACACCAACAATGGGGTGCTATTCCTCCCACTGACACCCAGGCACTTTTTACTCCCATTGGCCACAGTCCCCCTAAAGTCTGAAAGAAAGTAAACTGGACCTTTAGTTTAGAAAGTTTGGAGACAACTGCTCTACATCTTTACTTACCTATGCATTGTTCTCCGTGTGTCTGAAAGATCTGTACTAGGTTTGGTCTGATGCTGTCCAAAGTTAATAAACACAGATTATGCAAAAAATAAAAAATAAATCAGAAGAAAATAAATTAAGAATGGAACTGGATTTCAATGTGTGCACACCAACTCTCTCTGCTGAGCTACTCATTCAGGTATCATTTTGACATTTCACAGATAGAAGGTAGAAAGCTTTTATCAACATTTACATCTTAGCTTTGGGAAATTAACATAATAAGCAATAATTTTATAACAGATTTATCCCTTAAAGCAAAAAAAATAAATAGCAAAATTTAAAAAATAAAAAATAAAAATAAAAAAGGCACTCTGTAAAAGAAGAGTTATATTTACCATTCGGCCGCCAGTGATTCTGCTCTTCACTCTCTTGCAGAGTTACATAGACCGAAGAATCCAAAGCACATAACATAGAATATTAATGTCTTCACCCGTTGATCTCTGTGGTTGCACCGGCCAGCCACTGTGTCCACTACTGTGACCCTGCAGAGCTTTAGTGACATAGTGTAACAAGAGAGCACAACGGGAACACTGCAAGTGTTGAATGATTTAGATTCTTCAGCCAGTGCTACTTTGCAAGAGATCAGTCATTGAGTGTGGGACTGGTAAGTATTATTACTTGTTATTATACTTTTTTTTTTTTTACACTTTATTAACAAGGAAATCAATAAATTATTGAAAAGGGGCTCTTGGAGAATGTAACGCTATGAAAAAAGAATGATATGCATGTCTTTCCATGCTTACCTACAAATTTGTGACTCAGAATAAAAGTCACAGAGAGTGTAAGACATCATGTACATGGGACATTGTTCAACCTCTCCAGAACGATTTAGCTTGACAGCTAGAAACAAGCGTCTAAAAACTGCAGTTTAGCCACGTTTTCATGCAGCGTTTAGCCTAAGGTGACCAGATTTTTAAAATGAAATCCGGGGACATATATTTTTTTTTTACTAGTAATGGCGGCAATCAGCAACTCTCTGCCGCTCGCCGCCGCCACCCGTCTCACAGCCTTTCAAGTCTCACTCTCCGGGCCTCGGCTACTACTGGGTGGGGAGCGGAGGAAGATCACTCCACCAGGGAAGGCAAGGAGATAAGCAGGCAGGCGGCTGGCCGGGACTTGAGCCAAGGCAGAAGAACATGCGAGCGGAGCTGGATGGGCATGCACCCGAAACTGAAGAAATATTCCCTGCGCTCCGACCAGCACATGATCATCAGAAAGGGGCACAGATAATGGAAAACTATACAACCCCCTAAGCTAGTAGGAGCGGCGGAGCAGGGGTGTGCAATTTAGAATTTATTTTTTTAATTCTGAACTGACTGTCTATGAAATTGCCCCAGCCCCTGTTCAAATCCCATCTGAGGACAAAACTGGGGACAGACTTGGTCCGGGGACAGTGTCCTCAATCCGGGGACTGTCCCCTGAAACCGGGGATGTCTGGTCACCCTAGTTTAGCCGCGTTTGCGTCTAGAAGGGTTTAAAAAAGAAAAATGTTTTTATTTTTTTGGGGTTAAAATGAAAAACGTCTGTAAACGAAACGCTGCTAAACGCGTTTGGCGCTTGAAATGCCTCTAAACACAGCTTCTGAACGCATTTTTTTTGGATCCAGAAAAAGCCTCCAAACTCAACTGCCTAGAAACAAATATAAATGACCCTGTGTACAAGTACTGATAAGATAACATAGAGGAGGGTTCAAGAGCAGCTGAAAAAAATGCCCAACTGCTCTTAAACGTCCGTTTACCAGCAGCAGTGTACATGAGGCCTTAGGCATCCTGTCACTGTGTTACACTAGTAGCATGGTCTAACTGAGGGTGGACTTTGGGCAGATCAATGGTGTAGATCAGGGCCGTCTTTAACGCAGGGCAAAAGGGGCAGCTGCCCTGGGCCCTGTCATTGTTGAGGGGCCCAAAGCAGCTGCTGCTTAAATCCGCACGACCTGCAAACATAGCTCCCAACTGTCTCTGATTTCGAGGGACTGTCCCTGATTCGGAGCAATGTCCCTCTCTCCCTCTTTCTTCCTCATTTGTCCCTCATTTTGGTCTGATCTATAAAGCTGCATATAAAATGCACTTTTTATCTTTTAAAATGTGTTTCCCAGTGCTAAACCTTTCATCCATATTCTAAATTGCTGCATTTGTAAATTTTAAAAGCCAATATAAAGGAATAGTGGTGGTAAAAAAAAAAGCCCTTGTAGATTTAATTAACCTTTTTTTTTTTTTGGTTAATTCTCCTTTAAGTGGGTGTGGAAGGGGGGTGTGTCCTATGCCTACATACATTTGTTAGTATGTGTCCCTCATTCCCATCTCAAAATGTTGGGAGGTATGCGCAAATTAGGAGCCCCACTAGCGCTGCGAAGCGACTGGATATAGGACGGGAGACAGGCAGCGCCTCACTGTATTATTCCCCAGCTAGCAGGGAGTGGGCAGGGCTGAGATCAGAGTGGAAGGGAGCAGCAGAAGTGGTGGGGAGAGCCAGAGGCTTTGGAGCTGGGATCGGAGTGGGAGAGAGCAGGTGCCCACAGTGCTGAGAGCCAGCGGATGGTGAGACCGGCTGGCCAGGACCAGGTAGGTCCTTCTCCCCAAATAGTCTGCTTGTGAGTGTGGACTAAATCCTGATCTGGCTGTAGCTGAAATGTTCACCAATTGGACCATTAGAGCCTGGACCACCAGTGGTACTGGCACCTCTACAACACATAGACATAGTGAAATGCAACACTGCTTGATGGGCTTCCTTTAGGCCTGGTTCCCATCTATGCGGGTGTAGCAATACCCTCTTCAGGGCCGCTGATTAGTTTTGGGTTTTGCGCGTTACCTCTTTCAGGTGCGTTGTCCGGGTAGGAAAGTCTGTAGTAATGGCAATGTCCACACAGATGTAAAACCTCAAACAGTTATGCCGCGTACACATGATCGTGAATCACGACAGGAAAAACGAGGGAATGGCTTGTTCCCCCACACACGGCCGGTTTTCCCGTCATTTTTTCTCTTGGCGAAAAAAACTTTCTCTTGGAGAAAAACGTGTAGGCTCCACGGCAGTGTTTCCCTATGGGAAAACTGCCGCGGAAAAAAATGACAGGAATCACGACAAGAAAAATTAGAGCATGTTCAAAAAGCCCACAGACGATCGCTTTTCTCGTCCAAAGGAAAAAATTACATTTTTCCCGAAGGGAAAAATGATCGTGTGTATGCGGCATAAGGCTTTATTTTCTTTTGCAATTAACGTTGAGAAAGCAGAAGGTATAGAAGAGCAGGGGAAGGTTCAGGCACTCGCCACGAAATGTCACAGTGTAAATGCAAAATCACTCACCACTCTCAATGTCAGAGCGGGTATTGATCACCCGGATAGTCCTCTCTCACAGGGCCTAGCACCTGAGATGACACACGAATCAACGGCGGGAAACCTCCGCCTCAGACCTTTAGAATTAGATGAAGGATTACCGTATTTATCGGCGTATAACACGCACCGGCGTATAACACGCACCCCAAGTTTAGGAGGGAATTTTAGGGAAAAAAACTTTTAGGAGGGAAGTTTAAGGAAAAAAAAAAACTTACATTTAAATGCAGCCTTACCAGTGTCCGTTGCAGCCTTGTCAGCAGTGTCCATTGCAGCCTTTGCCCAGTGTCCAGTGCAGCCTTTGCCCAGTGCAGCTTTGCTCAGTGTCCAGTGCAGCTTTGTCCAGTGCAGCCTTTGCCCAGTGTCCAGTGCAGCTTTGCCCAGTGTCCAGTGCAGCCTTTGCCCAGTGCAGACTTTGCCCAGTGTCCAGTGCAGCTTTGTCCAGTGCAGCCTTTGCCCAGTGTAGCTTTGCCCAGTGTCCAGTGCAGCCTTTGCTAAGTGCAGCCTTGCCCCAGTTTCCAAACTGGCGCCGCCGAGATCGCCGCAGAGACTAGGCGGAGCGGGGCGAACGCCGCCGAGAACGCAGGGAACGCAGAGACGCAGGGACTGGGCGGAGCCGCCGCCGAGATACACATAGCCGAGTGTACTCGGCTATACTCGGCTTTTCTTGGCTCCGCTCACAGTCACGCCGAGTCCCGCCCTATGATGGACATATCACAGGTCCAATGGCGGGACTGGGCGTGACTGTGAGCAGAGCCGAGAAAAGCCGAGTATAGCCGAGTACACTCGGCTATGTGTATCTCGGCGGCGATCGCTGCGCTCCGCTCAGTCAGCGGAGATCGCCGGGATCAGTGGGTATCGGCGTATAACACGCACCCACGATTTTCCCCTGATTTTAAGGGGCAAAAAGTGCGTGTTATACGCCGATAAATACGGTAAATAAAAGGATAGTCCAGGAACCCTCTGCCACAGCATTTCCCCACCCCAGACTTCCAGCCGTACAGTCAATGAGCCTTTAAGCCGTATCGGCGAACTACAGGGCTTGTAAAATAGTGAATCCCTCCTTAATGAAGTTTCCAGGCCTCTCCCGAGACACCGGTAAGTTGCCGGTCTCCCCCGGGTAGATACTCCCCTGGTCTCCTTCACTAAGATGCTTCCTCCCCATTTGGATGGACAGCTTGGGATTCCTTGTTCTGGATGTAGGCCCCAGCCAGGTTAGCTGG
The DNA here is from genome assembly GCA_029206835.1 of Rana muscosa. Taxonomy (NCBI): domain Eukaryota; kingdom Metazoa; phylum Chordata; class Amphibia; order Anura; family Ranidae; genus Rana; species Rana muscosa. Next base: position 369,461,931 of record CM055120.1, on the reverse strand, counting down.
GCCTACTAGACAGTGATGCAGCCTCGGGCCAGAATGGCCCCGAGACCAAAACCACACACATACCTCGAGCCCTGAGGGCCATGAGGCGAAGAAGGACCCCAATCAATGGCGTCTGCCCTTTAAGTATCCCTTCCCAGTCGGCACAGCGGGTTCACTACTCCCCCTGTACCGTTGCAGAGAAGGGCCACTCAATGCATCATGGCTTGCCCGTGTTCCAACAGGTGCCGGAGGTGGTAACGCCACCTACAGGCAATAAGGGAAAACTACTATCGGGCAAACCACAGCTAGAACAGAGGCAAAACAAGTTGTAATTCAAACGTCTGAGCCCAACTACTGGCTCAGACATCCCTTTAAATTTAAATAGCGCTCCAACCATTTGGGATGGGCGCTAAACAGGTTTGTAGCCTGCGTTTGCGCTGGGACAGCATGATTTATTTGAATGGGCTGTCATGCCGGCATTTCCCGCAGAAAAAAGGTCCATGCAGCATTTTAAAAATGCAGCAGCCTTGAAATTGCAAAGCGCTTTTTGCACCATGCAATTTCCCTGCAAGTGCCGCAACCGCAAACGTGCTGCATTTTGAGATGCGTGGGGGTGCCATTAGAAATGAATGGCAGTCCCGCGTGTTTTTTAAACAGCAGCGTGTGCAGGAATTGCAGCTATTCCCGCACTCAGAGTCAAAACCTGCTGCTGTTTAAAAACACGCAAGGCTGCCATTCATTCTCAATGGCACCCCCCACACATCTAAAATTACAGAAACTGCTGGAAATCGCAAATTGGTATAGCTGCTGTGTTTTTTTGTGGGAAATGCAGGCACAGCAGCCCATTGAAATGAATGGGCTGCCATGCTTGCACAAACGTGTGCTGCAAATCCGCATAGATGTGACCCAGGCCTAAAGCGTTAGTAAAGTAATTTTTTTAAATGAAAAAGCTGGACCCCCTGCAGGTTTAACCACTTGCCTACCGGACACTTTCACCTCCTTCCTGCCCAGGCCAATTTTCAGCTTTCAGTGCTTTCAGTGCTGTCACACATGACATTTGCGCAGTCATGTATCACTGTACCCCAATGAAAGGTATTTTTTCTCCTTCACTGATGTGCGCTGGTGAGGCTGCATTGATAGGCCGCACTGATGGGCACTGATGGGCACTGAGTGGTGGCACTGATATTGAGGAATTGATAGGCAACCACTGTACTACTATGGAGAGGTGATTAGGATTTTTTTTTTTTTTACACACTATGATCGCTTATAACAGTTAAAATCACTTGTTTGTTTCATGGAATGTTGGGGTCGAGAGCGAAATTGTTTGTCCGGGGTCCAATCAACATTAAAGACGGCCCTGGTGTAAATAAATTATTTCCCATTTTAAAGTGCACCTGTTGCAAGACTATGGACATTAAATTATTTACATATTGTTAACAAGAAGTAGCAGAGCACTATTCTTGACCTCAATATCTACAGGTACTGTGGAGCAATTCATTTTAACCTCCTTCTGCCAGCATAACGCATATACAGTATGTCACAGCACGCTGGCTAGGCCTTAACAACAGGATGTCACATACACTATATTGTCAAAAGTATTGGGACACCTGCCTTTACACGCACATGAACTTTAATGACATCCCAGACTTAGTCTGTAGGGTTCAATATTGAGTTGGCCCACACTTTGCAGCTATAAAAGCTTCAACTCTTCTGGGAAGGCTGTCCACAAGGTTTAGGAGTGTGTCTATGGGAGTGTTTGACCATTCTTCCAGAAGCACATTTGTGAGGTCAGGCATTGATGTTGGACGAGAAGGCCTGGCTTGCAGTCTTCACTCTAATTCATCCCAAAGGTGTTCTATCGGGTTGAGGTCAGTCAAGTTCCTCCACCCCAAACTCGCTCATCCATGTCTTTATGGACCTTGCTTTGTGCACTGGTGCACAGTCATGTTGGAACAGGAAGGAGCCATCCCCAAACTTGTACCCACAAAGTTGGGAGCATGAAATTGTCCAAAATGTCTTGGTATGCTGATGCTTTAAGAGTTCCCTTCACTGGAACTAAGGGGCCAAGCCCAACCCCTGAAAAACAACCCCACACCATAATCCCTCCTCCACTAAATGATTAAGACATGGATGAGCGAGTTTGGGGTGGAAGAACTTGACTGGTATACACATCTGCGGATCCGATCAGTCCGATCGTGTGAAAGGGGCCTGTGTCAGATGTAGTCAGTTTCAAACAACTGAGAAACATCTGCTGTTTGTTTATACTAGAGTGTCTGGCAGGCTGCCAATAGAAATCAATAGGAAAAAAATAAGATTTCTGTTTTGAAAACTGAAGGTTTATTTCTCCACAATGCCTATAGGTTCAGAGGTAAATGTTTGGTAAATGGGCTTGTTTGAAAGTGCGTTTTACTGCTTTTCCAGAATATGTAAATACGTGTGTGCATAGTCTAGGTACAGGTTCACTTTAAATGTTAGACATTTTGGAAGAATGTGCTGGGAATATCTGTTTCAAACTGTTATATAATGGGCATCTGATTTACATGAAATGTCCTCGACTTCCAACAGTAATCCCTTTTTATTCTCTGGTACAATAATTTAAATGTAAATGACATTTTTCAATTGCTGTTCAATGAGGATTAGTATATTCCCTCCAGAAAATTGTCCAGGCAGTTAAGCACATTCATACATTTTATGTATATTGATTTTCATGATAATGGTCTGTTAAAATTACAGAACATTTTACTTTAGTGTGCTTTACTGCTGACCCATCAATGGCCGTAATACTAAGGGTGGGAATCAATAGAAGCTTCCTATGACCCACCCAACTAATGAGATATCTTATTGATGGAAAACAACATTTGGTGAAGTTGTTTAATGTAAACTATGCTCATAAAATATGGGTGCTTGTGCTGTTCTTTTGACTGTCTTGCCAACCTCAGCAGATGTGTGATAAATTGTTTTTTAGGCTGCCCAAAGGATGCCCCTCGAAAAGGAAACAGAAAATAATTTGTGGTGTGTTTATTAGCTAGAATTCTGTTATTAAAGTGTACCCATAGCTTTCCAAAAAGTGATCTGCCAGACATTAACCACTTAAGGACCTGCACACGACTATATATGTCCTCTTTTTGAAGAGGGATATCTCGGTAACGGCAGCAGCTGCTGCCACAACCGAGCTATCCATCTCTTCAGGCGCCGGTCCTGTAAATGATAATGGTGGTCTCTGCGGCGGATTCACCGTGAAATCACCGTTATCGGCGGTGGAAGAGGGCCCCTTCTCCCGCCGCTCTCCCGCAAACTCCGCTTCTTACCGGAGCCGTCGGTAGCGGCTGGATATGGAGACAAGTGAGGGAAAGATGGCCCCCACCCATCTCCATACCATAGCAGGGCGGAAGCGACGTCAAAACGTCACTTCCGCCCATACGTCTTACAGGCACATTTGGTTGTTGTCATTTTTTCAAATGACAAATTTTTTATTTTTTTTGCATTTTAGTCTTAAATATGAGATCTGGGGTCAAAAAGACCTCATATCTCATATTTAGAGGACATGTCATGCTTTTTTCTATTACAAGGGATGTTTACATTCCTTGTAATAGGAATAAAAGTGACCCATAAATAAGAAAACAAAAATTTTTTTAAAGCGCCCCGTCCCGACGAGCTCGCGCGCAGAAGCAAACGCATACGTGAGTAGCGCCCGCATATGAAAACGGTGTTCAAACCACACAAGTAAGGTATCGCCGCAATCGTTAGAGCGAGAGCAATAATTTCAGCCCTAGACCTCCTCTATAACTCAAAAGATGCAACCTATAGAATTTTTAAACGTGCCTATGGAAATTTTTAAGGGTAAAAGTTTGACGCCATTCCACAAGCGGGCGCAATTTTGAAGCGTGACATGTTGGGTATCAATTTACTTGGCGTAACATTATCTTTCACAATATAAAAAAAAAATCAGGCTAACTTTACTGTTGTCTTATTTTTTAACCTCCCTGGCGGTATGATTCTGTGAGATTTTAGGTGCTGAAAGCGGTACCATTATTCTGCATGGAAATTTGGCGTTTTATATTGTAGGCCTGTAATTCTTAGGAATAACTCACTTAAATCTGTCCAAACCAGAGTCTAGTAGACATCCCGGGTATGATAAAGTTCAAAAAACAAAATTATACATTATGATAAAATAAATAACTATAAAATAATTATAACAAGTAATATAATAATAATAATAAAAGTGTTTGATGACGAATTTCCCCACAAATCGCTATCGCTTAATTCTGTGAGTGATTCTAATTTATTATCGCTGTTTTTTAGCTGGTCTAAAACCACTTTTGACATAAAGGGACACTTTTTGGTTGCTATGGACAATCTCCAGTTTCTAGGCAGAAAGAAAAGTTTTTATTATATAAAAGTGCATGCAGGACACTGGGCAGACCACTAGGGACAATGGGGGTGTGTAATTATTACATACAGTACTGTAATCTGTAAGATTACAGTGTACTGTATGTATACTGTGTTTTAACTTTTTTGAGTTTGGCGCCGATCTCCGTCCCCGTGCGTCGTAACGTCGCAGGGAACGGAGCTCGGCGGCACTCGGAAGTGTGTGAATCGAGCGAGGAGACAGCTCGATCACACAGCGGAGAGGCATCGCAGGATCCAGGGGACAAGGTAAGTAACTCTGCCTGGATCACTGCGATGCAGCCCGAGTCTGGCTCGGGGTTACCACTTTTGGTGCTGAAATTTAACCCCGAGCCAGACTCGGGAATACCGCTAGGAAGGGTAATTAAAAAAAGTGAATTTTTTCCCCAAAAAAAGTGCGCTTGTAAGACCGCTGCACAAATACGGTGTGACAAAAAGTATTGCAATGACCGCCATTTTATTCTCTAGGGTGTTAGAAAAAAAATATATAATGTTTGGGGGTTCTAAGTAATTTTCTAGCAAAAAAAATAGTTTTTAACGTGTAAACACAGAGTCTGAAAAACAGGCAAGGTCCTTAAGTGGTTAACTAAATAAAGAAAGTACTGCTCCCCCCCCCCCCTTATAGAATGTATACACTATACATATAATAGTATTTTGGGGAATGTAAAAGGTGCTAAGTAGGGATGAGCTTCGAGTTCGAGTCGAACTCATGTTCGACTCGAACATTGCCTGTTCGCCCGTTCGCCGAACAGCGAACAAATTGGGGTGTTTGCGGCAAATTCGAAAAATCTATGGGAGAAATCTAAAGTGCTAATTATAAAGGCTTATATGCAAGTTATTGTCCTAAAAAGTGTTTGGGGACCCGGGTCCTGCCCCAGGGGACATGTATCAATGCAAAAAGAAGTTTTAAAAACGGCCGTTTTTTCGGGAGCAGTGATTTTAATAATGCTTAAAATGAAAAAATAAAAGTGAAATATTCCTTTAAATTTCGTACCTGGGGGGTGTGTATGATATGCATGTAAATTGGCGCATGTTTCCCGTGCTTAAAACTGTCCCTGCAAAAAATGTCATTTTTGAAAGAAAAAAAGTCTTTTAAAACTGACTCCCGGCTATTAATGAATTGTCGGCTCCCGGCAATACATTCAAAAGTCATTGATAAAAAAAAAAAAAAAAGCGTGGGGTTTCCCCAGAATTCAATTACCAGGCCCTTCAGGTCTGGAATGGATATTAAGGGGAACCCCGCCGCAAATTTAAAAAAAAATTGACGTGGGGTTCCCCCAAATATCCATTCCAGGCCCTTCAGATCTGGCATGGATTTTAAGGGGAACTCCACCCCAAATTTTAAAAAAATGGCGTGGAGTCCCCCTAAAAATCCATACCAGACCCCTTATCCGAGCACGCAACCTGGCCAGCCGCAGGGGAAAAGGGGGGGACGAGAGAGCGCCCCCCCTCCCTCCTGAACCGTACCAAGCCACATGCCCTCAACATGGGGAGGATGTCCCCATGTTGATGGGGACAAGGGCCTCATCCCCACAACCCTTGCCCGGTGGTTGTGGGGGTCTGCGGGCGGGGGGCTTATCGGAATCTGGAAGACCCCTTTAACAAAGGGGACCCCCAGATCCCGGCCCCCCCCCTATGTGAATTGGTAAGGGGTACATTGTACCCCTACCATTTCACGAAGAAAGCGTAAAAAAATGTTTAAAAAAAAACACACAAACACCTTGAAAAAGTCCTTTATTTAAAATAATAAAAAAAAAAAAAAACATTCCAGCGCTGAAATCCAGTGTCCCGCGGCGATCCCGATGTCCAGCGCCGTCCTTCATTGGTTGTGCCTGAGCGGACCTGATGGGGAACTCCCTCTCAGTATTTTAAATGTATAGACCCGCCCCTTCTAAAGTTCCCCATCAGGTCCGCTCCCTCGGTATGTCGGACCCGCCTACGTCATTGGCTTGAGCGGGGAACTTCTTTCACTGTGTAATTTAAATTTACATAGTGAAGGAAGTTCCCCGCTCAAGCCAATGACGTAGGCGGGTCTGACATACCGAGGGGGCGGACCTGATGGGGAACTGCTCTCACTTTGGCAATACATGTATAGACCCGCCCCTTGTCATGTTCCGCATCTGGTCCGCTGAGCGGACCTGATGGGGAACTTTAGAAGGGGCGGGTCTATACATTTAAAATACTGAGAGGGAGTTCCCCATCAGGTCCGCTCAGGCACAACCAATAAAGGACAGCGCTGGACATCGGGATCGCCGCGGGACACTGGATTTCATCGCTGGAATGTTTTTTGTTTTTTTTTAAATAAAGGACTTTTTCAAGGTGTTTGTGTGTTTTTTTTAAACATTTTTTTACGCTTTCTTCGTGAAATGGTAGGGGTACAATGTACCCCTTACCAATTCACATAGGGAGGGGCCGGGATCTGGGGGTCCCCTTTGTTAAAGGGGTCTTCCGGATTCCGATAAGCCCCCCGCCCGCAGACTCCCACAACCACCGGGCAAGGGTTGTGGGGATGAGGCCCTTGTCCCCATCAACATGGGGACATCCTCCCCATGTTGAGGGCATGTGGCCTGGTACGGTTCAGGAGGGAGGGGGGCCGCTCTCTCGTCCCCCCCTTTTCCCCTGCGGCCGGCCAGGTTGCGTGCTCGGATAAGGGGTCTGGTATGGATTTTTAGGGGGACTCCACGCCATTTTTTTTTTAAATTTGGGGTGGAGTTCCCCTTAAAATCCATGCCAGATCTGAAGGGCCTGGAATGGATATGTGGGGGAACCCCACGTCAATGTTTTTTTAAATTTTTGGCGGGGTTCCCCTTAATATCCATTCCAGACCTGAAGGGCCTGGTAATTGAATTCTGGGGAACCCCCACGCTTTTTTTTTTTTTTTTATCAATGACTTTTGTATGTATTGCCGGGAGCCGACAATTCATTAATAGCCGCGAGTCAGTTTTAAAAGACTTTTTTTCTTTCAAAAATGACATTTTTTGCAGGGACAGTTCTAAGCACGGGAAACATGCGCCACTTCACATGCATATCATACACACCCCCCAGGTACGAAATTTAAAGGAATATTTCACTTTTATTTTTTCATTTTAAGCATTATTAAAATCACTGCTCCCGAAAAAACGGCCGTTTTTAAAACTTTTTTTTGCATTGATACATGTCCCCTGGGGCAGGACCCGGGTCCCCAAACACTTTTTAGGACAATAACTTGCATATTAGCCTTTATAATTAACACTTTAGATTTCGAACGTTCGAGTCCATTGTATTTAATAGGGTTCTAAAGTTTACACAAACATTTTGTCTGTTCGCAGGTTCTGGTGCAAACCGAACAGGGGGGTGTTTGGCTCATCCCTGGTGCTAAGCTTCATTCTTTGCTAATATAGGGCCGGGCACACCCATAGCATACACACCACAGGACTTTTCTGCAAACTTTCCCAAAACTTTTTGCAACATCACGTGGTTTTCTGCTCTTTTCCGCCACCCTTTGGTCAACTTCTGCTATTGTTGGTTGATTTTAACATTAGTTGTTTTGTCCATCGGACAAAAGTCCGATGGTTTCCTGTACACACGGTCGGACTTTGCTCCATCGGACTTTTGTTGGCCAAAAGTTTGTCTGTTTGCAGACCCAACTTTTGTCCGATGAAAACACAAAAAAAAAAAAAGTTTGTCCGATGGAGCATACACACGGTCGGATTGTTGGTCCAACTTGCTCAAAATGAAGTTTGTTGGCCAAAAGTCCGACCGTGTGTATGGTTCTTTACTTTACCAAAAATCCAAAGACTGAAAATCGGTGCCAGAAGTGCACACTCTTTGCCACTCACCCAAATGGTAAGAACCCTGAGTCAACAAAGGGTCAAAAAGGCTTTCCCTTATGAGCAAAGTCTCTGAGAGTAACGACTCAACTCAACTCATATACAGGGGATCGCAGCAGAAGATCATCAGTGTCCCAATATCCCGATATATGCAAATAAAACAGGAAATATCTATTGCTTTTTGCTGGCATGTATTTAATATGATAAAAAGGACGAATCACACTTACATACAAGGCACTTCCAATAAGTGCCAGTAAAAAAGCGTTCTGTCATATAAAACCACATGGAGTCAGCATGAGGAGATGGCCGCGGGTGACGTCAATCCCTCTCGTTTATGTAACGTTCCAAGGAGCAGGACTTTATCAGCGTATGGTTTGAAAGTGTCAGATAGGTGTCCGATTTGTCCGCCGCAATGTCGCAGTCCCGCTAAAAATCGCTGATCACCGCCATTACTAGAAAAAAAAAATTCCATACAAATATCCAATGATTTTTAAACGCTATAACTTTTGCGCAAACCATTCAATATACACTTATTGGGATTTTTTTTACCAAAAATATGTAGCAGAATACATATTGGTTTATATTGATGAAAAAATTATATATTTTTTTTATTGCATATGTATTATAGCAGAAAGTAAAAAAATATTGGTTTTTTTTTCAAAATTTGAATTTTTTTGTTTATAGTGCAAAAAATAAAAACCACAGAGGTCATCAAATACCAGCACAAAAGCGTTCTGTCATATAAAACCACATGAAGTCAAGCATGAGGAGATGGCCGCAGGTGACGTCAATCCCTTTCCCACACGTAACGTCACAAGGAGCTGGACTTCATCAGCCTATGGTTTAAAAGTGTCAGATAGGTGTCCGATTTGTCCACCGCAATGTCGCAGTCCCGCTAAAAATCACTGATCACCGCCATTACTAGAAAAAAAAAATACATAAAAATATCCCATAATTTGTAAACGCTTTAACTTTTGCGCAAACCAATCAATATACACTTATTGGGATTTTTTTTACCAACAATATGTATCAGAATACATATTGGCCTATATTGATGACAATTTTAAATTTTTCCATTTTTTTTATTGGATATGTATTATAGCAGAACGTAAAAAAATATTGTTTTTTTTTTTCAATTGTTTTTTTCTGTCTATAGTGCAAAAAATAAAAACCACAGAGGTGATCAAATATCACCAAAAAAGCGTTCTGTCATATAAAACCACATGGAGTCAGCATGAGGAGACGTCAATCCCTTTCGCACACATAACGTCCCAAGGAGCTGGACTTCATCAGTGTATGGTTTAAAAGTGTCAGATAGGTGTCCGATTTGTCCGCCGCAATGTCGCAGTCCCGCTAAAAAACGCTGATCACCGCCATTACTAGGAAAAAATAAAAATCCCATAAAAATATCCCATAATTTGTAAACGCTATAACTTTTGTGCAAACCAATCAATATACACTTATTGAGATTTTTTTTTACCAACAATATGTAGCAGAATACATATTGGCCTATATTGATGAAAAAATTACATTTTTCCAATTTTTTTTATTGGATATGGATTACAGCAGAACGTAAAAAAATATTGTTTTTTTTTTTCAAACATTTTTTGTTTATAGCGCAAAAAATAAAAACCACAGAGGTGATCAAATACCACCAAAAGAAAGCTCTATTTGTGGGAAAAAAGGACATCAATTTTATTTGGATACAGTGTCGCGCGACCACGCAATTGTCAGTTAAAGTAACGCAGTGTCGTATCGCCCAAAAATTGCCTGGTCAGTAAGGGGGTAAAAGCCTCCGGAGCTGAAGTGGTTAACCAACAAAAGTGTGGGAGTAGGGCAAACTGTCACCTACTCTGCTAACAGTACAATTCTAGAATTACGGAGCCAGAATGGGTGAACTTTAAGTGGTACACCATTCCAACAAATATTCTCACATAGTTCAGGGACAGCAATAATGAAAAACAATTCATATTGCAAAATAGTAATGACAACGGCGTAGACTCTTTTATCATACAAAGAAACGTGTTGCTGAAATCCAGCAGCATGATGCGTGGGTAATTGTGTGCAGCTCCTGGCAGCCCTGTCATCCTAGACCCCAGTCTATGTTGTTTTTACTGAAAATGTAAAACAAACCTGAACACAGGAGATGAAAGAATTACAATATACCAAAATGCATATTCTCATATAAAATATTCACAGATAGGCTAGAAAATTGGAATGATCTGCCAGTAAAAGCTGATGTGATAAACCAAATTTTGTATCCGCTGTGTCAGTAACATATGACAACTACACATATTGTACACAAAATATTGTAATTTTGCCTGTCTCCTGTATGTTTTATTTGTTTATCTCCAAAATCTATAAATGGACTGTGAGAACTCACACATAATGATCTGTGTAATGTCAGCATCCTGCTGTGTAAGTATTGGAAAGTGACAATTTTAAAAACGAGAGCACAATTTATGAGCTGTACAATAAATTATATGTTGAATATGTGATGAGTAGCATCTGTCGGGAAAGATTTAATCTCTCGCCAGTGTTCGCAGCCTACTGTTTTTCTGCATATTTACTTAGATACAAAACCCGGTGCCTAGATGGAATTCATAATTTATAGCTGCTCTCAGCATCTTCTTATACCTCCACCGAGGCTCTGCTCACCTCCACTGAGGCTCTGCTGTGCTTTAACCTGATAAAAAAATAAATAACCGTGTTTCATTTTAATTATTATGATAGACACATGCATTTTCCTAATTACATAACAAATTTTACGTTCAATAGATTTTTATTTTTCAAAATAATCATAGACATTACAGAAGTACAATATGACGACATGTTATTCATGTATAACAAAGAAGAAGAAAAAAAAAAGGCAGATCATTGTTCTTAACAGCAAAAAAACAAACAAACAGATAATCAATAACTAGTCTTTAAATGTTGTTTCAAAGAAAAACCTCAGGTTTGAGTAAATAAGGTATGAGTGAACCCCTGGTACGGAAAGATAATTGAGGCATAAAAAAATTAACCGTAGGGATATACGGACTGGGAGATCCTACCCATCCTGGACACCCCAAAAGGGATCTTCCTCTGTCCGGTCAGGTCCCCCCCCCCCCCCCAAGCTCGCTCTCTCCATAAGAACCAAATCACCAGATTAAGAGGTAATCTAATGAAGTGACCAATGAGACCCCAGCTCTAAGATGTATACTTAGAACAAAATACAGAGTTGCTGAAGCAAATTCAAAACAGTTTGTTGTTTTAAAACCCCTAAGTCACATTTATCAACTTAAAATAATAAAAGATTAATAGTAATAAAATGATACGACACAAGAAGGAAAAAAATAAAAAAATAAGGATAAAAAGAAAGAAGAAAGGGAGGAACGAGATAAAAAGAGAGAAGAAAATAAATCACGTGCCTATTGTGGTGTGTAGTGGATAGAGTGATCAGAGTTGCATTTGATCACTAGGGAAATACCACAATAAACAGCCCAAGGCTCCCATACAGCTTCAAATTTATTAAATGTATTTAATAAGATACTAGCCAACTTCTCTTGTGCCATAATCCAGGAGATCTTACTGTGTATAGCCAGAATGGAAACCCTGGGCTGCTTCCAAGCCCTAGCAATGGTACGTTTTGCCCCCAGTACCATAAAGCGGATCAGCTGCTGAGTGGGTTTGGGGATACTAGGGATATGAGCATTAAGGAGAGCGAAAGATGCCGACCTGGGAATCTGGAACTTAGTGACCTTGAATATGAGGTTGAATATCCTTTTCCAGATTGACCTTATCCTAGGACACTCCCACCAGACGTGCACCATTGAACCCAAAAGGTGGCAGCCTCTAAAGCAATTGGGATTAGTATCTGGGTAGATGGTCGCAAGCCTGGCAGGAGTCAGGTACCACCTCATAAGAATCTTAACGTTTGCTTCTATAAGAGACGTATTCAAAATACCTCGAAATGAGTCAGAGCATACCCTCTGCCATGTGCCCAAATCCCAGCTCAGCTGGAGGTCTTCCTCCCATGCCGTCATGTATGAGGATTTCATAGTAGGACCAGTAAGTGATGAATAGATGACTGAAATACCACCCCTTTGTCCCACGGCCAATCCACACCAAAGCTCATAATTTGTAAATTTAGGCTGAGGAGGTCTTTCCCTCCAGATATCATGTAAGAATTGTGAAATTTGTTCAAATCTAGGCTTTTCTGAATCCGGGAGATCTAATTTACTTAGACAATGGGTCATGGTAATAGGGCCTTGAGAAGTAAAGTTGTGTCCTATCCTATAAAGACTTTTGTTTATCCACCAGCTGAAAGCTGCAGTATCCATTCCAGGGGGAAAATTTGGGTTATTAAATATGTGTGCCAGTGGTTGTATTTCAGAAACTAGAGCAGGATGAGAGCGTAGTCTGTCCCAAATTGCATAGGATTGAGAGAGGGAAGGGGATAGAATGGGCGGTCTCTGTTTTTGGGGACACCAAAGTAGATAATCCAAGGAAAGATGGGGGGTAGCCTGTCCCTCTAAAAATACCCAGTCCGGTTTTTCATTACATGAGTATACTACAGATAATTGGGGTAGTCTAGCGGCTAAAAAATAATTATATAGGTTAGGCAATCCCATTCCCCCTTTTTCCTATGTAAATAAAGAGTGTTCTGGGGGATTCTGTAACCAGACTTACCCCACACAAATTTGAGAATTTTACTTTGTAAAGACTGTAACAGTTTTTTTCTGACGGGTATGGGTAGGGAACGAAATAGGTACAAAATTCTAGGGAGAAGGGTAATTTTGATGGAGTTAGAGGGGTTGTAAAGGTTCATTTTTTATTTTCTAAATACTGTATATACTTGAGTATAAGCCGAGATTTTCAGCCCTTTTTTTTGGGCTGAAAGTTCCCCCCCCCCCCCCCCCTCGGCTTATACTCGAGTCAGCGAAATTTTACATTGGAAGTAGTACCTTAAAAAAAGTTGCGGCTGCGGCGTCCATCGTTCAAATCCCGCGGTCTCTTCCTGGTCCCTTCCGTGATAGGCGATTCTCATCAGACACTCTCCGCCTATCACTAACGTTCTCTCATCCTCAGTTTCCCAGCAGACGTCTGTGATTGGCGGAACACCCAACACAGTGTCTGCTGGGAAACTGAGGATGAGAGAACGTTCGTGATAGGCGGAGAGTGTCTGATGAGAATCGCCTATCACGGAAGGAACCAGGAAGAGACCGCGGGATTTGAACGATGGACGCCGCAGCCGCAACTTTTTTTCAGGTACTATTTACAATGTAAAATTTAAACAGTGAGGATAGGAAACAGTGAGGATAGGAAACAGTGAGGATAGGAAACAGTGAGGATAGGAAACAGTGAGGATAGGAAACAGTGAGGATAGGAAACAGTGAGGATAGGAAACAGTGAGGATAGGAAACAGTGAGGATAGGAAACAGTGAGGATAGGAAACAGTGAGGATAGGAACAGTGAGGATAGGAACAGTGAGGATAGAAACAGTGAGGATGGGAACAGTGAGGATAGGAACAGTGAGGATAGGAACAGTGAGGATAGGAACAGTGAGGATAGGAAACAGTGAGGATAGGAAACAGTGAGGATAGGAAACAGTGAGGATAGGAAACAGTGAGGATAGGAAACAGTGAGGATAGGAAACAGTGAGGATAGGAAACAGTGAGGATAGGAAACAGTGAGGATAGGAAACAGTGAGGAAAGGAACAGTGAGGATAGGAACAGTGAGGATAGGAAACAGTGAGCTAGGGAACAGTGAGGATAGGAACAGTGAGGATAGGAAACAGTGAGCTAGGGAACAGTGAGGAGAGGAACAGTAAGGATTTGGAACAGTAAGGCATTGTTGACCCACGGCTTATACTCGAGTCAGTAAGTTTTCCCAGTTTTTTTGTGGCAACATTAGGTACCTCGGCTTATACTCGGGTCGGCTTATACTCGAGTATATACAGTATGTTCCTTTAAGCTAGTGCATTGTTGGTTCACTTACCTTTTCCTTAGATTTCCCTTCTAAATATTTGTTTTCTTTGTCTGAATTTCTCACTTCCTGTTCCTCCTCATTAAGCTGTTCAGTAAGCTATTCTGTCTGACTCCACACCACTCGGATGATGGTGTGAAGTTTAGTGAGGAGAAACAGGAAGTGAGAAATTCAGACAAAGAAAAAAAACATTTAGAAGGTAAATCAAAGGAAAAGGTAAGTGAACCAACAATGCACTAGCTTAAAGGAACCTATTTAGAAAATAAAAAACAAACCTTTACAACCCCTTTAATTCTACCCAACCAGGAAAGTTCATATTTGAACCAATTTTTTAAATCTGATGTAAGTTTACGGAATAGGGGTGGATAATTGCATGCGTAAAGGGATTCCATTTGTGCAGTAAGGGAAATTCCTAAATATTTGATAGAAGAGAGGCTCCATTCAAATTTGAAGGACTGTTGTAGGAGTGAGACCTGTGGAAGACGGAAGAGATACATTTAAAGCTTGCGATTTGGCAAAATTTACTTGAAGCCCAGAAATTTTGGAGAAATCTGAAATAACTTTGTATAGGTTCGGGAGGGATGTAATGGGTGAAGTAAGGAAGAATAGCAAATCGTCCCCAAATAATCCACATTTGTGTGTCTGATTCCCACAGGATACCCCCTTTATGTTAGGATTTTGCCGAATGGCAATGGCTAGGGACTCAATTGCTATGGCAAAAATAATAGGGGACAATGGGCATCCCTGTTTCGTGCCTCTGGCAATATGTATTGGGGAGGAATAGTATCCCTGCAATCGGATTTGGGCTTTGGGTTGGGAATAAAGGGCTCTGATTACACCCATAAAACGTGGACCGAAACCCCATCGATCCAGAAGGGAGAGAAGATACTGCCAAGACACAGAGTTGAAGGCCTTCTCCAGATCAATTGCCAGGAGAAAACCCTGTTGTTTATGACCTCCCTCCCAGTTGGACTGTAAAATGGAGACAATGTCAATTGCCCTTCTCACCTGACCTGGGCCTTGTCTTCCCGGTACAAATCCTACCTGATCCTTGTGGATATATTTATTAATGAAAGAAGAAAGGCGGTTAGCCAGAATTTTAGTGAGAATTTTTAAATCATTATTTATCAACAAGATAGGGTGGTAGCTAGAGACTTCTTCCGGGTTTTTATCCGGTTTTGGGATGGGTACCTAATTGGGAACCATGGGTTTTAAAATTGAAAAATTCAGTCAAATGAGGAATAAGGGTGTCTGTGAAAGCTTTGTAATAGGGAACTGATAAACCATCAGGTCCCGAAGCTGACCCTGTTTTGAGACCACCAATAACCATTGCCACTTCCTCAACCGAAAAGGGAGTTTCAAGAAAGTCTCTATGTTCCGCATCCAAGGATGGAATAGGTAGGCCATCCAAGAATGCGGACACCGAGTCGCTCGGAAGTTGTGAAGGAGCAGTATAAAGTTTGGAGTAATACGTATGAAATGCCTCAAGAATCTTCTCTGGGTTTGCCGTGGGTTCCTGTCCAGCTATGCGGATCTTAGGCATAGAGCAAATCCTAGTCCTAGGGGATCATTTAGTCGCTAACATCCTACCTATTTTTCCTTTCTGAGTGTAAAACCTATTACTACTCCAACGTAAGGATCTTTCCGCTTTTGTCGTGAGAGTTAAATTAAGTTCCAGTCTTGTTTTATCAATTTCAGCCAATAAAGTTGGAGAAGGATTCTTTTTGTGCTGTGTTCTCAGGGACCTGTATGACCTCTCCAGTCGCACAATGTCCGCTTCGCATTCCTTTTTTATTTGTGTGGAAATTTGAATAATTTTGCCTCTAATAAAGGCTTTGTGGACAGCCCACAAGGTTTCAGCGGAAATATCCTCCACATTATTCAAGCGGAAGTATTCTTGAAGAGCAACATCAATTTCTGCCTTTATTGTCTGGTTGGAGAGTATGGACTCATTTAGTCTCCAATGGCTCCTCTTTGCCAAACCGGCCATAGAGCGAATGGACATGATCACCAAGGAGTGGTCAGACAGGATCGTGTCTATAATTTGGGATTTAATCACCGCCGGTACCGCCGCCGGTACCAGGTACCAGGATATGGTCAATCCTGGCATAGGTATCATGTGGATGGGAATAATGGGTGACATCTCTCATAGAAGGATTAGATTCTCTCCAGACGTCCGCTAAACCTCTATCGTGAAGTAGCTTGGCAATCTTTAGGCTAATCCTAGTGGGTCTGGTAAGTTGGGCAGAGGGGGGTTTGGATTTATTCCACCCCTGGTTGAAAGCTGCATTTGAATCTCCTCCCCAAACAACTGTGTCTTTCAACATGGGAGATAAGGTGTCCAATATGAGACGGAAAAATTTATCCTGCCCAGAGTTAGGGGAATAGTTTGAGATCAGGGAGTATAAATGACTCTCTAGTGTGCCCTTAACTAAAATAAATCTACCCTCTGGATCTTTAAATTCAGAGACAAAGTGAAAATGACAGGATTTAGTAATAAAAATTGCAGCTCCTTTTGTTTTATTTTCAGCACTTGCCAAAAAGAATTGGGGGAATTGGGGATGGATGTATTTGGGATCATACTGCCTAGGAAAATGGGTTTCTTGAATCATAAGAATATCAATACCAAGAGATTTATAAAAATCAAATAGTTTACGCCTTTTAATGGGGGAATTCATACCTTGAACATTATGCATGGCTATTTTAAGTGAGCTCTGTATAGAATTAGCCATGGGAGTCAGGGGAGGTGCTGTGTCTATCATCTAAGTCACTCACCCCTCCAACCACTTTGTTCTCCAGGCATAGCAAACCGTCAAGTCCGCCAACGGAAAGCCAGGACATCATTCTGCGTAGACGATCATTACGATCCAGAAAACATTCTGTAACATAAGAGCAGATTAGGCACGTGGAAGAAAGATCAGATAAAGAAAAGGAAAGAAAAGATCTGAAAAAGAAATAAAAAAAAGATTTCAAAGACAAAAAATGAAGAAAAATTACAAAAAAACACCAAAAAGAAGAAAACTCTGGGAGAGGGGAAGTTCTCCCCCAGAATCTCTACCAAGGTAGAGCAAATAAGGCCCATTCCCCAAGGGGAAAAGGCTACCTTTCCCCCAAAGCTCTTTGGGAGTCCCGAGGGAAAGGAGAAGGTACATGGGGCCCACCCCAGCCTGGGCGCCCCTGAAAAACTATATATAAAAAAATATATATTATAGCAGGATATACCAACAATGCAGTATCTTGGGGTAAAACTATATACCCCAAGAACCGGTCCAATCTGAACCTGATCTATCATAAGTCACCCTCAGTTCTTCCTCCCAAAGGGGAGCAAGGAGTGGGGGCCCTCCTAATCAAAAAGTGGAGTAAATACCCTATAGGATGAAAATCCTCTCAGGATATATAAAACATATTTAATAAAAAATGAAAATGCAACAAGAGCAAAAAATATTATATAAAGAAAAAGTACTGCATAGTCATTCTAGTCCCCTTAGTATAAATTCATCCCTGGACCTTAAAGGGTCAAGGTGTAAGTGAAAAGATCTATCATTAGAGACTAGATCAAGTGGGACCATTGTCCTTAGCCTTCTTGGATCTTGATCTGGTCCACAACGGAGATTGAGGACTTGTAGGATTCTGTCTTTTGGACGAATTCTGAACAGAACGGGAAGTGTCCATATCAGCCTCTTGTGAGATGAACTTGAGGCTCAATAGCAATCTTTCACCATCCTGAAAAGTGGAGAAAGAGTAATTCTTCCCTTTATCCATAATTTCACTGCAAATGGGAATGCCCATTTATATTTTATGTCCTTTTGAGTTAGGGCAAGGAGTAGTGGTTTCAGAGACCTTCTACGCTGTATAGTAGAAGGGAAAAGATCTGCGAAGATTTGGACAGAATGACCTGACACTGAACATCAGACATGGTGCGAGCCTTTCTCATAAATTCCTCTTTTACTGCGTAAAAGTGAGGTTTAGCAATTATGTCTCTTGGTAAGCTGTCCTTTCTGGGGGGTCCAAGGGACCTGTGGGCTCTATCCAATTCCATGAGTCATGACTAGTGTAGTCTAGATAACCACACCTTTACCTATGACCTTTACCATCACCTTATCCCCCTTAAACCTCTATTAATGAAGAGACACACAGGTTTTGGAGTATAAATGGCCATAACAGCATATTTATTAAATAACTTCAATAATTAATTTAATAAATAATAATTTCCAATACTTTTAACTTAACATTTTAACCAAACAACTTCTTTTAACACCAGCCTGTTGGTCTTTGACGGCAACCCTGCTAAACTTTTTACCACCACCGCACTGCGGTACCTTTTTACTGTACCAGGCCTCCAGCCGTATAACCAGCTCGGAGACAACCACTGTTTTCCACAGTGCAACCATAACCGTATTCCAGCAGACACCGTTCCACTGGAATAACCCCAGAGGGGCCCATACCACAGCTGAGCCCCCCACCACTTCCATCACATCTGCTATCTGCCACCATCAAAGACCAAGGACACCACCACACGCTGTTATGACGACCACCACCATGGAACCTGAAAGAAAAGAAAACAGACGCACAACACCACACATAACACAACAGGGAGGGTGGGTGGGAAAAACCTGCCTCCTCCTGTTCTTTCTTGCTGACTGAATCCCGGGAGGCCCCCTCCTCCTAATTTATACTGCTCCTCCCCTCCTCACCATTTTACCTCAGCCACTCCCCTTACCATTCCATTTGATTTCTTAACCCCTTGTTGGCTTACTAAACACACAGTCATGCCCGGCCCTACGTTATTTGTCACTTTGTTTTGTCACTCCGGGCCTCACTTGACTAGTGTAGTCTAGATAACCCCACCTTTACCTATGACCTTTACCATCACCTTATCCTCCTTAAACCTCTATTAATGAAGAGACACACAGGTTTTGGAGTATAAATGGCCATAACAGCCTATTTATTAAATAACTTCAATAATTAATTTATTAAATAATAATTTCCAATACTTTTAACTTAACATTTTAACCAAACAACTTCTTTTAACACCAGCCTGTTGGTCTTTGACGGCAACCATGCTAAACTTTTTACCACCACCACACTGTGGTACCTTTTTACTATACCAGGCCTCCAGCCGTATAACCAGCTCGGAGACAACCACTGTTTTCCACAGTCCAACCATAACTGTATTCCAGCAGACACCGTTCCACTGGAATAACCCCAGAGGGGCCCATACCACAGCTGAGCCCCCCACCACTTCCATCACATCTGTTATCTGCCACCATCAAAGACCAAGGACACCGCCACAGCCCGCAAGGATAACACCTTACCCTTAAGGGCCCCTCCACACCCGCAGGGTCCGCTGGATCCCGTCCTGGAGACCCAGCGCCCACAGATCCATTCCCACCTCGGATAGGTGAACACCATCTCCTCGGAGGTACATACCCACATTAATCTCCAAATCTGTGTGCCTAATGACCAAACCCCCATTTCTCACCACAAATCTACCCACCACCTTGTTTACTTGGACCCTGGCCTTGTTGAGCCTGTCTACCGACCTTGCCATGCGCCAGGTCGTCCGTGCAATGATGTCGGACCAAACCAGCAACATGGCTGGAAAAGCCGAGCGAAGTGTCAAGAAATCCGCCTTAACGGCCGCAATCAGTTCCCCAATTGGTCTAACACCTAAATCATTCCCTCCCACGTGAAGAACCAAAATGTCCGGAGGTCTATCGAGCCGAGCATAGTGCTGCACTTCAGGCAGCACCCTGCCCCACCCCATCCCCGGTATGCCCATCCATCTAATCCGAGCCTCCCCCCGAGGGATACCCAGCTGCCTACCATCCGGCCTCATATCCGCTCTCCTGGCCCCCCAATAAACATAGGAATGTCCTAAAATCCAGACAAGGCGTGATTGACTTCCATCTGAAATGAAACAAATAACAATGTTAACAAACCAATTTTCCACATAACATCAGGAAAAAACCCCAGCAGCCACCTGCACCTTCTCCCCCCCCCCCCCCCACACCTTGCATACCCTTACACTCTTAGTTTCCTAAAAGGTGTGGACGGATATAAGAACAGAATCTCCTCGATTCCCAACGCCCAATCCTTCGAACCGCCGCCTCATCCAACCCGCACCGAGCCACCTCAGTAGCCGCCCCGATGCGGAAGGAGTGCGAGGCAAAACTTTTGTCATTGAACCCCGCTGCGCGCAAACATTTTCTGAACATCGCTGTGAATTGGAACCTTGAAGCAAAAGACCCATCCTTATGTACCAGTAATGGCCCCCCCACGATGGGCGTACCTCCAAGAACTCCTTCACCACTCCAAC
Source organism: Rana muscosa (assembly GCA_029206835.1). Classification (NCBI taxonomy): domain Eukaryota; kingdom Metazoa; phylum Chordata; class Amphibia; order Anura; family Ranidae; genus Rana; species Rana muscosa. The sequence continues at coordinate 369,441,449 of CM055120.1, read as the reverse complement.
TGGGCAAACCCCCGAACCCGGTAAAGAATATAGCACCACACTCACCCCTTTCCCTAGCTGGTCTGTTTTTGACCGGCACAACCTAAACACTACCTTCTCCCCGTCAATCTTAACATCCCCCAGCATCATACCCCCCGCCCTTGCCTTAGCTGGGCTCACCAGTTCACCTACTCGAAAAGCCCCAAAAAACGCCATTACAAAAGCTGTGCGAAACAGAACCCCCTCATACCCCGAAGAACACACTGAATCCAGAGTCCCACAAATATCCTGTAAGACCGAGAAGGAAACCGGCCTCCGGGTATCCTTGCTGGAGTGGCACTTGCGGTAACCCTTCACCGCCTGCTTTACCCAAAAACCCTTTGTGTGATCCGTCCCGCCCTGTAATTTGAACAAAAATGCTAAACCCGCCAACTTTTTATCGATGACCGAAACCGACCCCCCTGTAACAAAATACAGCACCAACCAACCCATCTCATCCTCCCCCAGCTCAGCATCAGCTAGCCGTGTGAACTCTGACCATTCCTACCAGACTTTGGTGTACGCCGCCCATGTCGGTCCACTCACCGACTTCCTGATCCACCCCGCTGCGACTCCAAAGCAATGTCCCACATCCACCCTGGGCAAGGAACCCCGACTCTGTCTGCCTGCGGAGCCAGGTCTCTGAACTTGTCCCACTGAAACCGAGACAAAGCGTCAGCAAGCCTGTTGTCAACCCCTGGAATGTGCACCGCATACAAAAAGATGTTTAACTGCAGACAGCGTAAAACCAGGTGGCGCAGCAACCGTACCACCGGCATGGAAGATGCGGAAATGCGGTTGATGACTTGGACCACCCCCATGTTGTCACAATTCAGCCGGATCTTCAAATTCCTACAGGAGTCCCCCCACAGCTCCATCGCCAGTACCACCGGAAACAGTTCCAGCAATACCAGGTTTTTGCCAAAACCAGCCTCAATCCAGGAGCTGGGCCATGCTCCGGCGCACCAACTACCTTGGAAGAAAGCCCCAAAACCTGTGGACCCTGCCACGTCCGTGACCAAGTCCAAGTCAAAGTTACTCACCGGGCCCTCCATCCAAAGTGAACGTCCATTATATTCCTCCAGAAACGTGTGTCACGCCTGCAAGTCCTCTTTCAGTGCACTAGATAGTCTAATGAAATGGGTCGGGACACTCACCCCGGATGTAGCAGCCGTCAGCCGTCGGCAGAACACCCTGCCCATAGGAATGATTCTACCGGCAAAGTTTAATTTACCCAAAAGGGACTGTAGGGCTCTAAGCTGGACCTTGCTGCGACCCAACATCCCCCTAATTTTGTCCCGCAGATTCACCACCTTGTCCCTGGGCAACCTGCATTCCATCGCCATGGAATCTATCACTATCCCCAAGAAACTCAGCTCTGTGGATGGGCCCTCGGTCTTGTCAGCCGCCAAAGGCACTCCAAACCGTCCCGCAATGTGCTGCAACGTAGCCAGCAGAATCACACACACATTAGAGGAAGGAGGGCCCACGCACAGAAAATCATCCAAATAATGGATGACCGAATCCAAACCTGACACGTCCCGCACCACCCATTCCAGAAAGGAACTAAATGCCTCAAACAGGGCGCACGAAATCGAGCAACCCATGGGCAAGCACTTATCCACATAAAATTCTTCCTGCCAACAGCATCCCAGCAGCCTAAAGCTGTCTGGGTGTACTGGCAACAGGCGGAAAGCAGATTCAATGTCAGATTTTGCCATTAGCGCCCCCCGACCACAACGCCTGACCCAACGCACAGCGGCGTCAAATGATGCGTAGGACACTGTACATGCTTCCGGATCTATGGCATCATTCACCGACCCCCCTTTCGGATTAGAAAGGTGATGAATGAGGCGGAATTTTCGGGGTTCCTTCTTGGGCGCCACCCCAGAGGAGAGACCACCAACTCCTGTAGTGGCCTGTCTTTAAATGGACCCCCCATGCGCCCCAGCTCAACTTCCTTGGCCAATTTTTCAGCAACCACCTCCGGGTGTTCCAAAGCTGACCGTAAATTCCCCGCCAGAGGAGGCACCTGTTCGTCATACCGCAGCCACCCCGTACCCCCCTACACTCTATGAGCCTCCCCGATAGCATCCATATAGCAGAAAAGCGCAGAACAATGTTCCGGGCTCTTCTCCCCAATGACACTGGCCATTATAGCAAATGCCTGCAGCCAGTTGCTAAATGTCCGGGGAATAAGTCTGTACCTCCTATTCTCCTCATCCTCCTTTTTGGAATCGTCGGATTTAACCCTATCCAAATTAAATTTTTCTAACGGAAGCAAGGAAAAAATTTCTACCTACTCACCCCTTCCGATCTTCTCACGCACCTCCTGTTTCAAATGCGCCCCCAGCGGCCCTTCATAGCACACATAAACCTCACACATGGCCGCATCAGCAATTCGGACAATATCTGCTCTACTGGGAGCCGGCTGCTCCCCCCTTTTTCCCCCGACGTTCCGCTAACACCTGCCCCAGCAGTGAGGGGGTCGACCACCACCACTGAGGTGGTATTTGCCATCCCGGATCCTGCCCTCACCCAAGGCCCAGCCTGAGGGGGCACACTAGGACCCCCCGCAAAACATTGTAACAAGTCCTTCAAACCCCCTAATAAATCCTGGATGCCACCCATTGCACCCGGAGTGGCAGGCAATGTGCCCGTCCCCCCGGTGGCACCCGGGGGCAAAACAGCATGAGACACAGTGACCCCCACCCCCCACCCCCAACAATTTACACAATGCAACAGACAAATCATTGGAAGAACCTAGAATAGACTTACCAGGCTGACTGGGCCCGTTCCCCACAGCCGTCGCGGGCACCTCCACCGACGGTGAGACCTCCCGGCGATCCCCCTCATCTGACTCAGACGCCTCACCCTCTGATCGATCTTCATCGGCCGGCGTCATCGGTGACAGCAGCCCTCCAGGCGAAGTCGGCCCGGCGGCTGCGGATCCCGGCCCGGTGCCGGATCGACCTCTCGGTTGTGACCCAGCCATCGCTGCTGCAGAGCCCGTGCTTCCTCGAGCTGGACTTCTAGGCGGTCCCACAGCCCGTCCGACCTCCCGCCCCGTAGTTCCAGGCCTTCCCACCGCCACTGAGCCAGCGGCCGCGTTCCTGGACGGCCCACCGGCCGTATCCCCGCATCTGCCACGCTGAGTCTCCCCCCGTGCTGTTCCTGAAGAGGAGGAGGGGACCGCACCATCTGCCTGCACTTGCTGTGTCGCGGTCGACCGGGCGCCATTGCAGCCTGTAGCCCCGTCCCCAAACTGCGCCGCTGGCTAAAAGACCGTCTGGCCCCACTTGGCTGGGGGGGGGACGGGTCCGCGTGGGGGGCTCCTGGGGTGACGCTGCGCCCTGCTAGCAGGGCCAGGTGAATACTGCTCCGGCGGCCTGGACCGCCGAGCGCGTGGTGAAGGTTCCCCCCACCCTGTGACCCCTCCGCCTGGTCCTGCAACAACCCCCCCACCTGTGCTTCTGCCAGTCCACTCCCTTCGTCGCCACCGCCGACCGCAGCGGCGAAAGAATCAAATCAATGTCTGCCATGAGGTCTAAAATGGAGGAGCAGAGAAAAAGAGAAAAACCTGCCTCCTCCTGTTCTTTCTTGCTGACTGAATCCCGGGAGGCCCCCTCCTCCTTAATTTATACTGCTCCTCCCCTCCTCACCATTTTACCTCAACCACTCCCCTTACCATTCCATTTGATTTCTTAACCCCTTGTTGGCTTACTAAACACACAGTCATGCCCGGCCCTACCTTATTTGTCACTTTGTTTTGTCACTCCGGGCCTCACTGGCGGTGTTGTGGGATATCAGGTATCAAGGACTGGATAACATTTTGTACTGCTGCTGGGATGTCAGTGATGGATTCAGGAAGACCTCTGATACGTATATTATGTCTTCTGGACCTGTTCTCTAAATCGTCGATCTTATTTAGGGCCACTTCCAGTTGTTCCTGCACTAATTGAATATGTTCCGAATTTTGGTTTGTGATGGACACCGTTTGGTCAAGCTTGTTTTCAATATGTTCAATTCTGGTCCCCAAAGTTTGGAAGTCAGCTTTTAATTCTCCAGTAATTTTAGCCGCGGTTTGGGAGAGCCCCCTGTCAAGAAGTTCAGCCAGGGCCTGGTACAAATCCGTTACAGAAAATGCAGAGGGAGCAGTTATAGAGCTGACAGGAAAAGAGCCTTCCTGACACACAGCAGCAGGACCCATAGGGGAGATAGCATAGGATTTTGGAATATGTCCCCTCAGGGAGTCAGTGGAGATTGTAGCTGGAAAAATACTCAGCTGGGTATTCTCATGTGTCAGGGGAATATATTGCTGGGATATTTGTTCAGGCAGTCTCCTACCTTCCTGAAGTACCTCAGCTCCGCTGACTAGAAGCTGCGCCGCGGCCGCCATCTTGGAATTTCGGACGATTTTTAGAACAAAAATTGCGGCTCCCAGGTAGGTATTTTTTAATTTCTGAATAGGTAGGGTTGTGCCCGGGTGTATGGGGAATCCGGGGATACCTGTGGCTCCGCTCTAAGTTCAGTATTCACTGAGATATGAGCACCACTGGGCTGGGGTGGTGAGGAGCTCCTGACTCAGGCAGCCATCCTCAGAGCTCCGCGCATGCGCCTCCCATAACAAATTTTAAAGGCTAAGTCCACCCAGAAGTGATAGACATTGGGTGGACACTAACGGACAAACTGGTGTTGCTGCTTTCTAAAGCCCATACACACGATCTGACTTTTTGACAACAAACTTCAAAATGAGCAGGTTTTCAAAAAAATCTGACCGCGTGTACGCTCCATCGGACAAACTTTTTCGGTTTTCATCGGACAAAAGTTCGCTCTGCAAACAGACAAACTTTTCGGCAACAAAAGTCCTACGGTGCAAAGTCCTATCGTGTGTACAGAAATCCATCGGACTTTAGTCCGAAGTACAAACACGCATGCTCAGAAGCAAGGACCAGCCAGAAGCGTTCTGTCTTGTAAAACTAGCGTTCGTAATGGAGATACCACATTCGTGATGCGGCAAGTTATGAAATCTAGAAATGCAGCGCACATTCTCTTCTTCTTTAATAATGGGATAATAATAAAGCTGCTTTGCTGATGATACGGAGAAATGACAAACGTATTTACAAAGGATTTGTGTTCTAGTGAAAATGAAAATCAACACTGACCAAACTTCTACTAACTCGAGATTAGCAGAAGGAGCCCAAAGGGTGACTCTGGAGAATTGAACTTCCTCTTTTGAAGTGTCGTCAGTACGTTGAAACGTCACTACGTTCGTGTTTGTTGCCGAAAAAGTCAGAGCGTGAGTATGCTATGGGCGTTCACCGCCAACTCCCTTCGGACAAAAATCCACAGAAAAGTTTGTTTGAAGTCCGTCCGTGTGTACGAGGCTTAAGAGGTGAGTAGATTGGTAGAAGCAAACACTTGCTAGGCAAATTGCAACTCCTCTGCGAGTGCCATCTGTGTCCGATCTGATGAGCTGTTATGTTACCTGTAAACTCGGCAAACTGTCAAAACACATATTTAGGAAACAGAATCTTGAGATTCACATGGACAGAATCTTTTTGGCTACCCCAGCTTATTTGTTTGAACCTATAAAGCAGTTTGATTATCTCTAATCGAAGAATCTCAGAAACACAAGTCTGACAGCACATGCACTGAGCTGACAGTGGAGAAACACCATAGAGAATAGTGGGAGATAAATCTCATGTGTAGCGGTAGCCCTGTAGGAGCTGCTGAGTGTTGTGGTCCGTCTGTCACCCTGCCCCAGCCAGGCACACATTTTTCACTCGCTCAGACACATGAAAGTAGTCCTTGCACTTGTTTTTTTATGTGTTATTGAGGGGGATTAAACTTGGATAGGGATGGGGACTTTCAAGATGCCCAGGTAATCAAACAGTCAAAGTTGGGACTTACTATATACACCTCTGTATACACGTTCTGCTCTTCTCCTCCTGCACTGGCTTGCTTGCAGAGTATCAGTCCTCTCTCCTCAAGCACATCACTCCCTTTCTTGCTTTCTCCAGCCTAGCTAGCACTGTAGGCCTGACACTGGCTCAGCCAAGCCCAAAGCAAATGCCCTTTACAGGCAGGGACCGCGGGCCCCCATGGTGCAGCAAAAATAGAAAAGGTGCAGTTCTAGCTGTCCCTTTGCCTACTGCTCCCAGCACCACCTCTTCAGGCACTGCCAGCCCTCCTGGAGCGGCAGAACGGTGTCACGGAGCGGATCAACTGCTCCCTGTCATCAGGAGCAGTGATCACTGTCGTGTCACTTGTAGCCCAGCCCCCTCACAGTTAGAATCACTCCCTAGGACACACTTAACCACTTCCTTGCCCCCTAGTGGTTAACCCCTTTCCTGCCAGTGTAATTTACACAGTAATCAGTGCATTTTTATAGCACTGATCGCTGTATAAATGACAATGGTCCCAAAATAGTGTCAAAAGTGTCCGATGTGTCTGCCGCAATATCGCAGTCACAATAAAAATCGCAGATCGCCGCCATTACTAGTAAAAAAAAATAATAATAAAAATGCCATAAAACTATCCCCTATTTTGTAGACGCTATAACTTTTGCGCAAACCAATCAATATACGCTTATTGCAATTTTTTTACCAAATATGTAGAAGAATACACATCGGCCTAAACTGAGGAAAAAAATAAGTTTTTTTAATATATTTTTGGGGGATATTTATTATAGAAAAAAATAAAAGATGTAGCTTTTTTTTCAAAATTGTCGCTCATTTTTTGTTTATAGCGCAAAAAATAAAAACCGCAGAGGTGATCAACTACCACCAAAAGAAAGCTCTATTTTCGGGAAAAAAAGGACGTCAATTTTGTTTGGGTACAACGTTGCACGACCGCGCAATTGTCAGTTAAAGCGACACAGGGCCGAATCGCAAAAAATGTCCCGGTCATTGGGCAGCCAATTCTTCCGGGGCTGAAGTGGTTAAAATACAGCTTTATGCCGCGTACACACGACAGAGTTTCTCGGCGGTGAAAACACCGCCGTGAAACCCAACGGAAAAAACGAGAACCGGCTTGGTCCCCTTTTCCCAGTCTACACACGGCCGTTTTTCACGACATGTTGGTCAAGAAAACCGGCCGTGTGTAGGCTCCCTAGCAGTGTTTCCCTATGGGAAAACTGCCGAGGAAAAAAATGCTGCGATTCGCGACGAGAAAAATTAGTGCATGTTCTAATTTTTCTCGTCGTGATTCTCGGTGGTTTTCTCATCTGGAAAAACTGCTGGAGAGCCTACACATGGCCGTTTTTCTCGTCCAAGTGAAAAAATTACAGTTTTCCCGACGAGAAAAATGGTCGTGTGTACGCGGCATAAGAAAACGGTGACTTTACTAAGCCCATTCACTGCGAAGAACTATCACTGTCTGAGAAAACATGAAAGAAATAGGGAGGGTCTCACCAGGACTGAACTAATTAGCTCTAAGCAGGAAGGGAGGACAAGGGGGGATACCAAATCACATAAGTAAACAAGTTGCAGTGGATTTAAATTTATGGTGTCCATGTGCAGCAGAACAATAGTAACCTGATACTGTTCAATGCAACAACAGAAATATACACATAAGTAGGGCAAAACAGTAAAAAAAACATTAAAAAAAAGAAGGAAAAGGTAGGGAAGAGGGAAAGAAGTGAAGGAAGGAATCCTCCCTGCTGCGTCATTGTATTGTGACAGCGGGGACTCCTCTACTGTCAGAATACAATGATCATGGCTGAAGCCGCTTGGTTGAATGAGAATAGCCATAGATGGATTAAAACAGGTGACATTTCAATCCATTCATGGCCAGCTTGGGTCCTTATATAAAATTGGGTTTTGGTGGTAAAACAGGGTTAATGGCTAGTTCATTGCTAAGCCAATGTTTGGTGGCTTGGGTACAGTGCATGGATTTTCTTTGTTTTGTCAGTTTTATTGTTAAAATGTCCCTAAATGACTGATACTGGGTGGTCATTTATTTCTTTTCGAGAATCCTGTACATTCACAAGAATAAAAGGTTAATGCATTTCTATGCCTTTTTGTTTTCAGAGTGCATAGTGCTTTTATAATTTTAGGATTAAAACATTATTCCTTGTCCTTGTATATAATGGTTTTCTTAGAAAAGACATTTCTGGATAAAATTGAATTCATTATCCCTAATCCCCTCTGGAGAAGAAGCTTCTGATATTGCTATGTAAAGACAAAAGTGCTTTCAGCCTAAGTAGTTTGAGAGGAGTAATTTGGGAATGTGACGGCACTTTAGAGTATCCATGATCCATTCTACTTCATCGTGATGCCGTATAATGACTTCATTTAACAAACAAAAATTGGTAAATGTATATAAAAAATATTTGCAAAAAATGGCAAGAGGAACCATGATGGCTACTTCCAAATAGACTTACCGGTAAATGTTATACTATGGAAATAAGAAACCTGAATGATTAAAAAAGTTTTGAGTATGAAAACAGAAACATATTGTTCCTTCTATATATTGTGACACCAATGCAGCTTTAATATGACAAAAGGTATGTTCTTTTTAATTTTGTTTTACTGAGTTTTAAAATAATAAAAAACGAAAAAACGAAACAAAAAGAAGAGGCAAGACAGTGTATAGTATACCATTAATGCCGCGTACACACAGTCGGAATTTCCGATGGAAAAAGTCCGATGAGAGTTTTTCATCGGATATTCCGACCGTGTGTATGCCCCATCGGAAATTCCGTTCGTCTGTATGCAATTCCGACGTACTAAAAACCAGGCATTCTCAGAATCAAGTAGACGCATGCTCGGAAGCATTGAACTTCATTTTTCTCGGCTCGTCGTAGTGTTGTACGTCACCGCGTTCTTGGCGGTCGGAATTTGGTGGGACCGTGTGTATGCAAGACAGCTTGAGCAGAATTCCGTCGTAATTCCGTCGGAAAAAACATCCGAGTTTATTCCGACGGGAAAACCAGTCATGTGTGCAGGGCATTATAGAAACAGCCAATACAGCAGGGACGTGCGGTGAGGTCAGTGGCTGGTGAGGCACTGGCTAGTATCAGAGCCAGATACCCACAGGTTACATACGTCGTGAACGTTAGAGCCTGAGCAAAAATTCTAGCACTAGATCTACTCTGTAACTCTAAACATGTAACCTGTAAAAAAATTAAACCGTCGCCTATGGAGTTTTTTATAAGAACTGAAGTTTGGCGCCATTCCACAAGTGTGCGCAATTTTAAAGCATGACATGTTGGGTATCTATTCACTCGGCGTAACATCATCTTTCATAGTAAAATAAAAAAATCTGGATAACTTTAGTGTTTTTTTTTATTCATTAAATAGTTTCTTTCCAAAAAAAATGTGTTTGAAAAATTGCTGCGCAAATACCGTGTTACATAAATAGTTGCAAAGACCACCATTTTATTCCCTAGGGTGTCTGCTAAAAAAAATATATACAATAAATACAATGTTTGGGGGTTCTAAGTAATTGTCTAGCAAAAAAATGATGGTTTTTACATGTAGGAGAGAAGTGTCAGAATTGGCCTGGATGGCAAGTCACTAATTACCATAAGTAAGTAATATACAAATAGTTGTTATATATTGTTTTTTAAGGTAATTTAGTTTATTTTCATAATCTGTACTCAAGCCGGTGGCATAACGGACAAATTACTGAAGTTTGAAGTTATAACTAATAATAACCTAATTTCCTGTAGTGAGCAGACAATGTTGCATTGAAGAGTAGACTATTGTAGTATCAATCTAGACTTTAAGAGCCGGTTCACACTGGGGCGACTCATCAGGCGGCTCAGCCGCCTGACAAGTCGCGCTCCGCTCTATTCAATGGAACCGTTCTAATAGGAGCGACGCAAGTCGCTCCGACTTAGAAAAAGGTTCTTGTATGACTACAGAAGTCATTTTGCAAGTCGCCTCTCAAGTCGTCTTGAAATCGCCCTGCCGAGTCGCCCCCAAAGTCGTGCCGCCCCAGTGTGAACCGGCTCTAAAGGTGTCACACCATCAGTCATAAAAATACATTTGTTAACGTAATTTCATTTACATATAGTAACAAAAATTATACAAAAGATACCATTATGGAAACAATTTAATGTGCTATTATTTCCGCCAATAGTATCACATATATTCACCGTATACCTCCAAAAGTTTTGGCAAAGTGTTCGCAACTTTAAGTCAAACTAATTTTTCTCTTGCAAATTGTACTGTTTGATTGTGAGTTAGATACACATTTTGAAGATCTTGTCTGCTTATTTACACCATATATACATATACTATATTACCAAAAGGATTGAGACGCCTGCCTTTACACGCACATGAACTTTAATGGCATTCCAGTCTTAGTCCGTATGGTTCAGTATTGAGTTGGCCCACCCTTTACAGCTATAACAGCTTCAACTATTCTGGGAAGGCTGTCCACAAGATTTAGGAGTGTGTCTATGGGAATGTTTGACCATTCTTCCAGAAGCACATTTGTGAGGTCAGGCGCTGATGTTGGACAGAAGTCCTGGTTCGTAGACTCCACTCTAATTCATCTCAAAGGTGTTCTATCGAGTTGAGGACATGACTCTGTGCAGGCCAGTAAAGTTCCTCCACCCCAAACTCGCTCATCCTTGTCTTTATGGACCTTGCTTTGTCCAAATCATTTGGTGGAGGAGGAATTATGGTGTGAGGTTGTTTTTAAGGAGTTCGGCTTGGCCCCTTACTTCCAGCGAATGGAACTCTTAAAGCGTCAGCATACAAAGACATTTTGGCTAATTTCATGCTCCCAACTTTGTGGGAACAGTTTGGGGATGGCCCCTTCCTGTTCCAACATGACTGCCCACCAGTGCACAAAGCAAGGTCCATAAAGACATAGATAAGAGAGTTTGGGGTGCAGGAACTTGACTGGCCTGCACAGAGTCCCGAGGACAGCCTGATAGAACACCTTTGGGATGATTTAGAGCCTGTGAGCCAGGCCTTCTCATCCAACATCAGTGCCTGACCTAACAAATGAACTTCTGGAAGAATTGTCAAACATTCCCATAGACACACTCCTAAACCTTGTGGACAGCTTTCACAGAAGAGTTGAAGCTGTTATAGCTGCAAAGGATGGGCCAACTCAATATTGAACCTTACGGACTAAGACTGGGATGCCATTAAAGTTCATGTGCGTGTAAAGGCAGATGTCCCAATACTTTTGGTAATATAGTGTATGTCGCCTCTGTCTCCTGCTTTACAATAGTGAGATTTGGGTATTCTGAGAGCAATTTAAACACAACAGCAGGCATTGCACCTACAATATGCTGTTCAGCCCCTTGGCTCCAGCCGTACGCATATATGCGGCTTCTCTGTGCCTGGTCCTTAGCGCCAAGGGACCGCATATTTGCGTGAATTGCTGTGTATTTACCTGTATACCTGTGCTCCCAGCGCCGTTACCGTCCCCTAAGCGAAAGCTCCGAAAGTTTTCAGACTACGTGACCGCCGTGACAGCCAGTGACAGCCGGATACCTACCGAGAAACGGCCGCATCCTTTCCACCATCACCGGCGTCATCCCTCTTGTTTGCATATTCTCCGGAACGACCCTTACCCTGCTTGAAACATCTAGACAGCGTGTGCGTCCCTCCGCAACCGGAACATTCATGCTTGTATCGGCATGACCCCCCAAACTTGCATGTACCTTCATTGTACTGCCAGCAAACCCCCTTTTTCTTACCGGCCGATTGTCCAGGGGAAGAAGTTCCAGTGGCCCCTCCGTGAAAAAACTGACTGGGTGCCCTCGCCGAGGTCAGGAGCCACATCCAAAGGCTAATGTCCTTGTGGTCCCACCTCAGAGCCGGACGAATCGCCCTACGCTGCATGAACTGTTCATCATATCGGAACCACCCGTTGCCCCTGTAGACTCTGTAAGCTTCTCCAATCGCATCCTGGTAGCAAAAGAGCGCCGAACAATGTTCAGGGGTCTTTTCTCCTATCACACTTGCCATGATGGCAAACGCCTGCAACCAGTTAGTGAACGTTCTCGGAATTAGCCGATACCTCCTTTTCTCCTCATCCTCCTTCTTGGACTCCTCCGGCTTAACCCTAACCATGTTGAATTTTTTCAGCGGCAACAGCGAGAACATCTCCACGTACTCACCTTTCCAGATCTTCTCCCGAACCTCCTGTTTCAGATGAGCGCCTAGTGGTCCCTCGTAACACACATAAACCTCACATTTAGCCGAGTCGGCCAACCTCGCGACCTCCTGCTTACCAGCGGAATCCCCGGCACCTACCACTTTCGCGGCCGTCAGTTGCCCTTGCCAAGATCCCTCACCGGAAACTGCAGGAGCCACCACAACCGGCGCAGCAGCAGCAGTCCCCAGCGCGGGGGCCACCCCGCCGGCGGAACCCACGCCACCACCGTACTGGCGGAGGCTGTGTCCCCCTTTTCCAACTGGCTGACCAAAACCTTAAGCCCCGCCAAAATCCCCTGCAAACCTGTGCTCCCTGCAAAAACACCCCCGGGTGCCACGCTCACCCCAGCGGAACCAGCAATAGAGCCTCCCGCCGCAGCAGCCCCTCCATCACTCACACTAGGCCCACGCTCCCGAGCCCGCCCCAGACAAGCTAGCAGACTGACTATTAGAAGGTAACAAAAATACTGACTTACCCGGCTGCCTGGAAGCACGTCACGCCTGGGGCGGAGTCCGCACACTCCTTCTCCATCCTACGTGCGGGCCTCGCGGCCGCTACAGAGCTCCCAGAGCGCCCCCCCGCTGAGCTCCGATCATGTGGGGGATTCCTCCCGGGACCCCCCACCACCAGCAATGCAGTATGCTTGGCAGGGGGGCCGGAAGGGGCCCTAGGGGGACTCCTATGTTGCCGCTGAGCTTGAGGGGAGGGGCCTGATGAATAGCGCTCTGGAGGCTGAGACCTCCGAGCTCGCACAGCCTCTCTCCCCGCAGTACCTAAGTCTGCAGCCGGACCCGTCAGAATCGGCCCCAGGGTCTCCTGGAGCCAAACCGCGCCCTGTGTCTCTGCCTTCGACCGAAGCTGGGCCAAAAGTTTATCTACAGCAGACATGGCTCCTGCTCTGAGAACTTTCCCTGTGTTAACCTGGGGGAGAGGCCAGCTATATTTATTAACTCCTGACCCCCTCCCCACTCTGCTTCCTGAACAATTCTAAAACTCCTACCAACCTTATGCTTTTCCCCTGTTAACACTGTCATGTCTGCTCTCTGCTCATTGCATTGTTTTTCTTTTGCTCTGGGCCTTTCTGAAATGCAAGTGAAATGGAAATGCAGCAGTAGCCTGTAAATATACTGATCTCCCTTGCTCTCATTTCTCAGAGTTTGCATGTAGAAGCATACAGTTGTTCTCGGCCCTTGTCATTGGGATAGGCTGAGTGCTTTAACACTATGCTGATGGTAGAACTATGTTGACAGTAGAATGGTAGAATGTTCCAACGGGAGATGTTTGCAATGAATGTACGTCTCAACTCAACTTACTTCTTCCTGTAGACTTTCAACAAAATGGTGACCATCTGCACACAGACACTGACTTCCTGTTGCATAAATGTGAATAAGATGGGTAAAAGATAAGGTGACCAGATTTTTTAAATGAAATCCGGGGACATATTTTTTTTTTACTAGTAAAGGCGGCAATCAGCGACTCTCTGCCCACTGCCGCCGCCGCCCGCCTCACAGCCTGTCAAGTCTTACTCTCTGAGCCCAGGCTACTACTGGGTGGGGAGCGGAGGAAGATCACTCCGCCAGGGAAGGCAAGAAGATAAGCTGGCAGGTGGCTGAGCCAAGGCAGAGAAACATGCAAGCGGAGCTAAATGGGCATGTGCCCGAAACTGAAGAAATATTCCCTCCTCTGCGACCAGCACATGATCATCAGAAAGGGGCACAGATAATGAAAAAAAATACACCCCCCTAAGCTAGTAGGAGCGGCAGGGGTGTGTAATTCAGATTTTTTTTAAATTCTGCACTGACTGTCTTTGAAATTGCCCCAGCCCATGTTCAAATCCAATCCGGGGACAAAACCGGGGACAGACTTGTCCTCAATCCAGGGACTGTCCCCTGAAACCGGGGATGTGTGGTCACCCTAGTAAAAGAGGGCTTCAGCTCCTATTCTCTACCTGTAGATCAGATGCTTTATGTAGTGCAAGGGCCTCCCTGATTGCATACAAATTGAAGGTGTTTAGGTTTGAGCTCATATTATATGGTTTTGGTAAATCTAAAGGAAAATTGTACACACACAGCTGTGTTGATGGGGGAACACACGGCTGTGTTGATGGGGGAATCCCTTCTGCCGGCCATTGTCTTCTCCCGATAGGGGGACAGGAGCGGGTTAGGAAAGCCATCCTCGCTGAGAGACGGGGATGGCTATAGAAGAATTCGGCAGGCTGGTTGTACCCAAGTTGATCAATCAATCAACTTGGTACATTCAGCCTGCCCATTAATGTTTTGAATCTGGGTCGGTTCCTGTTATAGGTCCACTTCAATACACACTACTGTCCTGCACAAATTTGCATATTGTAAAACTAAACATATTCTGACTTTAAGAGGAAAATAAATAAAATGTGCCTGTGGTGACTTGGCTTTTAATCTAAGAACAAAAAGAAAAATAAATCTCCCAGCTGAGAACATCCTCTTGTCCTTATTTAGTAAATCATTGCTTGTTTCTCCTGTCACTGTCCTAGAAAGTCTGGGAGTCTTCATTAACCTATTTTCCCTACAAAATAAGCAATGCAAATAATTAAAAGTTAATAAATGTTTTAGCACATCACAAGCCGCGTAAAAAAGCAGTAGAAAATAATTTGATAAATAGTTTCCTCGAGCACCGCCAAGATTTTTGCTATTAGATTTATTTGTTCCTAGGGGATACATTTATATATTTAATTTATGAAGATAAATGCACTATATAATGTGTAATAGCTTTGTAACAAGCCCCATGTGTATTACAAAATACATTGTTACAGGGGCTTTTAATGTCTTCAAACAAGGAAATGCAACACCGATGAAAGATGATTTTCTTTGAAATAAAGAATCCAAAGTTCAAGTTCCATGATGCAGAACAGCTATTGGTGACATTTGAAGGCGCGATTCACTAAAAACCAACATGCAGTTAAACTAATCCAACTATTTCGTATAGATTGAAGAAGAGTTCCCATCTCTGCCCACCTGTTTCAGTTATTAAGAAAGGGTATAACTTTCCATCATATTTAACGTTTTATGTGTAGTGGCCCCTTGGCCAGGGTAGAGAGTATTGTACCTCCAGAAAAATGAGAGGGCTAGTGTCACAGAATGACTACCAGACGTTTGGTTATGAGAAATGTGCATGCATGAAGAATGACTAATAAAAATGCACGCAGAATTCTCGTCAGAATGACTAGGCATGCGGATGCGCACAGGTGTGCGTGCACGAGCATGGGCACGCACGCACTCAATGCATGTTGGTGCCATACAGACTATTTGAAGGGGCTCTTGCTCATGCTCCAGTGCTGGCTGGTCTTTCAGCTGTTCCCTGTTTCAGCTGTTCCCTGTTCCCTGCTATTACTCTGCTTGTTCCCTTGTTGCTGACTCGGCTTGCCTTTCACCTGAACTTGGATCCTGCCTCTGCTCTGTCGTCAGTACTTGACCCAGGGGGGGCACCAGGGCAATTTACACCCCTGAGAAATTTGTTTCGGGCGGGCGGGTGAGAGAGCAGGCGGCTCCGCAGGTGGGTGACAGAGTGGGCTGCCGGGTGGCTCGGTGTGTGAGCGGGCAGGCCAGGCTGCCGGGTGGCTCGGTGTGTGAGCGGGCAGCCCGCTCTGCGGCATGTGAGAGAGCGGGCGGTCAGCTGGGCGGCTCTGTGGGTGAGCGGGCGGTTGGCCAATCAACGAGCCAGCGGGCGGGGGAGCAGAGAGATGACATCATCTCTCACCACCCCGCGCCCGCCCTGCATCCCTGCAGTAACTTCCGCCCTCACTGTGCAGGCAGCAGAGAGATTACATCATCTCTCTGCTGCCTGACTCTGACAAGCAAAACACCACCTTAGCAGGCAAGTGACAATCCGCAAGGTATGGCAGGTGACGTGGAAAGTGACAATCCGCAAGGTGTGGCAGGTGATGTGGCAAGTGACAATCCCCAATGTGTGGCAGCTGATGTGGCAAGTGACAATCCGCAACGTGTGGCAGGTGACGTGGCAAGTGACAATCCGCAACCTGTGGCAGGTGACGTGGCAAGTGACAATCTGCATCTGGTGGCAGGCAAGTGACAATCCACAACGTGTGGCAGGTAACATGGCAAGTGACAAACCGTATCTGGTGGCAGGTGACGTGGCAAGTGACAATCCGCATCTGGTGGCAGGTGACGGTGGCAAGTGACACACTCGGGGCTCTAATTGATTCTGCATTATGGTGAGTTTAACCTTTTCATTTCATATTACAATGTAATAATATAAATATTGCGCTTCAATCATCCTGACACCATAACAACCATGGTGCTAGGATGATTAAAGCGCTAACACCAGACATTTCCCCAATAAATTGCCTGCGAAAAAAACGTATTTTCTGGCAGTGTTCCTCCCCAGACTAGACTGTGGATCCGTCCCTAACTTGACCCCAGCTCAGTTCTCGACCATGTCTTTGTCTTAGGTCTCGGTACCTCGCTGCCTGCCTGCTGCTGACCTCGGCTATCCCTGTGACCATGCTGCTGTTCTCGTTTATGCTCTCACATCTGGTTCAAAAGCCTATCTGGCTGTCATCTGCATCAGCTCTGCTTATCACAGCAAGTTCCTGTCTCAAGCCTGCTGGGAGCTCTGACAAGCCTTCGCATTTGGAACCTGCAGCCTGTGTGGAATGCCCCTTTAACTTCGGCTGGGTCAGCTACTGTTCCTGCTGCAAGCACTCCTATCAACACCTGTCAGCACTCGTGTTCCTCCTGTCCCTCTGTAACATCTGTTTCACCTTCAGCAGGACCTGGACTGGAGATACAAGAGGGGCCAACCTCATCATTTCAGTCTCCAATCAGGTACATGACAGCTAGCATTACCCCAGGGTGGATCCATGGCCACAGTGAAGATAGACACAACAAAGAAGGGCACCAGTCACTTTAGTCCTTTTTCACAGTTTTTTAGCTCAGACTCACAGGGAAAGATATTTATGGTTAGATCTTCTTTAGCAAAAGATCTCCTGACTTCACCACAGTCCTGCTGTCACAGTGTATAATGAAAGGAATTGCTCTCTGTGCCACTTTGTGCTGGTGATCATTGTCACTGGGACATAAAATGATGGAAAATCCACAATTGTACTCTTGTCACCAAAAATATGATGTAATGAAAAATCTTCTGATAGGCGCATTTTTTCTGGTGACATCTATGTAAGGTTTTGCCTTCAAGTTGTAGAGATTGCCTCTCACTTACATTCTCTGAGATAAAAAAAGTGAAGGGAAAACAAGCCAACAGGACAGGTGGCAAAATAAATCCCCTACGCTATTAAAATTTAAAAGGGATTCGATTTTGATGCACTTACATTTTTTTTGCTGAAGACCTTGAAAAGGTGTTCCAGGTACCTCCAAACATGAGATCCTGGAAGATGACAATAATAGCTTAGAATTCTTCCTGAACTGTCGGCTTTCCTGTAAAGGCAGCTTGCTAATTGACAGCAGATAAAACATAAACATAGACTCACTGTATGACTGATACAGTCCCAATGAGCACGTCTCATATATGTAGGCTTATTCCACACCTAACGTGACACTGGAAAATGGGATTTGGTCTCAGTAGACACTAATGGGGGATTTACTAAAACTGGTGCACACAGAAACTAGTGCAGCTGTACATAGTAGGCAATCAATCATCTTCTAACTTCAGCTTATTCAATTAAGCTTTGACAATAAGTGCATCAGTTTTGGTAAACTCCCCCTAACTGACAAGTTTACTCTAGTTGACAGATCCCAGAAGTTATCATTTCTTGCTCTGACTCATTTCAGCCAAACGGAATGTAACGATTTCTGTAATAGTCTTGTAGCTTTGGTTGACTATAGCAAAAGTGAACAGTGCACAGAAAGTAGGGTTGCCACTTTATCCCTTTAAACCCAAACACATATTAATTACAAAGGTTATGAGGCTAATTTAATGCAGATAAGGCACTGAGTTTATTTACCACCTTAATCAGCCACAGAACCTGTGTAATTAATAGGTGTTCGGGTTTAACCACTTCAAAAATTTGACCCTAGATCTCTCCTCAGCCCTTAAAGCATCTGACCACACCAAATCAATGTGATAAGATGCTTTCCCAATTTTCCAATGGCGATGTTTATATGCGGCAAAACCAAAGTCTTGAAATGCTCATAGCTTCCAGTTTCTTAGGCCATAGAGAGGATTGGTCTCCGATCAGCTCTATGGTCATCTGGCGGAACCACCGGCTGCATTCTCGGGTTCCCCAGTGGGGCAGAAGTGCTAAAAAAAAACATGGAAGAGGGCGGGGGGGCACCGACATTTCCTTCCACTGCTTGTAAAAGCAGTCTAGCAGCTAATTAGCCGCTAGGATTGCTTTTACATGAAAACCGACCTCTGGCTGAAAAAAACAATACCAAGATAATACATAAACCTGCAGGAATCATTCCGGTATAACCACTCACTCCAGCAACATACTAGTACGTTTCTGGTCCTTGTTGGACATATATTGTAATGTTCTTTTTTTTCCTGCAGCCTGTGGGCTGAACGAAAAAAGAGAACCTAACAGATTTCTCCATTCACATCGATTGATCGGTGGTATGCCCACCATTACAATACCGCCCTGCATCCACCCCCTTCTAATGATGGGCATACAATAAATGTAAAAATATATGTAAAAATATATGCCGAAGCATAGGGGCGATCCGCCCCTATGTCCACCCCTGCTCCTATGCTTCGGCATATATGCTATTTTTTTAACTGTGGTGGTGAAATCACCCCCTACAGCGCTGGAGTCACAGATTTACTTTTCGTGAGAGAAAACCATGTTGCTGTCAAAATAAATAAACCCGTGCTGCAGCTGAATGGCATACCTGCAAAGCAAATAATGGTTAACAATAAAACACAGTAACAGCAAAGTATAACAGTAGGACATACCTGAAAAGCAAACTCAATAAAACACTGTAACAATAAAACATTAAATTGTAGCATAAATCACAGTAACATAACTGCAAAGCAAACATGATAAAACACAGTAATAATAAAACATTACAGTATAGCATAAAATACAATTAAAAAGAGCAGAACAATAGAGAGAAGAACAATAAAACGACAACTTTTTTATCTTATATATATATATATTGTGACAGCAGGAAGGTAAAGTCACCTGGTTGCATCCAGGGGGGTAGATATATTTCTCCCAGATTCAGGCTTTATGCCGACTTATACAACTAGGGAGGGAGTTGATGAAGCCCAGCTGAGGCTAGTGGGCTCATGGATGACTCATACCTCTAGGGAGAGTGTGGGGCGTCGTGCAGACAGGGAGTTGATGAGACCAGCTGAAGCTTGTCAGCTCATTTAGGCCTCTATAAGAACTCCCAGATTCATTAGGTGTTAGCTCATGCCTGGACCCAGACCTGTGTGGACTGTCTAGGGAGAGTGAACCCCTGTGCGGTGAGACAAAGCCTGTGTGGCTATTTGCTTGGACATTTAAAACCAGGGACTTAGGGACTAGGACAGCACTAGGCTGATCCCAGTTGTTAGTTAGGAAACCTGTATGTTTACTCAGAGGTCAAGTTGACCAGGATTTATTTTATTTATGTTTCTTTTGCTTTGCTGTGTTTTGTCACTGTAAATAGAAAATAAACCGCACCTTTTTGATTTTGAAAACCACAACCTCCGTTTGCTGGGCCTGTTTTTGTGTGGGGAGCCCAACCAGGGGGTCACACACACCCGCTACCGAGTTAACCCCCTCACAGTTGGTGGAGAACCAGTGGCAGTTTTTTTTAAGCCAGCATGGAGGAGATACTGAAACAGCTGGCTCTAGCAAATGCCAATCAACAGCAGACAAATGCAGGTTTGCAAAGGAGCCTTGCAGCCCAGCAGCAAGCTCATCAACAGAGCCTTGCAGCCCAGCAGCAAGCTCACCAACAGAGTCTGGAAGCTCAGCAACAAGCCCAGCAGCAATCTGAGGCCCGCTTCATAGACCTGTTACAGAAGCAAGAGCAGAGACTACAACAAATGGAAGCAGTAGTGCAGCAACGTCCGCAGACCAGTGAGGAAAGCCGTCCCGCTAATACCGCGTCCTTTGGGGTGAGTCGTTTATTGACAAAAATGACTGGAGAGGATGATCCAGAGGTATTTTTGACCACATTTGAAAGGACTGCTGAAAGAGAAAAGTGGCCTGAGGAGCAGTGGGCTGGACTGGTGGCTCCTCTGTTAACTGGTGAATCGCAGAAGGCTTACTATGACCTAGAGCCTGACCAAGCAAAAGACTATGTGATGCTAAAAGCTGAAATATTGGCAAGGCTGGGTGTCACCCTGGCTGTCCGGGCTCAGCGTGTGCATAACTGGACTTTCCAGCTTGGAAAACCCCCCAGGTCTCAAATGTATGATCTCATTCACCTGAGCAGGAAGTGGCTACAGCCAGAGACTTTGTCCGCACCAGAGATTGTGGAACGTGTTGTAATGGATCGGTTTTTGAGAGCTCTTCCTACTGCCATCCAAAAGTGGGTAAGCCATGGAGACCCAGAGACGGCCGGTGGTCTTGTGGATCGTGTAGAGAAATACTTGGCTACAGAGAACCTGACGGCCTCTTCCAGAGACTCTCGGACTTTCCACCCTAAGACCAGACCATCCCCAGGGGCGGATAAGAGGATTCCAAGGGGTGAGGGTGGAGAGAGTGAGAGGGTGGGAGCTCTACCCCAAGTTTGGCGAGAACAGCCTGGGAAGTCAGGGGCTCAAGAGGCAGCCAAAAGGATTGTTTGCTACCGCTGCCGGCAAGCGGGACATATTGCAGCAAATTGCCCGGTTGTGGAGGAACCCATGCAATGTGACTTTCTGACGGACAGACGTCAGTCGCTGTGTGCGACAGTCGCATGCACTGCCATTCGGGGAACTGAGAAACATTTATGCAAAACCATAGCCAAAGAGCTATCTCTTGTTTTTAGCCGGGTGGGTATTTGTAAAGAACTGCTTACGGACCAAGGTACACCCTTTATGTCCCGGGTTATGAAAGAGCTGTGTAAATTGTTCAAAGTGACGCAATTGCGTACATCTGTGTATCACCCCCAAACCGATGGGCTGGTTGAAAGATTCAACAAAACCCTAAAACAAATGTTGAAGAAAGTGGTGGATAGAGATGGAAAGGATTGGGACTGTCTACTTCCTTATTTGATGTTTGCTATTAGGGAGGTGCCCCAATCCTCTACGGGATTCTCCCCCTTTGAGTTACTGTATGGGAGACACCCAAGAGGGCTGTTGGATATTGCCAAGGAGACTTGGGAAAGTGAGAGTTCTCCCCACAGGAGTGTGATTGAGCATGTCGCCCTGATGCAAGATCGAATTGCACAGGTAATGCCCATCGTGAAGGAACATTTGGCCCAAGCGCAGTTGGCACAGCAGAGAGTGTACAACCGTGGAGCCAAGACCCGTACCTTTTCCCCGGGGGATAGGATATTGGTACTTGTCCCTACGGTTGAAAGTAAATTCCTTGCCAAATGGCAAGGCCCCTACGAGATAATGGAAAAAGTGAGCGAAGTGAATTACAAGGTCAGACAACCAGGAAGGCGAAAGCCCGAACAGATATATCACGTTAATCTGTTGAAAGCCTGGAGGGATAGAGAGTCCCTAGTCGCAGAAACTTGGTCACCAGCTCAAACTGGTTGCGTGATTCCGGAGGTTGGAATAGCAGCCACCTTGTCACAACCCCAACAACAGGAGGTTAAGGAGTTTGTGCTTCGCAACAAGGAGGTGTTCTCTGAGCTGCCGGGACAAACATCTGGGGTAGAGCATGATATTATTACCCCGCCCGGTGAAAGGGTGAAGTTAAAACCCTATCGGATCCCAGAGGCCCGACGGGAGGCAATACGGGAGGAAGTACAGAAAATGCTGAACTTAGGGGTGATAGAGGAGTCCCAAAGTGATTGGTCTAGTCCCATTGTGTTGGTGCCTAAACCGGATGGGAGCTGGCGATTTTGTAACGATTTTCGTCAGTTGAACAAAGTTACAAAATTTGACACCTACCCCATGCCACGTATAGATGAGTTGATCGACCGGCTGGGAACAGCCCGATACATGACGACTCTTGACCTCACAAAAGGGTATTGGCAAATTCCCCTGGCCAAGTCGGCCAAAGAGAAAACCGCATTTGTAACCCCAGACGGGGCGTTCCAATATAAGAGAATGCCGTTCGGGTTACAGAATGCGCCGGCCACATTCCAGCGGAAAATGGACCAGATACTGAGGCCCCATCGGAAGTATGCTGCGGCTTACCTGGATGACGTAATTGTCCATAGCACAGATTGGGCCTCACATCTGCCAAAAGTGCAAGCAGTCCTTGACTCTATCCGGGAAGCGGGGTTTACGGCTAACCCCAAGAAGTGTACCATTGGGCAGGAGGAGGCCAAATATCTTGGGTACACCATTGGCAGGGGAGTGATAAAACCCCAACTCAACAAAGTCGAGGCCATCCAGAGTTGGCCACGTCCCAACAGCAAGAAGCAGGTACGGGCCTTTCTGGGAATCGCGGGTTATTATCGGCGCTTCATTCCCCACTTTGCTTCTAAGGCTGTGCCCCTAACCAACCTGACGAAAGGGAAAGGGTCGGTCATGATTAAATGGACCCCCGAGGCTGAGGCAGCATTCCAATTCTTGAAACAAGCCTTATGTAGCCAGCCAGTGTTGTACTCACCCGACTTCTCTAAAGACTTTGTCGTACAAAGTGATGCGTCAGATGTGGGGTTAGGAGCAGTATTGTCCCAGGTCTGGAACGGGGAAGAGCACCCAGTCATTTACCTCAGCAGGAAGTTGAAGTCCCATGAGGTAAATTACGCCACGGTTGAAAAGGAGTGTTTAGCGGTGAAGTGGGCTCTAGATTCCCTTCGGTACTATCTGCTAGGTAGGCACTTTGACATGGTTACGGATCACGCTCCGTTAAAGTGGATGGCTCAAAACAAGGAGACAAATAGAAGAGTGAATAGGTGGTTCCTGGCCCTACAGGAATTCAACTTCACAGTAAAGCATCGCCCTGGCGTTCAAATGGGGAATGTGGATGCTTTGTCTCGAGTACATGAATGCCTGATTGCTGGTGTTCCAACCCCAAGGTTAAAACAAGAGGGGGGGGTATGTGACAGCAGGAAGGTAAAGTCACCTGGTTGCATCCAGGGGGGTAGATATATTTCTCCCAGATTCAGGCTTTATGCTGACTTATACAACTAGGGAGGGAGTTGATGAAGCCCAGCTGAGGCTAGTGGGCTCATGGATGACTCATACCTCTAGGGAGAGTGTGGGGCGTCGAGCAGACAGGGAGTTGATGAGACCAGCTGAAGCTTGTCAGCTCATTTAGGCCTCTATAAGAACTCCCAGATTCATTAGGTGTTAGCTCATGCCTGGACCCAGACCTGTGTGGACTGTCTAGGGAGAGTGAACCCCTGTGCGGTGAGACAAAGCCTGTGTGGCTATTTGCTTGGACATTTAAAACCAGGGACTTAGGGACTAGGACAGCACTAGGCTGATCCCAGTTGTTAGTTAGGAAACCTGTATGTTTACTCAGAGGTCAAGTTGACCAGGATTTATTTTATTTATGTTTCTTTTGCTTTGCTGTGTTTTGTCACTGTAAATAGAAAATAAACCGCACCTTTTTGATTTTGAAAACCACAACCTCCGTTTGCTGGGCCTGTTTTTGTGTGGGGAGCCCAACCAGGGGGTCACACACACCCGCTACCGAGTTAACCCCCTCACAGTATATATATATATTGTGAGGGGGTTAGCTCGGCAGCGGGTGTGTGTGACCCCCGGGATGGGCTCCCCACACAAAAACAGGCCCAGCAAACGGAGGTTGTGGTTTTCAAAATCAAAAAAGGTGCGGTTTATTTTCTATTTACAGTGACAAAACACAGCAAAGCCAAAAGAAACATAAACAAAATAAATCCTGGTCAACTTGACCTCTGACTAAACATACAGGTTTCCTAACTAACAACTGGGATCAGCCTAGTGCTGTCCTAGTCCCTAAGTCCCTGGTTTTAAATGTCCAAGCAAATAGCCACACAGGCTTTGTCTCACCGCACAGGGGTTCACTCTCCCTAGACAGTCCACACAGGTCTGGGTCCAGGCATGAGCAAACACCTAATGAAGCTGGGAGTTTTTATAGAGGCCTTAAACGAGCTGACAAGCTTCAGCTGGTTTCATCAACTCCCTGCCTGCACGACGCCCAGCACTCTCCCTAGAGGTATGAGTCATCCATGAGCCCACTAGCCTTAGCTGGGCTTATACAACTCTCCACCTAGTTGTATAAGTCGGCGTAAAGCCTGAATCTGGGCGAAATATATCTACCCCCCTGGATGCAACCAGGTGACTTTACCTTCCTGCTGTCACATACCCCCCCTCTTGTTTTAACCTCGGGGTTGGAACACCAGCAATCAGGCATTCATGTACTCGAGACAAAGCATCCACATTCCCCATTTGAACGCCAGGGCGATGCTTTACTGTGAAGTTGAATTCCTGGAGGGCCAGGAACCACCTATTCACTCTTCTATTTGTTTCCTTGTTTTGAGCCATCCACTTTAACGGAGCGTGATCCGTAACCATGTCAAAGTGCCTACCTAGCAGGTAGTACCGAAGGGAATCTAGAGCCCACTTCACAGCTAAACACTCCTTTTCAACGGTGGCGTAATTTACCTCATGGGACTTCAACTTCCTGCTGAGGTAAATGACTGGGTGCTCTTCCCCGTTCCAGACCTGGGACAATACTGCTCCTAACCCCACATCTGACGCATCACTTTGTACGACAAAGTCTTTAGAGAAGTCGGGTGAGTACAACACTGGCTGGCTACATAAGGCTTGTTTCAAGAATTGGAATGCTGCCTCAGCCTCGGGGGTCCATTTAATCATGACCGACCCTTTCCCCTTCGTTAGGTTGGTTAGGGGCACAGCCTTAGAAGCAAAGTGGGGAATGAATCGCCGATAATACCCAGCGATTCCCAGAAAGGCTCGTACCTGCTTCTTGCTGTTGGGACGTGGCCAACTCTGGATGGCCTCGACTTTGTTGAGTTGGGGTTTTATTACTCCCCTCCCAATGGTGTACCCAAGATATTTGGCCTCCTCCTGCCCAATGGTACACTTCTTGGGGTTAGCCGTAAACCCCGCTTCCCGAACAGAGTCCAGGACTGCTTGCACTTTTGGCAGATGTGAGGCCCAATCTGTGCTATGGACAATTACGTCATCCAGGTAAGCCGCAGCATACTTCCGATGGGGCCTCAGCATCTGGTCCATTTTCCGCTGGAATGTGGCCGGCGCATTCTGTAACCCGAACGGCATTCTTTTATATTGGAACGCCCCGTCTGGGGTTACAAATGCGGTTTTCTCTTTGGCCAATTTGGCCAGGGGGATTTGCCAATACCCTTTTGTGAGGTCAAGAGTCGTCATGTATCGGGCTGTTCCCAGCCGGTCGATCAACTCATCTATACGTGGCATGGGGTAGGTGTCAAATTTTGTAACTTTGTTCAACTGACGAAAATCGTTACAAAATCGCCAGCTCCCATCCGGTTTAGGCACCAACACAATGGGACTAGACCAATCACTTTGGGACTCCTCTATCACCCCTAAGTTCAGCATTTTCTGTACTTCCTCCCGTATTGCCTCCCGTCGGGCCTCTGGGATCCGATAGGGTTTTAACTTCACCCTTTCACCGGGCGGGGTAATGATGTCATGCTCTACCCCAAATGTTTGTCCCGGCAGCTCAGAGAATACCTCCTTGTTGCGAAGCACAAACTCCTTAACCTCCTGTTGTTGGGGTTGTGACAAGGTGGCTGCTATTCCAACCTCAGGAATCACGCAACCAGTTTGAGCTGGTGACCAAGTGTCTGCGACTAGGGACTCTCTATCCCTCCAGGCTTTCAACAGATTAACGTGATAGATCTGTTCGGGCTTTCGCCTTCCTGGTTGTCTGACCTTGTAATTCACTTCGCTCACTTTTTCCATTATCTCGTAGGGGCCTTGCCATTTGGCAAGGAATTTACTTTCAACCGTAGGGACAAGTACCAGTATCCTATCCCCCGGGGAAAAGGTACGGGTCTTGGCTCCACGGTTGTACACTCTCTGCTGTGCTAACTGCGCTTGGGCCAAATGTTCCTTCACGATGGGCATTACCTGTGCAATTCGGTCTTGCATCAGGGCGACATGCTCAATCACACTCCTGTGGGGAGAACTCTCACTTTCCCAAGTTTCCTTGGCAATATCCAACAGCCCTCTTGGGTGTCTCCCATACAGTAACTCAAAGGGGGAGAATCCCGTAGAGGATTGGGGCACCTCCCTAATAGCAAACATCAGATAAGGAAGTAGACAGTCCCAATCCTTTCCATCTCTATCCACCACTTTCTTCAACATTTGTTTTAGGGTTTTGTTGAATCTTTCAACCAGCCCATCGGTTTGGGGGTGATACACAGATGTACGTAATTGCGTCACTTTGAACAATTTACACAGCTCCTTCATAACCCGGGACATAAAGGGTGTACCTTGGTCCGTAAGCAGTTCTTTACAAATACCCCCCCGGCTAAACACAAGAGATAGCTCTTTGGCTATGGTTTTGGCCGAGGTATTTCGGAGAGGGATCGCTTCTGGATAACGGGTGGCATAGTCCATTATAACTAATATGTACTGGTGCCCCCTAGCGGACTTGATTATAGGACCTACCAAATCCATGGCGATCCTCTCAAACGGGACCTCAATGATGGGTAGAGGGACCAGCGGGCTACGGAAATGTGGCATCGGGGCCGACCTCTGACACACAGGGCAGGAGGAACAATAATTTTCTATGTCCTTCATCACCCCCGGCCAATAGAATCTCTGTAATACCCTCTCTCGGGTTTTCTCTGTCCCCAGATGACCTCCAAGAATGTGCCCATGGGCCAACTCCAACACCAACTTCCTGTAAGGTTTGGGCACCACAAGCTGCTCAACGGTTTCTTCTGCCCTTTTTGCCACCCGATACAGTAGGTCCTTCTCTACGCAGAAGTATGGGTAAGTGCAGGTATTATCTGGGTTCACTAACTCGCCATCTATTTTCACTACGTTTTCCCGTGCCTTTATTAGGGCGGGGTCTTTCAACTGTTCTGTGGCAAAGTTTTCCCTGTGAACCTCAAGATCAGAAAACTCCACAGACGGTAGGTTTTCGTCTGAGGAGGTGGGCTCCTCTCCAGTTTCTTGAGTCTCCCCTGCCAATACTGATAAGGGAAATTCCGGAGAGTCCTCACCACTCTCAGGGGAGTTCTGGCTATCACATTCCTGGTACATAGGGGCACCAGTGGGGGGCTCAGGATCATCCCACAGTTCCCAGAACTTCGGAAAATCCCTTCCCACAATGGCGTCATACGGTAACTGAGATACTAAGCCCACTGGATGAGAGAGGGTACCTTTGGGGGTCTCGAAACACACTGTAGTCACTGGATACTCTCGGGTGTCCCCATGCACACAAATAACAGCTACCTTGCTATTCCCAGAGACCTCTGTTTTAACTAACTCAGCCTTTATCAGGGTCACAAGGCTACCTGAATCCAGCAATACCACAACATTTCTACCATTAACACACATTTTGCATAAATGTTTCTCAGTTCCTCGAATGGCAGTGCATGCGACTGTCACACACAGCGACTGACGTCTGCCCGTCAGAAAGTCACACTGCATGGGTTCCTCCACAACCGGGCAATTGGCTGCAATATGTCCCGCTTGCCGGCAGCGGTAGCAAACGATCCTTCTTGCCGCCTCTTGAGCCGCTGATTTCCCAGGCTGTTCTCGCCAAACTTGGGGTAGAGCTCCCACCCTCTCACTCTCTCCACCCTCACCCCTTGGAATCCTCTTATCCGCCCCTGGGGATGGTCTGGTCTTAGGGTGGAAAGTCCGAGTGTCTCTGGAAGAGGCCGTCAGGTTCTCTGTAGCCAAGTATTTCTCCACACGATCCACAAGACCATCGGCCGTCTCTGGGTCTCCATGGCTTACCCACTTTTGGATGGCAGTAGGAAGAGCTCTCAAAAACCGATCCATTACAACACGTTCCACAATCTTTGGTGCGGACAAAGTCTCTGGCTGTAGCCACTTTCTGCTCAGGTGAATGAGATCATACATTTGAGACCTGGGGGGTTTTCCAAGCTGGAAAGTCCAGTTATGCACACGCTGAGCCCGGACAGCCTGGGTGACACCCAGCCTTGCCAATATCTCAGCTTTTAGCATCACATAGTCTTTTGCTTGGTCAGGCTCTAGGTCATAGTAAGCCTTCTGCGATTCACCAGTTAACAGAGGAGCCACCAGTCCAGCCCACTGCTCCTCAGGCCACTTTTCTCTTTCAGCAGTCCTTTCAAATGTGGTCAAAAATACCTCTGGATCATCCTCTCCAGTCATTTTTGTCAATAAACGACTCACCCCAAAGGACGCGGTATTAGTGGGACGGCTTTCCTCACTGGTCTGCGGACGTTGCTGCATTACTGCTTCCATTTGTTGTAGTCTCTGCTCTTGCTTCTGTAACAGGTCTATGAAGCGGGCCTCAGATTGCTGCTGGGCTTGTTGCTGAGCTTCCAGACTCTGTTGGTGAGCTTGCTGCTGGGCTGCAAGGCTCTGTTGATGAGCTTGCTGCTGGGCTGCGAAGTTCTGTTGTTGAGCTGCAAGGCTCTGTTGATGAGCTGCAAGGCTCTTTTGCAAACCTGCATTTGTCTGCTGTTGATTGGCATTTGCTAGAGCCAGCTGCTTCAGTATCTCCTCCATGCTGGCTTAAAAAAAACTGCACGCATTCTCCACCAACTGTGAGGGGGTTAGCTCGGCAGCGGGTGTGTGTGACCCCCGGGATGGGCTCCCCACACAAAAACAGGCCCAGCAAACGGAGGTTGTGGTTTTCAAAATCAAAAAAGGTGCGGTTTATTTTCTATTTACAGTGACAAAACACAGCAAAGCCAAAAGAAACATAAACAAAATAAATCCTGGTCAACTTGACCTCTGACTAAACATACAGGTTTCCTAACTAACAACTGGGATCAGCCTAGTGCTGTCCTAGTCCCTAAGTCCCTGGTTTTAAATGTCCAAGCAAATAGCCACACAGGCTTTGTCTCACCGCACAGGGGTTCACTCTCCCTAGACAGTCCACACAGGTCTGGGTCCAGGCATGAGCAAACACCTAATGAAGCTGGGAGTTTTTATAGAGGCCTTAAACGAGCTGACAAGCTTCAGCTGGTTTCATCAACTCCCTGCCTGCACGACGCCCAGCACTCTCCCTAGAGGTATGAGTCATCCATGAGCCCACTAGCCTTAGCTGGGCTTATACAACTCTCCACCTAGTTGTATAAGTCGGCGTAAAGCCTGAATCTGGGCGAAATATATCTACCCCCCTGGATGCAACCAGGTGACTTTACCTTCCTGCTGTCACAATATATATATATATATATATATATATATATATTTTACACTTTTATTTGTAACTGTAATGCTGCGTACACATGATCGGAATTTCTGACAACAAATGTTC
Organism: Rana muscosa; assembly: GCA_029206835.1. Taxonomy (NCBI): domain Eukaryota; kingdom Metazoa; phylum Chordata; class Amphibia; order Anura; family Ranidae; genus Rana; species Rana muscosa. The sequence continues at coordinate 369,411,829 of CM055120.1, read as the reverse complement.
GATGGGAGCTTTTGGTCGGATGCTCCATCGAAAATTTGCTGTCGGAATTTCCGACAACAAATGTTGGAGATCTGGTTCTCTATTTTTCCAACGGCAAAATTTCTTGTTGGAAATTTCGATCGTGTGTATCCAATGCCGACGCACAAAATGCCACGCATGCTCGGTATCAATTAAATGCATGCTCGGAATCATTGAACTTCATTTTTCTCGGCTCGTCGTAGTGTTGTACGTCACCGCGTTCTTGACGTTCGGAATTTCAGACAACATTTGTGTGACCGTGTGTATGCAAGACAAGTCTGAGCCAAAATCTGTCGGAAAAAAAACACGGTTTTGTGGTCGGAATGTCCGATCGTGTGTCCGAACGGCATAAACGTTCCAGGTTAGAGCCTCTCAAAATTTGATGGCCATCTCATCTTTGGAGACCCTGTATATTAGTGTGCCCTAGGACTGTGCCGTGCTGTACCCTATGCTAATACTCCACTAGTGTATGGTAGTGACAGAAACCATCCCTGATGCAGAGACCAGGTTGGCCAGGACAGGAGGGACAAAAATAGCAGGGGTCATGCCTATGTCCGCGTTTTCCACAGACACAACATCTTCTTTGGGGTGATCGTTGGGTAGGGGTACCAGGAAGAACATACTGAAAATGCCTCTCATGCAGCCGGCTCACTTCATTTGGATTGGGAAATTGGGGCACAGCACCTCCTGGATACAGAAGGGCTGTGATGATCTCTTCCTGGAATTTTAGGAAATATCCAGTTCGTCTAGATGCTTTGTAAAGCACATAAGCATTGTACAGAGCCAATTGGAATAGGTATACAGACACTTTTTTGTACCAGGTCTGGCCTTACGGTAAATTAAGTACGGCCCCATCATCTGGTCATTGACGTCTACCCCTCCCATTTTAAGGTTGTATTTGTGGACACAGATGGGCTTCTCAACAATACTAGTCGCCGCAGTAATTTGGACTGCTGTGTCTGCGTGAATGGAAGACAGAACGAAAACGTACCGTTTGTCCTTCCATCTCATGGCAAGCAATTCATTGGACCTCAAGCAGGCTCTCTCCCCCAGACTAAGTCAGGCATCCACAAGCCACATGCGCCAATTCCTAATCAAAAGAGGTGTCAAAAAAGTGTCACGCTTGTATAAAAATTATCCACGTATAAATGGTACCCCTTTCCCAACAAGGGTGACACCAATTTCCAAACAATCTTGTCGCTGCACGCTATGTAGCCTGGGCAGTTAGGGGGCTCCACACTCCTATCATTTCCCACGTAAACCAGGAAACTATATGTATAGCCTGTTGCCCTGTCACAGAGCTTATACATCTTGACCCCATATCTGGCACACTTTCTGGGGAGAAACTGTTTGAACACAAGGCGGACAGAAAATTTAATCAGGGACTCGTCAATGCAGACATCTTGATCGGGAATAAAAAAAGGCTGCAAATGGTTGTTTAAAGTGGTTTACAAACCGAATTTTGTGGAGCCGATCGTATTCAGGGTAACCCTGAGGACGACGGGCATATGGTGAAATATGACTGCAACTCACTCTATTTAGTAATGCCCATGAGGAGGGATAGGCCCAGAAAGGTCTTAAATTCGGGAACCGTTATAGGTTTCCAGCCAAATTCTCTGGCAAGGGTCAAATTTTGATTTGCGGCAATAAATTGACCAGCATATAAATTGCTTTGGTCCACAATAGATCTGTACAGATCTTCCATGAAAAACAGGTCATAGAAAGTTAAGGGAAGTATAATCCGCTGTTTCCACCTGAATTCCGGGTTGGCCAGTGAATGGGGGAAGTGCGGGTGCTGCAGAAGTGGTGGGCTGCCGATCAGGATCTGCAAACATATCAGGAAGGGCACTATGGGCTCTACGGGCCTGTGTTTGAATTCTTGGTGGCTGCTGGACACTACTTGTGCTAGCCATCGCACCAGCTTGAACTGCATTTATGGGACTCGCGACGTCACCAAGTGTTACTGCAGTGCTGGTTTGTCTATGACCAGGATGTACTGTACTAGGCCGCTGGTGCTTGCCAGTTCACCAGAAGGTTGAGCAGCACTAGTACTTGCTCTCCACTGCATATGAGAACCATGCGGTTGTTGCACCTCAGCAACAGAAGAACAGGGACGGGGTCGGGTACGCTTGACCTTAGCAGGGACCGCTACTCCATATTCAGAGCTATCTGTCAGGGTGCCACTGCTCTCTACAGGTTTGTATAGCGAGCCTGAATTAGATTGCGATTCTGACAGTGAGGCTTCCCTTACGCTCTCATCTGTCATGCTCAGTATCTTGTATGTCTCTTCACTAGAGTACCTTTCCTTTGACATTTTGGCCACTAAATTTACAGGTATAGCTAGTGTGACTAACAGGTAAAAATGTACCTGGTTGTCAGAGACTGCTTGAATCGTGCTGTGTTTTGTAAAGTGACAGTGATCTTCTGATACTGCACTTTGGATGGGCTGCGCTGGGCGGAGGGGCTAAACGCAGGTGCTGGCATGTGTCTGGGCTGATCCTGCTAACGCTGCATTTTTGGGAACACTATACTACTGGGGACGCTAGTATAGATCTGTATATTGATCCGTTCAGACACTATACAATTAAGGGAGGTGTATGGTGTGTGTGTTAGAGCTACTGGCAATCAAAGGGTTAAAGTCAGACGCTGTCTGGGATTGACGCTACCACTAAACGACCCTGACAGCTAACTGATGTCACCTGTGACACTAATATAGTGATCAGAAACATAGGTGTGCGCAGCCTATTGCATTAGGGTGTGCACTCCGAAGCTCAAACACATGGTACCGAGCATTTAACTGTGTTCATTCAGAAAAGGGAAGGGGCCGGTAAATTACATATTTACTGTCCCCTTCCCCCACTCATTCTAAAACATCCCCCTGTGTGTGCCCGCAGCAGCAGCCGGTAAGGAGGAAAGGAAGGAAGCCGGAAGCGATGCAGGGGGGAGCCAGGGCAGTAGGGGACATCTGTGCTGCACTGGGAGATTAGGGTGTGCCCAGGCATACCTGGCACACCCTGTGCGCACACCTATGATCAGAAAAGAGATCTGTACAGCACCCTTCCTCATTACTCCTCTCAAGAGTACAGATATACGACAAGTGACGGCGCAAAAAACCCAATAAAACATGTATAGTACCCAGAATAGGGATGAGCTCGGTGTTCGAGTCGAACATAGGTTCGACTCGAACATCGGCTGTTCGCAGCGTTCGGCGAACAACGAACGATTTGGGCCGTTCGCGCCAAATTCGAGTGACGCGAACGGCCCACAATACACTGCGCCATCGCAGTGTAATCCCGGCGCTGTGATTGGCCAAGCATGCACTGTGACCCTGCATGCTTGGCCAATCACAGCGCTGGCAGCGAGGAGAGCTATGATTGGCCACAGGCAGGATGCCTGTGGCCAATTATAGCTGAGGGGGTTTAGTACACGCCCCACACTATAAAAGGCCGCCAGCGCGGCGGCCTTGTGTAGTGTGTTCTGGAGCAGGGAAAGTGAAGGATAGGCAGGGACAGTGTCAAATCTTGTCAAATCTATTCTTTGCTAAACCTTGTGTGTAGGGACAGAGAAGGATAGGCAGGGAGAGTGTCAGTGTCATATTCTTTGCTAAACCTTGTGTGTAGGGAGAGAGAAGGATAGGCAGGGAGAGTGTCAGTGTCATATACTTTGATAAACCTTGTGTGCAGGGAGAGAGAAGGATAGGCAGGGGACAGTGTTAGTGTTATATTCTTTGCTAAACCTTGTGTGTAGGGAGAGAGAAGGATAGGCAGGGAGAGTGTCAGTGTCATATACTTTGATAAACCTTGTGTGCAGGGAGAGAGAAGGATAGGCAGGGGACAGTGTCAGTGTCATTGTTGCTAAGCCTCCTGCACATTATACACCTGAAGTTAGCCCGTATTGCTGCTTTTTCCTGGTGTGTTACACCAACAGGATTTTGCGGCACTTACAGCGGGCGGAGTGTGCCTCCTGACCATATTACACCTGAACTTAGCCTGTATTGCTGCTTTTTCCTGGTGTGTTACACCAACAGGATTTTGCGGCACTTACAGCGGGCGGAGTGTACCTCCTGACCATATTTCACCTTGACTTAGCCTGTATTGCTTCTTTTTCCTGGTGTGTTACACAAACAGGATTTTGCGGCACTTACAGCGGGCGGAGTTTGCCTCCTGACCATATTACACCTTAACTTAGCCTGTATTGCTTCTTTTTCCTGGTGTGTTACACCAACAGGATTTTGCGGCACTTACAGCGGGCGGAGTGTGCCTCCTGACCATATTACACCTTAACTTAGCCTGTATTGCTGCTTTTTCCTGGTGTGTTACACCAACAGGATTTTGCGGCACTTACAGCGGGTGGAGTGTGCCTCCTGACGATATTACACCTTAACTTAGCCTGTATTGCTGCTTTTTCCTGGTGTGTTACACCAACAGGATTTTGCGGCACTTACAGCGGGCGGAGTGTGCCTCCTGACCATATTACACCTTAACTTAGCCTGTATTGCTGCTTTTCCCATTTCCCTGCAGGCCATTAGAATGTCTGGAAGGCAAACAAGGAGAGGCAGACAGTCAGGAGCCAAAAAAAGAGGGCAAGCAGGCTCTGTGTCTAGAGACAACAGTGCTGGTCGTGGACGCGGTGCATCGCCATCAGCACGTGGCCATGGAACACGCTTGTCCTTCTTTTCGGCAGCTGGACGTGTTGAGCCACATCATGCCGAAGACTTGGTAGAGTGGATGACCAAGCCCTCCTCATCCTCCTCCTCCTCTCTCACCCAGGCTCAGGGTACTGGCAAAGCAGCTGCCAAAGCGTCCTCTTCCCTGGTATCAATGTCATCATCAGTCACTCCTTCCCTAGACCAACCATGTCCTCCTGAGGAGTCCCCCGAACTGTTTGAGCACAGTGTTGGGTACATGCTCCAGGAGGATGCCCAGCGTTTCGAAGGGTCTGATGATGATACCCAGCTAGAGGAAGGCAGTAGCGTGAGAGCAGAGAGAGGGGATGCTCAAGAAGGACACCAATCTGGCAGTCATGTTCCAGCAGCTGCAGCATACTGCCAGATTGGCTCCAGTGATGAGGAGGGAGGGGATGATGAGGTCACTGACTCCACGTGGGTGCCTAATAGGAGAGAGGAGGAGGATGAGGAGGAGGTACATCTCCAACGAGGCAGGATGCCCTCGGGGGGCCAGCGTAAGGGCAGCACACCGACGGAATCACACCGCAGAGCTCCGCCTGTGCAGGGCGCTGCCTCTGCCCGTTATTCAAAAAGTTCTTTGGTGTGGGCCTTTTTTGAGTCGAGTGCATCAGATCGCACAGCTGCTGTTTGCAACATATGTCTCAAGCGTATATCGCGTGGCCAAAACATCACCCACTTGGGCACCACATGCTTGACCAGACATATGTTGACCTGCCATGCAGCTCGTTGGCAAGCCTACCTTAAAGACCCACACCAAAGAACAAAGCTGACCTCTTCTTGCACGGCATCAGCTGGGATCTCCAACCCCACTATACCTTCAGTCCTCTCTGAAACCTGCTCTGAGAGGAATGAAGGTGTAGAATTAGGTGTGTCACAGCCAAGTACTTGCGGGCACTCTGCTAGCAGTACACCAACGTCCGATTCTAGCAGGCAAATTTCCCTGCCCCAGCTGCTGGACCGTCGAAAGAAATTCACTCCCAGCCATCCACATGCCCAGCTGTTGAATGCTAGCTTGGCTAAATTGCTAGCGCTTCAACTGCTGCCTTTTCAGTTGGTAGACTCGGCCCCCTTCCGTGAGTTTGTGCAATGTGCGGTTCCTCAGTGGCAGGTTCCCAAACGCCACTTTTTCTCATGGAAGGCGATTCCGGCTCTCTACCGGCATGTGGAAGGCAATGTCTTGGCCTCGCTGGACAGGGCGGTCAGCGGTAAGGTGCATATTACCGCTGACTCATGGTCCAGCAGGCATGGACAGGGACGTTACCTTTCTTTCACGGCCCATTGGGTCACTCTTTTGGCAGCTGGGAAGGATGCAGGACAAGGTGCAGTCGTGTTGGAGGTTGTTCCACCGCCACGCCTCCAAAATGCTACTACTGGTTGTGACACACCTCTGTCCTCCACCCCTCCTCTTCTTCTTCCTCCGTGGCCTCTTCCTGTGCTTTGTCCTCAGAACCAGCGGTGCTCCGCAGGCGTTCAAGGGGCTACGCAAGTACACAGGCAAAAAGATGCCATGCCATGGTTGCGCTGGTGTGTTTGGGGGACAGGAGCCACACTGGGGCAGAGGTTCTGTCTTCTCTACAGGGGCAGGCCGAGAGGTGGTTGACGCCACGCCAGCTTAAGCCAGGAATGGTAGTTTGCGACAATGGCACCAACCTCCTCTCCGCTCTCCGACAGGGACAACTGACCCATGTGCCCTGTGTGGCTCACGTCCTTAACCTGGTGGTGCAGCGGTTCTTGGGCAGGTACCCGGGCTTACAGGATGTCCTGAGGCAGGCCAGGAAAGTCTGTGTGCATTTCCGCAGATCTTATAATGCCAGTGCTCGCCTGGCTGAGCTGCAAAAGGAGTTGAACCTGCCCAAGAACCGCCTTATATGTGACATGCCCACCAGGTGGAACTCAACGTTGGCCATGCTGCAGCGGCTGCACACGCAGCAGAGGGCCATCAATGAGTACCTGTGCGACTACGGCACCAGGACAGGGTCAGGGGAGCTCGGGTTTTTTTCACCACGCCAGTGGGGCATGATCAGGGATGCATGCACTGTCCTGGCACCATTTGAGGAGGCCACGAGGATGGTGAGCAGTGACAGTGCATGCATCAGTGACACTGTAACTCTTGTCCACCTGTTGGAACATACGCTGCGTGGAATAATGGACAGGGCACTTGAGGCAGAACAGAGGCAGGAAGAGGAGGACTTCCTTGCCTCTCAAGGCCCCCTTTACCCAGACAGTGTTCCTTCTGTCCCACCCATCGCACATGAAGAAGAGGAGGAGGAGGAGGAGGAGGAGGAGGATTGTGTCAGCATGGAGGTGGAGCCTGGCACTCAGCATCATCAGCAGCAGTCTTTTAGGGATGATTTACAGTCCCAAGAAACCAGTGGACTTGTACGTGGCTGGGAGGAGGTGGCTGCGGATCATGTCGTCCTTAGTGACCCAGAGGACTCCGGACTGAATGCCTCAGCTAACCTACGCTGCATGGCCTCCCTGATCCTGCAAAGTCTGCGGAAGGATCCTCGTATTCTTCGGATCAAGGAGAGGGACCATTACTGGCTGGCCACTCTCCTTGATCCACGGTACAAGGGTAAGGTTGCGGACCTTATCTTACCGTTGCAGAGGGAGCAGAGGATGAGACAACTCCGGGAGGCCTTGCAGAAAGGTCTGTGCAACGCGTTCCCAGAGACTGGGAGGTTACAAACTCCTGGTCCTGGACAACGAGTTGCTGAGGCTTCGGTCAGTCAAAGAAGGAGCGGTGGGGAAGGTGGCCGTCTGACCGAAGCGTTCAGATAATTCTTTAGTCCGCAGCCCCAAGGTATGATCGGTTCCAGCAACCATCGCCAGCGTCTGATATACATGGTGCAGGAATACCTAGGGGCAAGGTCAGACTTGGACACCTTCCCCACCGAAAATCCTCTGGCTTACTGGGTCTTGAGGATGGATCACTGGCCAGAGCTTGCACAGTATGCAATTGAGCTACTGGCCTGTCCTGCATCCAGCGTTCTTTCAGAACGCACATTCAGTGCTGCTGGAGGATTTGTCACGGATCACAGGGTGCGCCTGTCCACCGACTGACCTTCATAAAGATGAACCAGTCTTGGATCACCACCAGCTACCAAACACCTGAAGCTGATATAACAGACTAATTTATTTTCAAATGTCACATCCCTTCAAGACTGATGCTGATGCTGAGAGACTGTCCTGTTATGTTGACTGACTATCCTCCTCCTCCTCAATGATCCGATTGACGATGATAGCTTGGAAGAACATTTTTGTTTCTGGGTGCCGACACCAGTGGCTAAGGCCCAATTTTTCAGCCCCTGTTTAACAGGGGTGTGTTATTACAATTTTTTATGCAATACTTTGCAACAGGGCTCATTGCTGTGCTCCAAGTACAGTATCTGTGAGGGGTTGCAGTGTTGTGGCACCTGTGCCTAAGGCCCAATTTTTCTGCCCCTGTTTAACAGGGGCATGTAATTACAATTCTTGATCTAATAATTCACAGCAGGGCCCATTCCTGCGCCCACCAAGACTAACTGTGAGGCCTTACAGTGTTGTGTCAACACCACCACCACCACCACCACCAAAGGCCCAATTTTTCAGCCCCTGTTCAACAGGGGCATGCAATTACAATTCTTGATCTAATAATTCACAGCAGGGCCCATTCATGCGCCCACCAAGAGTAACTGTGAGGGCTCACAGTGTTGTGGCAACACCAACATGTAAGGGGCAAATTTCAGCTGAGTATATACGGCAGGCCCCTACTTTCAAACATCCAACTTACAAACGACTCCTCCTTGCAAACGGAAGGATACAACAGGAAGTGAGAGGAAATCTACCCCTAGGAAGGCAAATTCTCTCCTGTAAGAGTTAATATGGGAAAAAAAGTGTCTCCTCTCCACTGATTCTTTATCACCAATTCTTGTTTCAATAAAAACCCCAAATTTTCAAAAAACATTTGTCATTAGGACGGAAAGTGAGGTGAACTGTTCTGAACAGGTGCACACTGCACAGACAGCAAAACAAATGTTACAGGGGTGATAACCCTTCCCTATGTTTTCCAAAAAGCTTAAAAATAGATTTTTTGGCTGGAGCTACACTTAAACAATGTACCTGTTCAAAATTACAAACAGATTCTACATAAGAACAAACCTACAGTCTCTGTCTTGTATGCACCGCCTGTATACGGCTGTTCAGAGTATATAGGGCCTTTTTTATTTTGTGTGCGGGGTTCCCCTTAATATCCATACAAGACCCAAAGGGGCTGGTAATGGGCTGGGGCAGGGGGGGGGGATGTGTGATGGGGTAGCTATGCCATTTTTCTTAAAGATTTTCATCCATATTACCGGGACCAGACATTACATTAAAGCCGCAAGCAGTTTTAAATGGCTTTTTTTCCTTTAGAAATGTAATTTTGTGCAGGGACAGTTCTAAACACGGGAAACACGTGGCACTTCACAGGCATACTTTAGACACCCCCAGGTACGATATTTAAAGGAATATTTGACTTTTTTTTTTCACTTTATGCATCATTAAAATGACTGCTCCAGAAAAACGGCCGTTTTTAAAACTTCTTTTTGCATTGATACATGTCCCCTGGTGCAGAACCCGGGTTCCCAAACCCTTTTTAGGACAATAACATGCATAATAGTCGTTATAATTAGCACTTTAGATTTCGAACGTTCGCATCCATTGTATTTAGGGTTCTAAAGTTCGTGCAAACTTTCGGTCCGTTCGCGGGTTCTGGTGCGAACCGAACCCGGGGGTGTTCGGCTCATCACTAACCCAGAACAAATAGTAAATACATTAATAATATAAATAGAATTCATAAAATCATCCATATAAAAGTCTTTAGAAAGTCTATCAAAGTCTGTATGTACACACAGGGTGTACGGAGGGTTAAACAGGGGTTAAGAAAGTCCACAGTGCACAGGGCTGCCTTCATGGGTGAACAGAAACCATGTTCAGGGATAACTGTAGGAAACAAGGAGAGAGGCGCCTCTAAGTGCAGTAGTGTTGACACAAGCTTTAATGTTAAATACACTGAATAAACTCACATTTGGTAGATTAATTACAGGCGTAGCAAGGTAGGTGATACAATCTGTCAGGATGGCGGTCTCAGCAGTGGGTCACACGTGAGTCCTGGCTCTGCGATGAATAGCAGGAGTGTCGCTGATGATGGTACAGCCGGATTCCGGGGACAGCAATCCTGAAAAAGATTCAGAGCGAGGGCTACTTTGATGACGTCATCTCCTGCAGACTGGTTGTCCATGCGCTCCAGGCCTCGCTCTGAATCTTTTCCAGGATTGCTGTCCCCGGAAGCCGGCTGTTCCATCATCAGCGACACTCCTGCTATTCATCGCAGAGCCAGGACTCACGTGTGACCCACTGCTGAGACCGCCATCCTGACAGATTGTATCACCTACCTTGCTACGCCTGTAATTAATCTACCAAATGTGAGTTTATTCAGTGTATTTAATATTAAAGCTTGTGTCAACACTACTGCACTAAGAGGCGCCTTGACTCCTCTCAAGAGCCCTCAGCCTTGATGCAAGCCGTGGATTTGTTCTTGGGAGCAAATATCAAATACCTTGATGGATGCATATCAGTCTAGTGGAGTGAATATTTGCATGGGAGGGCTTGGGAGAAAAGTGTTATGCCCTGTACACATGACCAGACTGTCCGTCAGAATAAAGTCAGATGGATTTGACTGCCATTATTTTGCATAATTCCCCCATCAACAAAAGCAGTGCTGACAGGGAAGTCCATCCTGCCAAGACGGGGGGCGGGGTGGGGCGGGTTGTGTTGCGGGGGATGCCGCCCTCGCCAGGAGAAGGCAGTGATTTTTGCTAGTGCTAGTGCTAATCACAAGTGAATCCAGCAAGCTGGCTGTACCCAAGTTTATTGATAATCAACTTGGTACATTCAGCCTGCCCATACGTGGTTCAAATCTCAGCTGGTCCTTGCTAAACCAGCTGAGATTCAAACTGTGTATGGCCAACCTAAGTAAAGAGAGGAGCCTGTACAGCTGTGCAAGAATGACGTTTAGATTTACCTGGTAGAACTTTTTATTTGGCATGATACATGAAGAGTCAATTTTACAGTTTAACCATTTCCCGCCGAGCGTACGCATATATGCGGCCTCGGATTTCGGGGGTTATACCGGGATCATGCCTGCAGTGCAGCTGCAGGCATGATCCTGGTACCGTTGTTTAGAGCGGGCGATTGGCTATCCAGGCATAACAACCGATGCGACTAAAAGCCGCTCGGTTGTTATACCGGAGGAGCGGGAGGGGACATCCCCCCCTCACGCCGCCTCCCGCCTCTCTGACCGGGCCCCCCGTCCCACTGGGAGACCCGAGTAACGATCCATCACTTCCAGCGCCTTGTGTCAGACTGGCATGAAGCCGTAAATGGCTTTGTGCCAGTCTCCTGAATGTAAACACGGAAGCGACTTCACGACTTAAAAAAAATATACAGTATTCAGAATTGCCGTTTTCGGCGATCTGAATACTTTGAAGTGTAAAGGAGGGATTGGGGTCTTTTAGACCCCCGATCCCTCCATAAAGAGTACCTGTCACCACCTCTTACTGTCACAAGGGATGTTTACATTCCTTGTGACAGCAATAAAAGTGATCAAATTTTTTTTGGGGAAAAACACAATTTAATAGTGTAAAAATAAATAAGAAAAAAATAATTTAAAGCGCCCCCGTCCCCGCGAGCTCGTGCAGCAAAGAAAACGCATACGAAAGTCGCGCCCGCATATGTAAACGGTGTTCAAATCACACATGCGATCGTCAGAGCAAGAGCAATAATTCTAGCCCTAGACCTCCTCTGTAACTCTAACCTGGTAACCATAAAAAAAGCGTCGCCTATGGAGATTTTTAGATACCGTAGTTTGTCACCATTCCACGAGTGCGTGCAATTCTAAAGCATGACAGGTTTGGTATCTATTTACTCGGCGTAACATCATCTTTCCCATTATACAAAAAAAATTGGGTTAACTTTACTTTTTCATTCATTTTAAATTCATGAAAGTACATTTTTCTAAAAAGTTTAGTTGAAAACACTGCTGCACAAATACCGTGTGACATAAAATATTGCAACAATTGCCATTTTATTCTCTAGATTCTCTGCTAAAAAATATATATATAAAATTTGGGGGTTGTAAGTAATTTTATAGCAAAAAATACGAATTTTAACTTGTAAACACCAAATGTCAAAAATAGACTAATGCCGCGTACACACGATCGTTTTTCACGCAGTTAAAAATGGCATTTTTTAAATTGGGCATTAAAAACGATCGTGTGTAGACTCCAGAGCATTTTTAACGACGTGAAAAACGGGCATTAAAAATTTCGAACATGCTCTATTTTTTCACGTCGTTTTTCATGTCGTTTTTTTTAACGTCGTGAAAAACGGTAGTGTGTATGCTTTTACGAGGGGAAAAAAAACGCGCATGCTCAGAATCAAGTATGAGACGGGAGCGCTCGTTCTGGTAAAACTAGCGTTCGTAATGGAGATAGCACATTCGTCACGCTGTAACGGACTGAAAAGCACAAGGCTGAAAAGCGCGAATCGTCGCTCAACAAACTTTACTAACATGAAGGGTGGCGCCATTCGAAGGGAACTTCCCCTTTATAGTGCCGTCGTACGTGTTGTACGTCACCGCGCTTTGCTTGAGCGTTTTTTTTAATAAACGTGTGTATGCAAGACAGGCTTGAGAGGAAACAAGAAAAATCACATCGAGAAAAACGTAGTTTTTTTAAATGACATTAAAAACGGTCGTGTGTACGCGGCATAAGTCATGAAAGGGATAATTAATAAAATGTATTTTACGCTTTGTAGTTAAAAGGATATAGTTCATCATACATCTCATCAAAATGAAATCACCATATATTACAATGATTTAATCTCACTTAGCTAAGCACTGTGGTAAAATATTATTTGTGAAATAATATGCAAACTGGGTGCAAAAAGAAAAAAAAAATTACAAATTTCTCTAGATGCAAATTCCTGAATGACTGAAGTCAGCCATTCGTTTTACTTTCAAGAAACGCATAATCGTAAACGCTGGTTTGTGGCCCAGGGGAGAAGTTGATGCTTTTTTATTGGGAGGCATTTTAAAACTCATTTTGTGGAAAGTTTCATTATAGCAGCAAGGCTCATTATGCAAGACAATTAAATTGTTTAGTTTTTTTTTGTTTTTTTTCCTTCGCCTTTCGAAGACATTGCTGAACATACATGGTGACTGCTATGATAATTCATTCATATGTGATGTTGGACAAAAGGTACAAAGCTATTCTTTGCATGTATATTTTCCTGATGCTGCGTACACACGACTGTTTTTTCATGACAAGAAAAATGCCATTTTTTTATTTGGTCATTAAAAACGATCGTGTGTGGGCTCCAGAGCATTTTTCGCGACGTGAAAAATGGGCATTAAAAATTTGGAACATGCTCTATTTTTTCTCGTCCTTTTTCACGTCGTCGTTTTTCTCGTCGTGAAAAACAGCCGTGTGTAGGCTTTTAAAGACGTGAAAAAAAACGCGCATTCTCAGAAGCAAGTTATGTGACGGGAGCGCTCGTTTTGGTAAAACTAGCGTTCGTAATGGAGATAGCACATTCATCACGCTGTAACGGACTGAAGAGCACGAGGCTGAAAAGCGTGAATCGTCTCTCACCAAACTTTACTAACATGAGGATCAGCAAAAGCAGCCCAAAGGGTGGCGCCATCCGAATGGAACTTCCCCTTTATAGTGCCGTTGTACGTTTCGTACGTCACCGCGCTTTGCTGGAGCATTTTTTTTCACGATCGTGTGTAAGCAAGGCAGGCTTGCGAAGAATTACATTGAGAAAAACGTTGTTTTTTCAATGACATTAAAAGCGGTCGTGTGTACGCAGCATTAGGCTTAAAAAGTAACCTTGAAGCACCTTTTCAAAAATAACCTTGTACAAATGTAATAGAAACCTCCCAGGTTAATTTGTTTGTATTTTAGTTCCATTGTGTCTGCTGAAAAATATCTTGTCTTCCATTTTTAGGTAACATTTTTACTTTTGTAAAATCAAATAGGTATAGGTTTATACTCTTGGGCTCCTTTGATTTTCTTTAGCTCTCAAAGGTTCCTATGGCAAGATTTGTCTGGTGTGCCCTTCTACCACCCCCTCACAGAATGAATCCTTCTGATGCAGCAGAGGACTCCTTTGCCAAGGCAGGTGGGTGGAACTGGGAACCTCTGTGTGCCAAGTGTCTCATGCTCATTACATGTTTTAGAATACATTTAGAATGACACTTTTGGTTTTATATTAAACAGTTAGCACCGTTTTTAATAAAGCCATTTTCTTCCAATTTTGTATACCTTGATATTTTGTAAAAATGCATGCAAGGTTCCTTTCTGGAGTGGCAGGTGACCTTTCATGGTTAAAAAATGGGGGTAAAAAAGGTAAAATGATGGGTGAATCACAAACACATCTGCTTCTGCGTACAGTAAACCCCCCTCCATCGCGGGGGTTACGTTCCAGACCCACCCGCAATAAGTGAAAATCCGCAAAATAGAAATACCCTATTTAAATACACACTAGGCATGTTTTTATAACTTTCACTGTACTTTAGAAGCATTTTAATGTCTTTAAACACACTTTTAAAACAATAGAAACACATTTAAACACATAAAAGATACTGAGAGACATAGCAAGAGCAATGGAAAACACAAAAATATTTAATTAACAATGATTTAATCAATAAAATAATGTTAATAGGTCTTACAGAAAAAAAAAACGCAATATACCGGGACCGCAAAAACTGAACCGCGATATAACGGGGGTTTACTGTAATCACATCTTATGCCCTCCTCACATGGGCTTCGGATCCAAGAGGAACAATGCCCTTTCTCAGTGTAGCCACCTTTCAATTTTTATGGATGTAATCTAATACTGTAATTTTGACCCGGCTTCCACCTCCCACCTACCTGACTTTACTTCCCATTGTCACAGATGCTTTTATAGAACTGCTGATTTCAGGTAACAGACATTTCATCTTTTTGCTGTGGAAATGTCTTCACATGGAAAAGGAGAACCCTGTAAAGTCAGTGTTGCCAACCTACCAGATTGAAATTTACTGACACAACACCCAAAATTTACTGGCACCGCCAAGTTTTTACATTTCCAAAAACTTACAAAATTACAATTTTAAGTACAAATCTCAGTATTTAGGCTACAGATCATACAATATGCAATTAGAAATGTGATTTAAGGTAGATATTAAGGCAAAAAACATATTTCTTATTTTATTTTCAATATAGTAAGTAAATTGCTCGGGGGAGGGCAAGAAATTAGAATGGGCGGCACACACACATTAAACCGATTCTCACAGTGACACTGACAGTAGTGTGCAGTGACAGTCTCTCTACACACCAGGGAGTCCCTCGACTCCAAAGCACTGACAGTCCTGCTCCTGGCTTGCCTTGCTACCATCCCTCAGACCCGCACATGAGGCTCCGACTGCTCCACTTGGCTCCTTTGCTCCATGACATCACACGACACTCTCAGGCACCACCTCCACCAGTCCCGTCCCCTGACGGCACCAACTGAACACACTGTAGCAGGCACTTGGACAGTCTCAGCCACCTCCAGACCCGAACTACGCATGCACAGCTCCAAGCCGAGTGTCACAACCATATTTTTTACCGGAAATCTTTTCCTCTAAAGCCTCGTACACACGACCGTTTTTCTCGGCAAGAAAACTGCTGGGAGAGCTTTTTGCCGAGAAAACCAATCGTGTTTATGGTTTCTCGGCAGGAAAACTGCCGGGAATCTCGACGAGAAAAATAGAGAACCTGCTCTCTGTTTTTCTCGTCGGGATTCTCGGCAGAGTTTTTGCTGCCGAGAAACCCGGTTGTCTGTATGCTTACCTGTCCAGGGAAACCTGCGCATGCTCGATAAGACTTCGACGCATGCGCGGTAGCATACAAGGGTGGTGTAGGGTGTAGCAAGGTGGCGGCGACAGCATCGAATGTGACGAGCGCCGGCTCATTGTAGTCGATGACGTCACCGCGTTCTTGCCATTCAAAAGAACGGCGGTTCTTTTGTATGGCGCGTGTGTACACAGGGCTTGGCAAGACAAGCTTGCCAGGAATCCCGTTGAGAAAACCAACGTTTTTTTTTGACGGGATTCCCGACCGTGTGTACGAGGCTTTACTGACATTTACTGGCAGGAAAAAAAGTGCCCATTTTTTACTGGCTGCCAGTAAAAATACTGACGGTTAGCAACACTGTGTAAAGTGATGACATGGTGGGCCTAGCTGTCTCACCTGCACAAGCAGAAAGATGTGACTGTCATGTACAAGGTTAAGACTAATGCCTGATACACACAATGAGATTATCGAACGAATGATCGTCCGTTTATTTTTTTGCATGTTAATTTCATATTGAAAATGAGGTTACTAAAGTTACGAAAATTCTCGTACGACAGAATAAAAATTCGGAAGTGATGTAATGTATTGTTTTGTATTTGCATTGCATTTTCGGATACAAACAGTACTGATTAAACAAACATTGTATGATCTGGTATGAGAAAAATGTTCGTGTTTGTCCCATCGGATAATATCAGACGAACTGTTGTGATCTGCTCTCAAAAGCTGTGTATTAATGTAATTATTGTACAATAACTTCAAAAGCGGTATTTTTCCTACGATTATCTGATTGTGTGTACGGGCCTTAAGGCTTCATGTACACTGGCCTACATTTATTGTGGCCGCGGGAACACGCAAAACATTTTGTGTTTTCCCATGGCCAGCAGTCAAAACCTTCCTATCCTGAACGCAATTCTTCCACATTCAGGAGAGGGAGGTTGAAGCTCACCTATACGTTGCAGCTCCTAAACTGCTAAAGGCCTATGTGAACATTGACACATAGGCTTTTATGGAGTTGAGTTTTAGAGCTTTGGCAAAAAAAATGACAAAAGCTCCTAAACTCAAGTTTAGGAGCTGCCAGTATGGGCTAGTGTACATGAAGCCTAAGGGGGCCTCACTTGCACCTCCTCTCCAAAACCCTGGAAGTGGCAACAGGGAATACAATGACACAGAGTGGGAGAAATGCCAGTGTTACAGGCAGTACTGGATCTGTCAATGCTGGAAGGTGTGTGGCTTGATTGACTGTAGACCACTTGACTATAGACCACTGGACAGGAACTAGATGCCGTAACACTGGGTACCAGAGCAGGTTACAGGAAGGGGACAGGATACAAGTTGAGGTCGGTAACAGCTGAGCAGCAGAGGTACCAATTCAGGAGACAGGATTGAAGCTCAGAGAAGAAACCAAGACACCGGTAACAGACAGGCAATGGAGGTAAAAGGCAGAAGGCAATAAGAGTCAAGCAGGCAGGCAGATGTCACAATACGTAAGCAAAAGTTGTAGAGCAGGTCACAAGGCAAACCGGGTCATACATAGAAAAGTAGAACAGGTCACTGGTGAACCAGAACTTGCTGAAGATCACTCAGCAACCTGTCCATGCAGCGTTTGAGTTTATATAAGTCAGTTGGCACCAACACCAGTACAGAGCATGCAAGCACACCCACACACAAGGAGGCACGTATGTTAGAACTGTGGTCTCCCCAAGCACAGGGTCACTTTGCGTATTATGCGAATGTGCATGCGTTGGTCTTCTTTTACTAGAACAAACTGTCCTTCCTGTCATTTACACAATCTACTCTGCAGAATGACCTCCTCTACACAACAACCAGTGCTTTTTATTTGGCTGGAGGAAGATTTCCACTATTAGAAGAAGACATCTGGAAGGCTTATGCCCCATACACACGATCGTTTTTCTTGCCATTTTTTTTCTTGCCGTTTTTCACGTCGTTTTTTTTCATGTTTCCTCTCAAGCCTGTCTTGCGTACACACGATCATTTAAAAAAACGATCAAGCAAAGCGCAGTGACGTATACCACGTACGATGGCACTATAAAGGGGAAGTTCCGCTCGAATGGCGCCACCCTTCATGTTAGTAAAGTTTGTTGAGCAACGATTCGCGCTTTTCAGCCTCGTGCTTTTCAGTCCGTTACTGCGTGATGAATGTGCTATCTCCATTACGAACGCTAGTTTTACCAGAACGAGCGCTCCCGTCTCATACTTGATTCTGAGCATGCACGTTTTTTTTCACGTCGTTAAAGCATACACACTATCGTTTTTCACGTCGTTAAAAAAAACGACATGAATTTTTTTTAAAAATGGCATTTTTAACGGCATGAAAAATTATCGTGTGTATGGGGCATAAGAGACAAAATAATTACAGAGGATCTGAGCTGCACTTGATGTTGATGAAAATTTTATGTTCTTGCATTTTTTGGACTGGCTGTTTACCACCAACATTCTAGTCGATTGGGTGAAGTTTGTTTTGGATAATATATTCATCAGCAGTTAAAACTTATTGACTTGTTTATAGCTAGCCCTACAAGTGCAATATACTGTACAAAGAAATTGTACAATAAAACAGATCATGATTTGGGTTGCAGCGGCAATACATTTTCTATGTTGTTCTCTGCTCATAAATTTTAAATAAAAAATAAATACGTCACTGGTTAACCATTTGCTGTTTTTTTTTTTTTTTACTGGAGTGATTAAAAGCTGTGCCACACTGCATTAAGATGCTTCCTAGCTCTGGGTTGAACAACACCAATATGGTATCTGTCAGGAGCATGTAAACGCTCCTGTTCTTTGGCTGCTGCTGGTCCCATTCCAGCATCCTGGTTTTGGCTATGATGCATCCCTGTCTGTCTGTCCACCTGCAAGATGATTGATGTCATCATTCTCTGGGTGGAGATCAGTCATGATTGAAGCCAGCCAAGCCTGCAATCTCTTGCTTGTGATAATGTGTGTAATACGTGTTCCAAGCTCCCTGTTTGTCTGCCCTGCTAGATTGGATTCCCTGGTTGACGACCTCGGATCGGATATCTACTATTCTCTGGACTCTGCCTGCCTTTGACTATGGATTGACCACGACTATTCTGAACCTTGCCTGCCTTGTACCTGGACTGTCATTGAACCACTCTGCCTGTCTGCCAACCAAAAGTACCCGTTTGCTTTGCTCAGTTCACACCTGCCTCAGCGTGGTAGCAAAGCACTATAGCATTGTGTATAATTCCTGGGGGCAACTGAGTACTGGTAGATCTGCTTGCCTTATGGGAAAGGGGGCTGCTATAGGTGAAGAACAGAAGCCAGCTGTCTGACCACCTGCTTTAGGGGAAAGAGTTACAGTATCTATGTCTATAGTTTAAAACAATATAAGTTTATATCCACATATTTGTTCTAAAAGCTGGATTATTAAAGATCCTAAAATTGTTAAGGCAATTGTATAAATCCAACCATAAAAAAATATCGCACTATGACCGTTCACAATATAATGGACCTATTCACCTCATAAATGGCCTATATCTCTATAATAACCACTTTTGCATAATGATTTTGTGCAGTCTATAGAATATTGACTGAGATCCTTGGCAAAGTGTCCTGTTTCAACACGTTTCATAGATAAAATAATGCTTCTTCAGAACAGAACGGAAACATAATAGTGCTCTGAAATTAATAGAAAACAAGCAAGTTAAAAATCAGTATGATTACTGTCAGCTTTTATGTAAACGCCTCTTGTATATTACATACTTGATAAACCTAAATTTGTCCAGAACAGCATAGTGATATGGCTGTTCTGGACAAGCCAGGATTCTAATTTATCTAATATACATTTGAGATTTCCTGAGGGACCTTGTACTAGGGTAAGTCCCTATTTAATAGACAAAAGGAGCCTTTGAGGTAGGATTTATCTCACCCTTAGGGCCCTTTCACACTTGTGCACCTAGAAACGTGGTATGTGTTTTGCAAAAATGCATATCCTGTTTTTAAATACGTTTTCAATTCATCATTGGTGCATTTTTTACATTCCTGACTCCCAGCATGCACCTGTAAAACTTAGAAATGTGACTCTCGAATCACAAAAACTCACCATGGGTGTGTTTTTGATGCTTTTTGATGCATTCCCATTACAATGGAAGGTGCTTTTTAAAAGTGCACCAAACGCAGTGCAAACGCAAAATACTGATATGAAGATTTAAAGCGGAATAATTTTCATGCACTTTTGTTGCAACGAAAAGGTGCATTTTAGCGTGGCAAAAAGTGCACCAGTGTGAAAGGGCCCCTATAATTATATAATGCTCTTATATGCAGTCTGCATACCAACCATGTCCTTGGCTCACAATCACATTTGTGTGTTGCACAATTTTTCATGAATAATATACACCCATCTCAGAGTTATGTAAGTTACCTATATGCCTACTTACTCAATACCTACGCTATATTAGCCTACTAAATCAGATGTATCTTCAAAATTCAGCTATGTTTTTTTATGCTCCTCCCAATTGTTCTATTTATGGATGTGGTACGATTGCTGCCCTTGTTTATGATAAATTACAGGTAAAAGCACAGAAAAATTACGTATTTCAATACCTACCAACAGAATGTTTTCCTTCGATAATTAAATTGTAATTCCCTTGCATGTGCCTTTGACATTGCCAAAAAATGTGTCTAGTAAATTCTCTAGAACAGAACATCCCTCCTTACATAGCATAGCCGTCCCCACTTCTGGGAGTATCTAATTGCTCTGTGTGCTGGTCCAGCTCCTCCGCCCCTCCCCTCACCTCCCTACAAAATCTTTTATGTGGCTGCCCAGGGAGGAGGGAAGGTGAATACTACAGAGCAAGGATCCTCAAACTACAGCCCTCTAGCTGTTTCAGAACTACACATCCCATGAGGCATTGTACAACTCTGACATTCACAGACATGACTAGGCATGATGGGAATTGTTGTTCCTGAACAACTGGAGGGCCATAGTTTGAAGACCCCTGCTATAAAGTGTCAACTGAGTGACCGCTCTGAGATGGTAGTGAGCACCAGCAGTTTTAGGCCTTTTGCATGTCTACAAAAGAGAGGTTTTTACAGGTAAATCGCATGCATAAATTATGTTAAAAACACACATAATGGAAAGATTAAAGAATGATCTGGTGGCAGGGTCTTTAACTGAGTGCTGTGATTTTTAGGGTAACAAGTTCTTCTGCTCACTTTGCCCGCAGTGTCTGCACTATCCTTCCCCTCTCGGTTATAATAAGGATTCCAGACCACAGGTTTGCTTTAAGCACTTTTCTTTCTACCATAGTTATTTCAGCTACATTGTACCATTCAATCTCTTTAAATGACTCTTTGCTATTGGAATTGTATCGCCAGAAAACAAAACAAGTATATAATGTAAAAATAAACGCCTCAGAGAACACAATTCCCGGGATGTCTTCCTCGGCTAAGTCAGTTACATATTCACTTTTGAAATGTGTTCATCAATTTTACCAGCGTTGGACTGATGCATAAAGATTGCAAGGTGCATTAGACTGGAAATGTGCCACTTCCTGAAGTCACATTACCGTCAACAAGCCATTATAATTACCGGAGAGCGATGGTAGTCATTCCAGCCTGGAAAAGCATGTCATTATTCACGCAAAAATGTTTCAGAAAAAATATAATAAATTACCTATAAAACATTAGTTACTTAAAGATAAAGTGTAGACTGCTTAAAGCGTATCTAAACCCAGAAACAAAAATGTAATGAATGACAGCTTACCCATCCTTACATTTGACAGTTGCATTTGTTTTCACTTTTCAGGATAAGAACTTTTTCATTGAGTACAAAACATACCTGTTGATCCTTCTAAAAATGCAAAGAAATCAGAAATATCCTTATCTTTCTTGTGTAAATTACTAGTCCCAAATAGAGATTTTTAGACGCTTTTCAGGCCTTAAACTGGGGAAAATCTATGCTGCTACCGGTGGACCCTCTATCAAACCAACTCCCGCAAGAGGCTTCTCAAATTCAAATAACAGCACAAATTAAATATTTGGGGGTGTATATATCTAGAGACCCTAACCATTATATTTCAGATAATCTGATTCCTCTGCTTAAAAAATACAAAGGGAAAATCAAGGTGTGGAAATCCCTCCCATTGTCAGTAGCAGGCCGCTGCAATTTAATAAAAATTGTGTGGATGCCACAGCTCCTATATGTCTTACAAAACTCACCAGTTTGGATATACAACAAATGGTTCCAGAAAATAGACACTACGTTTAGGGAGTTGATTTGGAAAGGAGGTGTAGCCAGAATAAAATTAAATACCTTACAGAGGACAAAACAAGAGGGGGGAGTGGCACTCCCACATCCATTTAGTTACTTTTTGGCGGCACAGATTCAATACATGAAGGGTAGTAACATGCAGGGAGAAGAGATAAGGAAGAGAATATTACTACAACATACTATACATGACTCTATAGTAGAAGCCATGGAAGCAGGTTCTCTCCCACGGAAATTACCTACCCTTGACCTTATGATCAGAATATGGAAAGCAGTGAAGATAGCGTTGGGATATGATGGCATCACGGAGTATACCCCCCTATGGGAGAATGACAATTTAAAGGAGGTACAGAAGATGGGGACAGTTAAGGAATGGCAAAGACAGGGGATTAAATATATCTCCCAGATGTATCAAGATGGCACACTAAAAACCTTTCAGACATTAAAAGAACAATATAATCTTTCAAATAAATCCTTTTATAAATATTTGCAGATCAGACATGCCTTAACAAAACAATATAAAGGAATAGTAATGACCTGGAGCAAGACCCCCCTGTTAAAAGAAATCATCAACACTAAAACAACTAAGGGCTCAATAACAAAAATATACTTAAATTTACATAAGGGGAGCCTAAGGGAATCCCAGGGCCAGGTACAAAAGAGGAAGTGGGAAAGAGATATTGCTAACTTATCTAACGAACAGTGGAAAAGAATTTTGGAACTTGCTTCGTCAGTCTCACTGTCTCCCTCGCAGAGGATGTCTCACCTGTTTTTGCTAAACAGAGCATATTATACTCCGTATAAACTTTTCCGCTTTGGCTGTAGAAGAGACGCCAGTTGTCCCAGATGTGGTGGAGTAAACGGTGATATAATCCATATGTTCTGGCGATGCCCAAAGTTATTCCGGTATTGGAGGGAGGTAGTGAGAACAATTGAGCAAGTTTTTGAGGTTGACATAGAGCTGGAACCCCTACAATGTGTTCTGGGCTGGGTAAAGGGCGAGGGGATAAATGCCTACTGTCAGGGTCACCTGTGGCCAGGTGACAGATGCACACCGTAGGGGGACAGGAGTGCACCGCGAGGTAGTGAACCCTATGGCTGGCTTCTGCGGGTAGGAAACTGGGTGGTTGTGGAAAGCGGGACCAGAGGAGCACAACCGGGATCCTAACGGAAGCTAGAGCCAAGATTCCCCAGGGCGCAGAGTCTAAGACCCAGCTGGTCTTCTCCAGGGCCTCTAGTGGTGAGGATGTTGTGCTGCAGGCTGGGACCAGGTCGCGGCCCCTGGAGTTTCCTAGCTCACGCCCCGTAGGATAAGGGGAAAAGAGGGGAAGCAGCAGCACAAGATAAGAGAGAACCGAATAACAAGCCAAAGGTCAGGGGCCACAAGCAGACAAGGATAACGAAAGAACGAGCCGAATGTCAAGGGTCACGAGCAGACAGGGATAGTCGGGGACAAGCCAATAACGTAACAGAGAGACAGACGTAGCACACGGCAGGCAGGAACCCAAACACACAATGCCTAACAAACACGTTGATCAGCAAGGCAGGCTTGCAGTGCACAGGTTAATATAGTGTTCTGTGATAGGGCCTGGGGTGGAGTCAGGCTGGGAGGAGATTATAAAGGAAGCCAGGTGAAGGAGGTCTGGTCTCTAGATGAACACATGAGGAGGAAGGTAAGATGGCAGACAGACATTAATGCATATCCATGACAGTACCCTCCCTCTTACGAGGCCTCCCCCTTCCCCGCCTGGGCCCAGGTTTAGAGGGAAACTTCAGATGAAACTCCTTTAACAGACGAGGTACAAAGACCTCAGATGCAGTGATCCAAGACCTCTCCTCAGGACCAAACCCTTTCCAATGAACGAGGTACTGAAGAACGCCTTTACAGAGTCGGGAGTCCAGAATTTGACTGATCTCGTACTCCTGATTATCCTCAGAGACAGGCGCCACGGTAGGGAGAGGACGAGAGAATTTATTGAGGACTAAAGGCTTTAGAAGAGCAACATGAAAGGAGTTAGTGATTTTAAGGCTCTTAGGAATCTGTAGTTTGAAACAAACCGGATTCAGTTTAGCAGTTACCGTGTATGGACCGATGAATCGTGGAGCAAACTTCAGAGAAGGAACTCGGAGCTTGATGTTCCTGGTAGAGAGCCAGACTTTGTCCCCTGGCTGAAGAGAAGGCGGTTTACGCCTGCGGCGGTCGGCAAAGCCTTTGAATTTTTCAGCAGCTGCCCGGAGGGAATCATGAACGTGACCCCAAACGGAATTGAGAGACTCCTGAACCGAAGCCAAAGCTGGAATGTCAGGAGAACAGATCATGGGAAGAGGAAGTTGAGTGTGTTTTCCATAAACTGTGAAAAAGGGTGTCTTCTGCGAACTGGTATTCACATGATTGTTATGGGAGAATTCTGCCCACGGGAGTAGAGAGGACCAATCGTCATGGTGAGAAGACACAAAGGTGCGAAGAAAGACCTCTAACTCCTGATTAACCCTCTCAGTCTGTCCATTGGATTGGGGATGGTAAGAAGAAGAAAAATCCAAGACAATATTGAGGGATTTGCAAAAGGCTCTCCAAAAACGAGACGTGAATTGGACTCCCCTGTCGGAAACAATATGAGAAGGGACCCCATGTAGGCAGAGAATTTCTCGAATGAAAATGGGAACCAAGGCAGGGGCAGAAGGAAGACCAGGAAGAGGAACAAAATGAGCCATCTTGGAGAATCGATCGATTACCACCCAAATGACTGTATTATTCTCAGACAGTGGGAGATCGGTGATAAAATCCATGGCAATATGGGCCCAGGGTTCCTTAGGAATGGGCAAGGGCATGAGGAGACCAGCAGGAGCTTGTGTGGAGGATTTGGACTGAGCACAGACATGACAAGCTTTAACGTAGTCTTTGACGTCTGAGCGGAGATTAGGCCACCAGTAGTGACGACTGATGAGTAGGAAGGATCGGAGGAATCCAGAATGCCCTGCCACCTTGGAATCATGTCCCCAACGAAGGATCTTAGCTCTTAGCTCAGTGGGGACAAAGGTCTTACCAGGCGGAATTTTTGACTTCAGGGTGGTAGAGTGGACAACAATGCATGAGGTTGGAATGATCGGCTCAGGTTCAGGGGCGGACTCCTCGTCCAAAGTGTCAAATGACCTAGAGAGTGCATCAGCCCGACCGTTGCAGGAACCAGGTTTGTAGGTAATCGTGAAATTAAAACGGGCAAAGAAGAGACTCCACCTGGCCTGTCTAGGATTCAGACGTTTAGCATTCTGTAGATACTGTAAATTCTTGTGATCGGTAAAGATCGTTATGGAGTGAGGGGAACCCTCCAAGAGATGACGCCACTCCTCTAACGCCAATTTAATTGCGAGAAGTTCCCGATCACCGATGGCATAATTCCTCTCTGCCTGAGAATTTTTTTTGGAGAAGAACGCACATGGTTGGCGTCTCTTCTCAAAGATTTGAAGAAGCACAGCTCCCACCCCCATTGAGGAAGCGTCCACTTCAATAAAAAATGCATTCCCAGGATTTGGTCTCCTCAAGAGGGGGCCAGAAACAAAGGCCTGTTTCAGGTTGTGAAATGCAGAGACAGCTTCGGGAGGCCAGTCTCTGGCATTCACACCCTTCTTGGTCAAAGCGATAATAGGCGCGGCAATGGAAGAGTAATTCCTTATGAACTGCCTATAATAATTAGTGAAGCCAAGAAAGCGCTGTGTGGCCTTGAGGCTAGCAGGAAGAGGCCAGTTGGTGATAGCCAAGACCTTCCCAGGGTCCATACGAAGACCCGAACATGAGACGAAGCACCCCAAAAACAGGACCTCAGAACATTCAAAGGAACATTTCTCCAGCTTGGCATAGAGATTGTTCTCTCTAAGACGTTGAAGTACAGTGCGGACATGGTTTCTGTGGACGAGCAGATTTTCAGAAAAGATCAGAATGTCATCCAGATAGATGACAACAAACTGGTACAGCAGATCTCTGAAAATTTCATTGACAAAGTTTTGAAACACGGCTGGAGCATTACACAGACCAAAAGGCATCACCAGATATTCGTAATGCCCGTCTCTAGTGTTGAATGCAGTCTTCCATTCGTCACCCTCCCGTATTCGAATGAGATTGTACGCGCCTCTGAGATCCAACTTGGTGAAAATGGAGGCACCCTTCAACCTATCGAATAGCTCAGATATTAAGGGTAAGGGGTATCGATTTTTAATAGTAACCGCATTTAAACCCTGATAATCGATGCAGGGTCTTAAGGTACCATCCTTTTTGGCAACAAAAAAGAACCCTGCCCCTGCAGGCGATGAGGATTTCCGGATGAAACCTCTCTCCAGATTCTCTGCGACATACTCCGACATGGCCTGGGTCTCTAGGATGGACAGAGGGTAGGTACGACCCCTGGGTAGAGTTGCTCCGGGGACAAGATCAATAGCACAGTCAAAAGACCTGTGGGGAGGAAGCACCTCAGCTGATTTCTTACAGAACACATCCCGGTAATCGCTGTATGCAGCAGGAAGATCAGAAGAAACAGAAGTGGCAGCAACCGGAAGACTCTCCTTGGGGGTCACCTTGAGAAGACACAACGAGAAACATGAGGAACCCCAGGCCAGGATCTGCCCAGAGACCCAGTCCACATGTGGAGAGTGGAGCTGTAGCCAAGGGAGGCCCAATACAACTGGGGTAGAGGCCTTGGGTAGAATAAGAAAGGATATCCACTCCTGGTGGAGAATCCCTACCGACATCCTAATGGGTAGCGTCTGGAAGCGAATAGGGCCCCCTGGGAGAACAGTGCCATCAATTGCCGAGACTACCAATGGGGTAGTGAGAGGTGAAAGGGTAAGCTTCATAGAAGAAGCAGTTCTCCAATCCATAAAATTGCCGGCAGCCCCGGAATCCAGGTATGCAAGGGTTGACTGAGGAGAAGTGCCTACATGAAGGAACACCGGCAAGAGCAGGCGAGAAGGTGATGTTTCTGGGTCCAATACTCCACCTTCCAAATGTATTAGACCCGAGCGTTTCCCGGACGAAGCGAGCAGGAGTCACAAAAATGACCCTTGCCCCCACAATAGAGGCACAAGCCCAGAGTTCTGCGCCTAGCACGTTCTTCGGGGGTTAGTCTGGTCCGGCCCAGCTGCATAGGTTCTTCAGCAGGTAGGGGATGCTCCACGGAATGAAGGGAGGGGAGCACAGACTGGCTAGGACCCAGAGAGTGCTGGCGTCTTTTTTCTAAAGACCTCTCTTGAAAACGAATGTCGATCTGGTTGCATAATGAAATTACATCGTCCAGACCGACGGGAATGGCTCTTCCCGTTAATTCGTCTTTCACTCGGTCAGAGAGGCCATGTAAAAAGGTAGCGACCAGGGCCTCATTATTCCAGCTCAATTCAGCTGTGTGGATACGGAACTGAAGAGCATATTGCCCCACTGAACTAGATTCTTGGCGAAGACGTAAGACAGCACTAGCCGCTGAAGAAGCCCGAGCCGGCTCTTCGAAGATATTACGAAAGAGCTTCAAGAAATCGGACAGACTGGAAACCACCGGATCGTTCCTCTCCCACAGGGGGGCAGCCCAGGCCAAAGCTTCACCGGAGAGGAGGGAAATGATATAGGCTACCTTAGCCCGGTCAGACAGGAAGCTTTGAGGCTGAAGCTCAAAATGAATTGTGCATTGGCTGAGAAACCCCCTGCAGGCCTGGGAGTCCCCAGAGAAACGGGACGGAGCTGGCAATCTTAGTGAGTGTGAGGCTGCGACTGGTGCGATAGGTACAGCCGCTGGTTGTACTTGGGGTTGCGGATTCGGGGTTCCCAAGGAGACCTGAAGCTGCTCGAATCGAGAAGCCAGATCCTGGAGGAATCGCATCACCTGAGTCTGATTTGATTCCTGGGCTTCGAGTCTGCGAACTATGCCCTGCAATGGATCATCCGCGGGAAGCGGGATGTCAGCCGGGTTCATGGCTGATCAAACTGTCAGGGTCACCTGTGGCCAGGTGACAGATGCACACCGTAGGGGGACAGGAGTGCACCGCGAGGTAGTGAACCCTATGGCTGGCTTCTGCGGGTAGGAAACTGGGTGGTTGTGGAAAGCGGGACCAGAGGAGCACAACCGGGATCCTAACGGAAGCTAGAGCCAAGATTCCCCAGGGCGCGGAGTCTAAGACCCAGCTGGTCTTCTCCAGGGCCTCTAGTGGTGAGGATGTTGTGCTGCAGGCTGGGACCAGGTCGCGGCCCCTGGAGTTTCCTAGCTCACGCCCCGTAGGATAAGGGGAAAAGAGGGGAAGCAGCAGCACAAGATAAGAGAGAACCGAATAACAAGCCGAAGGTCAGGGGCCACAAGCAGACAAGGATAACGAAAGAACGAGCCGAAGGTCAAGGGTCACGAGCAGACAGGGATAGTCGGGGACAAGCCAATAACGTAACAGAGAGACAGACGTAGCACATGGCAGGCAGGAACCCAAACACACAATGCCTAACAAACACGTTGATCAGCAAGGCAGGCTTGCAGTGCACAGGTTAATATAGTGTTCTGTGATAGGGCCTGGGGTGGAGTCAGGCTGGGAGGAGATTATAAAGGAAGCCAGGTGAAGGAGGTCTGGTCTCTAGATGAACACATGAGGAGGAAGGTAAGATGGCAGACAGACATTAATGCATATCCATGACACCTACACTCAGTTAGCAATAACAAGATGCTTATTTCAAGCAAGGAGGCTGATTGCACAGAGATGGCAATCAATCTCCCCTCCCCTTAGTAAGGATTGGGAGCAAAATATGAACATAACTATCCTAAAGGAAAGGACAACCTACGTTAGACAAGGAGCCCTAAAAAAATTTGATAAGATTTGGAAACCGTGGCAAGAAAAAAAGAGGAAAGAAAATTGTATATAATAAGTAAAGTAGTCGTAGAAGGGAATGGATGTTTTGGAGGCAGGAAGTGTGAGTGTGGTCTAGGTCAATTAGTGGCTGGAGGAGAGACGTAGAAGGGAGAGTGAGATAAGAAGTATCGGGGTAGAGGAGTTTTGGATTGAAATGGTTTTAATGTGAAACGATGTTCTGATGAATTTTTTATTTTTTTGTATGGGAGACAGGGGGGAGGGAAGGAGGGAATGTATGTATTGTTGGAAAATGGAAAATGTTTAATAAGGATATGAAATCTAAAAAAAAAATTACTAGTCCCAACAATCCACCATGTATAAGTGGTGAACACGTCCAGGCTGTCTAACCTGTAATATATAACATTTGTTTATTTTTTTCGGTCTAAATATGTTTTAAAGCAACCTGTACTTTGACCATTAAAGGGCTAGTTAAAGGGTTAATCTCCCATATACTCCCAGCATATACTTACATAGCCTTTGCTTCCCTGCAGGTCCGTTAATCTGAAGGAGCCAAAGGAAATACCACGGTATTGTTGAGTATGGAGGAGCATGAAACAGTGCCCCATGAGACAGTGCTCCATGGGACAGTGCTCCATGAGATCATGCCCCATAAGACGGTGCCCCATAAGACAGTGCTCCATGAGACAGTGCCCCATGAGACAGTGCTCCATGAGACAGTGCTCCTTGAGACAGTGCTCCTTGAGACAGTGCTCCATGAGACAGTGCCCCATAAGATAGTGCTCAATAAGACAGTGCCCCATGAGAAAGTGCTCCATGAAACAGTGCTCCACGAGACAGTGCTCCATGAGACAGTGCTCCACGAAACAGTGCTCCACGAGACAGTGCTCCATGAAACAGTGCTCAATGAGACAGTGCTCCATAAAACAGTGCTCCGTGAGACAGTGCTCCATTAGACAGTGCTCCATGAGACAGTGCTCCATGAGACAGTGCCCCATGAGAAAGTGCTCCATGAAACAATGCTCCACAAGACAGTGCTCCATGAGACAGTGCTCCATGAGACAGTGCCCCATGAGAAAGTGCTCCACGAGACAGTGCTCCACGAAACAGTGCTCCATGAAACAGTGCTCCATGAGACAGTGCCCCATGAGACAGTGCCCCATGAGACAGTGTCCCATGAGAAAGTGCTCCATGAAACAGTGCTCCATGAGACAGTGCCCCATGAGAACGTGCTCCATGAGACAGTGCCCCATAAGACCGTGCTCAATGAGACAGTGCTCCACGAGACAGTGCTCCATGACACAGTGCTCCATGAGACAGCCCCATGAGAAAGTGCTTCACGAGACAGTGCTCCATGAGACAGTGCTCCACAAGACAGTGCTCCATGAGAAAGTGCTCCATGAGACAGTGCTCCAGGAGACAGTGCTCCATGAGACAGTGCTCCATGAGACAGTGCTCCATGAGGCAGTGCTCCATGAGACAGTGCTCCACAAGACAGTGCTCCATGAGAAAGTGCTCCATGAGACAGTGCTCCATGAGAAAGTGCTCCATGAGACAGTGCTCCATGAGAAAGTGCTCCATGAAACAGTGCTCCACAAGACAGTGCTCCACGAGACAGTGTTTCATGAGACAGCCCCATGAGAAAGTGCTTCACGAGACAGTGCTCCATGAGACAGTGCTCTATGAGACAGTGCTGGGCCACTCAGCACTATCACACAGGAAGTCCATAGCCCTGTGTAGGCCACAACACAGGGCTTTCATTTGGGTCTCAGTGACATTGGAATTAAGGGAAGAAAATATGTGCTGCTGGGGAGGTCTGCATTAATGTCAACCTGTTGCTTTGTTCTGTATTGGCAAGCACAAGTTTGCATTAAAGCGGAGCTCCACCCTAAAGTGGAACTTCCGCTCATCGGAACCCTTCCCCCTCCGGGGTAACAATTGACACCTTTCAGGGGGGAGGGGGGTGCAGATACCTGTCTAAGACAGGTATTTGCACCCACTTCCGGGAGTCCTCTCTGCGGGAAATCTGCGGGAAGTACGTCACTTCCCGCAGAATACCCGTTGTGTTCTGGGAGACACTCGGCTCCCAGAACACACGGGACCAGTCAGAACGGCGCAGCGCGACTCACGCATGCGCCGTAGGGAACCGGCAGTGAAGCCGCAAGGCTTCACTTCCTGGTTCCCTCACCGAGGATGGCGGTGGGGGCAGCAGAGTGACGAGCGATTGCTCGTCCTCTGCTGCGGACGTCGCTGGACTCCAGGACAGGTAAGTGTCCTAATATTAAAAGTCAGCAGCTGCAGTATTTGTAGCTGCTGGCTTTTAATATTTTTTTATTAGCGGAGCTCCGCTTTAACTACGCATGGTGATCTGCAGCTATACATAGACATTACATAATTGGGTGACAATAGATAGTCGTTTGTTGGAAAACCTCTAGACAATCATTCTCTGGACAGATTAGCAAAAAATAAAAATATTTTCTATTTCATTGCTTGTCCATATGTATGTATGTCTATAGCCATGTTTGGACTGCTTATGCTACGTCAAGAAGGCAATGCGAATGCTAAAAACATGAGTACACCTTTCAACATATCAATGTAACCAAAATGTGTAACTCCAGTCTGGTTCAGGTGATATAATCAACACTGTGCTT
Organism: Rana muscosa; assembly: GCA_029206835.1. Classification (NCBI taxonomy): domain Eukaryota; kingdom Metazoa; phylum Chordata; class Amphibia; order Anura; family Ranidae; genus Rana; species Rana muscosa. The sequence goes on along the minus strand of CM055120.1, from coordinate 369,380,500 downwards.
CTGGGAATGCTTAACAGAGTATAGTGGGGTACAGAGAAATTCTGAAGAAAAATTCCATATGAAGAATGATCATTCGATTCTCGTATAGTGTGTACACAACTTTTGACATCGGATTTAGACTTTCCATACAAACATTTCTGAAGGGACAAACTCCAAAACGTTTCTCGTACATGAACAGAACTAATGATTTTTGCTTAATGTGTACTGTTTTCGTAAGAGAAAAATTGTATATGAAAGACTGTGCATGATCAGAAACAACAACAAAAAAAGCCTTTGTCGTTTGAGAATTTTTGTACAATTTAGTTCATCCGATTTTCTCATAGTGTGTACTGGGCTTAAGCAATATCCATGGTCTATATATTCAAGCCTTCCTCAACAGCACATTTACAGTTAGTACATTATGTCTCTATTTTACAATGTACTCACAATATTCTGACTCTTTAACCACTTCAATACATGGCACTTCCCCCCCTTCCTGTCCAGGCCAATTTTCAGCTTTCAGCACTGTCATACTTTGAATGACAATTGTGCGGTCACGCAACACTGCACCCAAACAAAATTTTTACAATTTTCTTCCCACAAATAGAACTTTCTTTTGGTGGTATTTGATCACCACTAGGATTTTTTTTTTTGCTAAGCAAAAAAAAACATTTTGGGAAAAAATTATGTTTTCTTTGTTTCTGTTATGAAATGTTGCTTTCTTCTTCACTGACGAGCACTGATGAGGCTGCACTAATGGGCACTGATGAGGCGGCACTGATGAGGCACTAATATGACCACTGATTTCCAAGAGAGGAAATCACAGAGAGCAATAAAAACATTGGCAGAAGTTCTAACCCTTACTCAATATCTTTTTATCTTTTGTATGTGTTCTCATTGGAGAAAAGTCCTGAGGGAGGAGCTGCTGACCAAGATGGCCACTGAGTGAGGAGAGCATGCTGCAACGCTAAGTAGAGAAAGCTGGACGGTGATATGGATGCTTACTAAATGCTATTTACGTTGATTATGCAAATGCCTATGCCTATGCCTAATGCCTGTACCGAATATGAAAAATAACCTACTACTACTATGCCTATGCCTAAGAAAAAAAAATCAAAACGAGCACACTGAGTTCATGCTGAAGGCAGACGGACCAGACCAGACGGATTTACACTTACACATACAATGACCTGGAAAGCTGCGGTGTAGCGGTGTAGTACCAATAGACCATCGAAACGGGCCGAGCTTGGAGTGCAGTGAGGGAGGACAGGTCGGCGGGCTCGTGGATCTATGCGGAGCGATTAGTGTGCCCGCGATCGCAAGTGGATACTCGGGTGCTCCTCGGCAATCTCCTGTAGTACTGCGCTGGAGTTGGATGAGCTTGGCTAACTCGGCGGGACTCTGTAATACCCAGCAGTGCCCGGCAGAAGCCAACTGAGGAGTAAAAATTGCTAATCGCAAGCAGTAAAACCTGAAGGAAAGTGGGGATAGAACAGGAGGAGGAGGAAAAATCCCATGAAAAGTTTTACAAAGCATCAGTACTTTCCAAGCTTGAAAACCTGAAGGCCTGTATACCTGGATATCTGAATATCTGAAGCACCTATGCATTGAAGAAATCTAAAGGGTCTGTGAGTTCCTGGTCCTAGGACCCCAGCAGAACACTAATTAACATAATTATATAATAACTGTTAAGTAATAATTGTGGAAATATCCCATTTCATATGTCAACATAAGGCATATAAGGCATATAAGGAATAGAGGCAGTGCTCAGCCCACTCCCCATTTACTGGCATATAAGGAATATGCTGTATATACTCGAGTATAAGCCGAGTTTTTCAGCACATTGTTTTGTGCTGAAAATCCCCCCCTCGGCTTATACTCGAGTCACCTTTTTGCGCCTGATCTCCCGGACTTTGGGGACCAAAAACCGGCCGGCCGTAGGTCCCCTGGACCCCAAACTTGGCACACATGTAGCCCCACTCTTCCTCTACAAGTGTGCAAAGTTTGGTGTCTGGGGAACCTACGGCCGGGGAGCATCGAATTTTCAAAGCCGGGCACCCCTTCCATAGACACCCATGTTAAACGTCAGTCTAGTCATGGACACAGTGAGGCATGGGCACAGTGAGGCATGGACAATGTGAGGCATGGGCACAGTGAGGCATGGGCACAGTGAGGCATTAAAACAGAGTGAGGCATGGACACAGTGAGGCATGCACATGGACACAGTGAGGCAAAGTGAGGCACAGTGAGGCATGCAGATGGACACCCTAGGCTTATACTCGAGTCAATACGTTTTCCCATTTTTTTGTGGTAAAATTAGGTGCCTCGGCTTATATTCGGGTCGGCTTATACTTGAGTATATACGGTATATAAATAAGAACAAACGCAAAAAGATTTTGGGACACTGGAAGATAAGGCAAATAAGGCATATAAGGCTTATTCAATAGTGAAAATGTAAAGAAAACAACTGCATAAATATCTAGGAAAAGTAAATGAAATATGAACTTTATTAAATGGTCTATGCTACATATGAATTTTTTCTTTAGGATTGAGAAATAAATGCATGGCTTAGAATACATAGAATTATTTTAGGCAAATTTTGCTGGATTAAGACTACAGCTAACAGAAGAAATTGGGAGATATTCAAAAATATTTCTTCTCTCTAATAACATTAACTAGCCCATCCTAGGACAAATGATCTGAAATTATAAAATCAATACAAATGGTAATTACAAATGAAAACAGAATAATATAAAAGTAAGATAGCAAGGACTTTTTGTTTTTTGTTTTTGCTCTGCTCCATCCATCTGTCTTTTTATCCTAGAAGGTAAATAATACTTATTCAGAGAAGAGACACTAATAGAGACACTCATAGAGAAAGCATTTTCTGTTTGTTTTTTGTTTTTTTGGTGGGGATATCTTGCTGCTTTTTTTTTTGCCTAGACTATTTTTCTTGGTTTTAGGCACCTTTTTTCTTATCTTGTGTAGCGGGGTCTTCAAAGTTAGTGGGATACACCTGGGGGTAGAGAGACCCAGGTGTGTAATTATGTCAGGGATTAGACCCCTTTTTTGTTATTCGTGGAGGATTGGGTGGTGTAATATTCTCCTTGGCCTGTGGGTGGCGGGGTACCTACAGGCTCGAGGTAGAATCACTACCACAGTGCTACCCTTTTTGTCCCTTCCTGGAGATGGTACGGCTGGGGCTGGGAACCCGCCGTGGTGTCGATGGGAGGAGATAAAAGGGGGAGACGCCCTCGCCACGAGGTCTTTGGGGGATCATCTCTTCACGTACCTAGGCGCCCTAGGCCTGGGTGCGGGCGGTTCAAGGTTCCGGCCTGGGCACCCTAGGCCTGGCCGGAATGAAGCTGGAGTTGGAGTCCATCCCAGGCACCTTCGGCCTGGGGTGAGGTACTTTGTAGAAGGCCTGGGACCTGGTGACTTCGACCGGGTCCCGCGAGGGTGAAGTGATTCCAGGGTGCCCCTTGCGAGGGGACCCGCATCTGAGGTGAGGAGGCTGGGGAGGTCACCCGTCTGAAGACTCCGGAGCAGCGTCAACCCGGTGACGGACGGGCCTCCGGTAACTCCCTTGGAGGGTCATCTTCCCCTGATAGGGGCCGCAGCGCAGCGAAGTTGTTCTAATCAAGACTCCTGCAACCCCTGGTCATAGCACAGGGGGTGTAGGGACTGCAATCCGGATAGTGCCTCGGCCTGCTCATCCCACCGTATCCTGCCATACATTGTTTGTTGTGGAGCTACGAAATAAAACTAACAGTTGGACTGTGATCGGTGTATGGACTCTGTTGATGGGAGCAAAGGGAGATTCCAGCATAGCAGGGCTAAGTTCCGCAACCCAATGCACATTTGGCCCGAGGAAGATATTGATACTGGCCTTCACCTCACCCACAGCCATGGGGAGGACATGGGCCGTAGCGCACCTCACTCTCGAAACCCAGGTACCCCTAGACAAGAGCTTTCGGACAAGTGATAAACATGTGAAGGGGGTGAGGCCGCTACACGTGTGGGCTCGTGAGTCCGGGATGAAATGTGTATTGATCCTAAGGGTTGGAACGGCTGTGTCTGGACTTTGCTGCCCGGAGGAGGTCCGAGCAGGTCGGCCATGTGATTGGCCAAAGTGCATCCCTGCTCGGAGTTGTGGACATGACCCTAAGTCGGGAAAGGCCCACGCGGAGAAGCGTAAAAAGGGAGAGGTCCAGCCGTGTGAAGTACTACATGTGGGGACTGTTAATGCACTGTGCCACGAGGCACCCCATGACTGCGCAATTCGTGGGAGGAGACTGAAGGAAGCCCGCAAAAACGTGCAAGTCGTGGGAGGTGTCTGGCCACGTGTGGAGATACACGTGGAGACTCCGGCGCGAGGTGAGCGCGTGATGGAACAGCAGGTGGTCGGGATGGCCTCAAGCTCCCCGTGGATGCTGGTACCTTACCCCACGAAAATGACTGCATTTGCTGCACCCATTACAGACACGGGGATAAGACTTAGGCCCCGAGGACAGTTGGCTCTGTATTCATGCAGAGACACGGAGGCCCTCGGTGTGATCTGTCCCGGATGCTCGGGACTGGTGGTCCAACTGAAGCCGTTCGGGCGATGTGAAGCGTGCAAAGAATTTCTTTTTGAGGTCGAATCATCCATAGTAAGGCCCCGGGCCCTTCGCCTCAACTGCATCACAGGAACCGCCACTCCGGAGGGAGAGATCCAGGCCTTTGCGGAGGTCCCCGTGCACGCTGACCAGGGCGATGGGACTGCCCAATCAGAGACTGAGAGAGAAAAATCCGAGGACGCTGCTTCGGTCACTACAGACTCCCTGCTCCCACCTCCGAAGAGGAAAGTCGGCCTGGTACAGGCATCCTATGGTCGTGGTCGAGCTCCACCCCGCCGCTTGCCTGGCCTAGATGGCGCCGGTAGAGAAGAGAGTCCCGGACATCCCAGTTCTTCAGAAGGTCCAGGTGAGCCAGGGGCTGGGACTGTGGTGCTGGTTGGAGGTGTCAGTAGTCCACAGTCGGTGGAGCCCGCAAGGGAGGGTAGCCTTCCGTCTACTAGAGACTACCTTCCCGCTGAGATGTATGACACCTCCGACCTAGAGTCATTGTCAGACTGTGGGGATGACGGAGAAATAGACGAACTGTTTCACCAGAAGGGCTGGGACAGACGCCCACTACCTGTGCTGAGTAAACCGCAGGATTCCCCCATGTCCATAGAAGACAGTACGCTCCGGGCGCAGGCCCCGGAGTTCCCGAGGAAATCTAGTCCTCCGACCAACTTTCCTCATTCAACTACATCACCCGCTCTGATGGTGGGGATGCAGCGTGCTTCGTTGCGGGCACCAAAGACAAAGCAACCCGAAATGGTGAAGGTACCTCGGCACCCGGAGGCCATCGTGCAGCCAGGAGAAGGTGAGCGAGATGTGATGCCGCCTCTAGCCAGGTTGCAGAGACTTTTCTCCCAGAGAGTCGCCCGTGAATATGGGTGGGAGTACCCCTACTTGCCTCGGGACTTATTGTATGAAGTCGAGGTCCTGCGACCAAGGTGGTATGACGAGTTTGTATGGGAAAAGCTTAAAGTACCCCATGCCAGGCGATACCTGTCATGTTCGCCGCCTGTGTCTAAAAAGTTCAAGGACTGCAGAGCTGATTGGAGACTTGGGCGCCATATTCATGCTGATAAGGTGCTCATCTGCAGGAAAGAAGGAGAGGATGTCGAGTATTCGGTGGAAGTGTTTGACGGGCACCTGAAGCCCCTGTTTCTGCCGGATCCAAGGTTCTACTTATAGGAGAAGTGAGCTCCTATCTTGTTGCTGTTGAAACTTTCTGGAAGAGACATTCCCAGACGCCTAGAACTGTGCCCTACTTTTGTTTTGATTTGGGCTTTTCTTTTACTCACTCACTGGAGACTTGGGAGCTGTTGTTTTTTTTTTCTCCCTTTTCTTCATGTGCCAAAGGCAGAGACTTTTGGGGTAGAGTCAGAGTAGGAAAGCAGGAAGAATGAAGATCTCACCATGTGTCATTACCGCAGCGCTGTCACCAGGTGGCAGTGTTGTGCAACGGTTGTTTGAAATGTTACACATGCATTACTTACTTATTGGAGTGAGTGGGTCTCTCGGCTGACGGACCCACTCATGCTAAGTTAACACAGAGTGTTAGGATGTGTTTTTTTTGTTTCCCTTCTGCAGGAGATTCGTCGGTCAAGACTACTGAGTATGGGGTGGTTCTTAGACAGTGATGGGAGGGATTGTATATGTGTACATGACAGATGTTTTATACAAAAGTTTTAATGTTTTATAGTTCCCTTTCCCTGGAGCAGGTCTTGGCACACACAGTATCCAAAATTTGAGGGATAGCCTCTGGGGCCCACTTCATGTCACCACTCCTTGGGAGACATGGGTGTGCACCTGACGCTGGGGACCAGCGTCAAATCACAAGGGGGAGTGTGTAGCGGGGTCTTCAAAGTTAGTGGGATACACCTGGGGGTAGAGAGACCCAGGTGTGTAATTATGTCAGGGATTAGACCCCTTTTTTGTTATTCGTGGAGGATTGGGTGGTGTAATATTCTCCTTGGCCTGTGGGTGGCGGGGTACCTACAGGCTCGAGGTAGAATCACTACCACAGTGCTACCCTTTTTGTCCCTTCCTGGAGATGGTACGGCTGGGGCGGGGAACCCGCCGTGGTGTCGATGGGAGGAGATAAAAGGGGGAGACGCCCTCGCCACGAGGTCTTTGGGGGATCATCTCTTCACGTACCCAGGCGCCCTAGGCCTGGGTGCGGGCGGTTCAAGGTTCCGGCCTGGGCACCCTAGGCCTGGCCGGAATGAAGCTGGAGTTGGAGTCCATCCCAGGCACCTTCGGCCTGGGGTGAGGTACTTTGTAGAAGGCCTGGGACCTGGTGACTTCGACCGGGTCCCGCGAGGGTGAAGTGATTCCAGGGTGCCCCTTGCGAGGGGACCCGCATCTGAGGTGAGGAGGCTGGGGAGGTCACCCGTCTGAAGACTCCGGAGCAGCGTCAACCCGGTGACGGACGGGCCTCCGGTAACTCCCTTGGAGGGTCATCTTCCCCTGATAGGGGCCGCAGCGCAGCGAAGTTGTTCTAATCAAGACTCCTGCAACCCCTGGTCATAGCACAGGGGGTGTAGGGACTGCAATCCGGATAGTGCCTCGGCCTACTCATCCCACCGTATCCTGCCATACATTGTTTGTTGTGGAGCTACGAAATAAAACTAACAGTTGGACTGTGATCGGTGTATGGACTCTGTTGATGGGAGCAAAGGGAGATTCCAGCATAGCAGGGCTAAGTTCCGCAACCCAATGCACATTTGGCCCGAGGAAGATATTGATACTGGCCTTCACCTCACCCACAGCCATGGGGAGGACATGGGCCGTAGCGCACCTCACTCTCGAAACCCAGGTACCCCTAGACAAGAGCTTTCGGACAAGCGATAAACATGTGAAGGGGGTGAGGCCGCTACACTTGTATTTCAGCACCTTTTTTCTTTGGTCTGGGGAATAAAGGGAGATAACATCTCCATTTTTTTCTCAAAACATGGCACCCAAAAAGGGTAATAGAACACCACAGTCACAAACGAAGAAAAAGGAAAAAAAGAAGAAAAAAGAAACACCACAGGGGCTCAAACCTCTCAAACTCAAACAATAGACATTAAAGATTTTTTTCAGCAACAAGTTTTGCAAAAGTCAAAAATATCACAAACTTCACAAGAACTGTTGAATATGGTGGAATCAATCACAAATTTAGGAATATCTGGGGTTGAGGAGGATAGTCATCCCAGGAATAGCTCACCTATAGAGATAATAGATACAATCAGACCTACCACTCAACAAAAGGAAAAGGAAAATTGGGACATGCAATCATATATCCGATCTCTCCCCACAAGAGGAGACATGGACAAATATGTACACCGATTGGAAACAACATATAAAGTGGAGATACAGGAACTTATGTCTATGCAGGATACACAAGAAAAAATAAGTTCAATGGACACAAGAATAACTAATGTGGAACAAAAATTGAAAGAAACAGAGGATAGATTGATGGAGCAGGAAAAACAGTTAAAACAAAATATAAATGCCCTTGACGAGCAAGAAAACAGAAATAGGAGAAATAACCTTTGAATTAGAGGGTTATCTGAAGAGGTGAACTCAAGGGATCTCTCAGCAACATTGCAAAATAGGGAATTACTACAGGAATCAAATGATTCAAATGATATAGCCATCGATCGTGTTCACAGAATAACGGGACCAAGAAGAATAGAGGAGAGCAAACCAAGAGATGTTATATGCAGGATGCACTATGCTCAAACAAAAGATAAAATTGTGATAGCTGTACGCCAACAAAAGAACATACAATATGAGGGAACACAACTGATGTTTTTTCAGGATTTATCAAAATACACACTCGATAGGAGAAGAGCATTAAAACCTCTCCTGGAACAACTCATAAAGAAAAACTTTCAGTATAGATGGAAATTCCCATTTCAGTTAGAGGTTCAACATGAGGGAGGGATGGCAAACTTCTGGGACCTGGAGGATTTGCCTGGAATTTTTAAGGACTCTCCGACTCCACGAAGTAGAACTGCCAGATTGGCCGAAAATGGATATGGGAAAACCCAGAAAACCTTGAAAAGGACCTGAATGATGGGGGGTGGGGCGGGGGAGGGGGAAGGGGAGGTAGATAAGTGGCCACATATTGGCTACAATACATATATATTTAAGAGCCTTTTTTTTTCTTTCCCTTCACAAATGGGATTATGATTTTGGAACCCATCACGTTTTTATACACTACTAAACCAACACATAAATAGGAATACACTTTAATCAATCAAATCAGGGAGATTTTTAAATATAAAAGGAAAAAAGAAAGGGAAAAATTCTTCTTATATTTTTTTTTTCACAAATGGGTTTTTGATTTTTTTTTTTGTAACCTATCACATTTTTTATATAGTACTACACTAAAGCCCCGTACACACGATCGGATTTCCTATGGTTTTTTAACCGATGGATTTTTCCATCGGAAAACCGATGAAGCTGACTTTCATCAGTCTTGCCTACACACCATCAGTCAAAAAACCGACCGTTCCAAACGCGGTGACGTAAAACACTCTGATGAGCTGAGAAAAATTAGGTTCAATGCTTCTGAGCATTTGTCGACTTGATTCTGAGCATGCGTGGGTTTTTTATCTGATGGAGTTCCTGACAGACGATAGTAATTTGCTATCGGTTTTTTAACCATCGGATAAATTTAAAACATGTTCTATTTTTAAACACTGATGGAAAAAAGACCGATGGGGCCCATACACGATCGGTTTGTCCGATGAAAAAAGTCCATCGGACTGTTTTCATCGGTTAAACCTATTGTGTGTACAGGGCTTTTCACATAAATAGGAACACACCTTAATATATTAATATCAATGAGATGTTTTTAAAATATATATATATTTTTTTTGGAACTGTTGGTTCCCCTAAGTACGATGGTACCGATACGCTTATATGTATACATTATAATATAGTATATAGAGGGATGTCATCACTTATTTATTTTTTATTTATTTATCTGTTTAATCTTTTTTCTTCTCCCTTCTCCCCCCCCCCCCCCCCCCCCTCCGTCATAACATGATTGCTGTCCTCCCCTCCACTTCCTGTTAGGGGGGAGGAAGTGGGGAAGTGTCAGGAATGGTGTCATTACTGGGCTCACCTGCTGGTGGCACTGTTGCTTTCAGCACCAGTGGGTGTAGTTCTGGTGGCCACCAGCGGGTGTCTCCTCACCAAGACTTTCCACCAGCCATCAAGCACACCTGATCTGGGTCTGCTGGACTATATAAGCCCGCCCTTAACCAAGCTCATTGCTCCAGAATTCCTTCTGCAAGCCTGGTCCCTGCCTGAACCTGATCCATTGCCTGAACTTGAACCTGATCCTGATCCGTTCCCTGCCTTGTCCTGGACTCTGATCCTTGTACCCTGTCCCCTGAGACCTGTCCCCTGAGACCTGTCCCCTGATACCAGCTCCCCCTTGCTGTCTGCTCCCCGTACCTGGCCTTCTGCTCCCCTTGTCTCTCATCCCTGCCTTGTTCATGTATGTGTGTTCTCTTTTGTATATATTAGTTAGATAGTTAGATTAGGTTGTTTTGGGGTTTGTTGTGTTCTTTTGTATTTGTTTCTTGCTTATGGTTTGCTGTGTTTTTGTTTACACGTGTGTCTTTATCTTTAATAAATATATATATTTTTCACTTACTCGGTTCCTGATTCCTTAATGTGCAGCCCAATGATCTGACCACCTGTATTGGATGTCTGTATATAGCATCCTCGTGACAGGAAGAGAGAGAACGGGGAGATAGATATTTTTTTTCCCTCTCTCCTCTCTCCCTTTTCCTTCTCCCCTTTTTTCTCTCGTTTTTGAAGAATGAGATGGAGAATATTTATGCTCTGGTATTAAAAATGATGTTCAACAATATATAAATATTTAAAAGGATAAAAGACAAAACAAACAAACCACTCAGGAATTATAAAAAAAAAAAAAGAATGCGGCATGCAGGATCTCGATAAGCGGCTGATCGGGAACAACGGCCCTGGTCTACCCCTAGTTAGGGACCTTACGAAAGTAAGATAAACTTAGTAAAGTCAATTAGAAGTGAGAAAGTTAGTGAGTTGAGTAAGATAGGTGTACGCGTATAGTGAGTGTGTGCATATAAGGGATTTAACTTTTTTTTTTTCTCTCCTCCGATATACTAGACTCATTGGAGAAAAGTCCTCCCAGGAAACGGGGGTAATTCTCAACAATAGGGACACAGCAGTAAAATTAGACAGAGGCACTAACCCTTTCCTGCTCTATACCAAAAAAATAAATAAAAATTGGGCTGAAATTGGGCCTAACATAATTTTAGGCAAAACTTTTTTTAACAAAAAAAAAAAAAAATTTCAGGTACACGCGAAAAATTTGTGTATGGTTAAAATGATATTATTATAATTTGTAATATATGCTGTATGTATATATATTGTTGCAATATATGTAAAGTTAACCATATAAAATTGTTTAGTTTATGTGCATGTAAAAAATCATTTTTTTTTTTTCAATATGTATATTTGGGATGTCGGTACGCTTTAAAGTGTGTTGAACAGGGGAGTCTTTAAATACTTTGTCTGTTCTATTTTCGGTTTAGTTTTGGATAGGGCGAGGAAGGGTTAGAAGTTCTGTGGGGTTTGATTGGCTACATTCTACAGTTTATATAGTAGTTCCGTAAACTTTAAGAAGGTCATTACACGAGCAATGTCCATGTGCACTAGAGGTCTCCTCTCAACAAGATACTACTATAGATAAGAACATCTATTTCTACAGTACAGTACATGATGGAATTGCAATATGTGCAATGGTTAATTTGGGTTCTTTGTCTACAGGTTTAAAACATTAGGGGAAATATTTTTTTTTCTTCCAGACAGTGTATCTAAAAACAAACTGTAGACATTTGTACACTAAATAGATATTTAGTTGACTTTTTTCATTTCGTTTTTTATTTTCTCTGACATTTTCCTTTAATTCAAAGCAGGTGTATGCATTTCAATTCTGTACAGATTTAGTGTAACTATTCATTACAGATGTGTAAGTCTTGCTACAGTGCTTCAAGTCAGATGATGAAAAACTCATTTCATCAACCAAAGATCAAAATTTGCATTTTAAAATTTTTCAAACAAGTCAATTTTTTTTTTTTTGTTAACTGACTACCGACACTCACTGATTCATGGCTGCATGGATTAGCATATTCATGGCACGAGTGTAAATGGTATCATAAAATAGGAAAATGAAGCACTGTTGTATGAAACAGAAGCACAACATTGCTTAGAAGCCGAGATAAATGTTTCAGTGAGCTGGAATGACAATGTATGCAAATGAAGGCGACGGTCCAGGAAAAATGTTCAGTTCTTTGGGTGTGTAATTGTGCTGCGCTGGCCAGAAAACTCTCTGAGGACAGAAGCAATATGCAGTGAAACTTCTCTCAGTTTTACAGCATGCAAAATTGCATTTTATTTGCTTTTTAAAGTTTAAGTCACCCTAAATCTGATATTGCCGTGGAGGATTTAATCTATATGCTTTGCTTCAACTCATTGATCTTGTTGGGAACTTCACCCAGGACTTTCACAAAAGTAAAACTTCACCCAAAACTTTTCTTTTTGGATGGAATGGGGAAAGGCTCAGGGCCCTATTTATTGAGTCTTAATTTGTTGTTTGTGAGTTTGACTCCAATGGAGATATTTCCCATTTCCCAAATCCTGCCGCGACAGCTAGAACTTACCTGTTGGCTAAAGGCCCGTACACACGATCCAATTTTACGACAATAATTGTCTGATGGACGTGTTGTTTCGGATAATCCGACCGTGTGTATGCTCCATCAGACAATTGTTGGCGTAATTAACGACAACAAATGTTGGCTGTTCAAGCTCACCAACTGCCTGACAATAAATCTGTTATGTCGGATTATCCGATCGTGTGTACACAAATCCGTCCAACTAAAATCCAAAGTACAAACACGCATGCTCAGAACCAATGTTAAACATTAAGACAACATTAGAAGAAGTTGCCCAAAGGGTGGCACTAAAGAGCAGAAAAAACACATATTTAGGTTTTGTTGGCTGAAAATGTTGTGCCGTCTATATGCATACCAAGTTCACGGCCAACGCCCTTCGGACCAAAATCCACGGAAAAGTCAGATGGAAGTCCGATCGTGTGTACGAGGCTTTATTCTCTGAAATGTTTTCATCAAACAGAGGAAGTGATCCTGGCATTATTGTAGAGTATAGCTATGGCTGCTGCAGAAGAGTCAACGATGAGAGCAGATCTCACAGGGGTCACAGATAGCAGTAATGCTGAACATCAAATGTTCGTTTTTCTTCAATGTTGAAGAACCAAAGCAGTCATTCTATGGCCCATTTCCTCGATGTGAACAATTTTTGAAGGCTACAAGGACATCCATTACCACATCCTATCCATCCTAGAAAAGGTGATCTGTTTTTCTCAAACCTGCTTGGGACAAACATAGATCTATACTCAGACAATAAACTTAACAAAAAACCAACAAAAAGAAAAGAAAACAAAATAAATAAATAAAAATGGGCAGACTCGATGGATTACTCTGTCTTTTTCTGCCATCATTCTTCTATGTTTCTATCCAACCTTTCCTCATTCTACCAAAAGCTATGTATGATCTCTAGATTGGGGTAATGGAGGTAAGTCTAAAGCCTCATACACACGATCGGACTTCAAACAAACTTTTCCGTGGATCTTTGTCTGAAGGGAGTTGGCCGTGAACGCTCATAGCATACACACGCTCTGACTTTTTCAGCCAACAAACATGACTGTAGTGACATAATTGACGTACTACGTGTTGTTTCTGCTCTTTTCTGCTCTTTACCGCCACCCTTTGGTAAATTTCTGCTATTGTTGGTTGATTTTAACATTGGTTCTGAGCATGCCTATTTGACTAAAGTCTGATGGATTTCTGTACACACGGCAGGACTTTGCACCGTAGGACTTTTGTTGCCGAAAAGTTTGTCCGTTTGCAGAGCAAACTTTTGTCCGATGAAAACCGAAAAAGTTTGTCCGATGGAGCGTACACATGGTCTGATTTTTTTGAAAACCTGCTCATTTTGAAGTTTGTTGTCAAAAAGTGCAAACGTGTGTATGGGGCTTAACTGACATATTTACACTTATCTCACCCCAAATAGAGGTCTGTAAAATGTGGCGTTTTTCTTCAATGTTGAAGAACCAAAGCAGTCATTCTATGGCCCAACCCCTCCATGTGAACAATTTTTGAAGGCTACAAGGACTTCCACTACCACATCTTATCCATTCTAGAAAAGGTCATCTATTTTTTCAAATATGCAGTTATATTGCCAAATCTCAAAAGCAAAAATAAGCAACACTGATATACTGATATTCGCAGCACTGGTGACAGTGGAAGAAAAGATGAATGGATAACGAGCCCTTGACATATTTGGAAACAGGCCAAGCAGCCCCGGCCACCAACTCTGGTAATAGTAATAATGCATCAGCAAAAGTAGCCATCAATCACCTGGCTAGAGGACATAGTAGACTTAAGCCAGGCATTTGTTAGATCAAACTGCATAACCCTTACATTAGATGTGCCTTTATGATTAACCTTGTAATACATTCTTTTCAAGACTCTCTAAATATATCTATTGAGAATACAGCAAGAGCCAAGAAAAAAAGTCAACAAGACCCTTGAGAAGACAGACCATCCCAGCATCATGGTCCGGAGAATTTAAAGAAGCTAGCTGTGTCTGTTCTGTGAAAAGCACATTATGGTATAAACCACCTAGGAGCATATTTGGTAGATCTGTGATCTCTTCCTGTACCAAAGGACATCCTTGTGGATAGCTGTCTATTATAAGTCCTGATTTGATTTAATTGTTAAAAATCTTTCTACTTAGTTTACAAAAAACAACATATACAAGCCAAAAAATGGGCAGATGTACCTGCTCAACATTGATCCATACATTTTTATTACCATACACATTTCCCCTAAAATATTTTTGTATGTATATGTACAACTGTAGAAGCTAAGCCAGAAGAAAAGGCTTTAGCATTACATACTAGCACTATAGATTTTCTTATGGACCATTAATCTTCAAATCCTGTCCAGCTCTATTTAACTAGAGCATTAGCAGAAAAAGATAAGACTATTGGATTAAAAGCAAACACTTAAAGATGTAATTTTAGTGATCACTCAGAGGGCTGTCTGGAAAGAAGAAATTCCAGACATATTTTTTAGGGCTTGTTATAACCAGGGCTTTTTTTCAGCGGGAATGCAGGGGAACGCAGTTCCGGCACCTCTCCCACTGAATGTATGTGTAGCGGGTATTTGAATTTAAGGGAAGCATCTGGGTGGTAGTGTAACCCAGATGCACTGATTGCTAGGGAATCCGAGACCCTTTTATGGTTCTTGGAGGACTCTGGTGGTGTGAGGTTCCCCGCGGCCTGCAGGTGGCATTGTCGCCCTGGCTGGAGTTGAACCCACACCGCAAGACTGTGCCTTTTTGTCCTCCCCTGGCGCTGGTACGGCGGGGCGGGGAACCCGCTGTGACGCAAAGGGAGAGGGGATAAAAGTGGTGGACACCCTTACCACGTGGTTCAGAGTTCGGAGTCGGAGGAAACGGCTGCACTCAGGCACCCTCTGCCTGGGTGCTGGCGTTCCAGTGTTCCGGGCCCAGGTGCCCTTGACCTGGCCGGGGCGGGAGATGGAGTCCATCTCAAGCACCTTTAGCCTAGGGTGAGGTACTATGGCGGATGCCTGGGGCTCAGTACCTTCGACTGAGTTACGCGAGGGTGGAGGAATCCGAGAGGGCCCTAACTCCTTGGGTGCCCGTGTCTGAGGTCGAGGAGACTGGTGAGCGGAACTTCTCTGGAGAGTCCGGCGCAGCATTGCTGGTGACAGAGAGGCCTCCGGTGACTCCCTTGGACGGATATCCTTCCCCTGACAGGGGCTGTGCTAGCGAAGGTAATTCATGTTCTACCTCAGTGGCAGTGACTATTCGCCATTGGTGACACCACAGTGGTTAGCGATGCTTTAAAGGATTGTGCCTCGACCTACTCCCATTAATACTGAACTGATTGGAAAGGTCCCAACTTGACTGTGCTGTATGTTTATTAGCTGAGAAGAATAAAACTGTGTTGGACCTATTCAGTGTGTGGAACTCTGGTTACTAGGAGCAAAGAGGGAGTCAAGGACGGAGGAAAGGATTTGACTCTAGGACACCTACACAAAGCCCGATCTTTCTGGCCTTCACCTCTTCATTATGGAGGACATGGGCCGTAGTGTATCTCATCCCTCCCCCCGGTACTAACACCCCTAGACAAAGACAGACAAGCCGAGAATGAGAAGGGGGGAGAGGGGTGAGGTCGCTACACGTGGGGGCATCATGTCCAGGATGTGCATGGTGTCTGAATTTGAACTTTGCTGCCCGGAGGAGTTCCGAGTAGGTCGGCCATATTGGCCAACGCGCCACGAGGCAAACCATAGCTGCGCAGTTCGTGGGCGGGGAAAAGGAAAAGCCCGCGAACAAGTGCAGAGTGTGGGAGGAGTCTGGCCATGTGGACGGACACACGTGGAGATTCCGGCGCGAGTGGGTCAGTGCGCATTAGAGCAGCGAACAGGGAAGATGACTTCAAGTACCCAGTGGATTTCTGCTTCTTCATTCATGGGCATGACTTCTCTAGCTGCTCCGATTATGGACACAGGAATCAGACTAAGGCCCCGGAGGCGATTGGCTCTGTACACCTGCAGAGACATGGAGGCCCTCGGAGTGATCTGTCCCGGCTGTTCGGGACTGGTGGTCCAATTGAAGCCATTCGGGCGATGTGAGGTCTGCAAGGAGTTTCTTTTCGAGGTGGAGCCATCCACAGAAAGGCCTCGCGCCTTCCACCTCAACTACCTCACAGGTACTGCCACTCCGGAGGGAGAGATCAATGCCATGGCGGGCATTCCTGTGCGCGCTGACCAGGGCGAAGTGACTGCCCAAGCAGAAATTAAGAGAGAGAAATCCGAGGATGCTGCCTCGGTCACCAGCAGCTCCCTGCTCCGACTGCCGAAGAGGAGAGTCGGCCTGGTACAGGCCTCTGGTGGTCGTGGAAGAGCTTTGCCCCGTCGCTTGCCTGGCCTGGATGGATCCGGAGGGAAGAGCCATGGACATCCCTGTTCTTCTGAAGGCCTAGGTGAGCCAGGGGTTGGGACTGTGTGTGTGGTTGGAGGTGTCGGCAGCCCACTGTCGGTGGAGGCCGTCAAGGGGGATGATTCCGTGACTGGGAATTATCTACCCGCTGAGTGTTATGACACCTCCGACCTGGATTCATTGTCTGACAATGGCGATGATGGGGAGATGGACGAGATCTTCCTCCGGAAGGGATGGGACAAGATGACGTTACCCTCGTCCCATGTCAAAAGGGACCCACCTATGTCCATTGGGGATAGTACACCCCGGGTGGAGGCCTCGGAGCCTGGGGAGGAACCTGGTCCACTGTCTGCAATCCCTCTTCTGGATTCAACTTCCATTTCACCTGCTCCTGTTGCGTTAGTGCAACGCCAGTCACTGCGGGCCCCTATGCCCAAGTCTGCCGAGGTGGTGAACGCACCTCGCTATCCGGAAGCTATTGTTTTGCCTGGAGAAGGAGACCGTGTCACGATGCCACCTTTATCAAGGCTGCAGCGTCTCTTTGGCCAGAAGGTTGCCCAAGAGTATGGGTGGGAGTACCCATACCTACCTCGAGAATTGCTTTACGAGGTGGAAGTTTTTCGCCAGAGGTGGTACGATACTTTCGTTTGGGACAAACTCAAGGTACCTCAAGCACGCCGATACCTTTCATGTTCACCAACGGTCACCAAAAAGTTTCAGGACTGTAAGGCTAAGTGGATGCTGGGAAGGCATATCCAGGCGCACAGAGGGGTAATTTGTCGCAAGGATGGAGGAAATGTTGAACATAACATGGAGGCTTTTGACAAGCATTTGAAGCCTGTGTTCCTGCCGCATCCAAAGTTTTATTTGTAAGAGAAAGAGACTCTTTTCTGTTTATTACTGCTGAGTTTTCCTGAAGCGAGTGCTGGAACACAGAGACTGTGCCCTCTATTTTTCTGGGTGTTTGTTCTTGGGAGAATGGGAACTGTTGCCGTTTGTTTCCTTTTCCTCCCCTCATCAAGAGAAATCAGTGACTTTGGGGTTTTAGTCAGTGTAGGGCCACAGAAGAAAAAAAGAGCAAGAGAGAAAAGTTCATCTGGATTTGATAAGTGTCTTTACCGCGGCATTATCACCAGGTGGCAGTGTTGCGCAACGATTGTTGTTTGTTTTTTGTACATTATGCAACACTCATTGGAGTGAATGGGTTTCTTCTCGGATAGACCCATTCGCTCCAAGCAAACACATATATTATGTTAGGATGTGTGTTTCTTTTTTTTTCTTCCCTCTGCAGGAGACTCGTCTATCAAGGCTGCTGAGAATG
This sequence comes from Rana muscosa, assembly GCA_029206835.1. Lineage (NCBI taxonomy): Eukaryota > Metazoa > Chordata > Amphibia > Anura > Ranidae > Rana > Rana muscosa. Next base: position 369,362,500 of record CM055120.1, on the reverse strand, counting down.
CGGTGGTCCTTAGATAGTCAGCAGGGGGGGGAGAAATGTAAATATGTGAGATATTTAAAGTATTTTATTACAAAAGTTTATGGTTTTATATTACTGTTTCCCTTTCCTGTTTTAGGTCCTGGCACAATTCCTGATCTAAATTTGTTGAGTTTGGATTTATGTGAATGTTGTCTCTGGGTTGAACTTATGTTACCACTTTCTGGGAGACATGGGTTTGCACCAGACACTGGGGACCAGTGTCAAATCACCAGGGGGAGAGTGTAGCGGGTATTTGAATTTAAGGGAAGCATCAGGGTGGTAGTGTAACCCAGATACACTGATTGCTAGGGAATCCGAGACCCTTTTATGGTTCTTGGAGGACTCTGGTGGTGTGAGGTTCCCTGCGGCCTGCAGGTGGCATTGTTGCTATGGCCGGAGTTGAACCCACACCGCAAGACTGTGCCTTTTTGTCCTCCCCTGGCGCTGGTACGGCGGGGCGGGGAACCCGCTGTGACGCAAAGGGAGAGGGGATAAAAGGGGCGGACGCCCTTACCACGGGGTTCAGAGTTCAGAGTCGGAGGACACGGCCGCACTCAGGCACCCTCAGCCTGGGTGCTGGCGTTCCAGTGTTTCGGGCCCAGGTGCCCTTGACCTGGCCGGAGCGGGAGATGGAGTCCATCTCAGGCACTTTTAGCCTGGGGTGAGGTACTATGGCGGATGCCTGGGGCTCAGTACCTTCGACTGAGTTCCGCAAGGGTGGAGGAATCCGAGGGGGCCCTAACTCCTTGGGTGCCCATGTCTGAGGTCGAGGAGACTGGTGAGCGGAACTTCTCTGGAGAGTCCGGCGCAGCATTGCTGGTGACAGAGAGGCCTCCGGTGACTAGGGATGAGCTCGGTGTTCGAGTCGAACATAAGTTCGACTCGAACATCGGCTGTTCGACCGTTCGGCGAACATTGAACGATTTGGGCCGTTCGCGCCAAATTCGAGTGACGCGAACGGCCCACAATACACTGCGCCATCGCAGTGCAATCCCGGCGCTGTGATTGGCCAAGCATGCACTGTGACCCCGCATGCTTGGCCAATCACAGCGCCGGCAGCTAGGAGAGCCATAATTGGCCACAGGCAGGTTGCCTGTGGCCAATTATAGCTCAGGGGGTTTAGCACACGCCCCACACTATAAAAGGCCGCCAGCGCGGCGGCCTTGTGTAGTGTGTTCCGGCACAGGGAAAGAGTTACATAGGCAGGGACAGTGTCAGTGCTATTTGTACCTCAAACTTGTGTGTAGGGAGAGAGAAGGATAGGCAGGGAGAGTGTCAGTGTCATATTCTTTGCTAAACCTTGTGTGCAGGGAGAGAGAAGGATAGGCAGGGGACAGTGTCAGTGTCACATTCTTTGCTAAACCTTGTGTGCAGGGAGAGAGAAGGATAGGCAGGGAGAGTGCCAGTGTCATATTCTTTGATAAACCTTGTGTGCAGGGAGAGAGAAGGATAGGCAGGGGACAGTGTCAGTGTCACATTCTTTGCTAAACCTTGTGTGCAGGGAGAGAGAAGAATAGGCAGGGAGAGTGTCAGTGTCATATTCTTTGATAAACCTTGTGTGCAGGGAGAGAGAAGGATAGGCAGGGGACAGTGTCAGTGTCATTGTTGCTAAGCCTCCTGAACATTATACACCTGAAGTTAGCCCGTATTGCTGTGTTTTCCTGGTGTGTTACACCAACAGGCATTTGCAGCACTTACAGCGGGCGGAGTGTGCCTCCTGCACATTATACACCTGAAGTTAGCCCGTATTGCTGTGTTTTCCTGGTGTGTTACACCAACAGGCATTTGCAGCACTTAGAGCGGGCGGAGTGTGCCTCCTGCACATTATACACCTGAAGTTAGCCCGTATTGCTGTGTTTTCCTGGTGTGTTAAACCAACAGGCATTTGCAGCACTTACAGCGGGCGGAGTGTGCCTCCTGCACATTATACACCTAAAGTTAGCACGTATTGCTGTGTTTTCCTGGTGTGTTACACCAACAGGCATTTGCAGCACTTTCAGCGGGCGGAGTGTGCCTCCTGCACATTATACACCTGAAGTTAGCCTGTATTGCTGTGTTTTCCTGGTGTTACACCAACAGGCATTTGCAGCACTTACAGCGGGCGGAGTGTGCCTCCTGCACATTATACACCTGAAGTTAGCCTGTATTGCTGTGTTTTCCTGGTGTTACACCAACAGGCATTTGCAGCACTTACAGCGGGCGGGGTGTGCCTCCTGATCATATTACACCTGAAGTTAGCCTGTATTGCTGTGTTTTCCTGGTGTGTTACACCAACAGGCATTTACAGAACTTACAGCAGGCGTAGTGTGATTCCTGCAAAATATACTCCTGAAGCTAGGCCTTATTGCTGGTTTTCCCATCTCCCTGCAGGCCATTAGAATGTCTGGAAGGCAAACAAGGAGAGGCAGACAGTCAGGAGCCAATAAAAGAGGGCAAGCAGGCTCTGTGTCTAGAGACAACAGTGCTGGTCGTGGACGCGGTGCATCGCCATCAGCACGTGGCCATGGGCCACGCTTGTCCTTCTTTTCGGCAGCTGGACGTGTTGAGCCGCATCATGCCGAAGACTTGGTAGAGTGGATGACCAAGCCCTCCTCATCCATCTCATCCTCTTTCACCCAGGCTCAGGGTACTGGCAAAGCAGCTGCCAAAGCGTCCTCTTCCCTCGTATCAATGTCATCATCAGTCACTCCTTCCCTAGACCAACCATGTCCTCCTGGGGAGTCCCCCGAACTGTTTGAGCACAGTGTTGGGTACATGCTCCAGGAGGATGCCCAGCGTTTCGAAGGGTCTGATGATGATACCCAGCTAGAGGAAGGCAGTAGCGTGAGAGCAGAGAGAGGGGATGCTCAAGAAGGACACCAATCTGGCAGTCATGTTCCAGCAGCTGCAGCATACTGCCAGATTGGCTCCAGTGATGAGGAGGGAGGGGATGATGAGGTCACTGACTCCACGTGGGTGCCTAATAGGAGAGAGGAGGAGGAGGAGGAGGATAAGGAGGAGGCACATCTCCAACGAGGCAGGATGCCCTCGGGGGGCCAGCGTAAGGGCAGCACACCGGCGGAATCACACCGCAGAGGTCCGCCTGTGCAGGGCGCTGCCTCTGCCCGTTATTCAAAAAGTTCTTTGGTGTGGGCCTTTTTTGAGTCGAGTGCATCAGATCGCACAGCTGCTGTTTGCAACATATGTCTTAAGCGTATATCGCGTGGCCAAAACATCACCCGCTTGGGCACCACATGCTTGACCAGACATATGTTGACCTGCCATGCAGCTCGTTGGCAAGCCTACCTTAAAGACCCACACCAAAGAACAAAGCGGACCTCTCCTTGCACCGCATCAGCTGGGATCTCCAACCCCACTATACCTTCAGTCCTCTCTGAAACCTGCACTGAGAGGAATGAAGGTGTAGAATTAGGTGTGTCACAGCCAAGTACTTGTGGGCACTCTGCTAGCAGTACACCGACGTCCAATTCTAGCAGGCAAATTTCCCTGCCCCAGCTGCTGGACCGTCAAAAGAAGTTCACTCCCAGCCATCCACATGCCCAGCGGTTGAATGCTAGCTTGGCTAAATTGCTAGCGCTTCAACTGCTGCCTTTTCAGTTGGTAGACTCGGCCCCCTTCCGTGAATTTGTGCAATGTGCGGTTCCTCAGTGGCAGGTTCCCAATCGCCACTTTAACTCACGGAAGGCGATTCCGGCTCTCTACTGGCATGTGGAAGGCAATGTCTTGGCCTCGCTGGACAGGGCGGTCAGCGGTAAGGTGCATATTACCGCTGACTCATGGTCCAGCAGGCATGGACAGGGACGTTACCTTTCTTTCACGGCCCATTGGGTCACTCTTTTGGCAGCTGGGAAGGATGCAGGACAAGGTGCAGTAGTGTTGGAGGTTGTTCCGCCGCCACGCCTCCAAAATGCTACTGCTGGTTGTGACACACCTCTCTCCTCCACCCCCTCCTCTTCTTCTTCCTCCATGGCCTCTTCCTGTGCTTTTTCCTCGGAACCAGCGGTGCTCCGTAGGCGTTCAAGGGGCTACGCAAGTACGCAGGCAAAAAGATGCCATGCCGTGCTTGCGCTGGTGTGTTTGGGGGACAGGAGCCACACTGGGGCAGAGGTTCTGTCTGCTCTGCAGGGGCAGGCCGAGAGGTGGTTGACGCCACGCCAGCTTAAGCCAGGAATGGTGGTTTGCGACAAAGGCACCAACCTCCTCTCCGCCCTCCGACAGGGACAACTGACCCATGTGCCCTGTGTGGCTCACGTCCTTAACCTGGTGGTGCAGCGGTTCTTGGGCAGGTACCCGGGCTTACAGGATGTCCTGAGGCAGGCCAGGAAAGTCTGTGTGCATTTCCGCAGATCTTATAATGCCAGTGCTCGCCTGGCTGAGCTGCAAAAGGAGTTGAACCTGCCCAAGAACCGCCTTATATGTGACATGCCCACCAGGTGGAACTCAACGTTGGCCATGCTGCAGCAGCTGCACACGCAGCAGAGGGCCATCAATGAGTACCTGTGCGACTACGGCACCAGGACAGGGTCAGGGGAGCTCGGGTTTTTTTCACCACGCCAGTGGGGCATGATCAGGGATGCATGCACTGTCCTGGCACCATTTGAGGAGGCCACGAGGATGGTGAGCAGTGACAGTGCATGCATCAGTGACACTGTACCTCTTGTCCACCTGTTGGAACATACGCTGCGTGGAATAATGGACAGGGCACTTGAGGCAGAACAGAGGCAGGAAGAGGAGGACTTCCTTGCCTCTCAAGGCCCCATTTACCCAGACAGTGTTCTTTCTGTCCCACCCATCGCACAGGAAGAGGAGGAGGAGGAAGATTGTGTCAGCATGGAGGTGGAGCCTGGCACTCAGCATCATCAGCAGCAGTCTTTTAGGGATGATTTACAGTCCCAAGAAACCAGTTGACTTGTACGTAGCTGGGAGGAGGTGGCTGCGGATCATGTCGTCCTTAGTGACCCAGAGGACTCCGGACCGAATGCCTCAGCTAACCTACGCTGCATGGCCTCCCTGATCCTGCAAAGTCTGCGGAAGGATCCTCGTATTCTTTGGATCAAGGAGAGGGACCATTACTGGCTGGCCACTCTCCTTGATCCACGGTACAAGGGTAAGGTTGCGTACCTTATCTTACCGTCGCAGAGGGAGCAGAGGATGAGACAACTCCGGGAGGCCTTGCAGAAAGGTCTGTGCAACGCGTTCCCAGAGACTGGGAGGTTACAAACTCCTGGTCCTGGACAACGAGTTGCTGAGGCTTCGGTCAGTCAAAGAAGGAGCGGTGGGGAAGGTGGCCGACTAACCGATGCGTTCAGACAATTCTTTAGTCCGCAGCCCCAAGGTATGATCGGTTCCAGCAACCATCGCCAGTGTCTGATATACATGGTGCAGGAATACCTAGGGGCAAGGTCAGACTTGGACACCTTCCCCACCGAAAATCCTCTGGCTTACTGGGTCTTGAGGATGGATCACTGGCCAGAGCTTGCACAGTATGCAATTGAGCTACTGGCCTGTCCTGCATCCAGCGTTCTTTCAGAACGCACATTCAGTGCTGCTGGAGGATTTGTCACGGATCACAGGGTGCACCTGTCCACCGACTGACCTTCATAAAGATGAACCAGTCTTGGATCACCACCAGCTACCAAACACCTGAAGCTGATATAACAGACTAATTTATTTTCAAATGTCACATCCCTTCAAGACTGATGCTGATGCTGAGAGACTGTCCTGTTATGTTGACTGACTATCCTCCTCCTCCTCAATGATCCGATTAATGATGATAGCTTGGAAGAACATTTTTGTTTCTGGGTGCCACCACCAGTGGCTAAGGCTCAATTTTTCAGCCCCTGTTTAACAGGGGCATGTAATTACAATTTTTTATGCAATGCTTTGCAGCAGGGCTCATCCCTGCACTCCAACTAGAGTATCTGGGAGAGGTTGCAGTGTCGTGGCACCAGCACCAGTGGCTAAGGCCCAATTTTTCAGCCCCTGTTTAACAGGGGCGTGTAATTACAATTTTTGATGCAATACTTTGCAACAGGGCTCATTGCTGTGCTCCAAGTACAGTATCTGTGAGGGGTTGCAGTGTTGTGGCACCAGTGCCTAAGGCTCAATTTTTCTGCCCCTGTTTAACAGGGGCATGTAATTACAATTCTTGATCTAATAATTCACAGCAGGGCCCATTCCTGCGCCCACCAAGAGTAACTGTGAGGCCTTACAGTGTTGTGTCAACACCACCACCACCACCACCAAAGGCCCAATTTTTCAGCCCCTGTTCAACAGGGGCATGCAATTACAATTCTTGATCTAATAATTCACAGCAGGGCCCATTCATGCGCCCACCAAGAGTAACTGTGAGGGCTCACAGTTTTGTGGCAACACCAACATGTAAGGGGCAAATTTCAGCAGAGTATATACGGCAGGCCCCTACTTTCAAACACTAACTTACAAACGACTCCTCCTTGCAAACGGAAGGATACAACAGGAAGTGAGAGAAAATCTACCCCTAGGAAGGCAAATTCTCTCCTGTAAGAGTTAATATGGGAAAAAAAGTGTCTCCTCTCCACTGATGCTTGTTTCAATAAAAACCCCAAATTTTTAAAAAACATTTGTCATTAGGACGGAAAGTGAGGTGAACTGTTCTGAACAGGTGCACACTGCACAGACAGCAAAACAAATGTTACAGGGGTGATAACCCTTCCCTATGTTTTCCAAAAAGCTTAAAAATAGATTTTTGGGCTGGAGCTACACTTAAACAATGTACCTGTTCAAAATTACAAACAGATTCTACATAAGAAAAAACCTACAGTCCCTGTCTTGTATGCACCGCCTGTATACGGCTGTTCAGAGTATATAGGGCCTTTTTTATTTTGTGTGCGGGGTTCCCCTTAATATCCATACAAGACCCAAAGGGGCTGGTAATGGGCTGGGGTAAGGGGGGGGGGGGGGTGTGATGGGGTAGCTATGCCATTTTTCTTAAAGATTTTCATCCATATTACCGGGACCAGACATTACATTAAAGCCGCAAACAGTTTTAAATGGCTTTTTTTCCTTTAGAAATGTAATTTTGTGCAGGGACAGTTCTAAACACGGGAAACACGTGGCACTTCACAGGCATACTTTAGACACCCCCCAGGTACGATATTTTAAGGAATATTTGACTTTTTTTTTTCACTTTATGCATCATTAACCACTTCAATTACAGGGCTTTTTGCACCTATTCAATACCGGGCCTATTTTGGCACTTCTCTCCTACATGTACAAATCATCATTCTTTTGCTAGAAAATTACTCAGAACCCCCAAACATTATATATGTTTTTTTAGCAGACACCCTAGGGAATAAAATGACAGTCATTGCAACATTTTTTCTTCCACAATATTTGCGCAATAATTTTTCAAACGCCTTTTTAAAAAAAAAAAAATGGTTTCATGAATTAAAAAATAACAAAACAGTAAAGTTAGCCCAATTTTTGGGGAAAATATGAAAGATAATGTTACGCCGAGTTAATAGATACCTAACATGTCACGCTTTAAAATTGCGCACACTCATGGAATGGCGCCAAACTTTGGTACTTAAAAATCTCCATAGGTGACGCTTTAATTTTTTTTACAGGTTACCAGGTTAGAATTACAGAGGAGGTCTAGTGCTAGAATTGTTGCACGCGCTCTAACGCACGCGGCGATACCTCACATGCAAGGTTTGAACGGCGTTTACATATGTGGGCGACTTACGTGTGCATTCGCTTCTGATCGCGAGCTACCGGGGACAGGGGCGTTTTAAATTTTTTTTATTATTATTTATTTATTTATTTTTTTACAATGATTTTACATTTTTTTTTTTTTTGATCACTTTTATTCCTATTACAAGGAATGTAAACATCCCTTGTAATAGGAATGTGTGTGACAGGTTCTCTTTATTGAGAGATGCGGGGTCAATAAGACCCCACATCTCTCCTCCAGGCTGGAAAGCATGAGATCAGTGAAACAATTTTCACTGATCTCATACTTACAGCCACAATGGCGGCTTTGTTTACATTTGAGACCCGGGCGTGACGTCATCACATCGCGCCCAGGCCTCCGATGATCATAGAGATGACTGGTGACCATCTGGTCACCAGTCATCTCTATGCTCATCACGTGACCCCACCAACGACGCCCGAAGATTCGCTCCGGGTCCCCGATCGTACGGGGGAGCCCGGAGAAGCACCGGATGGCGGCGGGAGGGGGGGTGTCCCTTCCCGCTGCCTATAAGAATGTTCAAACGGTGGAACCGCCGCTATGATCGTTCTTATTGTGCACAGAATCGCTGGCACTTCAAAAGGATATCTGAATGATGCCTCTAGCTGCAGGCATCATTCAGATATCCCCCTACAAAGCCGAGGACGTCATATGACGTCCACCCAGGATGGGAGATCCCATCTGTGGATGTCATTTGACTATGGCTGGGTAGGGAAGTGGTTAAAATGACTGCTCCCGAAAAACAGCAGTTTTTAAAACTTCTTTTTGCATTGATACATGTGCCCTGGTGCAGAACCCGGGTTCCCAAACCCTTTTTAGGACAATAACATGCATAATAGTCGTTATAATTAGCACTTTAGATTTCGAACGTTCGCATCCATTGTATTTAATAGGGTTCTAAAGTTCGTGCGAACTTTCGGTCAGTTCGCGGGTTCTGGTGCAAACCGAACCCGGGGGTGTTCGGCTCATCACTACCGGTGACTCCCTTGGACGGATATCCTTCCCCTGACAGGGGCTGTGCTAGCGAAGGTAATTCATGTTCTACCTCATATAGTCAGTGGCAGTGACTATTCGCTATTGGTGACACCACAGTGGTTAGCGATGCTTTAACCACTTGTCCCCCGCCCACTGTCAATTGACGGCGGGCGGAGGATACTCTCGTTCTGGGAGGACGTCATATGACGTCCTCCCTTTAAAATGAGCTAGGAGGCGCGCGCGCGCCCGTTGCGTTCACAAGGCCCCGGTGCGCGTGCCCGGCGGCCGGGATTGCCGCCGGGCACCCGCGATTGCCCGGGAAACGAGCAGGAAAGTGGATCTCTGTGTGTAAACACAGAGATCCACATCCTGTGAGGGAAAGGGGACCGATGGTGTGTCCCTTGTACATAGGGACAACCATTGGTCACCTCCCCCAGTCAGTCCCCTCCCCCCACAGTTAGAACACATTGAGGGAACATATTTAACCCCTTCCCGCCCCCTAGTGGTTAACCCCTTCCCTGCCAATCACATTTATACAGTAATCAATACATTTTTATAGCAGGGATCGCTGTATAAATGTGAATGGTCCCAAAAATGTGTCAAAAGTGTCCGATGTGTCCGCCGCAATATCGCAGTCACAATAAAAAAATCGCAGATCGCCGCCATTACTAATAAAAAAATAAAAAAATAAAAATGCTATAAATCTATCCCCTATTTTGTAGACGCTATAACTTTTGCGCAAACCAATCAATACGCGCTTATTGCGATTTTTTTTTTTACCAAAAATATGTAGAAGAATACGTATCGGCCTAAACTGAGGAAAATGTTATAAAAAAAAAAAAATGGGTATTTATTATAGCAAAAAGTAAAAAATAGTGTTTTTTTTTCCAAACTGGACGCTCTTCTTTTGTTTATAGCGCAAAAAATAAAAACCGCAGAGGTGATCAAATACCACCAAAAGAAAGCTCTATTTGTGGGAAAAAAAGGACACAAATTTTGTTTGGGAGCCATGTCGCACGACCGCGCAATTGTCATTCAAAGTGTGACAGCGCTGAAAGCTGAAAAATGGCTTGGGCAGGAAGGGGGTTTTCGTGCACAGTAGAGAAGTGGTTAAAGGATTGTGCCTCGACCTACTCCCATTAATACTGAACTGATTGCAAAGGTCCCAACTTGACTGTGCTGTATGTTTATTCGCTGAGAAGAATAAAACTGTGTTGGACCTATTCAGTGTGTGGAACTCTGGTTACTAGGAGCAAAGAGGGAGTCAAGGACGGAGGAAAGGATTTGACTCTAGGACACCTACACAAAGCCTGATCTTTCTAGCCTTCACCTCTTCACTATGGAGGACACTTCACTATGGAGGACATGGGCCGTGGTGTATCTCATCCCTCCCCCTGGTACTAACACCCCTAGACAAAGACAGACAAGCCGAGAATGAGAAGGGGGGAGAGGGGTGAGGTCGCTACATATGTAATGTCAAGTGGTGCTTGGGTGTGTTGATGCTAGTTGTTGGGGGATCTATTGTCGGAGGTACACCTACTGCTGGAGGTGATCTATTTTTTGCAGGTGGGTTTATTGTTGCTGGGAAAGTCTGTTGTTGCTGGTGGGGAATCTATTGTTGCTTGGGGTGGGTCTTATGTTGCTGGTGGTCCATTATTGCTGGGGGAGATCTATTCTTGCTGGGGGGTCTATTGTTGTTGGCTGCAGGGGATCTATTTTACTGCTTATCTTGTTATCATTAACAAATTCCATACAAATTACTTAGCACCACAAATGATATTTGGTTCTGTATTCCCCTAAAAAGTGTAGTACTGGGAGGTGGGTAGGTGGTAGAACCAAGGGACGGTGCACAAAGGTGGGTAGGGGCGGAGACAAGGGGTGACTTGGAGAGGGGGAGTTCCTGTACCTATTCTCTGAGAAAAAAAGCCCTGGTTATAACTATTAAAAAAAAGTTGTTTTCAATATTTTTAAATCTTCCTCCAGTTTATCATGAATGCTGCTTGACTCATCCACCTTACTAACTGGTCTGTGACAGCTGCTCCTCTCTGCCAATTCCTTCATTGACTTTCACTAGCTCAGCGTATTACTTAAAATACTAACCACAACATGCAAAGCAACACTGCCCCTCAGCTACATCAGCAACCTCGTCTCCCATATCACCGAAATTGTCTGCTTCACTCCTCCCAATAGCTCCTTTCCTCTAGCTCCCTCCTCAACTCCTCACACACTTAACTCCAGGACTTCTCTAGAACCGTCCGTCCCCATCCTCTGGAGCTCCCTACCCTAGTCTAGTTATCTCCTACCCCACCTGCCTTTAGGCGATTCCTTAGGCCCCTTACACATGGGGTGGGCTCCATTAGAGTCCACCTGCTCAGATGGGAATCTGTCAGCTCATCCCCACTGAGCAGGTTGATGGCTGGTCCATGTCAGCTCTGCTTATGCAGAGCGGACACAGACACAGCCCACTCTCCTTTTTAGGCAGTCGGATGAAAACGGACTGTCTGTCCATTTACACCTGACTACCATCCAATGTTTCTTGATGGGGGGCCATGGTTGTTCGCTGGGTGTCAGTATATTCCATGTCAGTTCTGCTTGGATCATTTTTTCTTTTTATGTTTCTGCTATGTTCCCCCTTTTTTTTTTTCTTCTATTTTATCTTTCTAGCTTTTTATCTATTTTTTTTCTTTGTCCTCCTCCACTTTTTATTATATTTATCGCCTGATTGGGATTTTTCTGGAGCTACACACATGTATTATTAGATATATGCTATAGCCATTGCCAGGCTGGACCCTTTTACATTACACAGCACCATGCACCTCTGGGCCCCTTTACATTAAACAGCACCCTGCACCCCTTTACATTACACAGCACCCTGCACCTCTGGACCCCTTTACATTACACAGCACCCTGCACCTCTGGGCCCCTTTACATTACACAGCACCTTGCATCTCTGGACCCTTTTACAATAAACAGCACCCTGCACCTCTGGACCTCTTTACATTACATAGCACCGCACATCTGGACCCCTTTACATTACACAGCCCCCCACAGTTTGTTACACAGACACCCCCCTAACAGTTCTGGACCCCCTGCATGTTACACAGACCTCCCTACAGTGCAGACCCCTTCCCTACAGTACAGACCCCCTCCCTACAGTACAGACCCCCCTACAGTACAGACCCCCCTACAGTAGAGACCCCCCTACATTACAGACCCCCTCTACAATACAGACCCCCCCACATTACAGCCCCCTCTACAATACAGCACCCCTCTACAATATAGACCCCCCCTACATTACAGACCCCCCCTACATTACAGACCCCCTCTACAATACAGACCCCCCTACATTACAGATCCCCTCTACAATACAGACCCCCCTACAATACAGAACCTCCCCTACAATACAGACCCCCCTACATTACAGACCCCCCTACAATACAGACCCTCCTATAATACAGACTCCCCCTACATTTCAGACCCCCCTAAAATACAGAACCCCCTACATTTCAGACCCCCCCAATAAAACAGAACCCCCCTACATTACAGACCCCCCTACAATACAGAACCCCCCTACATTTCAGACCCCCCCTACAATACAGAACCCTCCTACAATACAGAACCCCCTACATTTCAGACCCCCCCTACAATACATAACCCCCCCTACATTTCAGACCCCCCTACATTACAGACCCCCCTACAATACAGAACCCCCCCCTACAATACAGACCCCCTACATTACAGACCCCCCTACAATACAGACCACCCTACAATACAGAACCCCCCTACATTACAGACCCCCCCTACAATACAGAACCCACCTACATTTCAGACACCCCTACAATACAGAACCCCCCTACATTTCAGACCCCCCCCTACAATACAGAACCCCCCTACATTACAGACCCCCCTACAATACAGAACACCCCTACATTTCAGACCCCACTACAATACAGAACCCCCCTACATTTCAAACTCCCCCTACAATACAGAACCCCCCCTACATTACAGACTCCCCTACAATACAGAACCCCACCTACAATACAGAACCCCCCTACATTACAGACCCCCCTACATTACAGAACCCCCCTACATTTCAGACCACCCCTACAATACAGAACCCCTCCCTAGAATACAGACCACCCCTTCAGACCTATAATGTACCTCAGATCAGTGGAGGAGTCTTCACTCTGCTCGGCTGTGTGAGACAGCCGAGCCGAGACTGATCAGAGAGAACGGGATCGTTGCGGGTCCCGGCCCCCTGATGTGCCGACGGATGTCACTGTCACTCGAGTGCGGCTCCGACTCGCAGCTGAGAGTGCACTGGGGGGAGACGTGACATGCGGCCCGGCGGCCCGCGGGCAGCCACGGCCCACCGGGCATATGTCCGGTATGCCCTATGGCCACTCCGGGCCTGGCCATTGCTGTTTAATATTTTTTTCATCTGGATTTATCTAGGACTGCTTTTATTAATTGGCACGCTAGTATACCGCTACCGCTACCGGCGCCACCCCCGTCATCGCGGCTCTGGCCAATCACAGCGCCGGAGCCCGCGATACCCAGAAGTAACTCCGGGAGCGATGGAGCTGTGTACTGGCACCGCTGTGAGGGCTTCGATCTAAGGTAAGTAATTCATAATGAGCTAGTATGCTATGCATACTAGCTCATTATGCCTTTGTCTTGCATGGTTTTTTTTCTTTTTTTTTAAGTGGATTTACACCCACTTTAAAGGTAGAGGAGAGATTTGGGGTCTTATAGACCCCTGCTCTCTCCATAAAGTTGAGCTGTCATCCCTTAATTCTATTACAAAGGATGTCTAATAAAAGTGATGAAATAAATAAGAAAAAAAATATTAAAGCGCCCCATCCCTCCGTACTCGTGTGCAGAAGAGAATACATACATAAGTCACGCACGCATATGTAAACGGTGTTCGCACCACTTGTAAGATATCGCCGTGAACATTAGAGCGTCGCTTATGAAGATTATTAAGTATGGTTATCGTAGTTTGTCGCCATTCCACGAGCGTGCACAATTTTTAAGCATGAAATGTTAGCTATCTATTTAATCGGTGTAACATCATCTTTTATAGTTTACTAAAAAATTGGGTTATATATTGTGTTTTTTGCATTAAAATTCATTAAAGAGTATTTATTCCAAAAAAAACTGCATATAAAAAACACCACGTGGCATAAACAATTGCAACGATCGCCCTTTTATACTCTAGGGTCTCTGTTAAAATATATATCTATCTATCTATATCTATCTATCTATCTATCTATATATATATATATATATATATATAATGTTTGGGGATTCTAAGTAATTTTGTGGCAGAAAATAAACATTTTTACTTGTAAACAATAGGTGCCAGAAAAGGCCTGGAGCTGAAATGGATAGTAATAATCAGCAGTTTTAATGCAAATAATACCTGGTTATCCTGCCTTAAGCCTCGTACACACGATCGGATTTCCATCGGACAAAACCTTGGCGTTGGCTGTGTTCTTGTATTGCATACAAACGACAAAGAATTGTTGGCCAACAAACACGAAACTGCGTGTTTTTTCAGCTCTTTAGCGCCACCCTTTGGGCAACTTCTGCTAATGTTGTGTTATGGTTAGCATTGGTTCGGAGCATGCGTGTTTGTGCTTCGGATTTTTTCAGACGGACTTGTGTACACACGATCGGATAATCCAACACCACACATTTGTTGTCGGAAAATTTTAAAGTAAGCTATCCCACATTTGTTGCTGGAAAATCCGGCAACAATTGTCCGATGGAGCATACCAACGGTCGGATTATCCGACAACATCTTGCCATCACACAACTCCCGTCGGAAAGTCCAATTGTGTGTACGAGGCTTAAAGGAGTTGTAAAGGTACATTTTTTATTTTCTAAATAGGTTCCTTTAAGCTAGAGCATTGTTGCTTCACTTACCTTTTCCTTAGATTTCCCTTCTAAATATTTTTTTTCTTTGTTTTCTTTGTCTGAATTTCTCACTTCCTGTTTATCCTCAGTAAGCTGTTCAGTAAGCTGTTCTGGATGACTCCACACCACTCGGATGATGGTGTGGAGTTTAGTGAGGAGAAACAGGAAGTGAGAAATTCTGACAAAGAAAACAAACCTTTAGAAGGTAAATCAAAGGAAAAGGTAAGTGAAGCAACAATGCACTAGCTTAAAGGAACCTATTTAGAAAATAAAAAATGTACCTTTACAACTCCTTTAAGGCTACTTTCATACTGAGGTGCTTTACAGGCGCTATAGCGCTAAAAACAGTGCCTGCAAAGCGCCCTGAAAAAGCCTCTCCTTTCACTCCAATGTGAAAGCCCGACGGCTTTCACACTGGAGCGGTGCGCTGGCAGGACGGTAAAAAAAGTCCTGCTAGCCGCATCTTTGAGGCGCTGTAGGAGCGGTGTATACACCGCTCCTACAGCGCCCCTGCCCATTGAAATCAATGGGCAGCGCCGCCGAACCACCGCAAAGTGTCGCTGCAGCGGAGCTTTTCGGGGGTGGGTTTAACCCTTTTTCGGCTGCTAGCAGGGGTTAAAAGCACCCCACTAGCGGCCGAATAGCGCCGCAAAAACGACGGTAAAGTACCGCTAAAAATAGCGGCGCTTTACGCCCGATGCCCCCGCGCTGGCATTATGATAGCCTAATGCCATGTACACACGATCAGATTTTCCAATGAAAAAAGTCCGATGGACTTTTTTCATCGGAAATTCCGATCGTCTTTGTGGAATTCCATCTGAGAAAAATCCACGCATGCTCAGAATCAAGTCGACGCATGCTCGGAAGTATTGAACTTCATTTTTCTCGGCTCGCCGTAGTGTTTTACATCACAGCGTTTTGGACAGTCGGAATTTAGTCTGAGAGTGTGTAGGCAAGACTGATGGAAGTCAGCTTCATCGGAATTCCGACGGAAAATTCCATCGGATTTTATTCCATCGGAAATCCGATCGTGTGTACAGGGCATTAAAGTTCCTTGTTCAGATACTTACTGTTGTAGACTGACAATGCGTTGTCTCTTTCTCAAAGCTTTGCGCCTACATTGTCAGCCTGTCACACGTTTTCACAATGAACATTACAAGCAGCCATGCCAACACACATTGAATAAACACAGCTACTTGTAATGTCCATTGTTGTCACTATCAGGAAACTGGTCCTGTGAAATGCCATGCAAAAATGGTCATCACTGGTCATGGGCAAAGATGAGAGAGTCTCTTTAAGGAACCCAAACGTCTTCAGTTTTCATTATTTTTTCGATTGGTACAACAGGTGCATATTCGTTGTAGAATGAGGGGCCTAAGGTACTGTATTTAGAAAATGCAGCAATTGTATGTGTACAATGTGGGTTTTTCTATGGGGCGTGATTCACTAGTCATAGATCTTTCAGCCTCTGCATGCTAATCAGCAGCAAAAGAACCCCACAAATCAGCAAAATATCACCCCCTACAGAGATGCCAACTACAAAGTGTAAAGCACAGTAGTGGAAGTGGGCACAGCTTTGTGAACGTGGGATTGTAAATGGGTGTTCATAATCAGCAGTATAAAGCCTCCTGTGCATGAATAGTCAACTGCATTTTATATGCAGAGAAAATAAAGCTTTGCTGGTGAATGGCATCATTTTATGATATATAACATTGGGGGAATAATGAACTCTTTTCTAGAAAATTTACTATACAGGATACTGTATAAAACCACATACATACTGTATACAGTATATCATTTGTGTGTCCTTTATGAGAATAAATCCATTTAGAGTCGTAGTAGAATGGATAAGGAATTAGAACTTTTGTTTTTTTAGTCCAGTTAAGGACTCAGTTACCACCCAGGGTGCTTTTTTTTTTTTTTTTTTATTTTTTTTTTTATAAAGGTCCTTCTTTTTTTGCATTTCCCAGCTTTCTTCCCGAATTCTTAAAACAAAAAATAAATACTGGTAGGTGCACAGTCGTACCTATTTGGACACTTCCCAGGACATTTATTGTAAGCTTTGGAGCCCAATTAGGTATATGTGTGTGAGTACTGGTGTGTTTTTTTAGTGTTAGGCAAGTGTGCATCAACATGCGTTTCCTTGGGCATACATTATTAACACCCATTTTCAGTATCAATAGAATTTAATTAAGCTTTTTAAAAGTACAAGTAATGATGTAAAGTAGCAGGCGAATGTGTCCAATCCACAATTACATGCCACATGCTTGTTAACAATGTGTGTTTCACATTTCAACAATCATGACCAAGGCTTGTTTATTTCTGTTGCCAATGCATTAAAACACATGTAACATACATTTTGTTGTGTTGCCATTGACTTCTATTTTCCGGTGCACTAAAACACTGAAAAAAATGCATATGTTATATTTTAAAAAAATGCACTGCAGCACTGAGATGGGAACAGATACTTTTTATTGTGGGGAAGTTGGACACGTGCCTTTTAGCGTGCTGCAATGTGAGCGTTATAATGCCACAAAGTAAATGGGTACTGATGGCACCCTCCACAGTAGCAGCTACTTACCTTCCCATCACCCTTCTGCTAGGGTGACCAGACATCCCCGGTTTCTGGGGACAGTCCCCGGACCGAGGACACTGTTCCCGTAGCCAGTCTGTCCCTGGTTTTGTCCCCGGATTGCAGGGGTGGTGCTAGGTGCCAATCCTGGGCGGGTGCTGATGCAGAGGGGGAGCGCCGAAGCCAGTGGAATACCAATGGGGGACAGTTCGCCCCGGGTGCTACACACACAGTGACAGCTTTAATTTGAATCGTCGGGCGCCCACCGCCCAACAAAGTCTCGCCTCCTGGTTTGGCTCGTTTGATAGAATGCACACTTGTCCAATGCCAGGAGTCCAGGACATGTGCTGTCTATCATAGTTATGAGCTGATCCAGGAGGGGGGACCTGTGTAATGACGAGCACCCGGCAAATCAAAATTAAAGCTCTCACAGCGGGCGACGCCGGCCTGTGTTTTTTTTAGATATACGTTTTTATTGATTTTTCAAAACACAGACAAAAATTTACAATTACAAACACAGTAGACAATCTGGCCAGCTCTCCTCTTCCTCTCCTTTCTCTGATCTCCTGCACAGGTGAGGCTGCATTAGATGGGCACTGATCAGGCTGCTTTGGATGGGCACTGGTCAGGCAGCATTGTTGGGCACTGGTGACGCTGCATAGATGGGCACTGGTGACGCTGCATAGATGGTCACTGGTGAGGCTGCATTGCTGGCCACTGGTCAGGCTGTATTGATGGGCACTGGTGAGGCTGCATAGATGGGCACTGGTCAGGCTGCATTGATGAGCACTGGTGAGGCTGCATAGATGGGCACAGCTGAGCCCTGCATTCTTTATGTAGCGCACTGCTGAGCCCTGCATTCTTTATGTAGCGCACTCCTGAACTCAGCATTCTTTATGTAGCGCACTCCTGCGTGCTCCTTAGCCCTGCATTCTTTATGTAGCACACTCCTGAGCCCTGCATTTTTTATGTAGCACACTCCTGAGCACTCCTTGGACCTGCATTCTTCATTTAGCACATTCCTGAGCCCTGCATTCTTTATGTAGTGCACTCCTGAGCCCTGCATTCTTTATGTAGCGCACTCCTGAGCGCTCCTTAGCCCCGCATTCTTTATGTAGTGCACTCCTGATCCCTGTATTCTTTATGTAGCGCACTCCTGAGCTCTGCATTGCTTATGTAGCGCACTCCTGAGCCCTGTATTCTTTATGTAGCGCACTCCTGAGCCCTGCATTTTTTATGTAGCACGCTCCTGAGTCCTGCATTCTTTATGTAGTGCACTCGTGAGCCCTGCATTCTTTATGTAGCTCACTCCCGAACTCTGCGCTCTTTTTTTTCTCTATCTTATCTTCATAACATTTGGTAGTCATATCTCAATAAATTCTAAGAAGTATCTTTTTTTATCTCATAGAAGAAATGTGAAAAATAACGTATATATCATACAATCTTTCCATACACACATACCACATACACTGCATATATCATTTGAGGAAAAATTGCTTATAAAATAGTTTACAATTTGCCAATAAAAAAATATATGTCCCCGGATTTTATTTGAAAAATATGGTCACCTTACCTTCTGCGGCTCTATTCAGCTCCTGTGACTGCTGCCTGGCCCGGCGCTGTCACACGGAGTTGCTTTGTTCAGAGCTTATACAGGATTAACTCTAATGCCGCGTACACACGTCCGTTTTTAATGTCATTGAAAAAACAATGTTTTTCTCGACGTGATTCTTCTCAAGCCTGCCTTGCCTACACACTATCATGAAAAAAATTGCTCGAGCAAAGCGCCGTGACGTACGAAATGTACGACGGCACTATAAAGGGGAAGTTCCATTCGGATGGCGCCACCCTTTGGGCTGCTTTTGCTGATCCTCGTGTTAGTAAAGTTTGGTGAGAAACGATTTGCGCTTTTCAGAGTTGTGCTCTTCAGTCCGTTACAGCGTGACGAATGTGCTATCTCCATTACGAACGCTAGTTTTACCAGAATGAGCGCTCCCGTCTCATCACCTGTTTTTGAGCATGCGCGTTTTTTTCACGTCGTTAAAGCCTACACACACACGTTTTTCATGACGAGAAAACCGATCACGATAAAAACGACGAGAAAAATTAGAGCATGTTCCAAATTTTTAATGCCCATTTTTCACATCGTGAAAAATGCTCTGGAGCTCACACACGATCGTTTTAATGACCAAATAAAAAAATGGCATTTTTCTCGTCATGAAGATCGGTCGTGTGTACGCGGCATTACAGAGCAGGTGCAGCCCATGAAAGGGATCATTTTTATGTTTCCTGGCATTGGGCTTTAGGAGCAGGTACTGTTGTGAATGGTTTCATGTTCTCTGAAAAGTGCTGTAACATACATTATATTACCAAAAGTATTGGCTGCCTTTTTATTTACCTGCCTTTATACGCACATGAACTTTAATGGCATCCCAGTCTTATGCCGCGTACACACGATCGATTTTCTCGACGGTGAAAACACCGTCGAGAAAATCGACGGGAAAAACGAGGAACGGCTTGTTCCCCTACACACGGACGTTTTTTCCGTCATTTTTTCTCTTGGTCGAGAAAAACGACCGTGTGTAGGCTCCCCAGCAGTGTTTCCCTATGGGAAAACTGCTGTGGAAAAAAATGCTGTGAATCACAACGAGAAAAATTAGAGCATGTTCTAATTTTTCTCGTCGTGATTAATGCCGTTTTTCTCGTCGGGAAAAATGACCAAAAGCCCACACACGGTCGTTTTTCTCGTCAAAGAGAAAAAATTTCATTTTTCCCGACGAGAAAAATGGTTGTGTGTACGCGGCATTAGTCTGTAGGGTTCAATATTGATTTGGCCCACCCTTTGCAGCTATAACTGCTTCAACTCTTCTGGGAAGGCTGTCCACAAGATTTAGGAGTGTGTCTATGGGAATGTTTGGTTATTCTTCCAGAAGCGTGAGGTCAGGCACTGATGTTGGATGAGAAGGCATGGTTCGTAGTAGGGATGGGCCCGGTGCTCGATTCGAACCCATGTTCGAATCGAGCACCGGGCGTTCGCTCGCTCGTCGAGCCCAGAACTATTTGGGCCGTTCGCATCACATTCGTGTGATGCGAGCGGCCCCGCAATGCATTGCGGCCGGCGCGGCCGGCGCAGTGCATTGCTGGCTGATGATTGGCCAAGCATGCACTGTGACCCCGCATGCTTGGCCAATCACAGCGCCCGAAACTCGGAGAGCAATAATTGGCTACAGGCAGGACGCCTGTAGCCAATTACAGCTCAGGGGCTTTAGTACATGCCCCACCATTTAAAAGGCCGCCACGCCATCGGCCCCGGTCACATGAGTTCCGGCTTTAGGAGAGATCAGTCTGCTGATTCTGTCTTTGCTTGATACTGAAAGATTTGCTCTTCTTTGCTAAACCATTGGCTATTTCTTTGCTAAACCATTGCTACCTAAGTCATTGATCGTTCATTGCTGCTGATTGCACAGTTAGCGTGTTATTAGCTGCTGCTGGGGATTAGTCTGGTGCGTGCTTACTGTTAGTACAGTATTGCAGTAGTACCAACCGCAGTGCTGTTAGCACAGCATTGCACCCCAACAGCACCCATAGGACTTCTAGTGTGTTAGTGGCATCACACAGAGTTCCTATATTTTCATCTCAGAAGCACCCATAGGACTTCTAGTGTGTTAGTGGCAGCAAACAGAGCTCCTATATTTTCTTCTCAGCAGCACCCATAGGACTTCTAGTGTGTTAGTGGCAGCAAACAGAGCTCCTATATTTTCTTCTCAGCAGCACCCATAGGACTTCTAGTGTGTTAGTGGCATCACACAGAGTTCCTATATTTTCATCTCAGCAGCACCCATAGGACTTCTAGTGTGTTAGTGGCAGCAAACAGAGCTCCTATATTTTCTTCTCAGCAGCACCCATAGGACTTCTAGTGTGTTAGTGGCAGCAAACAGAGCTCCTATATTTTCTTCTCAGCAGCACCCATAGGACTTCTAGTGTGTTAGTGGCAGCAAACAGAGCTCCTATATTTTCTTCTCAGCAGCACCCATAGGACTTCTAGTGTGTTAGTGGCAGCAAACAGAGCTCCTATATTTTCTTCTCAGCAGCACCCATAGGACTTCTAATGTGTTAGTGGCATCACACAGAGTTCCTATATTTTCATCTCAGAAGCACCCATAGGACTTCTAGTGTGTTAGTGGCATCACACAGAGTTCCTATATTTTCATCTCAGAAGCACCCATAGGACTTCTAGTGTGTTAGTGGCATCACACAGAGCTCCTATATTTTCTTCTCAGCAGCACCCATAGGACTTCTAGTGTGTTAGTGGCAGCAAACAGAGCTCCTATATTTTCTTCTCAGCAGCACCCATAGGACTTCTAGTGTGTTAGTGGCAGCAAACAGAGCTCCTATATTTTCTTCTCAGCAGCACCCATAGGACTTCTAGTGTGTTAGTGGCATCACACAGAGTTCCTATATTTTCATCTCAGAAGCACCCATAGGACTTCTAGTGTGTTAGTGGCATCACACAGAGCTCCTATATTTTCTTCTCAGCAGCACCCATAGGACTTCTAGTGTGTTAGTGGCATCACACAGAGCTCCTATATTTTCATCTCAGAAGCACCCATAGGACTTCTAGTGTGTTAGTGGCATCACACAGAGCTCCTATATTTTCTTCTCAGCAGCACCCATAGGACTTCTAGTGTGTTAGTGGCAGCAAACAGAGCTCCTATATTTTCTTCTCAGCAGCACCCATAGGACTTCTAGTGTGTTAGTGGCATCACACAGAGCTCCTATATTTTCTTCTCAGCAGCACCCATAGGACTTCTAGTGTGTTAGTGGCAGCAAACAGAGCTCCTATATTTTCTTCTCAGCAGCACCCATAGGACTTCTAGTGTGTTAGTGGCAGCAAACAGAGCTCCTATATTTTCTTCTCAGCAGCACCCATAGGACATCTAGTATGTTAGTGGCATCACACAGAGCTCCTATATTTTCATCTCAGAAGCACCCATAGGACTTCTAGTGTGTTAGTGGCAGCAAACAGAGCTCCTATATTTTCTTCTCAGCAGCACCCATAGGACTTCTAGTGTGTTAGTGGCAGCAAACAGAGCTCCTATATTTTCTTCTCAGCAGCACCCATAGGACTTCTAGTGTGTTAGTGGCATCACACAGAGCTCCTATATTTTCTTCTCAGCAGCACCCATAGGACTTCTAGTGTGTTAGTGGCAGCAAACAGAGCTCCTATATTTTCTTCTCAGCAGGACCCATAGGACTTCTAATGTGTTAGTGGCATCACACAGAGTTCCTATATTTTCATCTCAGAAGCACCCATAGGACTTCTAGTGTGTTAGTGGCATCACACAGAGCTCCTATATTTTCTTCTCAGAAGCACCCATAGGACTTCTAGTGTGTTAGTGGCAGCAAACAGAGCTCCTATATTTTCTTCTCAGCAGCACCCATAGGACTTCTAGTGTGTTAGTGGCATCACACAGAGTTCCTATATTTTCATCTCAGAAGCACCCATAGGACTTCTAGTGTGTTAGTGGCATCACACAGAGCTCCTATATTTTCTTCTCAGCAGCACCCATAGGACTTCTAGTGTGTTAGTGGCAGCAAACAGAGCTCCTATATTTTCTTCTCAGCAGCACCCATAGGACTTCTAGTGTGTTAGTGGCAGCAAACAGAGCTCCTATATTTTCTTCTCAGCAGCACCCATAGGACTTCTAGTGTGTTAGTGGCATCACACAGAGCTCCTATATTTTCTTCTCAGCAGCACCCATAGGACTTCTAGTGTGTTAGTGGCAGCAAACAGAGCTCCTATATTTTCTTCTCAGCAGCACCCATAGGACTTCTAGTGTGTTAGTGGCAGCAAACAGAGCTCCTATATTTTCTTCTCAGCAGCACCCATAGGACTTCTAGTGTGTTAGTGGCATCACACAGAGCTCCTATATTTTCATCTCAGAAGCACCCATAGGACTTCTAGTGTGTTAGTGGCAGCAAACAGAGCTCCTATATTTTCTTCTCAGCAGCACCCATAGGACTTCTAGTGTGTTAGTGGCATCACACAGAGCTCCTATATTTTCTTCTCAGCAGCACCCATAGGACTTCTAGTGTGTTAGTGGCAGCAAACAGAGCTCCTATATTTTCTTCTCAGCAGCACCCATAGGACTTCTAATGTGTTAGTGGCATCACACAGAGTTCCTATATTTTCATCTCAGAAGCACCCATAGGACTTCTAGTGTGTTAGTGGCATCACACAGAGCTCCTATATTTTCTTCTCAGAAGCACCCATAGGACTTCTAGTGTGTTAGTGGCAGCAAACAGAGCTCCTATATTTTCTTCTTAGCAGCACCCATAGGACTTCTAATGTGTTAGTGGCATCACACAGAGTTCCTATATTTTCATCTCAGAAGCACCCATAGGACTTCTAGTGTGTTAGTGGCATCACACAGAGCTCCTATATTTTCTTCTCAGCAGCACCCATAGGACTTCTAGTGTGTTAGTGGCAGCAAACAGAGCTCCTATATTTTCTTCTCAGCAGCACCCATAGGACTTCTAGTGTGTTAGTGGCATCACACAGAGCTCCTATATTTTCTTCTCAGCAGCACCCATAGGACTTCTAGTGTGTTAGTGGCATCACACAGAGCTCCTATATTTTCTTCTCAGAAGCACCCATAGGACTTCTAGTGTGTTAGTGGCAGCAAACAGAGCTCCTATATTTTCTTCTCAGCAGCACCCATAGGACTTCTAGTGTGTTAGTGGCATCACACAGAGTTCCTATATTTTCATCTCAGAAGCACCCATAGGACTTCTAGTGTGTTAGTGGCATCACACAGAGCTCCTATATTTTCTTCTCAGCAGCACCCATAGGACTTCTAGTGTGTTAGTGGCAGCAAACAGAGCTCCTATATTTTCTTCTCAGAAGCACCCATAGGACTTCTAGTGTGTTAGTGGTATCACACAGAGTTCCTATATTTTCATCTCAGAAGCACCCATAGGACTTCTAGTGTGTTAGTGGCATCACACAGAGCTCCTATATTTTCTTCTCAGCAGCACCCATAGGACTTCTAGTGTGTTAGTGGCATCACACAGAGCTCCTATATTTTCATCTCAGAAGCACCAATAGGACTTCTAGTGTGTTAGTGGCAGCAAACAGAGCTCCTATATTTTCTTGTCAGCAGCACACATAGTACCTATAGTGTGTTAGTGTCAGCACCCATAGGACCTACAGTGTGTTGTGAGCACACATAGGAGTTCTATTTTTTATACTATATACACTACCGACTACAATGGCTGGAAGACCGCCAAGGAGAGGCAGAGCGTGCCGAGGCAAGAACACAGGGCAGGCAGGCTCTGTTTCTAGAGACAACAGTGCTGGCCGTGGACGTGGTCGTGCATCGTCATCAGCACGTGGCCATGGGACACGCTTGTCTTTGTTTTCGGCAGCTGGACATGTGGAGCCGCATCATGCCGAAGGCTTGGTAGAATGGATGACCAAGCCCTCCTCATCCTCCTCATCCTCTCTCACCCAGGCTCAGGGTACTGGCAGAGCAGCTGCCAACGCGTACTCAATGGCATCATCAGCCACCCCTTCCCTAGACCCACCATGTCCTCCTGAGGAGTCCCCCGAACTGTTTGAGCACAGTGTTGGGTACATGCTCCAGGAGGATGCCCAACGATTCGAAGGCTCGGATGATGATACCCAGCTTGAGGAAGTCAGTAGTGTGCGCGCAGAGAGAGGGGATGCTGAAGGACAGCAATCTGGCAGTAGTGTTCCACCAGCTGCAGCTTACTGCCAGGTTTGCTCTAGTGGTGAAGAGGGAGGGGATGATGAGGTCACTGACTCCACGTGGGTGCCTGAAGGGAGAGAGGAGGAGGAGGAGGAGGATGCAGCGTCACATGTCCAACGAGGCAGGATGCCCCCTGGAGGCCAGCTAGAGGCCAGCACAGCAACTGTACCACACCGCAGAGCTCCGCCTGTGCAGGGCGCTGCCTCTGCACGTTATCACAAAAGTTCTTTGGTGTGGGCCTTTTTTGAGACGAGTGCATCAGATCGCACCACTGCTATTTGCAATATTTGTCTCAAGCGTATCTCGCGTGGCCAAAACATCAGCCGCTTGGGCACCACAAGCATGAGCAGACATATGTCGACCTGCCATGCAGCTCGTTGGCAAGCACACATAAAAGACCCACACCAAAGAACAAAGCGGACCTCTCCTTGCTCCTCATCAGCTGGGATCTCCATCCCCACTATATCTTCAGTCCTCTCTGAAAGCTGCTCTGAGAGGACTGAAGGTGTAGAATTAGGTGTGTCACAACCAAGTACTTGCAGTACACCGACGTCCGATTGTAGCAGGCAAATTTCCCTGCCCCAGCTGCTGGACCGTCGAAAGAAGTATACTCCCAGCCATCCACATGCCCAGCAGTTGAATGCTAGCTTGGCTAAATTGCTAGCACTTCAACTGCTGCCTTTTCAGTTGATAGACTCGGCCCCCTTCCGTGAGTTTGTTCAATGTGCGGTTCCTCAGTGGCAGGTTCCCAAACGCCACTTTTTCTCACGGAAGGCGATTCCGTCTCTCTACTGGCATGTGGAAGGCAATGTCCATGCCTCGCTGGACAGGGCGGTCAGCGGTAAGGTGCATATTACCGCTGACTCATGGTCCAGCAGGCATGGACAGGGACGTTATCTTTCTTTCACGGCCCATTGGGTCACTCTATTGGCAGCTGGGAGGGATGCAGGACAAGGTGCAGTAGTGTTGGAGGTTGTTCCGCCACCACGCCTCCAAAATCCTACTACTGGTTGTGACACACCTCTCTCCTCCACCCCCTCCTCTTCTTCTTCCTCCATGTCCTCTTCGAGTGCTCTGTCCTCGGAACCAGCGGTGCTCCGTAGGCGTACAAGGGGCTACGCGAGTACGCAGGCAAAAAGATGCCATGCCGTGCTTGCGCTGGTGTGTTTGGGGGACAGGAGCCACACTGGGCCAGAGGTTCTGGCAGCTCTGCAGGGGCAGGCCGAGAGGTGGTTGACGCCACGCCAGCTTAAGCCAGGAATGGTCGTTTCTGATAATGGCACCAACCTCCTCTCCGCCCTGCGACAGGGGCAGCTCACCCATGTGCCCTGTATGGCTCACGTCCTCAACCTGGTGGTGCAGCGGTTCTTGGGCAGGTTCCCAGGCTTACAGGATGTCCTGAGGCAGGCCAGGAAAGTCTGTGTGCATTTCCGCCGATCTTATAATGCCAGTGCTCGGCTGACTGAGCTGCAAAAGGAGCTGAACCTGCCCAAGAACCGCCTAATATGTGACATGCCCACCAGGTGGAACTCAACGTTGGCCATGCTGCAGCGACTGCACACGCAGCAGAGGGCCATCAATGAGTACCTTTGCGACTACGGCACCAGGACAGGGTCAGGGGAGCTTGGCTTTTTTTCCCCACGCCAGTGGAGCATGATCAGGGATGCATGCACTGTCCTCTCACCATTTGAGGAGGCCACAAGGATGGTGAGCAGTGACAGTGCATGCATCAGTGACACTGTACCTCTTGTCCACCTGTTGGAGCATACGCTGCGTGGGATAATGGACAGGGCACTTGAGGCAGAACAGAGGCAGGAAGAGGAGGACTTCCTTGTCTCTCAAGGCCCCCTTTATCCAGACAATGTTCCTTCTGTCCCACCCATCACACAGGAAGAGGAGGAGGAGGAGGAGGAGGAGGATTGTGTGAGCATGGAGGTGGAGCCTGGCACTCAGCATCAGCAGCAGCAGTCTTTTAGGGATGATGTACAGTCCCAACAAACCAGTGGACTTGTACGTGGCTGGGAGGAGGTGGCTGGCGATCATGTCATCCTCAGTGACCCAGAAGACTCCGGACCGAATGCCTCAGCTAACCTACGCTGCATGGCCTCCCTGATCCTGCAAAGCCTGCGGAAGGATCCTCGTGTTCTTCGGATCAAGGAGAGTGACCATTACTGGCTGGCCACTCTCCTTGATCCACGGTACAAGGGTAAGGTTGCGGACCTTATCTTGCCGTCGCAGAGGGAGCAGAGGATGAGACATCTCAGGGAGGCCTTGCAGAAAGGTCTGTGCAACGCGTTCCCAGAAACTGGGAGGTTACAAACTCCTGGTCCTGGACGACGAGTTGCTGAGGCTTCGGTCAGTAGCAGAAGGAGCGGTGGGGAAGGTGGACGTCTGACCGATGCGTTCAGACAATTTTTTAGTCCGCAGCCCCAAGGTATGATCGGTTCCAGCAACCATCGCCAGCGTCTGATATACATGGTGCAGGAATACCTAGGGGCAAGGTCAGACTTGGACACCTTTCCCACCGAAAATCCTCTGGCTTACTGGGTCCTGAGGATGGATCACTGGCCAGAGCTTGCACAGTATGCAATTGAGCTACTGGCCTGTCCTGCATCCAGCGTTCTTTCCGAACGCACATTCAGTGCTGCTGGAGGATTTGTCACCGATCATAGGGTGCGCCTGTCCACCGACTCGGTTGATCGACTGACCTTCATAAAAATGAATCAGTCTTGGATCACCACCAGCTACCAGACACCTGAAGCGGATATAACGGAATAATTTATAATGTCACATCCCTTCAAGACTGCCTATGCTGATGCTGAGTGACTGTCCTGTTATGTTCACTGACTATCCTCTTCCTCCTCCTCAATGATCCATGCCACCACACCAGTGCCTAAGGCACAATTTTTCAGCCCCTGTATAACAGGGGCGTGTAATTACAATTTTTTAAAAAGATGCTTCGCAACAGGTCTGACTGCTGTGCTCAGAGTACAGTATCTGTGAGGGGTTGCAGTGTTGTGGCACCAGCACCAGTGCCTAAGGCACAATTTTTCAGCCCCTGTTGGGGCGTGTAATTACAATTTTTAGGCAATGCTTTGCAACAGGTCTCATTGCTGTGCTCAGAGTACAGTATCTGTGAGGGGTTGCAGTGTTGTGGCACCAGCACCAGTGCCTAAGGCACAATTTTTCAGCCCCTGTATAACAGGGGCGTGTAATTACAATTTTTTAAAAAGATGCTTCGCAACAGGTGTGACTGCTGTGCTCCAAGTACAGTATCTGTGAGGGGTTGCAGTGTTGTGGCACCAGCACCAATGCCTAAGGCACAATTTTTCAGCCCCTGTTTAACAGGGGCGTGTAATTACAAATCTTGATCTAATAGTTCACAGCAGGGCCCATTCCTGCGCCCACCAAGAGTAACTATGAGGGCCTACAGTCTTGTGGCAACACCGTCCACCACCACCACCACCACCAAAGGCCCAATTTTTCTGCCCTGTTCAACAGGTGCATGCAATTACAAATCTTGATCTAATAACTCACAGCAGGGCCCATTCCTGCACCCACCAAGAGTAACTGTGAGGGCTTACAGTCTTGTGGCAACACCGTCCACCACCACCACCACCACCACCAAAGGCCCAATTTTTCTGCCCGGTTCAACAGGTGCATGCAAGTACAAATCTTGATCTATTAACTCACAGCAGGGCCCATTCCTGTGCCCACCAGTCTTGTGGCTACACCAACATCTAATAGGGCAAATTTCTGCAGAGTATATACGGCAGGCCCCTACTTTCAAACATCCAACTTACAAACGACTCCTACTTGCAAACGGCAAGAGAAAACAGGAAGTGAGAGGAAATCTACCCCTAGGAAGGAAAATTCTATCCTGTTAGATTTAATTTGGGAAAAAGGTATCTCCTCTCTACTGATGCTTTATCACCAATCCTTGTTTCAATTAAAACCCCACTTTTCCAAAAACATTTGTCATTGGGACGGAAAGTGAGGTGACATGTTCTGAACAGATGTGCAAAGACAGCAAATGTTACAGGGGTGATAACCCCTCCCTATGTTCTCCAAAAAGCTTAAAAATTGATTTTTTTGGGATGTAGCTACACTTCATAATGTACCTGTTCAGATTCTACTTAAGAACAAACCTACAGTCCATGTCTTGTTTGCACCACCTATATACTGCTGTTCAGAGTATATAGGGTTGTAGGTATAGGGTTTTATTTTGGGTGCGGGGTCCCCCTTAGTATCCATACAAGACCCAAAGGGGCTGGGGTGGGGGGGGGGGGGGGGGTGATGGGGTAGCCATGCCATTTTTCTCAAGGATTTTCAGCCATATGGCGGCCAGGACAAGACATGACATTAAAGCCGCAAGTGGTTTTAAATGGCTTCTTTTTTTCCTTTACAAATGTCATTTTGTGCAAGGACAGTTCTAAACACGGGAAACACATGCCACTTCACAGGCATACTTTAGACACCCCCCAGGTACGATATTTAAAGGAAAATTTCACTTTTTTTTTTTTCACTTTATGCATCATTAAAATGACTGCTCCCGAAAAAACTTTAGTTTTTAAAATTTCTTTTTGCATTGATATATGTCCCCTGGGGCAGGACCCGGGTCCCCAAACCTGTTTTATGACATTAACATGCATATTGGCCGTTGTAATTAGCAATTTTGATTTCGAACGTTCGCGTCCATTATAACGAATAGGGTTCGAAAATTCGCGCGAACTTTCGGTCCGTTCGAAGGTTCTGGTGCGAACCGAACCCGGGGGTGTTCGGCTCATCCCTAGTTCGTAGTCTCCGCTCTAATTCATCCCAAAGGTGGTCTATCGCAGGGGTCCCCCACAACTGGGCTGTGGCCCACTACCAGGCCATGGTCTCTCTGCAGCCGGGCTGTGGTTGCGGTGGGGGGGGGTGGATGGCATGAGAGAGCAAGGCAGGCGGGCGGGCGGATGAGAGAGCTGGGTGGATCACAGAGGCGGTCATGTGGATGAGAGGAGCGGGCTGGCAAACAGAGATGACATCATCTCTCTCCTCCTGCCCCGCATCACCGCTCTTCTGCCCTCACAGCAATGTCGGAGCTGTGGCGGGGAGCAGAGAAATTACATCATCTCTCACCGCCCGCCCCACATCACCACCCTCCTGCCCTCGCTCAGAAACGACCACTGCACAGAGGCCTGACTCTGTGCTAAATGAACCAGTGCTGCAACCAATGCATTGACAATCCACATCTGGTGGCACTGGCAGGCGACGTGGAAAGTGGCATTCTTCATCTGGTGGCACTGGCAGGCAGTGTGGCAAGTGACAATCTGCATCTGGTGGCAGGCATTTGTGGCAAGTGACATTCCTCATCTGGTGGCAGGAAACCTGGCAAGTGACAATCTGTATCTAGTGGCAGGCAGCATGGCAAGTGACAATCTGCATCTGGTGGCAAGTAACAAGCTGCATCTGAAGGCAGGCGACGTGGTAGGTGACAATCCACATGTGGTGGCAGGTGATGTGGCATGTGACATTCCGCATTTGGTGGCAGGCGACGTGGCAAGTGACACACTCAGGGATCCCACTGATTCTGCATTATAGTGAGTTGAACTATTTCATTTTATATTACAATGTAATAATAAAAATAATGCGCTTCAATCATCCTGACACCATATCAACCATAGTGCTGTGATGATTGAAATGCCAGCATCAGCCATTGCCACTAAAAATAACTTGCCCCCCACCACCGGGCCTTGGCACAATTTTCTTCCACGCAGCTGGTCCCCGGGGCCAAATAGGTTGGGGACTGCTGTTCTTTCTGGTTGAGGTCAGGACTCTTGTATAGGCCAGTCAAGTTCCTCCACCCCAAACGTGCTCATCCATGTCATTATGGACCTTGATTTGTGCACTGGTGTGTAGTCATGTTGGAGCATCCCCAAACTGTTCCCACAAAGTTCAGAGCATGAAATTGTCCAAAATGTCTTGGTATGCTGACTCCTTAAAGCTGGGGTTCCGCGGCCAAAATTTTTTTTTTTCTCTGCATTCAATGGGGTTTACCAATACTAAGGTACGCTCACTTGTTTCGTCTCTGCAAGTATCCGCTGTCCATTTTCCTCGTAAAGAAGGAGTTATAAAATCTGTTCCTCTGTGTTTCCATTTTGCTTGTGGGCATTGTGAAGCCCACAAGCAATCATTTCCTGGAAGCAGTGAATGCTCAGCTCCCAGCATTCACCGCTTATTCTCGGGCCTGCGCAGTGTTTACTGCGAGTAGCGCCGTAAACGAAAAGGTTGCCATCACAACGGGCGGCGTCATTGAAAGTTCACGCCCCGTTGTGATGGTATGCACAATCTAAATAGAGACGCCCTCGTCACGTGACCGGCGTCATGCGTCACTTCGTATGTGAAATCTCTCAAGATTTTGCAGCACTGCATACCACAATGTATCTTGGGAAGCACGACACCGTGCTCCCAGAAAACACTGCAGCTAAGTCCCACATTGCATTGCGGCTTCGGGAAAAGGCTTGGAAACGCCTACTCCCGCGGGAGGGGAATCCCAGAAGTCGCTTTATGAAAGGCAAATACAAGGTATTTACATCTGGAAAAAAAAATGCAGAGAAAAACATTCGTGTGTATGGATTCTTGTCGAGAAAACTGCCGGGAATCTCGATGAGAAAAATAGAGAACCTACTCTCTATTTTCTCGTCAGGATTCTCGTTTTTCTCGTCGAGATTCTCGTCAGCCTGTTTCCCGATGAGAAAACTAGTCGTGTGTATGCTTTTCCGAGTCTTAAAAAACCGCGCATGCTCAGAATCAAGTATGATACGGGAGCGCTCCTTCTAGTAAAACTAGCGTTCGTAATGGAGATGGCACATTCGTCACGCTGTAACGAACTGAAAGTACGAAGACTGAAAAGCACGAATCGTCTCCCCCCAAACTTTTACTAACACACGGTAACACAAGATCAGCAAAAGCTGCCCAAGGGGTGGCACCATTGGAATCAAACTTCCCCTTTATACTGCCGTCGTACGTGTTGTACGTGACCGTGCTTTACAACGACAAGATTTGGAATTGACAGTGTGTATGCAAGGAAAGCTTGACAAGAATCTCGTCGAGAAAAACTACGTTTTTTTTTTTTACGACGAGATTCTCGGTCGTGTGTACTAGGCGTAACCCCTAATAAACAACCCCACACCATAATCCCCCCTCCACCAAATGATTGGCCTGCACAGAGTCCTGACCTTAACCTGATAGAACACCTTTGGGATGAATTAGAGAGGAGACTGCGAGCCAGGCCTTTTCGTCCAGCATCAGTACCTGACCTCACAAATGCGCTTTCCCATAGACACACTCCTAAAGCTTGTGGACAGCCTTCCCAGAAGAGTTGAAGTTGTTATAGTTGCAAAGGGTGGGCCAACCTCAATATTAAACCCTATGGACTAAGACTGGGATGCCATTAAATTTAATGTGCGTGTAAAGGTAGGCGTCCCAATAGTTTCTGTACAATAGTGTATGTAAGTACTGTATAAATGTATATATGTAGCTTGCCACTAAATACTTCACCACAAAAGTTAAGGTGTCTTTATCTTGCACAGATGAGTGCTAAACAAGCCAGAAAAAGCTGCACGGACGTTAAATGGATGGCTCTATATTTTAGGCCAGTGGTGCTCATTAGGTTTTAAAGCTGGAAGGTTTCGGCTCTGATAGTTTTCTGTACAGAGCTCTTAGCGCTGAGTAAAGCCCTAACCTAAGTTTCCCTCACACTAACCCTCTCTTATGTACACTTAAAGCGGAGTTCCACCCAAAAGTGGAACTTCTGCTTATTTGTCTCCTCCCCCTCCGGTGCCACATTTGGCACCTTTCAGGGGAGCGGGGGGAACGGGGACCTGCTTTTGACAGGTCCCCTTCCCCACTTCTGGAGACGGCCCGCAATGAAGCTCGGCCCCCCCCCCTCCTCCTTCCTCCGCCACTAGGCCAATAAAAAAAGTGCAGCGTGCTTCGCGCATGCGCAGTAGGGAACTGGCTGTGTAGCCGAAAGGCTTCACTGCCGGGTTCCCTTACCGGCGATGGCGGCGACTGCACAGCCGATCCGAAGATCCAACGCCAACATTGCGGGCTCCCTGGACAGGTAAGTGTCCATATATTAAAAGTCAGCAGCTGCAGAAAATTTTCGCTGAGTGGACGGACTTCCGCTTTAAAGCTGAAATTGTGTTTTTAAATGCTCACATTTTTTTTTTTCGTAAAATACCAAACGTAGTATACTTACCTGTACAATGGTTTTCTCTGGACCCTTGCTGGCACTCCTGCCTCCCCCCCCCCCCCCCCTGCCGAGAGTGCCTTAATAGCAAGCCACTTGCTTGTTCATTGACACACAGAGTGCGGCTCACCCCTGACCTCTGCTCCCTTGTCACTGGCTGTGATTGACAGCAGAAGGAGCCAATGGCTCCCACTGCTCTCTGTGAGCCAATGAGGAGGAAGAGAGCCAAGAGAGCCATTGCTCTCATGCACATAGCTGGATGGAGATTGGGCTCAGGTAGGTATACGGGGGTAAAAAGTTTAATTATGCAGCCCATAAAAATTATAATACAAAGTCCATAAATAACCTGACAAGGCACTTGGCCCCTGGTGTTTGAATGTTCATACAGACATATTTATCTAAGGAAGATCTCTGATTCTACACCATTTATTACTCTTTAAAGAGTAAGTATACCTTCTGATGGTGTGCTATATGGAATTTTTTTGTTAAGCCACATATTTATGAATTTATGTTATTCCTAATAGGGCTTGTCCTGGCCTATATGCCATTTGTGTTATTTATGAACGAGCTCTAGCCCCTGTGTCTGCCCCACAGATATTATGATGCCCTTGATGTCCCCCCATGCGTTGCTGTGAGTTCAATAGGATACACCTTTACTATATATCGAATTAATTAAATATTATCGATTATTAAAAAATATATGAACGCTAATGGATACTGATATGTATTTATGTTATATCTAGTAGACTATGATACCTAATGAACGGGTCTTGAGGAAAGTTACGCATTTAGCAAAATGTGCTGACCCTTGGATGATCCAACAACTCACACACCTCCAGCTTATTGCTCTGCAAAATAAGTATATTTGTAGAAGGCGTTATGTGATTATCTGTATTATATTTGGGCTTTTCTATGATGTTTTTTATATTATAGTGCACCTTGCAATTTTTTGAATTTCAATATGTCGTAAATACATTTTTAATTTTTTATGGAATTTGTTTCCGTTTCATGCTATGACATTAAATTCCATTACAAGCAGGGCAACCCTGTTTTCTAACTTGATAAGATGTTATTTTAAGAAAGTGGGTCCTAATACAAATGAGAGAGCCCAATACGAGCTTCAGGAGTGATGATAAAATAGCACTCGGCACCCAGGTGTAATAAGCCAAGCTGGTTACCAGATAACAAGGACCCTCAGATTATAGAGTGGGCACACAAGCTCATACATATAGCAGGCCGATAACACAATCTTTTCCAGGATACCGAGATTCCAGGGCTAAAATGATCATCACATAACCAGCACCAACACGGATGGGGCAAACATATCCTCATAAAAATAGAAGAGCCTTTATAGTGTAACACGTTCCAAAGAAAAAACATTTTTTATTAGGTAATAAACTCACTTGTAAATCATGATACAAGCGGTTGTTTCAAACCAAAAAGATGGCCGCGGCTTTCAGAATGCTGAGGTCATACATCATGGGTCACGTCATACGTCGTGGGTCATGCGCGTTTCATCACAAATGACATTACCAGTCAATTTTGGAGTAAATTGAATGAATGCTCTTAAAATTAAGAAACGTGAGTGCAATTCTACCAGTGTAATGCCAGCTTAAAACTGTAGTGGTGTTGTCTGTCTGGCTGTGCCGGGTAGGCAATATAACTGTGGCAGAGCTGTGTAAACCTCAGGAATGGAAGTGCAGAAATACAAATGCTTTGGCAGTTAAGCAGTTCTTTTATTTGTATTTTATCTGTTTAGCTTTAAATCCTTATTTACCTCTACTGCACTGGAATTCTCTGTGCCAAAAAAATCCCATTTATTATTCTAATATTGTTTTTTTCCTTTACTTATATACTTGTGCCCTTACGTGCTTTTGGTGAAAGATTTCGTTTTTTAGTATTATTATTCATTTGTGCCCTTACATGGTCTTGGGGAAAGATAAACGACATACCTGCCAACATACCCGATCCCTGTAACGCTGTCACCCCCACTCACAGTGCATACTTTAAATGGAGGCCCCACCCCCTCCCGACCATGCCCTCTTTGCGTGTGGTCCTATCCAGATCCTGCCCCTAATTATCCACTTCTCTACTGTGCACGAAAACCCCCTTCCTGCCCAAGCCATTTTTCAGCTTTCAGCGCTGTCACACTTTGAATGACAATTGCGCGGTCGTGCGACGTGGCTCCTAAACTAAATTTGCGTCCTTTTTTTCCCACAAATAGAGCTTTCTTTTGGTGGTATTTGATCACCTCTGCGGTTTTTATTTTTTGCGCTATAAACAAAAGAAGAGCATCCAGTTTGGAAAAAAAACACTATTTTTTACTTTTTGCTATAATAAATACCCATTTTTTTTTTTTTTAATAAAATTTTCCTCAGTTTAGGCCGATACGTATTCTTCTACATATTTTTGGTAAAAAAAAAAAAATCGCAATAAGCGCGTATTGATTGGTTTGCGCAAAAGTTATAGCGTCTACAAAATAGGGGATAGATTTATAGCATTTTTTTTTTATTTCTTTTTTTATTAGTAATGGCGGCGATCTGCGATTTTTTATTGTGACTGCGATATTGCGGCGGACACATCGGACACTTTTGACACATTTTTGGGACCATTCACATTTATACAGCGATCCCTGCTATAAAAATGCATTGATTACTGTATAAATGTGATTGGCAGGGAAGGGGTTAACCACTAGGGGGCGGGAAGGGGTTAAATATGTTCCCTCAAAGTGTTCTTACTGTGGGGGGAGGGGACTGACTGGGGGAGGTGACCGATGGTTGTCCCTATGTACAAGGGACACACCATCGGTCCCCTCTCCCTCACAGGACGTGGATCTCTGTGTTTACACACAGAGATCCACTTTCCTGCTCTTTTCCCGTGCAATCGCGGGTGCCCGGCGGCAATCGCGGCCGCCGGGCACGCGCACCGGGGCCTTGTGAACGTGGCGGGCGCGCGCCTCCTAGCTCGTTTTAAAGGGAGGACGTCATATGACGTCCTCCCAGAACGAGAGTATCCTCCGCCCGCCGTCTATTGACAGTGGGCGGGGGACAAGTGGTTAAGTGGGAACTGCCCTGCTGCAATCTGCTCAGTTAAAGCCTAAGGCCGGCCATAGACGGAGCGATTTTCTTTCCGTGCAACCAGTGTTGACAGGGCAATCCCTCCTGCTGAGCCATTGTATTTTTCCGGTGGGGAAAGCTATCCCTGCTGGGAGAACACAGTGACTATGGCTAGCCGCTATAACAGCCGCTAGCAATATTCGCATGTAAAATCCGGCAAGCTGGTTGTACCCAAGTTGATCGATCAATCAACTTGGGTACATTTAGCCTGCCCATACATGGTTCGAACCGTCTATGGCTAGCTTAAGTGTAGCTAAAATGAAAAACTGAAAAATCAGCACAAGGGACAAAACTTACAGTCAATAGGATGTG
Source organism: Rana muscosa (assembly GCA_029206835.1). Lineage (NCBI taxonomy): Eukaryota > Metazoa > Chordata > Amphibia > Anura > Ranidae > Rana > Rana muscosa. The sequence continues at coordinate 369,325,845 of CM055120.1, read as the reverse complement.
TCCCTATCTTCCTCTGTCTGTGACCCCCCCCCCCCCCCCCCCGCCGCTGTAACATTCTGGTTAAAACAACAAATACAAACTAACAATGGAGAACAGCCAGAAGATTAATGCTCTGCTTACTCCATTCATGGATAATGTTTCAATCATAAAAGCTGTAGTACAGCTTCTTTGAATAGAGGAGCTGGGTGGAAGGGGCATGCAGTGGTCAGCATTCTTGATGAGACCCCCTTAGTTGTATTAACCCCACTGCACTAGAAGGTTATGGTGGCGGCGGGCATAAATAGAACAAGACTTCTAGTAACAAAAGAGAAGTCAGCACAGGGGATACATCCTGCTGACCGTGGCTAGCTGAAGATTACCTGACTCTTAAAGGGATAATCATCTGCTTTTCTACCTTTGCAAGTGGTTGCTAAAGGACACACACCAATTGAACTGTCCACTAGGGGGAGCCATAGAGTTGTGATTCCGCATATTAGTGGTAACTGTTTGTATTGCCTTGTGTTTACTGCTGTTTATGTGGGACTTGGTGGAGAGGTGCCCCAGTGTTGATATTACTGCACTGGGAGATTCCTCCACCATACCCTCGCTCAGGTCTGGCCCTCAGGTTATGTAAGTAGAGTCGGATTTCAAAGGCAATTTGAACTGGTGGTATTTGATTCATTGATTTACACATGGGAGCTGTATGTATAATGCCTATTGTATAACCATTATTTCATTTCTTTACCAAGTAAACATATCACCATTGGTTAAGCTACAATTTGTGTGGAACTCTGTCTTTACAGCTGAGTGGCAGGTGAACAACACCATAGTAACAACCCTTTTATTGCCTTTATTGTTGTGTGTGTGTATCATTGAGGTCCCTTACAGCCAATTGGGGTCCTCAATCATATTATTGTCCATTTGTGCCAGAGGGGATCGAGAAAAATTCTGGGGGTTGTCAGGCAGAGTGCAGGCCCAAAACTAAACCAGCAGCTCCTACTGGGGTAGTGCTACATGAGTTACAGAGCATGTTCAGTAACTCAAACAAGGGTGATGCAGTGATTTCAGGAAAGCCAAAAAGAGAGCACATAGATGAGGGCTTATCCCAGCAAATGTGGGACAGTTATCATCTAGGGAACTATTGGTATAGCTGGAGAACTGGAGTTGAGCAACATTGTTGTTGCTTGTGCTTTTGAGTAGCAGTTTTGGATTCATTATCGGGGACATACTCAAAAGAGTAAATGTTTTGAATCCTTATAGCTGCGGCTAACACACGGCTAACACACGGCTAACACACGGCGCTCGTAGATCCCTCAATATAGACTTCCCAGCGGTCCTCCTGTGCTCCTGTGCTCCCACCCACTCTAGCACTCTGCAAGTGCTCCAACATTTTTCATGCAAGTTTTTAGTGTTGTTTTATACTTATATACTGAATAAATTCCTAAGCTGTTTAAAGGATTGGCTTGGCGCTTCTCTCTCCTCCTTTTTCTTTCCTTTTGTTCACAGTAATCAGGTTCCCCAGCCCGTGCCTGAAGCAGCCTCGCTCTCTTTACAGTCTCCATTTAGAGACTTTTTTAGAGACTCATTTTTAGGGGTTTACCCCCAGAACTTTCAATTCCCTCACCATTCACATGGTTGCATCTTCATGTATTAGCATGCAGATGCATGCCTTTTCATTTACATTTTAAACTTTAATCTTTTTCATCAGATGGTTTAGAGCTGAACATTATACCAATATTGTGTATGTGTTCCCTCCTATTGTTGCTTGGGGAATCTGTTGTTCCTGGGGAAATCTATTATTGCCAAAGGGGGGTCTGTTGTTGCTGGGGCAATCTATTGTTGCTAGGGGGGTCTGTTGTTGCTGGGGGAATCCATTGTTGATAGCGTAGGGTCTGTTGCTGGGGGGGAGACTATTGTTGCTTGAGGGGGGGTCTGTTGTTGCTGGGGAAATCTATTGTTGATAGCGTAGGGTCTGTTGCTGGGGGGAGACTATTGTTGCTTGAGGGGGGGTCTGTTGTTGCTGGGGAAATCTATTGTTGCTAGAGGGGTGGGTCTGTTGTTGCTGGGGGAGACTATTGTTGCTAGAGGGGGGGGGGCTGTTGTTGCTGGGGGAGACTATTGTTGCATGAGGGGGGGTCTGTTGTTGCTGGGGGAATCTGTTGTTGCCCGGTAGGTCTATTGTTGCTGGAATATAATTTTAGAGACAAGGGATGATGCTCAGAGGTGGGTATGGGGTGGAGACAAGGGTGACTCAGAGTGGGGGAAGTGTACCTGCATCTATACTTCAGGAAAAAAAAAAGCTCTGCTTGTAACTAACAATGCTGTGCTTGTATTTTGTAGACAGAGGCACACAAGCCTTGCTCTTCCTTTTGCAGTAAAGTGGATTCTTTTGCTTAGGCTGTCTTTCTACATCCAGGAGATTATCACTGGTAAAATGTGTGTTCTTACATCTGTTCCCCAATGCTATTTATTTATTTGTGTTGCTATTGCTAACCTGTCAGCTTGGCTGCTCACTATGTTTTTTTTTTTTTCCGTTAATCCTGTTGTTTAATCTATACGTCTGGATTTGTGCCGGAGATGAAGGAGAATTGCACAGAAAACATAATTTGTTGTATATAAGGATTTACTTCTGTAACCATGTAGAGTAGCAGTAAAACGATAATCTACATTTGCAACTATTAACATGACTGGCTGGTGCAATGTTTGGAACATTTCTTGTATAAGTTAGGGTTTTATTTTTTGAAAAAACCAAGCCTGTGTTCAAACACTTTACATTAGGGTGGTCTATTCATAAAATTACATATTGTGAATTGCACCAATGCTCTAACATAGTTATATAGTTGGTAAGGTTGAATAAAGACACTGGTACATCTAGTTCAAGTGTCTGTGTGTGTGTTTATGTAACTATCATGTTCCATATCCCTGTACATTGAGTTCACTAGGAAAGACATTTAAAAGTTTTTTGAATTTATCAATACTCCCTGCTGACACCACCAACTTTGGAAGGGAGTTCCACATCCTTAGTGCTCTAACAGTAGAGAACCCATTACACAGTTTAAGAAAGAACAACTTTTCATCCAACTTCATTGTGTGGCCACATGTTTTCTTTAAAGACATAAAATTAAATTGTTTTCTCCCAAATGTAGCGGCCTCACCCCTCTCTCCCCTTCTCATACTCGGCTTGTCTTTCTTCGTCTAGGGGTCTCAGTGCTGGGGGGAGGGATGAGATACACCACGGCCCATGTCCTCCATAGCTAAGAGGTGAAGGCCAGAAGATTGGGTCTTGTGTAGGTGTCCTAGAGTCAAGTCCAGTACTTCGTCCCTGACTCCTTTGCTTCTAGTAACCAGAGTTCCACACAGTGAATAGGTCCAACTCAGTTTTATTCTTCTTGCCAAACAATACACAGTTTCTTCTACTGAGTAATAATGGGGAATAGATCGAGGCACAATCCCTTCCCTTCTCTTGCTAACCACTGTGATATCACCAGTGGCGGGTAGTCACTGCCACTGACTATATTGAGTAGAATGTGGATTACCTTCGCTAGCACGGCCCTTGTCAGGGGAAGGAGATCCGTCCAAGGGAGAAACAGGAGGCCTCTCTGTCACCAGCAATGCTGCGCTGGACTCTTCAGAGAAGTTCCGCACACCAGTCCTCACAAACTCAGACACGGGCACCCAAGGAGTTAGGGCCCCCCTCGGATTCCTCCACCCTTGCGGAACTCAGTCGAAGGTACTGAGCCCTAGGCCTCCACCATAGTACCTCACCCCAGGCTAAAGGTGCCTGGGATGGACTCCATCTCTCGCTCCGGCCAGGTCAAGGGCACCTGAGCCCGGAACTCCGGAACGCCAGCACCCAAGCTGAAGGTGCCTGGGTGCGGCTGCATCCTCCAACTCTCTCCGAACTCTGAACCCTGTGGTAGGGGCGTCCGCCCCCTTTATCCCCTCTCCCTTCGCGCCACAGCGGGTTCCCCGCCCCGCTGTACCAGCTCCAGGGGAGGACAAAAAGGTACAGTCTTGCGGTGTGAGTTCAGCTCCGACCCCGGGCAACAGCGCCACCCGTGGACCGCAAGGAACCTCACACCACCAGAGTCCTCCAAGAACCAGAAAAGGGTCTCGGATCCCCTAGCAATTGGTGCATCTGGGTTACACTACCACCCAGATGCCTCCCCTAAAATTCAAACACCCGCTACACAAAGATACAGTCATCATTCAAAAATGTGTATATCGCTTTCATATGCCCTCTAGCTTTGTGGCTCTTCTTTGAAATCTCTGAAGTTCAACGACATCCCTCCTGAGGACTGGAAACCAAAACTGTATGGCATACTCAAGATGTGGCTGAATCAGAGTTTTGTAAAGTGGTAGAATTATAGTTTTATCACTTGAGTAAATACACTTTTTATTTCATGTTAATAGTCTACTAGTTTTGTATTAAGCAGTTTAGGATTGTATGCTATTGCTGAGTCTGTGATCTACAAGGGCCCCCAGATTCATTTCCATCCTCATTTCCCCCCAGAGGTTCTCCCTCAGCGAGTATTGTGCATTCATATTTTTAGCTTCCAAGTGCATTACTTTACATTTTTCAATATTAAACCTCCTCCATCATTTAGCTGCCCACCTCTCTATTTTATTAAGGTCTTCTAAAGTTGCTATATCCTGTTATGAAGTTATTGCCCTACTTTGCTTTATAATGGCAGCAAACACTGAGATTGAACTTTTTTTTTCCAACCTCTATATCGTTCATGAACAAGTTAAACAGATTTGATCCAAGGACAGAGCCTTGGGGTATACTGATCACAACTCTAGACCATTCAGAAAATATGCCATTATTCACTACTCTCTAAATGCATTTTTGACACCAGTTTTCTATCCAGGTATATACAATATCATCAAAAGACCTTAATTTGTAAATTAAGCATGTGTGGGATACCATATCAAATGCCTTAGGCCCCTTTCACACAGACATTCCAATGGAGTCTGATCAAAACCTCCATTCTTCTCTATGGAGCTGCGAGTGCAAACAGACATGTGTTCATTTACACCCACCTACATCCAATCCTATCGGATCCACCAAAAAGAGAACAAGCGGATCGCAGTCACAGTCTGCCCCGCGTGAAGGAGGCCTTAGGGAAATTTAGATACACTATATCCACAGGCCTTCCTCTATCCAAATTACAGCTTATCTCCTCATGGAATATTAAGAGGTTGGTCTGGGAAGAACTTTCATAAATCCATGTTGGACTACTAATAATACTATTTTCATGGATATGGTCGTTTAGCATTCCTTCTAATAGTTTACATACTATCTTACTGGTCTGTACCAGGTTTATACAGTATCCCGGGCCTTTTTTTTTTAACATTGGTACCACTTTGCTTTTTTCGTCAATCTCCCAGTACCATTCCAGTCAGTAAGTTGTGGTTATATATTAGGAATACTTGTCTGGCTGTAACATGGCTAAGCTCGTTGAGAACTCTAGGGTGTAATCCATCTGGTCCTGGTGATTTATTCACATTCAAATTTTCTAGTATTTTTTATAACACAGGTTTCTGTCAGCCAAAAGGTTATATCCACCATAATGTTATTGACATTACTGTCTTGTTTACTATATTCCCTCCTTTTTGTTCCTATAAACCAAGGAGAAGAATGTATTTAATACAGTTGCTCTTCCATGCTTTGCTACTTCCAATGACAAGATTATTGCCCAATGCTTTGGGTGGGATGGCATTGTTAAAATGTGTGTAAAGGTATTTTATTTTTTTTTTATATAGTAGGAAAGGGTTATATCTTCTGATTTCATTGATGTCTGTTACCCCACAGGGGAGATTCACCCTTTTTTTTTTCCGATGACCTTTGTCACTAAGTCAGAAAATAATGGGAGATCCAAAATTTTTGAGTTGTCATCAGAACAAGAGGCGAGGGAAAAACTGGAACCTGTTCCCTTGACAGTTCTTTTATGCTTCTTTCCACACGGAAAGGCCAAGGGACAGTAAAAACAGGCAGCCGATCCACCCTCAACCGACCATGCAAAGTCACCAATACAGTCAGCAGGGTCTGTTCACACGCCACGGCAAATTTAAAGATGTGGCTGTGGCACATTAGTCCCAATGTAAATTGTGGTTTGGCAACAAAAAGAAGAAGGCATTCAAAAGATAAGAGGATCACCTCCTGAATGCCTGACAGTGGCTGAATGGATGAATTCAGTGTGAACCTACCCTAACATGGGAATTCCATTCACTTTAGAGAGTTTTCCTCTCATTTTTTGTTGCATCTCTAGGACAAGCAGTAAGGGGAAAAGTAAAAAGTTTTATCTAAAAGTAAAAAAGTTTTGCCTTTACATTCACTTTAATCATACTTGCAGAAGGCAATGTATTCTGGAGCTGGAAGTGGATAAGCCCTGCCTAAAATTAAGTAAGAGCATTGTGTGTAACTATGTGTGGACTGCCTGGACCTAATATTACACAACTGGGGGTGTAATTTTTTTTTTTTTTCAGATACATTCATTTTATGTCTTGTCATGAGCAAATCTATAAATTACATCTACGTGATACATTGAAGCAGAAAAAGTAAAAATTTCCCCCCAGAAATTATATTTATGCTGGCTCATTAGGTCAGTTATCATTGCAGGTCAGCATTGAAAATGACGACTATCCACCAAGGTGCTAATGGTGTTGACCAAAGACGTTCTAGCTAACACTAGCTGTGATAAATACACAGCTCAGTTCAATCCCAAAGTCATTCCCTGTTTACATACGTTTCCCACCATGATACCTATAATGGTCACCTTAGTGTCTGACCTCCAGTTTGTAAACCAGAGGGGGTTCCCTGATTACATGAATGAAAATTAGGGAATTATAAGAGAGATACTGCTTCTGCCATTCATAATTTTGTCAGCTAACATATAGAAGGTGTTGTAACTGCAGTAATGCAAATACATATTCGGTCATTATAGTGGGGCTTATCATTAAATAACAAATTACACTTTATGAATCAGCAGGGCACAAGTCAGCCTTACCAAATACCATTATGTTGATAAATAAAAAAGTACCTATTTGTTGCCATGCAGGCGGGCCAGATCACATTTTCTGTGTGTTGATATTTAAGGTTACACTAAAGATGAAAAATAAATACCTACCATCTCAATGTACTGCCATTCCTATAGGTAGAGACAGGAATAAACCTACAGTAAGTGCAAATCAGAGACTGTTATGTGCAACTGGATGAAGCCAGCTTGCAAACACAAATGTAAATGTCAGAAGAACATACCTATAGTGAAAACAAAATGGCAACACAAATCCCATTCTATACGATACCATTATGTGTCTAATATTGGGATTGCACTATAGCCCTTATGAAGACAATCCACAAATACACTGAAATGCGTTGGTAAAATAGAATTCTTAACTTTTAGTGAGAACCATGTATAGTATTCACCATGCTCAGATGTAATTTGTAATATTCAAAGCAAACTCACTCATCTATCCATGTCTCCATGATTTCTTTTGTTGAAAAATCACATTGAAAAACATCCCCTAGGAATTCTAGCTGCCATCTTGAGTAAGGGCAGATGACACATGTGGCATTTACTTCCTGGAATTCATCTGCCATTGACTTAGACATGCAGGCAGGAGGGTGTTTTTAGCTGAGAAAGCCACTCCTCCCCTCCTCCTGGGATGCATGAGATAATTTTGGCCTAGGCCAGAAACCAGGAAGCAACTGAAAAAACAAAAAACAAATTGAACACAAGTAAATATAATATACCCTTATATTTATTTACTAAGGCTTGCAACATAAGGATTACAATAGGTAATGTTAATTGAGAGTTTAGGTTCCCTTTAACTCCTTTTCCCAAAACTGCCTCCTGAGTTTCTGGACCGTGAAAAGGGTTTCTCAGCTTCCTTCCCATGGAAGTTTAAATAGGTTACACCTAATAAGGCAGAGTAAACGATCTGCAGCCAGGTAAGTGGTCCTCAACCAGTGGTGAGATTATTTGAGCTTTGTGACATGGTGCATTATCCTGCTAGAAGGAGCCATCAGAAGATGGGTACACTGTAGTCATAGTTATTTTTATTTTTACTTTTTGAATAAAGAACCTCTCAAATAGTCATGCCTGAGTACTGACAAATATTCAAGTATTTTGCAGGGCAGTTCTGTTTAGTGAGCTTTTTGTTTAACATTATAGAGTTCTTTGTATAAAAATTGAAGTCACATGAACCTGTTACTGTATTGTTCCCTGGAAATAGAGCATTGAAAACACTTGTCAGCATATGAACCAAGTCATATTATGTGCTTTGTATTTATTACCTTAGAGAGTAACGGGAGGCAAAAACTCTAGAAAAATACTGTGCGCCTTTAAAGAAAACTTGTCATTGCTGGCCTATTTAAGAAAATGCTAGTTGAATGGGTATTAAATAGGTTATGGTGACCCTGTGACTTCAACCCTTTTAGAGTCACTGATCTGGAGCAAGTACTGTATGTAGATCAGAAAATGAGTCTTACCAGCTATACCAATTTACCCAGGACAGTACCACTGTTCAAATATTCATACCATTTCCCATGAATGTACTGCTCTGTATGTGGATATTTACCTCATGTACCAGAAATTAATGCAATAGGCATTGCTGAATGGATAAATCTACTGCCCGGCAGTGCCATAATTGTTAGTTCCAGCACCCTATTCCTATTTGAGTTCTGATAACATCAGCATCCAATAAGAGTAGAAAATAAACTTAGGCTCTTGGGTTGTTGCTGTGTGGATATGGAGCTGCATGTGTCTGGGATGCAGGATGCCATCCCACTCTGCTCCAGGTACTCAGTCTGGAAGGTAAGTGTGCCTTAATCTGCAGGTGCTGCTGTGGAATGCAAGCAGTGTCTTTGTATCAGTAGTTTTAGGTAGAATTATGTGCAAGTAAAGGTGAGAGGGTACAAGGGGTATTCTGCAGGTAGAGGGGTATTTGTACTGGGGGTATTTGGTGTTTAGTAAGAGAACTGAAGGGGTGAGGGCACTGTCGCTGTTTGATCAGGGGAGAGTAGTTTGGGCAAAAGGGACTGAGAGTTATATATTTTTATTTATTTTTTATCTTTTGTCCTGAGGTTTATGTGTGTCTGCGGGACTGCCACATTAGTTAATACATATTTTGACTGCAACAAAGGTCATTGTATACATAGAGAAGGCTTAAGCTCTTTTTAGCCATGTTGGTTTAAGTAATGCTCACCTGTTCAGTGTGACATGGCTAGGCAGGGTGTACCTTTTTACCTCCTCATATACTGTATGTTTCAGGCCACTGACTCAAAGTTTGAAAGATAACCTCAATATAGAAGCATTATCAGGAGCATCTCAGCAATGGCAGCCTTCATGCTTTTCTTTTCTGGTAAGTCACTTTAAAGCACACCTGACAGCAGGGCTACTTTATTCTTACAGAAAAAAGAGACTGCAGTTGCACGCCTAATTGCTGGCCCACCAGACCAAGATCCATTTCTATCCCTGGGCAAGCTGCTGTTAACCCAAGGTCACCAGACTCATTCTTTACTCTGGGAGGAGGATGACTTCAGTATACTGAAAATCCATATACCATCCAACCAAGTAGTCTGTTAATGTGGACAACCACTACATACACTGAAAAAAGTACTGGACCACCAATGTATATGTAGCACACCCCTCTTTCCGCCCCGCTTACCTTCTCCTGCGGGGAAGAAGAGGCACCATGCCACAAGCCCATGTCCTCTGTATTGGAGGTCAGGCGGTGTTTATGTATTTGGGTCCCGCAGCGAGTTACCTCCTTCCACTGGTTCCCGTCTCCAGAATGTAGAGACGAGTCTATACTTTTCCCCCTTTAAATAACTTAAACTCCAACGCTGAGTTTATTTTATATTTTGCTTGATAGGTAAGAGAGAGTTGATGAGAAAGAGTATAGTTGAACTAAGAGGTAGATTCAGGCACAGAACTCCTAAATTCATCACCACTCGATCCCGAGTGGGCACAGCTCACCCGGATAGTCTCTCAATGGTTTTAGCAGCTGGTGTGGAGCTCAAACAGCCACTTTATCCCCTCCAAGGACAAATTCAGTGTATCTTTCAAGAGCAGCAGCACTCCGCAGGGTCAGCTCTGCGGAGCATAGAGTCCTTCCCTCTGACAGGTCACCAGGCCTTTCCCGAGACAGCAATCTACTATCACTCATCTCCTGTTATGGGACCGATCCTCCCCTGGCTTCCTCTTGGTCAGAGTGGATACCCTCACCCGGGCATCCTAGGACTCCAAAGTTCTGCCTGTAGACCAAGTCAAAGGTACCGGGCCTACCTGGAATGTTGTAGCCTCGGGATGAAGGTGCCCGAGACTCCTCGGTCGATGTACTCACCCCCCCTCAGGGGGCACACTCCTCCAGGGAATTGTCCCCAGGGAACTCGCTCGCTACCTCATGGCGTCTGCCCCTTATATATCCTCTCCAGGCATGCACAGCAGGCCGACCCGCCCACTGTACGGCAGCCGAGAGAAAACATCTAATCGCCTAAATGCAACCCACAGTTCAACCCTGACCCGATATGGCAGTGCCACCTGCAGGCCACAGGGAACTTTACATAGGCACATAGCAGCAAAGCAGAGTCCAGAACATAATTAGAAGGCCCGAGCCAAACTATTACTCGGGTCATCCCTTAAATTTAGGCATAGCGACCCCCTAAATTTGGGGTACCCGCTACATATAAAATAAAAATTTCCAGACATTCTGCCCTGAATTATATCACTGTAGAACAGTGTTTCTCAAACTTTTTTGTCTTGGAGCGCACCAAAAAGATTAAAAAAATTAACGGCACACCTGAAAAGATGTGTTTTTGTGGTAAAGAATTTATTTATTTTTACATATATATTTATTTTTAAATTTAATGTGAAGGATGTGCCTGCTTTCGAGAGCAAATCAGATTGAAGTGATTGTAATGAGGTATTTCTCTATTGCTAAACAATGAACAAACTGTATTTATAAGTGTAGCACCCTCTACTTAGGTAGGTGCTAGAGTTGAGATTTTTGTCAGTGCAGGTAAATATAGGCAGGCCTAGCTGAAAGTTTGTTTTGATCTGTGGCTGGCAGTGGCTTAGAGTAGGCTGGTGACTCACAGCTAGTTTCATCTTTCGGTTACCCCCCTTCTGCTTCTAGAGGCTTCTAGAGGGAAGGCAGGGAAGACAGGTGGAGCTAGCTGGGGTGTTCTAAGGCGTCCTGATCAATCCCCAACTTGGATTTTCAGAGGGCAGGCCTCCTTAACTACCTAAAATCAGCCCAGCTAGGGAGGAGTTGTTCGGGGGGAAGAAGTGGAGATGGAGTATTAGACTGTGGGCCTTGGAGGGAGTCCCCCAGTCTGGGGGGGGTGACCTTGGGCCAGGGGCTCAGAGCTGTGAAGGAACCCCACACAACCCAAGTGGTGTCCTGAACAGGAGTAGGAGAGGATAACAGGGAATACTGCCGGGCAAGTCTCCAGGAGGGATCCATCAGGTGTCGGTGAGTGGCAGGCACAGTCAGGAGAGCTGGGAGAGGCATGCCGGAGAAGACTGGGAGGCAGTCAGAGATGGATTTAGAGCCAGCGGGAGAGACTGTTATGTTACTGGCAAAGTCAGGTTGTTGCAGCTGGGAGAGCTGTCAGGGTCTGCAAAGGGCTTACTGGGGTCAGTAGTCCATCAAAAAGGTCAACTAGCACTAAAGACTTTTTGTTGCTACACTAAAGGGGCCCGCGGTCCCTGCCTGTAATAAGGAACTTTGCTAAGGCCTGGCTGAAACCAGAGTTAGACCTAACCATGCGCTAGCTGAGCCGAAAGAACTGTGCTGGAGGGAGAAGGAGAGAGTCTGCAGAAGGAGAATGTCTGAATTGTCCCATACCATGCAAGAATCATTTTCTGGGCATCCCCTGAATTCCTTTACCCCAAGTTCTAATCCCTCAATAAAAAAAACAAAAAAACAAAGCTGATAAACTTGTCCATTGTCTTGGAGTAACTGGAAGTGAATGCCAGGCTGGCCAGGGTGACAGGTGGAACTATTACATTCTGCAGCCCCTACGGGGGTACTGCTACATAAGCATCAATGTTGGAATGGAACGGTCTCTATTATTATAATAAAATGTGAGCAATAAAGTTCTCACAAGATCTCGCACAAGTCTTGCGTTACGAAAGGAACCAATGAATGACAGACTGACAGAGATTGCATTTTTATATATGTTACTTCTTTAACTTTTGCGACATTGATTTACCATTCAATTTTTCGATATGTTCAAGGTTTTAAAACGCTAGCAATATTAAATATTTTTCAAACAGCCGCGGCACACAGTTTGAGAATCACTGCTGTAGAGAGAGCAAAACTTCATGCCTGCTAAAACTTTTAGTTCCATCAATCAGATGATTCTCTCCCTCTTTGTCTCTCTATCTGGTATTGCCATGCTTTTAAATTTTGAGGGTATGAAAAGATGATATACCATCCTTAAAACTAACAGCTGGCAACACAATAATCACTTTGAGTTTATTATTTACTTATTGTAAGCACATGTCCACAAACTGAGATTCAGCACATCAACATGTACAATATGTTGTTGTTTGTCTGGGATTATGAGTCTTCAAAAAAGAGAGGTTAGTTGGCAGGGCTGCAGCCCATCTGTTTCACTAGCCACGCTCCTGTCCAGAGAAATCTCCCTGCCAGATTTGGCCACGACACTTCAGATTCAACCTCCCCATATCAACTTAATGCATGCCGCTTCTATCACATTTGTGTCAAATGCATCTCACTTGGAATCTCTTGTAACAATCCTGCTCATATTTAGAGGGTCAACAACACCATATTTTCTATGGTATCTCTAAGTCAGATTTGCCACATTTTGTTTTCAGATTAGTTCTAAAACAGATTTCTTTTGTGGGCAATTATCTAATGTATGAGAAGAAAATTGCAAAGCGGGAATGCCCCAGGGGTTTTTTGGGCAAAGGATAGTCGCCAGAAAAAGGCAACAGATCTAAAAAATACACAATTTATCAAATACAAAAAATGAGGTAGGTACCTGAAGTATATAACCTAAAAGCAAATAAATTGCAATAGATAGTTAAATATCAGCTATACGCTAAAACACAAAGTTGATCTCTTGGTTGGAGGACTTCTATGCACAAGCACTCTACCTGACCTCCAACCATTGCACAGAGCAGGTACTGTAAGTTTAACATGCATGTTATTTTTTTATTTTATTTTTTTACCTTTACAATTCTTTTAAGATTATATTTGTGATGGAAAATTCTCAGTGTCATTGTTTTTATATTAAATTATCCCTGTACACCAGCTGAAATGCACCTAGAAGTGTAAGGTCCTATTCACATCAGCACCTTGCTGACGTGCACGTTTTTGCGCACGTCAAAATGCATGGTAACAAAATACGATGCATTTTGGTGCAGCACAATTTAAAAAAAGACCCATGCACTTCTTTTGTGCGATTTTTCTTCATAGGGCAAGCCCACTGAAATGAATGGGCTGCCCTAAACATGACACGTGCAATTGTGCAAAATCGAACATTCGAAATTCGAAATTGAACATGCATAGGTGTGAGCAGAGCTATAAGTGGATGTAAACCCGATTCATTAAATTTGAGCTGGGCACATACAGTATATCTGTAGTGTTTTTTTTATCACTCTTCAAAGCACTGAGTCCCATGGCTTTCTCCTGCTCTGTTCTTCTGTTATCAGCATGATAACTTCTGACAAGTTCTCTGACACTGGAGATAAAACCAGCCTGAGTTTTGTTTTAGGGAGGGTGCTATAAATATATTAGCAGAAAGCTACTTTACTTACAGGACAGCTCTGAAAGTCTCTGCCTATGTGGAGGGGGTGTGTGCCTTTCCTCCAATCAGCTGTCTCCCAGTGTAATCTAAAACTACACTGCTACTGCTGAACGAGGAAGTGAAAAATATAACATGATGTGCACTTTCTAAACAGTATATAAAGCTAAAGACAGCTGATATACATGTACAACTTATGTAGGGAGATTGGTTTCATCTCTGTGTATCATCTGAGGCTGTTCACTTCACTGGGTATATGTCAAGGTTTACATCCACTTTAAGGACGGCCATACAGAGTCCAATTTCTTTTGAAAATCTTATCTAAGAATTTTTGTGCAAATTTCACACCATTATTGGACCGCAGCAACGGACGATTTTCGTACGGCCATCGAACTTGTGTGATTAGGCAGGTTTGAAATTTTTTGAAAAACTAACAATTTTCTAATCAATGATGTGAGAATCATGTGAGAAATATAATTGAAAAAGAAATGCGCATGAGCACAAGAAAATAAATTCCCTGGTAAGAAAAGAAAATTCCCAGAAAGAAAAGAAGATTCCCGGCCACAAAAAAAAATTTCTGTAGCAACATGAGGTCAAATTTAAGGCTTGGTTGGTCGAATTTTAAAATCAATGGTGGCACCATCGGATCACAAAACGCACAAAATTTCTGATTTTCAAAAGAAAATTTGTTTAGAACTCGACCCATGTAAGGCCTGCATAAATGATATTGTCAAATTACATGCTGGGGTCTTACAACACATGCCTTGATGATACACGTGAGATGAAACAAAGTTCAAACATTTGGAAGGAGTTGGAGCTTAGAATACTACAGTAAAAATCTTGGAATTGGTATGTGACCAGTGACAGCCGCTCCATTAGCAGCGCAGGGGCGCCTCCCCCCTGATACATGCGCCAGGCCCCTAATCTACATGCAGGGTGCCAGATGCATGGATTTAATTTATTTTATTTTTTTAAGCACATGATTAGAGCCTGAGGCTCTAATTGGCTTAAAAAAGGGTGGGCTCAGGGGACACAGAGCACTGTGCCCTGAGCCCACCCAGTTGTGTGACAATAGTGAATTAATATTCGCTGGTGGGCGGACGAGCGAGCGATTGGTTTGTTTGCACTGTAAAAAAAAGAAAATAAAAAAATACGGCGCCGTGAAAATTGATATGTATACCAATTCTAAAAAATACATAAAAATTGTCCACACATGCCAAATGTGCAAACGTGACCTGTGAAAAATGGGGACAGATGAATGTGACCCAATATAAGATGTGGCCTATGAAGCCGTGACCACCATGAATCAAACTAATATACATAAAGACCAAAATACACATGTATTAATCAATAAGCACATAGTCAACATGGTGATATTATATAGAGGTAATACTGTGAAAAGAAAAATGTGTCAAAACATTAGATGGGTGTGTGAAGTCCATATATAAAGATTCAATATAGGATATGCTGGAAAAGGAGGAGTCAGTGTAACTCTACATCCAAAAGCAATGTCCACAGTAGCCCATATAAATTGGCTATGTTGTTGGAAGATATTGAAGATGCACGACACCCAAGGATGTGACTTCCAACACCAGGGGAGAAGGGGGGGAGAATAAAATACTCTTACCCCTAAGTATGCACTCACGCGCCAGCAGCGGTGGGTCAAGCAGGCATAAAGATGGTCCACTCGGATACACGTGTAGACTGGAACCTCCTGTAGGGAACGGCGTCCTGCACCAGCAACCGACAAGGCATCCACGGAAGATTGGAATTCTCCTGTCTCAATATCCCCAAGATCCAAACCTCCAGAAATCGATATCCACCATGGAAAGGAACAAGAGAAGCCTCCACATAGTATAGATCAGTCGAGTGGTGTATTGTAAAAAAGCTTGTTTATTCCAAAAACGAACACATCAAGTAAAAAGAACAATAAAAAAATGTACAGGCATCCTGAGGCAGCCTGTAAGGTAAGGATCATAAAATGTTCATGTATGGCGTAGTAAGGCTTGAAGCAGGTGCATGTACCCGACATGTTTCGCAGCAGTGTGCTTCAACTGGGGCATCAACCTGCATATAACACACCACGCCATTATATAGTAGACACTTTACCTGATTGGAACAATCATAGCTGGTGCTAGAAACTCCCTCTGGCTCAGGTATCCAATCAGAGTATTGAGTAGTCACTTCCTGACTCATCCCATATACAAGGTGATAATATCACATCCCACTAGATTAAAGCTTGTAGCGCGTCATCGCGATGCCACACGAGTGCGTCATCACGCTGAATCAAAGCAGAGATACCGGTATTCCAGACATCCAATCAGCATGGAAACGCGTCATCACGTCACCGCTAACGAGCGTCGTCACGCCGTCCCTGCAAATATATTTGCGTTCCAAGCCTCGGTTCCACCTGACGTCACATGACACTTGGCGTAGTAAGAATGTGGCGGCACATCGCTCCGCAAGAGCACTGGTCATTAATCAAAACAACGCAGTGCCTCTTTTGTGTATGGGGGAAGAAGAGTCACAAACCGGAAGGGCAGACAATTAATGTCATGGCAAATCAGAGCCCATATAAGTATACAAATATGACATACATTCATAAACAATAAAAATCAGGACAATAAAATAAAAAACAACTGGCGTTATAAATTATATATTTATAGATCAAAACTTACAATAGGGGTATGATTACACAATTGTATACACATAATACAGCACATTCTCACACAACCAGCGTGGAAAACAGCAGTGTAATAGGTAGAATAATGGCCATACGCTAAAAAAGCTATCATTATGCTATACCCATGTATTATATAAAAAAGAGAATATAAAAACATAAACATACATGCCCCATATTGAAAATAAGGGCACAAGAAAGATGTAAACATTGAGCCTATGCTTTGTTGATGAATGAATTAATATCCCAGTCAATGTTTAGCCCAAAGGGCGAATAACATCGAAGCTGGTATATCCAAAAAGTTTCTAATTGAGAAACCCCCCTGATACGAGATTCACCCCTCCAATGAGGGATGAACTGATCGATCACTTGGAACTTGGTTCCTGCAAGATTCTTATTGTGAACATGCAAGTAATGCCTTGGTACGCTGTGATTGGTATGACCCTTTTTGATACATGCAATGTGTTCATTCACTCTGATTGAAAAATGTCTAATCTTACGTCCCACATACTGCTTGTTACATGGACATGTAATGAGATATACGATGTATCGTGTCGTGCTTGTAACAAACTGTTTCATGTGATAGAGAGTAGATGTAGTAGAGGATGTGAAGCTGTCACATTATGAATGCACACATTGCACCTCCTACAGGGGTAGTATCCCTTCATGGAAGGAAAAAGGGAATGAGGCTGTTTTCGTGGAGGATCAACTACATTAGGAGCAATCTGGTTACGGAGCGGTGGGGCACCTCTATATATAACTCTTGCTTTATCAGGGAGTACAGGGCCCAAAAGTGGATCGTTTTTGAGTATTTTCCAGTGGCGATTGAAAATGTTCTTAATTTGTCTATGTTGTACTGAAAACTGTGTGGTGAAAGACCATTTGAATTTCGGATCGGGTACCCGTTTGGGTCGTTCCACAATAAGTGAATGTCGATCCAATAAGGCAACCCTACTGATCTCCTCATCTATAGCAGCTGAATGATAACCATTTTCGACAAACCTGGACTTAAGCGTGTCCGCCTGTATATGAAAGTCACTGAGGTTTGTACAATTCCTCCTGATACGGAGTAATTGATTATAAGGCACAGACTTAAGCCACGAACTGTAGTGGCAGCTATCGATTGGGATATACCCATTGAAATCAGTCACTGTACTTACGGCACTGTAGGCGACAATGTTAATTTTCCAAGTAAAGCATCTATAACGTGGAGGACACAGGGAAAACCAAGTGGCAGTGGCCTTTATAACTCAAAACAAGGGTTTTCTATTTAATCTCAGTGTCTCTAATAGGGATGAGCCGAACACCCCCCAGTTCGGTTCGCACCAGAACTTGCGAACAGGCAATAAATTTGTTCGAACATCCGAACACCGTTAAAGTCTATGGGACTCGAACATGATAAATCGAAAGTGCTAATTTTAAACGCTAATATGCAAGTTATTGTCATAAAAAGTGTTTGGGGACCCGGGTCCTGCCCCAGGGGACAGGTATAAATGCAAAAAAAAGTTTTAAAAACTGCAGTTTTTTCGGGAACAGTGATTTTTATAATGCTTAAAGTGAAACAATTAAAGTGAAATATTACTTTAAATTTCATACCCGGGGGGTGTCTAGAGTGTGCCTGTAAAGCAGTGCTTGTTTCCCGTGCTTAGAACTCTCCCTGCACAAAATGTCATTTCTAAAGGAAAAAAAGTCATTTAAAAGCACTCGCGGCTATAATGAATTGTCGGCTCCCGGCAATACAGAGAAAAATTGATTAAAAAAAATGCGTGGGGGTCCCCCTAAATTCAATTACCAGGCCCTTCAGGTCTGGTATGGATATTAAGGGGAACCCTGCGTCAAATAAAAAAAAAATATGTGGGGTTCCCCCCAAATATCCATACTAGACCCTTCAGGTCTGGTATGGATTTTAAGGGGAACTCCACGCCAAATGTAAAAAAAAAATTGTGTGGAGTTCCCCCCAAAAATCCATACCAGACCCTTTATCCGAGCACGCAACCTGGCAGGCCACAGGAAAAGAGGGGGGGACGAGAGAGCCCTCAACCCCCCCCCTTTTTTATTATTTTTTATTATTCTTTTTTTTCTTGTAAGAGGCCCGGAGGTCCCCAGGTGCCTGGATGGCAACTCCCCTTTCTTTCTTTCTGTTTAAAATTTATTTTTTTTGTTCGTCAGCACCCAAAGATCTTAATTCTCGGGGGGGGGGACGTCATTCTCAATTATTCGCGGCTGCAGCACCCCCCCCCGGTTCTCTGCTCCAGGGGGCCCATGCCTGAAGCTGTGTAAGGGGCCCCAAAATTCCTATAAGCCTTTAAAATTAGCACTTTAGATTTCTCCCATAGACTTTTACAGGGTCTTCTGCTTTTCGAATTTGCCGCCAACACCCCAAATTGTTCGCTGTTCGGGCGAACAGGCAATGTTCGAGTCGAACATGAGTTCGACTCGAACTCTAAGCTCATCCCTAGTCTCTAACAGTACTTGGCCATTGTAATGGAAGGGTATGTAAAAGACATTATCATTAGCGTTACTCATTTTCAAGTGAATAGAGCCTTTCATAATTGTGAAGGCAAGTAACGATCTTCACAGGTCAGCACAGTGGAGCTGGTAGCGGTGCGAGTTTTATTAAAAGTGTTGAGAGACATTAATTATTCATCAGCACCTGCTCTCAATGTAAAAGACTCTAATTCATCTTATGCTTCGGAAAAGCATGTTTCAGTCACCTTTATTTTTAATGAGTATATTGAACGCAACCATGATAGAATTGACAAATTATTCTAACAGGCAAAGTCATAATCTGAAAACAACAAAAAGAAATAAGACAACATTAAAAAAAAAAAAAATAAGTATAAATAAGGTAACATAGTAACCAACGTTTTAAAAGAACTTTCAATGCTTCGCTGTTGTACTGCAGTACCTTGGCAAGGAAAGTACGATATCTCCAATGATGGGAAAGAGGGACACATTAGAGCATTAATTATGTGGGCAAAGGACACAACCCTGCCACCCTTCTAGTCACACGGATCATAAAGCTTAATGAGCAAAAAAATTATTGGTTTAATCCAAAATTTCTTTTTTTTTCATCACTACTTTTCCTTCATTTTGGCTTTTCAAAATAACAAATGTATAATTTGAAGGTTAGATAATGGGTTTAAGTGTTACTAAACCCAGGTCCCTGCATTTACTATATATGGTCTCCCACAGTTCACAGAACATGGAAATGCAATTATTTTAGTAAATATAAACTGCTAAATACCTTTTCTTGTGACTCCTAATGCCCTGTACACACAATCGGGATAAAATCTGATGGAATTTTCTCTCGGAATTCCGTTCAAGCTGTCTTGCATACACACTGTCAGACCAAATTCCGACCGTCCAAAACGCGGTGACGTGCAACATTACGACGAGCCGAGAAAAATTAAGTTCAATGCTTCCGAGCATGCGTCGACTTGATTCTGAGCATGCGTGGTTTTTTCTCCGACGGAGTTTCACACAGACGATCTGAGTTTCCGATCGTATTTTTTTCCCATCGGAAAAAAATAAAACATGTTCTATTTCTAAACTCCGACGGAAAAAAGTCCAATGGGGCCCACACACGGTCTGAATATCAGATGAAAAAATTCTGTCAGACTTTTTTCATCGGAAATTCAGATCGTGTGTACAGGGCATATCAGTGTTTGGTTAAAGCTTGTAGGAGGAGTTTTCATTTTCCTCTGACTGTCCTATGAGGCTGCAGGAACCCTGACCCTCTGTCTGGACAGTGCTGATTGGCCCTGTGCTAATCACATGCACCCTCCCATAAAAAAATAAAAAAACTCTCTAGCAATACACACCAAACTGAGCAGGCGTAGAGTGACTTCAAGGGCTCTGTACTATCAGGAAATGGATTGGGGCAGTGGAAGAAGGGGAGGACCAAAGAAGACAGGTTCAAACAGCCTTTTTACACAATGCGAATGATTAACCCCTTAGGATCCACAATGAGAATAACAAGCATGCTTTACTGCATATACAGACAGATTTTACTGTTGTGGGTTTAGTAACACTTTAAGTACAGTACAACACTATTCGCAGTTAAAAGAGAAGTGTGGGTTTTAAAAAAACAAACACAAATACTCTCCTAATTGGATGCAACATCAATCTGATGCTGCATCTGGCCCCTGCCTTCTCTACACCGAGAACTGAGCGATCAAACACCACTGATCGCTTGGTTCTCGGTCTTCAGTGAGTACTAGTGACCAGCTCTATGCTGAGCCCTTCCAGCACTCACTGAAGGGTTTGGCTATTGAGAGGGTGGGAGTGGCTGGCTCAGGCTCTCAGCTCTGTGCTGAGAGCCTGAGCCAGTTGCCGATCAGGCATCTGGGTGGAGTCCCAACATTAAAGTCGAGCTCCCTCCAGAGTCTGGAACAGTTGAGTGATGTTACAGAACAAAGTGCACTCCAGTGATCCACTCCAAGTAGGTCCAAAAGAGATTTAACTCTACTTCTTCTATAAACCCCAACTCCAGAAAATCTGAAAACTCCCCCTGACAGTGGGTTTGCACCTGCACTGCAAGGTTTAAACCTACAAAATGGATTAATCCTCACTAAAACATACAAGCAGCCAGCAAAAAAGAAAGAGATATAAAGTCCTTGTATATAATCTCATATGAACTGCAATGTATAAAAGAGACTACTTGAATGTTGAAGTATACATCTAATATTAAGGGTCCATTTCTTCCACAACATTCCTAAAAAAATTCAATCCTAAATCCCCGGGGATCAGTCCTTCAAGCTAATGGGGAAATCTGTGCACAAAAGTCTTGAAGTGTATTATGGACACCAACCACTACCAAGTGATTTAGGTGCACATTTAGCAGACAGTAGGACCTGGTGTATATAAAGGTCAATACACATTTGTTTCCATAATGGAAAAACTCCAGCACTTCCTGCTTTTCCCCAGTTCTGCAGGGATGGTAAATGCTCTCCCAATCCACAGGAAAAAATAGTGAAAGGCTCCAAATTGTTTATTACCATTGTTAAAATGTATTAAAATAATTGGCAAGTTGTCAAACAAGCCATCTAAAACTTACAGCAGATGCTGTCTGATACAAGCGCGCATTGACATCTATGTCTGCAAGGTCCTACTGTAAAGTGTACACCCAGTTCACTTGGTAGTGGTTGGTGTCCTTTATACACCTAAACACTTTTGTGCACAGATTTCCCCATGTCTTGAAGAAATGTAGGGTTGGACTTTTTAGGACTGGTGTGGAGGATATGGCCTCTTAATATGAGATGCATATTCTGACACTCAAGTGGACTCTTTTATAGCTTTGCAATTCCTATGACACTGCAAAGTTTAACTATGTTGATTCATCATGGGTCGCATCAACATTATGTTGCCCTGAAAGTGATTGTAAAGTCTTGGTTTTTTTTCTAATAAAAATAACAGACACGTTATAATTACCTGCACTGTGCAGTGGATTTGCACAGAGCAGCCCAGATCCTCCTCTTCTCGGGTCTCTCTTCAGCACTTCTGGCCCCTCCCTCCTGTTCAGTGCCCCAACAGCAAGCAGCTTGCCATGGGGGCATCCGAGCTGAGCTGCAGCTCTGTGTATCCACTCAGACACGGAGCTGCCGTTTGGCCCCACCCTCTCTCTCTCCTGATTGGCTAACTGAGTTTGATTGACAGCAGCGAGAGCAATGGCGCCGCTGCTGTGTCTCAGCCAATCAGGAGAGAGCGTCCCGGGCGGCTGAGGCACTCGTGGACATCGCTGGATAGAGATGGGGGGTGCTGGGCCGGCTGCTACACACAGAAGGCTTTTTATCCTAAGGCATAGAATGCCTTAAGATAAAAAACCTTCTGGGGAACAAGACTTAGTTCAGACATAACAGCTCAGGGAGCTGCAATGGGACCCGGAGGGTTGGATGAGGGCCAGTAGTGTGGGAAGGTAGTTCAGAAGATCCTCTTCCACAGAATCCTTTAGTTCCCAAATCTAGAACTCT
Source organism: Rana muscosa (assembly GCA_029206835.1). Classification (NCBI taxonomy): domain Eukaryota; kingdom Metazoa; phylum Chordata; class Amphibia; order Anura; family Ranidae; genus Rana; species Rana muscosa. The sequence continues at coordinate 369,303,431 of CM055120.1, read as the reverse complement.
TTAACGCCTGCAACCTTTAGAGACCATAGGTGCCAATGGGGCACATCACAGGCGCTACTGTGCAACTCACGGAATCCTTCCCTCTGATAGGTAACCAGGCCTCTGCTGAGACAGTGACTTCCTTCACCGATCCTCCGGACAGGTCCTCCCCTGGTTTCCTCTCTTTCAGAGCGGGCCACCCTCCCTCGGGTTCCCTGGGACTCCAGTGGTTGAGCTGTAGACCCAGTTGAAGGTACTGGGCCTACCTGGAACATCATAGCCTAAGACTTCTCGACCAGTTCACGCACCCCTGGCCAGTAGGCAAACGAGCCCAACTCTCGCCACCAGGGGTTCCCCATTGAAATCCCCCAGCCAATCTCTCCTAAATCATGGCGTCTGCCCCTTATTTACCCTCTCCCAGCATGCACAGCAGGCGAAACCACGCCCACTGTATGGCTGCGGAGAGAGGACACCCAATCACGCTATAATGTCACCTGTGGTTCAACCCGAGACCTGAGCGACAGCGCCACCCACAGGTCAAGGGGAACTATACACCCAGGCAACACCACAGCAGAGCAGAGTCCAACCTATAGAATCAGAATAACCTGAGCCAAACTATTGCTCAGGCTGCCCTTAAATTTAAGGCATAGGAAGGGTCCACTACACAGGGAAGTATGCTTTTTTTTCCCAGTCTAGGCTGACTGAGGATGGCTGTTGAAAATGACAGGTCCCATGTTTGGGCTTATGCATTTGGCCTTAGCAGCGAGAGAAAAATCATTTTTTTCTGTGCTGTTCTGCAGGGCAGTAAACAATCAAATCTCTTTCTGCTGGCTTGTGCCCCTCTTTTACTTCTCTAGACAGTTTTCTCCTACTAAAGTCTAGTCTCTTGAGGTCAGTGTGTCCTTTACAGCCGACCCTGCAATAAAATTGATGGCCTGCAAGGTCTGCTCATTAGGTCAGGGCGCCCTCCCCCTGTATAAAAAGCTATATATTAATGTAGCGGGGTCTTTAAATTTAGTTGGGGTACACCTGGGGGTAGTGTGACCCAGGTGTGTAATTGTGAAAGGTTCTGGACCCCTTTTGTAATTCGTGGAGGATTGGGTGGTGTATTATTCTCCTTGGCCTGTGGGTGGCGGGGTACCTACAGGCTCGAGGTAGAATCACTGTCGCAGTGCTACCCTTTTTGTCCCTTTCCGGAGATGGTACGGCTGGGGCGGGGAACCCGCCGTGGTGTTGAAGGGAGGAGATAAAAGGGGGAGACGCCCTCACCACGAGGTCTTCGAGGATTTTCTCTTCACGCACCCAGGCACCTTAGGCCTGGGTGCGGGCGGTTCAAGGTTCCGGCCCAGGCGCCCTAGGCCTGACCGGAATGAAGTTGGGGTCCATCCCAGGCACCTTCAGCCTGGGGTGAGGTACTATATCGTAGGCCTGGGGCCCAGTAACTTCGACTGGGTCCCGCGAGGGCGAAGTGATCCGAGGGTGCCGCCTTGCGAGGGGACCCGCATCTGAGGTGAGGAGGCCGGGGAGGTCACCCGTCCGGAGATTCCGGAGCAGCATCAACCCGGTGACGGATGGGCCTCCAGTAACTCCCTTAGAGGGACATCTTCCCCTGATAGGGGCCGCAACGCAGCGAAGGTACTCCCATCTATGTTCTATGGAGTTGCTGGTAGAGACTCACAAGTTCTATGTTCTGTGCTAAGCAAAGCTGCTATAACCCCTGGTGAAACCACAGGGGTTTAGATTGAAATCAGGATAGTGCCTCGACCTGCTCATCCCACCGTTTGCATTATGTTATGGGTCGCAACTAATCGGCTGTGAAAGAACTGTTTGTTGTGGAAGTATAATAAACAAGTGTTGGACCCCGCATCGGTGTATGGACTCTGGTTAATGGGAGCAAGGGAGGTTTCAGCATAGCAGGACCGAGCTTCATAACTAACACACATTGGCCCAAGGAATGTACTGATACTGGCCTTCACCTCACCCACAGCTATGGTGAGGACATGGGCCGTAGCGCATCTCACCCTGTCATGTGACATACCCCTAGCAAAAGGAGATAGGGTGAGGCCGCTACATGTGGGGGCTCGTCCGTCCGGGATAAAATGTGTGTTGACTTTGAAATTTGAAATGGCTGTGTCTGGACTTTGCTGCCCGGAGAAGGTCCGAGCAGGTCGGCCATGTGATTGGCCAAAGTGCGTCCCTGTGCTCGAAGTCGTGGAAATGACCCCAAGATGGGAAAGGCCCATGCACAAAGAGCGGGAAGAGGGAAAAGCCCAGCTGAGTGACGTACTACATGTGGGGGTGTTTGCTGCACTGCGCCATGAGGCACCCCATGACTGCGCAATTCGTGGGCGGGGACTGCGGGAAGCCCACGAAAACGTGCAAGTCGTGGGAGGAGTCTGGCCATATGTGGAGATACACGTGGAGACTCCGGCGCGTGGTCAGCGCGTGATGGAGCAGCAGGTGGTCGGGATGGCCTCAAGCTCCCAGTGGATGCCGGTATCATACCCCACGAAGATGACTGCTTTTGCTGCTCCCCTTACAGACACGGGGATAAGACTCAGGCCCCGAGAACAGTTGGCTTTGTACTCATGCAGAGACACGGAGGCCCTCGGTGTGATCTGTCCTGGATGCTCGGGACTGGTGGTCCAACTGAAGCCATTTGGGCGTTGTGAAGCGTGTAAAGAATTTCTGTTTGAGGTTGAACCATCCACAGTAAGGCCCCGGGCCCTTTGCCTCAATTGCCTCACAGGTACCGCCACTCCGGAAGGGGAGATCCAGGCCTTTGCGGAGGTCCCCGTACGCGCTGACCAGGCGACGGGACTGCCCAACCAAAGACTGAGAGAGAAAAATCTGAGGATGCTGCTTCGGTTACCACAGATTCCCTGCTGCCACCTCCGAAGAGGAAGATAGGCCTGGTGCAGGCCTCCGGTGGTCGTGGTCGAGCTTTACCCCGTCGCTTGCCGGACCTGGATGGATCCGGTTGGAAGAGTCCTGGACATCCCAGTGCTGAAAAAGGTCCAGGTGAGCCAGGGGCTGGGACTGTGGTGGTGGTTGGAGGTGTCGGGGGTCCACTGGAGGTGGAGCCCGCAAGGGAGGGTAATTCTTAGTCTACTAAAGACTACCTTCCCGCCGAGATGTATGACACCTCCGACCTGGAATCGCTGTCGGACTGTGGGGATGATGGGGAAATAGATGAACTGTTTCACCGGAAGGGCTGGGACAAACGCCCGCTACCTGTGCTATGCAAACCAGCATAGACAGCACGCCCCGGGCGCAGGCCCCGGAGCTCAGGAGGGAGTCTAGTCCTCCGACTGACTTTCCACATTCCACAACATCACCTGCTTTGGTTGTGGGGATGCAGCGCGCGTCATTGCGTGCGCCAAAGGCAAAGCCACCCGAGGTAGTGAAGGTACCTCGGCACCCGGAGGCCATCATGCAGCCAGGAGAAGGTGAGCAGGATGTCATGCCTCCTTTGGCCAGATTGCAACGACTTTTCTCCCAGAGAGTTGCCCGTGAGTATGGATGGGAATATCCCTACTTGCCTCGGGACTTACTTCACGAAGTTGAGGTCCTGCGACAGAGATGGTACGACGAATTTGTCTGGGAGAAGTTCAAAGTGCCTCAGGCCCGGCGATACTTGTCCTGTTCGGCGCCTGTGTCCAAGAAATTCAAGGACTGCAGAGCGGATTGGAAGTTGGGGCGCCATATTCATGCTGATAAAGTGCTTATCTGCAGAAAGGAAGGAGAGGATGTTGAATATTCAGTCGAAGTGTTTGATAAGCATCTGAAGCCGTTGTTCTTACCTGATCCGAGGTTATACTTGTGAGGAGAGACTCATGAGTATGTTTTCAGCTACAAATTTTCCTGGAAGAGCCTTTGCTAGAACGTCTGAACAATACCCTGTTTTTATTTGTTTTTGTTTTTTTTCATTCCCACTCTCTTTGTCTATGGACCAAGGATAGACTTTGGGGTAGAATTAGTGTAGGGACGCATGAAGAATGAAGGAGCACCAAGTGTCATTACCGCGGCGCTGTCACCAGGTGGCAGTGTTGTGCAACGTTTGTTTGTTTTCTGCACACTTTTGCACCACACTCGTTGGAGCAAATGGGTCCCTCGGCTGATGGACCCATTCATTCCAAATTTTCACATAATGTTAGGATGTTGTCTGTTTTTTTTTGTTTCCCTTCTGCAGGAGATTCGTCGGTCAAGACTACTGAGTATGGGGTGGTTCTTGGACAGTGATGGGAGGGATTGTATATGTGTACATGATAGCATAGACACACATTGGCCCGAGGAATGTACTGATACTGGCCTTCACCTCTCCCACAGCTATGGGGAGGACATGGGCCGTAGCGCATCTCACCCTGTCATGTGACATACCCCTAGCAAAAGGAGATGGGGTGAGGCCGCTACAATAAAAAGGCAAGAATGTACCAGCGGGCAAAAAAAAAAGTTGGAATAATCACTTACCTAAAGTGATACTAAAGATGAATTTATTTTAAAGTATTTAAGATGCTGTCGAAAAACCTTACTATTTTTGCTGCTCCTTGTATTTCAATGTCATGTTCCTGCAGTTATCTTGTTCCCTGAGCCCTGGTGCTGGCATTTGCTTTAAGGGTGGCTCTGTTCCCTTGTAGGTTCCCACTAAACCACCCATACATACACACCCCCAAGAGATAGCCTGCAAGCCTAAATGGTGACGCTGCCTGTGAAATGCAGTAGAAATGGCAGTCAACATGATCTATTCAGCACCAGTCAGCTGTTTAGTGAGTGTTCTCTGTCATTGTAACTTGTAAACATTCAAAAGCAATGGCGGCTGGTGGTATATTTTTGGGGGCGGAGCAGCAAACAATCCACCCGTGCCCCCGGTAGGTTGGGTCACTGGCGACCCCCCCAGTTGGTGGGTCATCGGCCCCACACTTACCCCATCTAGGTCGCGGGCAGAGCTTCCTCTGGGCGGCATCTCCTCCTCCTGGTGCTTCACAGCGGCTTCCCCTGCGTCTCTTCCCTTCTCCTCCTCGGCGGCCAATAGGATCGCTTCTCGTCTAGGCCAATCGGGTGACCGGTCTCAGGACCCACTTCCTGATTAGCCGGGAGGAGATTCAGGAAGACAATAGTGAATATTAATTCGCTATTGTCACAAAACTGGGTGGGTTTTGGGCAAAGTGCTCTTCCCCCCGAGTCCACCCTTTTTTGAAGCCTATTAGAGCCTCTGCTTCTAAAAAAAAAAAAAAAACCCATTGGGATTCAAGCATCCGGCACACCGCATGTTGATTAGAGCGCTGGACGCATGGATTAGGGGGGCGGTGCCCTTGCGCCCCATATGGACGGGCCACTGCTGTTCAAAATTGATGATTCTCCACTTCTTCCAAGGCCTCCTACTCTTGTGAAATTCAACGATTTTCATTCATCTCTTCATTAAGGACTTTGTTTTATTCACATTGGTGGATTATTATTTTTAATTCATTTTTCACGATTGATTTCTGATTATGATGATTTATTATCTTACAATGTCATTTCATTTTCACTTATATTACATCACAATTAGTTTTTGTTAATAATTTGTGACTATATATGAGCGCTGCACTTTTTTCTTATCCACAATTCTTTACCATTAGTCTTGGGTTGTGCCGGCCGCTATACATATATATTTATACTGAAGCACAGCACGATATATCCACAATTTTTCACTGCTGTTCAAAAGTTCTGGAACTGCAGCCAATCAGGAGGTTCCGATACTGCTAGCTCTTTTTCGGACACTCACTAAATGGCTGACTGGTGCTGATTGATTGATTAATGTAAGCATGGCTGCAGACTAAACACAGTACCCTGAGAGCCTGATAAGAGAGGGGATAACAGAGAGGGAGGAGGAGGCATGGAACACAGGAACAGACATGAGGAAGGGAGCACAGCTTTACACACTTCACACGAACCATTTGATGTTAGTGTTCCTCAGCCCCTGACTGTATCTGTGTGTACACACATACAGTAGCAGGACATGCACTGTGCTCTGTCATCCAAGGTCTTTGTGTACTCATGTGGCAGGATTTTTTTTTATTGGTCTTTTAGGTTTTTGTAAGTGAGACTCTCATTCACAACATAGTGATTGTGGTCTAGTCCTCAAGGCGTCCCAACAGGTCATGTTTTCAAGCTTCCCAATTATTTTGCACAGGTGATTTGATCAGTTTCACTGCCTTAGTAATTACCACAGCCATTTCATCTGAGGGAAATCTTAAAAACATGACCTATTTGGGTGCCTTTAGGACTGGCATTGAGAAACACTGCTCTAAGTTGAAAACAAGGAAGTGAAGGGAGAGGAATGGAGGCGTGAGCGGACATCCAATTATGGCTCAGCAAGGAGGAGCAAACTCTTCTTCCGGGACTAGTGGGCGGGGTAGAGTGACCACATTTCCAAACTACTATTCAGGGACACCCTCCCTTCTCAAAAATCAGCTTGTGCTGTAACGAATCACAGCACAGTGATTGGACACAAGAGGTGGAATTTATGATTTCTCCAATCACAAGCAGGGGGTGGGATTGTGCTCCTCCAGACATTCCCGGCCAGGACAAGTACTGTCAGTGAGTAAAGCGGTGATGTGGTGGCCTTTTTTGGGGGCATCAGATTGGCTCGGGGGGGTGGCTGTGTCAGTTTCATTCCGGGACACTGTATTGTCCTGGCATGAATGTGCCCAGGACAGACCTGCAAAATGCGGGACTGTCCCGGGCAATCCGGGACACGTGGTCACCCTAGGGCGGGGCTAACGCCTCTCACCAAACTGCTGAGGAACTACTAGTCCCAGCATTACCACATGTCCCATCCGGGTAGGGTTGCCACCTCATCCCTTTAAACCCGAACACACATGAATTACACAGGTTCTGAGGCTAATTAAATGCAGATGAGGCAGCAAGTGAGTTTAATTATCACCTTAATCAGCCACAGATTCATATGTGTTCGGGTTTAAAGGGATGAGGTGGCAACCCTACATTTGGGCCCAGGGCCCCGGAGAGGGAGGAGTCCCCGGATGTTGTGTCCTGGAGGGCAATTCTCTATTATATGACCTGAGAGAGAGAGTCGTCCAATAGCATGCTACAGAACACCTCCCCCACCATCTCTGTACACAACCCCTCCCCCACTCTGTACACAACTATACAACCAATCACCTGTCCAAGATCTACAGGTTACTGACCCCCCGATCTATGGATTGGTGATTGTCCATCCAGTCCTGAGATTTACACAGCTCTGTCATACAGCACACAGACAGGGGCCCCACCTTATAAGCTTATTCACACCAACATTTAGGCCCCTTTCATACGGGCGGACCGTTTAGGTCCGCCTGTCAGTTTTTTCGGCGGACCTGAACGGGCGCCCTATGCAAGCCTATGGAGCGACGCTGACATCCGATCCGCTAAAATCAGATGTATGGCGATACGTCGCCATCCGTCCATGGCGGATTGGATCAGGTGAGATCTGATGAAAACAGACATGCTGTCCGTTTTAGTCCGATCTCTCCATAGGAGACAGCGGCGCTCGACAAGCCCCTCCCTGCTCAGTGAGCAGAGAGGGACCTGTCATCCGCCAGCTCAGCGGAGGTCAATAGAGAGATCTCCCGCTGAGCTGGCGGACTGCGCTGCGACGGATCCGCCTGGTGTGAATGAAGCCTTATTTTTATTATTTTATGGATCTAATCACTGGATCAGCGTTTTGTTTTGTTTACACTGTTGTGTTTATAAAGTATATTTTGGTGACATCGATCTTCAAAAGTTTGGAAAACATCCAGAAATGTATATTGCTGATCTCTGGGGAAAATTCAAAGCTACCCTTGTCATGGGGCTCCTCCCCACCCTGCAAGGCTCCTCCCACCCCACCAAGCTCCTCCCGCCCTGCAAGTCTCCTCCCTCCCAACAGAGCTCCTCCCGCACTGCAATGCTCCTCCCACCCAGGAAGTCTCCTCCCGCCCCGCAAGTCTCCTCCCGCCCCGCAGGTCTCCTCCCGCCCTGCAAGTCTCCTCCCACCCCGCAAGTCTCCTCCCGCCATGCAGGGCTCCAATGGTTAGTTCACCTTTACCAAAAAATGAGATGGACACGCCCTCATCTCCATCTGTGCACCTCAACTGCACAGAATGGATGGAGCGGAATAACTGCACAGAGCTTCCTGTCCATTCATAAAATAAAGCATAGTAATCACAGTTTACTACACTTCAGTTATGAATGATCAGTGATCAGTGTCATTTCAGACAAGAAGGGGCTGGTAAATAACATGTTTATTGGCCCCTTCACCAATCTCCATCCTGACCCTTCCCCCACAGCAGCCAGCGGGAGAGGACATGGGGGAACCCAGTAACACGGGGGAGGGGCAGGAGACAGCATAGGGCCTGAAGAGGAGTGGGGGCCCGAAGAAGAGTGTGGGGACTGGAGAGGAGTGGGTTAGGGTGACCAGACGTCTCCGATTTCCGGGGACAGTCCCCGTATGGAGCCCACTTTCCCCGGAGACAATCTGTCCCCGGATTGGAGCGGCGGTTGGGGGGGATGGTGCAAGAGACTCGGCATCTCCTCCTTCACCTGTGCCTGTCAGTTCACTATGCAGTGGGGGGAGGTGGCGATCGGCAGCTCTGTGGTGTCCGCGGGCCGTGGGATCTCCCTGGGGCTTGTAGTTCTCTTCCTGAGTCTATAAAGTGGAGTGGGGAGGGGCCTCTGACCCGAGCATGAATCAGTTTCACTCTTCAGAGTGAATTGCTCTGCTTGTACACGCTTGCTGATACATGCTCGGGTCAGGGGCCCCTCCCCTCTCCACTGTATAGACTCAGGAAGAGAACTACAAGCCCCAGGGAGATCCCGCCACCTGTGGACACTGAAGAGCAGCCGATCGCCACCTCCCACATGTTATCAACATTGATTGGTGCGTGACCATGGGGTGAACATGTGGGCGGGGGGGAACAGAGATGTGTTGGGGGTGGAGTGGGTACAGAGATGTGCTGGGGGTTGGGGGTGGAGTGGGTACAGAGATGTGCTGGGGGTTGGGGGTGGAGTGGATACAGAGATGTGCTGGGGGTTGGAGGTGGAGTGGGTACAGAGATGTGCTGGGGGTTGGAGGTGGAATGGGTACAGAGGTGTGCTGGGGGTTGGGGGTGGAGTGGGTACAGAGGTGTGTTGGGGGTGGAGAGGTTACAGAGGTGTGCTGGGGTTGGAGTGGGTACAGAGGTGTGCTGGGGGTTGGAGTGGGTACAGAGGTGTGCTGGGGGTTGGGGGTGGAGTGAGTACAGAGGTGTGTTGGGGGTGGAGTGGGTACAGAGGTGTGCTGGGGGTTGGGCGTGGAGTGGGTACAGAGGTGTGCTGGGGGTTGGGGGTGGAGTGGGTACAGGGGTGTGCTGGGCGTTGGGGTGGAGTGGGTACAGAGATGTGCTGGAGGTGGAGTGGGTACATAGATGTGCTGGGGGTTGGTGGTGGAGTGGGTACAGAGATGTGCAGGGAGTTGGGGGTGGAGTGGGTACAGAGATGTGCTGGAGGTGGAGTGGGTACATAGATGTGCTGGGGGTTGGTGGTGGAGTGGGTACAGAGATGTGCAGGGAGTTGGGGGTGGAGTGGGTACAGAGATGTGCAGGGAGTTGGGGGTGGAGTGGGTACAGTGATGTGCAGGGAGTTGGGGGTGGAGTGGGTACAGAGATGTGCAGGGAGTTGGGGGTGGAGTGGGTACAGAGATGTGCTGGGAGTTGGGGGTGGAGTGGGTACAGAGATGTGCAGGGAGTTGGGGGTGGAGTGGGTACAGAGATGTGCAGGGAGTTGGGAGTGGAGTGGGTACAGAGATGTGTTGGGCTCTTTCACACTGGCGGACTGATTGGGTCCCCCTGTCAGTTTTTCAGGCAGACCCGATCAGACATCCATTGCCCTCTAAGGAGCGGTAGATGTCAGTGGACCTGTGTTCACTGACACCCGCCACCATCCGATCCGGTCCATGAAAAACAGACAGATGGGAGATCCATTCCCCATGCGTCTGGCAGATCGGATTGGATGGTCCATTTCCATCCAAAAGCCCCATAGAGAGCAGTGTGCTGTGTCCATGTCTGCTCTACATCAGCGGCCCAGACATGTCATCCGTTTGCTCAGTGGTAATCAGGGGAGAGATCCCCCACTGAGCAAACGGATTCTGCTGTGTCAACTTTAATTTGATACACCGGGTGCCTGTCATCACACAAGTCCCGCCTCCTGGTTTCCTCTTTAGACAGCACACTTGTCCAATGCCGGGACATGTGTGCTGTCTATCATAGGTAGGGCCCGTCCAGGAGGTGGGACTTGTGTGATGGTTCGGCGAATCAAATTAAAGTTTGAATTTTTTTTTTAGCGGGAGAGGCCGGCCTGACACCCCCCAGTGTGTGGCACCCGGGGTGGACCGTCCACCCTCTGCCTCCGCACCCGCCCAGGATCTGTGTGATGATCCGGACATTTTCGGCAGAACACCGGCTCTTTTCTCCTCTCTGATCTCCTGCACACATGAGGCTGCATTCCTGGGCACAGGTCAGGCTGCGATCCTGGGCACTGGTCAGGCTGCATAGATGGCCACTGGTAAGTCTGCATAGATGGGCACAGCTGAGCCCTGCATTCTTTATATAGTGCACTCCTGAACTCTGCACTCAGTTTTTTCTCTGTCTCATTACATTCGGCAGTCATATCGTAAATAAATTCTAAGCAGCATCTTTCTTTTTTATCTTTATTTAGGGATGAAATGTGAGGAATAATGTATATATCATACAATCATTCCATAAACACGTACCACATACGCTGCATATATCATTTGAGGAAAATATGCTTATAAAAGTTGACCTTTTGCCAATAGAAAAAATATAAAATATGTCCCCGGATTTCATTTAAAAAATCTGGTCACCTTAATGAAAGCAAAACATTTTTATTTAACTAATAAATGTAAGAACTGCTGCACGCTGATGCAATTTTTTGTAAAAGGTCCACTTTAGAGCGGAGTTCTGCCGAAAAAATTAATAATTCAAAGTCAGCAGCTACAAATACTGCAGCTGTTGACTTTTAATATATGGACACTTACCTGTCCTGGGCGCCTGTGATGTCGGCACCGGAAGCCGATCTGTCCCTCAGCTCTCGGGTGGAGGCGCCGCCATCTTCAGTAAAGGGAATCAGGAAGTGAAGCCTTGCGGTTTCACTTCCTGGTTTCCTACTGCGCATGCGCGAGTCGCGCTGTGCGATCCCACTGGTCACTGATGTCTTCTGGGACCTGTGTGTCTCCCAGAAGACAGCGGGGGGAGGGGCCGGACGTGGCGTAGGTCGCCGCGGATACTGCGGCGATCTATGCCGGGAAGTGGGAGCAAATACCTGGATCACACAGGTATTTGCTCCTTCCTCCCCCCCTGAAAGGTGCCAAATGTGACACCGGAGGGGGGGAGGAATGCAAAAAGTGGAAGTTCCATTTTTGGGTGGAACTCCGCTTTAACGTATTTATTTTAATAATATAAATAATAATAAAAAGTGAACTCATTTATTACAAAGTTGGGAGGTTTGTTTATTGCAGTAATACATATACTCAAATCTCTGTTCAACTGATTAAAAGATATCTATAGTCACAGCATACACTTTTAATTTTAAAACATCAGCATTGTAATATCAATAGAAACAATAGTTATGGTTGACAATCCCATAAAAGTTTACTTGAAATTTTTTTGTTCATGTTGTGAGTGCTGCCTGTCAGCTGGCCATCTTTTTCATCAACTTCCTGAATTCCCTGCATGCTTTGCAACTTCTCCTCTGCTCTTTATTTTTAATTTCTAAGGACTACATATCCCATGGTACCTTGTTGCCTGCGATCTGTAATTCCTGTACTGACTTTGCCTCCTGAAACTCATCCTCTCAGTACCTCCGTAGATCACAAGGCAGGCTCTGTGAAATGTGTGACACGTCTCCTCACAGGGCATATTGAATGTACGTGTCACAGAATTAAAGGAAGTAAATGTGTGGGGATCTTTACGAAGTAATTTTACGAACTTCAAGAATGTTCAGATTATTAGGAGTAGGATAGAAATTAGTCCAAGGTGCAACTGAATTATATATTCAGAAATATATATTATATTATGTGTTATATTAAATTCAGTAATATTTTACCACTTAGGTGCACTTTTTAGTTGGCAGTTGTACATTTATCACTTCCTTTCAAAAGGCCAATGCACTTGCCAACCAAGGGACAAAGTCTAAACCCTTTTCAACCAATGACTGAGAAAGATCCTCTCCATTTAGACCACACCAAAGAGGACCTAAGGCTCCATTCACACCTGAGCATATCGATTTACTGGTGTTTTTCGGGCATTATTTTTAAGAGTTTTTGCAGCTTTTTACAAGCGTTTTGCAGCTTCAGGCGTTTTTGTTTAGCTAATAGAAAGCACTAGGAAGGGGAGAGGGAGAGTAAATTAGGGGTGGAGAGCTACTGTTTGAGAAAATGAGCGGTAAAACGCTTGTAAAACGCTCAAGTCAAACTTTTTCAGATGAACGGGGGCCGTTGAAATGAATGGGATCTGGCTTGTTGAGCATTTTAGAGCTACAAGCTTCAAGCAGAAAATCGCTCAGATGTGAATGGGGCCTAACTGGAAGAGCTGTTTCTGTTTTTCTGCAGCCATCAGGTGAAAAGGGTTAAGCAACTTATTCTCTCTGGAGAAGAGGTGCTTGAGAGGGGATATGATTTCAATTTACAAATACCGTACTGGTGACCCCACAATAGGGATAAAGCTTTTCCGTGAAAGGGAGTTTAATAAGACACGTGGCCACTCATTAAAATTAGAAGAAAAGAGGTTTAACCTTAAACTGCGTAGAGGGTTCTTTACTGTAAGAGCGGCAAGGATGTGGAATTCCCTTCCACAGGCGGTGGTTTCAGCCAGGGGCATCAATGGTTTTAAAAAACTATTAGATAAGCACCTGAACGACCACAACATACAGGGATATACAATGTAATACTGACATATAATCACACACATAGGTTGGACTTGATGAACTTGTCTTTTTTTCAACTTCACCTACTATGTAACTATATATGTAGCAAGTGGACTCTGTCGTTTGGTTGGGACACATTTGTAGACTTGGAGGCAGGGAGAACATTCATTCCACTGCACTGGTTTTATGTCTTAATTCCTTCTGTAGCAGGGTATTCCCCTTTAAGACAGAGAGACAAGAAGTTCTAGGGGAGAGGTGGGTCAGGAGGAAGTAGAGAAAGGACATTACTGGAAGTGAAAGCAGAGGAGAGAGAGAGACTACATCTCCCAGTACATCTTGCAGCACCCAGGGTACATTGCTCCGGAACAGAGACTGCTGGGGCAGACTTTATAAAGGGGAGGTGGAGTTTGTTCGGTCTCTTTGGACACCCCTCTCCTAGCAAGAGGATCTCTGTGCTGAACTGCTGTGTGCACAAGGCCTGAAGCCTGGGCCTTGTGCTCCTTTCCAACGAGCCCCTCTGCCAGCCTAGCAGAGCCTTAGAGACATCTTCTCATCCTTGCTGCAGTACACCAGAAGGATTGAAAACTTGGATGTCGGTGGATTCCTGTTCCCAGACGAATCGGTGGAGGAAACGGACTTGGACTTGTCCGGGTGGTGAGAGCTGTTTAAAGACAGATACTTTTATCTTTACTATTCGTTCAGATTACAAAGTTGTTCTTCAAGTGCACCACCGAAAGATTTCTAGCGAATATTGTTTCACTGAACTTCCATTTAGATCAGTCAGGCCTGACTGCATAGGTAGACATTGCTGGGTGTTAGTCTACCCATGAGGGGAAGTAGCTGTAAAAGGGCAGCGCTGGAGTTGCATAGCAATATTTTATTATTCTGATTACTCTGTTTATCTTTATTACTGTTTATTGCAGGGATCTGCAACTTGTTATACTGTTGTTTATTACTTGCCCATTAGCCTCAGTAAAATATCTGGGTCAAGTACATTGGTGTCAGTTTCACTTACTTTAATAGAAGTTTTAAAGTATATCACTGTGTGTGTGTTTGCCATAGGACTGCGTCACCTAGAGTTGCGGTCACGCGGTCCTATCTCCCCTTACTAGCTGTGCCAGTAGGGGGTTGAGCAGATTGCCGGGGGTTGGCGGAGCTGTCTTCAGGGCCCAACTAAATCTGCGGCCTTCTTAGTTGGAGGTATCGCTACACGTGGGGGCTCGTCCGGGATCCTGATACAGCAAGCGAACACGCCAAAAGACCGGCATGGACCCGCTAGAAGTAGGACAGTGGTACACAATGGCTGGCGCAGATCCGGCCGCGGCGGCAGTTATTGAACTCCCGGGGATCTGGCAAAGAGATGCGATAAAGCAGTTAATGACATCCCTATCACCATGCCAGAAATCATGGGTGATGGATGTGAGACCACATGCTTCATGTACATATGCATTAATAGAGTGGAAAGACGAAATTCCAGAGCATTTTAAAAGCCAGAGCATACAAGCTATGGATGGGCAGACCTACCATCTGACACATGCGCTGACACATAAGGGAGATCGGTTCCAAATAAGAAAGTCATCATCTCCACAGATACCTCCCCCACCATCCCCTAAGGCACAAGAGCAGGAGGATACAGAGAGTCCCAGATCATCACCGGCCACCCTCAGCACAGAACTATGCGCTGTACTGGGAGAGATTGTGGCCCAGTGCAAGAAGAATCCCACAGATTACCCAATGTCGGGGTACAGAAAGCTCCGGATATTCTCAGGGAGAAAACCTATGCCCTCAGGGGAAGAAGGATTTGAGGAGTGGCTAGATGGCACCACTCAGGCCTTAGAGGAATGGGAAGTTCCAGAACGCAGCAAGAAACAGCGAATTGCTGAAAGTTTGAAGGGGCCTGCTCTGGATGCCATACGCAACCTGAAGATGAGCAGGAAAGACTGTACTGCACAGGACTACTTGGACATCTTGCAGAATGTGTTCGGTGGGACAGAAAAAGTTACCGAGCTCACCTATCAGCTGGAGCACTGCTACTAGAAAACAGGAGAGAAACTGTCAGAATATATGGGACGTCTAGACAAGATCCTGCATAGAATTATTCTGAAGAAGGGGATCGACTCAGGGAAGGTAGACGAGGCCCGGGCTCAGCAGGTATTGAGGGGAGCTCAGCCCCTGGATCCTATTGCATTGGCGCTGCGCACCCGACAGGACGGGAAGAACCTGGAATACCCCGACCTCATTCGAATGGTCAGAGAGGAAGAGGCCATGTGGGAGGAGAAAAAGAGGGAACAGCCAGTCGAGCCAACCAAACCTCTGGTGGTGATGGTCAGCCCGGCCATGACCCCCGAAAGAGATGCAGAAGTGGACACCCTGAAATCGCAGATGTCCCAAGTGTTGGAGATACTTACCTCTTTGATGGAGAAAGATCAAAGGAAACCAGAAAAGAAAAGTCCAAGAAAGGAGTTGTTCCCGAAGACCTCAGCGCCCGCTTCTCTACAGGATCGTGAAGAAGAGGTGATTTGTTACAACTGCGGAGGGATTGGTCATTTTGCAAACATATGTTCCAGTCCCAGGAAGAAAAAGATAAATAACCGCCAGCCGGCGGAAAACTTCAGAGGGCCCCGGTGAAGGAGTCAACCGGGTGCCCATCATTTTCAGTGAGCTCCAAACTGAATGAAAAACAGAAGCAGAGAGAAAATAGAACACCTCAGAGGAAACACAACATTCTCCAACAGAGATACACCGCAGAGAAAGGGGGCAAGACCCCTCAGAAGAGACACAGCACTCCCCAGAGGGGGTGCACACCTAAGAAAAATAACAGTATCCCTCAGCGGGTTCCTACACTTATAAAAAGGAGGGAAGTCAATGCATACCAGGCTCAAGAAAGGTTCAAGTCCAAAGGGAATAGGACAAGAGAGAGTCCAAAAGGAAAAGGTCTGAAGAAGGCGACCCCTGCCAGGCCATATCCGGAGAAGCTGGTGGGCCCATCTCCTATAGTGCCCATTCAAGTGGAGGGAGTCTACACCAGGGCCTTCTTGGATACCGGGGCACAAGTGACCCTACTATCCCGGGACTTCTACGATAGGCACTTGAGTCATCTGCCTATCCAGAAGATAGAAGAGCTGGAAATATGGGGAATTGGAACCCAGAGTTTCCCTTACGACGGCTATCTTCCCATCAAGATGACCTTTGACCCATCCGTGGCTGGGAAGGCCGAAGTGTTTGACACCCTGGCAGTCGTGTGCCCTAGGCCGCCTGGAGCCAACAAGAATTCCCTTATAATAGGGACGAACACGGACCTGGTCCGAAGACTCCTGACCCCTCTAGTAAAAGAAGAGGGGCGAACAGCCACCAAGATCCATCCCATGCTGAAGACGGCCTACCAACGGCTGGTCCAAGAGCAGGAGACCCCTGGAGAAGGGATAGGGAAGGTGTGGAGACTTGGAAGAGAAGGGGTAGTGTTGCAGCCCGGCGAAGTAACCTGTCTCAGAGCCACTGTGAAGCTTACTTGGGAGCAGCCTGGTCCCTTTGTCGTGCTGGAGTCAGACCCAAGGGGTGAGTCCTCAGGTCTGGAAGTGATACCGGAAGTGATTCCGCTGAAGGTCCTGAAGAAGGCCCATTGTAGAGTTCCAGTGAGTGTTAGGAACACTACCAGAGACCCCATGGAAATCCCAGCCAGAATGCTGCTAGGCCAGGTGAGCCCTGCGGCCCCTGTTACCCTGTCAGAAGTGAAGAGGACAGGCGAAGGAGGAGAAGCTTGGGAGAAGCTGTCCATGGAAAACCCGAATCTG
Organism: Rana muscosa; assembly: GCA_029206835.1. Classification (NCBI taxonomy): domain Eukaryota; kingdom Metazoa; phylum Chordata; class Amphibia; order Anura; family Ranidae; genus Rana; species Rana muscosa. Next base: position 369,286,725 of record CM055120.1, on the reverse strand, counting down.
CCAGGAGCTTGGAAGGAGAGAGCCAAGGCCCAGTTGAATAGATGGGAGAAGATCTTCTCTAAGGATGAGTTCGATGTGGGGTGTGCAAGGAGTGCCACCCATCGGATCCGCCTCCAGGAAGACAAGCCCATCCGAGAGAGGGTCAGGCGGGTCCCCCTAGCAGATCTGGAGGATCTAAGGGAACAACTTGCAGAACTCAAGAGGACTGGTGTGATACGGGAGTCCAGAAGCCCCTATGCCTCTCCCATCGTGGTGGTCAGAAAGAAGAATGGATCATTGAGGCTCTGTATCGACTACAGGACTCTCAACAGGAGAACCATACCTGACCAATACACCACTCCGAGGATAGAGGATGCCCTACAGAGCTTGTCTGGAGCTAAATGGTTCAGCGTTATGGATCTCAAGAGCGGGTACTATCAGATTCCTATGCACCCAGAAGACAGGGAGAAGACAGCCTTCATAACCCCAGTAGGGTTCTTTGAATTCAACCGGATGCCCCAAGGTCTATCTGGAGCCCCAGCGACTTTCCAACGTCTCATGGAGAAGACTGTAGGAGACATGAACCTTATTGAAGTCCTTGTATACCTGGACGATGTCATTGTCTTTGGGAGAACCTTGGAAGAACAAGAAAGGAGGCTGGAAAAAGTGTTGAGAAGACTCAGTGAGGAAGGACTCAAGCTTTCGCCTGAGAAGTGTCGGTTCTATCAGTCTTCTGTGAACTATCTGGGGCACATAGTGTCTGAAGAAGGGGTGGCCACAGACCCTGAGAAATTGGAGGCAGTTACCTCCTGGCCACGACCCACCACAGTAACCGAACTCAGATCCTTCTTGGGGTTCTGCTCCTATTACAGGAGGTTTGTGGAAGGATTCGCCCGAATTGCCAGGCCATTGAATGAACTACTCAAGACCGAGGGGGAAGAGGACGACTCAGGGCCCAGGAAGCCGGGAGAGTCAGTCAGAGATCAGTGGAACCAGAAGTGTGAAGAGGCCTTCCAGGCATTAAAGGAGAGCCTAACCACTGCCCCAGTCTTGGCCTATGCAGACCCAACCAAGCCCTATGAACTACATGTAGATGCTAGTCATGACGGTCTGGGAGGAGTACTTTATCAAGAACACGAAGGGCAACAACGGCCTGTTGCCTATGTGAGCCGGAGCCTGACCCCCCCTGAGAAGAACTACCCCACTCACAAGCTGGAGTTCCTGGCCCTTAAGTGGGCGGTAGTAGACAAGCTTAAAGACTACCTGTATGGGGCGGAGTTCACTGTGAAGACCAATAACAACCCCCTTACCTACCTTTTCACCACGGCCAAGCTGGACGCCACTGGACACAGGTGGCTGGCCGCACTTTCTGGATTCAACTTCAGCCTAAAGTATAGGCCAGGGACTGGGAATCGAGATGCAGACGCTCTGTCCAGGAGATCTCATTCTCTCACCAGTGACGTAGAAGATTGGACCCAAGTGGCACCGGACGGGGTGCGGGCCCTTTGTCAAGGAGCTGAATTCCAAGCCAGAGGAGGCTCCAGAGCAGAGGAAATAGGAGTTACCATGGTGGGAGTCCCCAAACACTACTGTGGAGTAGCTCAACTGGGAGAGGACAACCTGCCAAGACTGTCCAAGAAGGAGTTGAGGTGTGACCAATTGGAAGACCCCATGGGGAGATTGGTCCTGGAGGCCCTGGAGAATCAGGATCCAAACAGACTCATGCGTCAACCTTCAAAAGAAGCTCGCCTGCTGAGGAAAGAGTGGGACAGGTTGCAGTTACATCAGGGAGTGGTCTACCGAAGGGGCCCCTCTGATGACTCAGAAGATAAGTGGCAACTGTTCCTCCCAGAGAAATATCGAGAGACTGTTCTGATTGCCCTGCATGACAACCATGGCCACCTAGGGGCTGAAAGGACCTTTCAACTTGTCAGAAGTCGGTTCTATTGGCCCTGCATGAGGGCAGAGATAGAAGAGTACTGCCACTCATGTGCACGGTGCGTCCAGAGGAAGACTTTACCCCATCAAGCTGCCCCAATGGGCCATCTACAGAGTCAAGGCCCAATGGATCTGGTATGCATTGATTTTCTCTGCCTCGAACCCGACCTGAGTGGACTAGGAAATGTTCTGGTGATAACCGACCATTTCACCAGGTATGCCCAGGCTTTCCCCACCAAAGACCAGAAGGCCTCCACCGTAGCCAAGGTACTTATGGAGAAGTACTTTGTCCATTATGGGCTGCCACAGCGACTCCATTCAGATCAAGGGAGGGACTTTGAGAGTAAACTGATCCGGAAGCTCCTGGATTCTTTGGGAATTAAGAAGACTCGAACTACACCTTACCATCCACAGGGAGATGCTCAGCCGGAAAGGTTTAACCGAACCTTGCTCAACATGTTGGGGACTCTGGAAAGCGAGAAAAAGCAACATTGGAGCCAACACATAGCAGCCATAGTACATGCTTACAACTGCACCATCAGTGATGCTACAGGCTACTCCCCATATCGACTCATGTTTGGGAGAGAAGCGAGACTACCGGTGGACTTGGCCTTTGGCACCTCTCTGGACCATTCCTCAGCCACATCCCACAAAGGATATGTGGACAGGCTCAGACACAGCCTGAAAGTAGCCTATGAACATGCTCAAGCGGCCTCAGATCAAAGGGGAGCTCGAAATAAAAGAAACTTCGACTTGAAGGTTCGGGTACAAGACCTACAGCCCGGGGATCGAGTACTGTTACGCAATCTGGGGGTCCCTGGAAAGCACAAACTTGCAGACAGATGGAGATCTGAACCCTATGTCATCTGCAGGAAGTTGCCAGGCCTACCTGTCTATACGTTGAAGCCAGAAGGAAAGGTAGGCCCACTGAAGACGTGGCATCGAAACCACCTTCTCCCACTTGCTGAGGCAGTTAGAATACCTCCCGTGGGAGACTCCCTTGAACCGGCCTCTATCCTGGATACTCCTAGGCCGAACACTCGGTCGCAGACCTCCCGAGCTGAAGATGGAGAGGCCTCTCGACTTAGTGGAAGTGAGGAGGGAGAACTTGATTGGCTGTGGCCTTCCCCAACTCCAGGAACTTCTACCATAGATCTTCCAACCACTGAAGACACCACAGATGAAACACTGAACCCAGAAGCCACAGAGTTCATCCCTTATAGTCCTTCAGCAGAATACTGGGAAGATGCCCATGATGGTTGTTCAGAGGAAGAGGAGCCTGTGGCGCCAGAGCCAGAAATCCCAAGAGAGCAAAGGGCTCGAAGAGTCATCCGGCCTCCTAAGAAGCTGACCTACCCACAAATGGGGAACAGCTCAGAAGACTCGGTAGTTACTGCTAGGAGGAATGCTGAGAATCCGGATCCCTCCACGGTCCATTTGGTGGAGGGCAACCCCAGCTCACTCTCTGGCACAGCTAGACAGGTCGCCCCCACTGAAGCGACCTGTAGACAGGACAGCTCCCCATCTTATGATGATTGGTGGGAGGCTCCTCTGTCAACCCTATGCAACCGCATTGAATCTAGAATGTTTTGCAGACCTAAAAAATGTCTTTGGGGACCAAAGATTCAAAGTGGGGGGAGTGTGTAGCGGGGTATTCCCCTTTAAGACAGAGAGACAAGAAGTTCTAGGGGAGAGGTGAGTCAGGAGGAAGTAGAGAAAGGACATTACTGGAAGTGAAAGCAGAGGAGAGAGAGAGAGACTACATCTCCCAGTACATCTTGCAGCACCCAGGGTACATTGCTCCGGAACAGAGACTGCTGGGGCAGACTTTATAAAGGGGAGGTGGAGTTTGTTTGGTCTCTTTGGACACCCCTCTCCTAGCAAGAGGATCTCTGTGCTGAACTGCTGTGTGCACAAGGCCTGAAGCCTGGGCCTTGTGCTCCTTTCCAACGAGCCCCTCTGCCAGCCTAGCAGAGCCTTAGAGACATCTTCTCATCCTTGCTGCAGTACACCAGAAGGATTGAAGACTTGGATGTCGGTGGATTCCTGTTCCCAGACGAATCGGTGGAGGAAACGGACTTGGACTTGTCCGGGTGGTGAGAGCTGTTTAAAGACAGATACTTTTATCTTTACTATTCGTTCGGATTACAAAGTTGTTCTTCAAGTGCACCACCGAAAGATTTCTAGCGAATATTGTTTCACTGAACTTCCATTTAGATCAGTCAGGCCTGACTGCATAGGTAGACATTGCTGGGTGTTAGTCTACCCATGAGGGGAAGTAGCTGTAAAAGGGCAGCGCTGGAGTTGCATAGCAATATTTTATTATTCTGATTACTCTGTTTATCTTTATTACTGTTTATTGCAGGGATCTGCAACTTGTTATACTGTTGTTTATTACTTGCCCATTAGCCTCAGTAAAATATCTGGGTCAAGTACATTGGTGTCAGTTTCACTTACTTTGATAGAAGTTTTAAAGTATATCACTGTGTGTGTGTTTGCCATAGGACTGCGTCACCTAGAGTTGCGGTCACGCGGTCCTATCTCCCCTAACTAGCTGTGCCAGTAGGGGGTTGAGCAGATTGCCGGGGGTTGGCGGAGCTGTCTTCAGGGCCCAACTAAATCTGCGGCCTTCTTAGTTGGAGGTATCGCTACACTTCTTTAATGGTGCTAATAACATATCCCACCGCTGCATGATACTGACTCCTTTCATACTGGTCCTGAAGAAGTGGATACAATCTATGAAATGCTTTGACCTTTTGAAAGAAAGTGATAGATGTACAAGTGTCAAGTGGAAAGCACAAGTTTCTAAGTGGTCAAACGTTACTGAATATATAATTCAATTGCACCTTGGACTTTTTAATCAATTGAACACTGGTTATATCCAGAGATTTTATGATAAATGTAGCGGGTATTTGAATTTAGGGGAAGCATCTGGGTGGTAGTGTAACCCAGATGCACTGATTGCTAGGGAATCCGAGACCTTTTTGTGGTTCTTGGAGGACTCTGGTGGTGTGAGGTTCCCTGTGACCTACAGGTGGCGTTGTCGCCCTGGCCGGAGTTGAACTCACACCGCAAGACTGTGCCTTTTTGTCCTTTCCTGGCGCTGGTACAGCGGGGCGGGGAACCTGTTGGAACGCAAAAGAAGAGGAGATAAAAGGGGCGGACGCCCTGACCTTGGGGTTCAGAGTCGGAGGACGCGGCCGCACCCAGGCACCTTCAACTTGGGTGCTGGTATCCCGGAGTTCCGGGCCCAGGTGCCCTTGACCTGGCCAGAGTGAGAGATGGAGTCCATCTCAGGCACCTTTAGCCTGGGGTGAGGTACTATGGCGGATGCCTGGGGCTCAGTACCTTCGACTGAGTTCCGCGAGGGTGGAGGAATCCGAGGGGGCCCTAACTCTTTGGGTGCCCGTGTCTGAGTTCGTGAGGACTGGTGTGCGGAACTTCTCTGGAGAGTCCGGCGCAGCATTGCTGGTGACAGAGAGGCCTCCGGTGACTCCCTTGGACGGATATCCTTCCCCTGACAGGGGCCGTGCTAGCAAAGGTAATTCATGTTCTACCTCATATAGTCAGTGGCAGTGACTATTCGCTATTGGTGACACTACAGTGGTTAGCGATACTTTAAAGGATTGTGCCTCGACCTACTCCCATTAATACTGAACTGTTGCAAAGGTCCCAACTTGACTGTGCTGTATGTTTATTCGCTGAGAAGAATAAAACTGTGTTGGACCTATTCAGTGTGTGGAACTCTGGTTACTAGGAGCAAAGGGGAGTGGATCCGAGGAAAGGATTTGACCCTAGGACCCCTACACAAAGCCCGATTTTTCTGGCCTTCACCTCTTCACTATGGAGGACATGGGCCGTGGTGTATCTCATCCCTCCCCCCGGTACTGACACCCCTAGACAGAGACAGACAAGCCGAGAATGAGAAGGGGTGAGAGGGGTGAGGTCGCTACATAAGTATTAATAAAAAAAGTCCCATCATGCCTCTGCGAGAGTCATGCTTGTAACTGTCAGCGGCTTGCAATGTCTTGTGGAACTTGTAGTTTCTGCAACAGCTGGAGGGCCACAGGTTGAGCACCCATTTATTAAAGGGTAACGCCACTTTCATGGGAAATAAATCTAGCAAATTAAAGAAAAATGTGTGTGTATATATATATATATATATATATATATATATATATATATATATTAGTGTCTTGAAAAAGTATTCATACCCCTTGAAATTTTCCACATTTTGCCATGTTACAACCAAACACGTAAATTTATTTTATTTTGATTTTATGTGATAGACCAACACAAAGTGCCACATAATTGTGAAGTGGAAGGAAAATGATAAATGTTTTTTAAATATGTGAAAAATGTGGCATGCATTTGTCAATACTTTGTAGAACTACTTTTCTTTGCAATTACAGCTGCAAGTCTTTTTGGGGATGTCTCTACCAGCTTTGTACATATATAGAGTGACATTTTTACCCATTCTTCTTGCAAAACAGCTCAAGCTCTGTCAGATTGGATGGAGAGCGTCCGTGAACAGCAATTTTCAAGTCTTGCCACAGGTTCTCAATTGGATTTAGGTCTGGACTTTGACTGGACTATTCTAACACATGAATATGCTTTGATCTAAACCATTCCATTGTAGCTCTGGCTGTATGTTTAGGGACATTGTCCTGCTGGAAGGTGAACCTCCGCCGCAGCCTCAAGTTTTTTGCAGACTCTTATGCCCTGTACACACGATAGGATTTTCCGTCAAGAAAAGTTGGATGTGAGCTTTTGGTCGGATATTCCGACCGTGTGTATGCTCCATCCAACATTTTCTGTCAGAATTTCCGCCAGCAAAAGATTGAGAGCAGGTTCTCTATTTTTCCGACGGAAAAAGTTATTGTCGGAAATTCCGCTCGTCTGTATGCAATTCCAACGCGCAAAAAAACACGAATGCTCAGAATCAAGCAGAAGAGCCAAACTGCCTATTGAACTTCATTGATCTCGGCAGTGCTCCGTTGGATGTTCAAAGCTTGGGATATTTTTTTATAACCTAACCCTGCTTTAAACTTCTCCCCAACGTTATCCCTGACCTGTCTGGTGTGTTCCTTCACCTTCATGATGCTGTTTGTTCACTAAGGTTCTCTAACAAACCTCTGGGGGCTTCACAGAACAGCTGTATTTATACTGAGATTAAATTACACACAGGTGGACTCTATTTACTAATTAGGTGACTTCTAAAGGCAATTGGTTCCACTAGATTTTAGTTAGGGGTATCAGAGTAAAGGGGGCTGAATACAAATGCACACCACACTTTTCAGATATTTATTTGTAAAAAAAAATTAAAACCATATATCATTTTCCTTCCACTTCACAATTATGTGCCACTTTGTGTTGGGCTATCACATACAATTCCAATAAAATACATTTATGTTTTTGGTTGTAACATGACAAAATGTGTAAAATTTCAAGGGGTGTGAATACTTTTTCAAGGCACTGTACATGTAATTGCAACACGGGCCATTTTGTAATGAAATGTTATTACAACTATCCCTTTCCGTTTTTAATCTGCTATAATTTTCTATTAACTTTAATGCAGTATGGCAACCTGGAGGCATTCTGTACATAGTTGGTATACAGAACACCCCAGAAATGTAATTTTATGCTTGCCTGATTAACTCACTGATTTTCTCAGAAATGTGCACTTTTTTTTGTAGTGAGATGCTCCTAAAGGGTTAACCAGGGCTGTCTTTAAGGCAGGGCAAAAGGGGCAGCAACCCTGGGCCCCATCATTCTTGTGGAGCCCAAAGCAGCTGCCTCATACTTGTCAACGATTCCCAGTTTAAATTCCCTTGCCCCTTGAAGTTTTAGTCCTGTACTGTTTCTCGATATCTCAGTGTGAAGTCCTGTTACTAATGCTGCCCAGCTCTGCCCTATTGCTGTCTACAGATGACTCACCTGCAGACCCTGTGTTTACATGTAAATAACCTGTATTGATATGTAAAAAGTGCCATCATTAATATGTAAATAGCCACGGACCGACGGCATTGATATGTAAATAGAGGCGGTATGCCATATATATCATGCCCCACTGAGGTCATATCCACCATCACTTCTGCTGAATGCTGCCCACTGGGCAGGGCCGTCTTTCCACATGGGCACGCTGGGCAGTTGCCCGGGGGGCCCACTTGCCTGGGGGTACCTCCTGCCTAGCAACCCCAGCCAAGCATGGCTGTCACTTAAAAACAGAATAATGGGCGCCGGCCGGCGCCACGGCTGTCCGAGTGTCCGCCCGCTTGAATGACTCACTATGACTGTCAGCCTCTGAGCCAGTAAGCGGGGCTAGCCCAGGTGACATTGCACGACAGCCGCCGCTGTTGTTTATGGGAGTTGTAGTCCGTGGCGGCTGCGTGCTCAAAGTCCTGCTCCCGGGGGGTAGAGTCAAACTGAGGAGAGCAGCCTACATTCTACAACACCCATCTCCGCGATATTGCCTGCCTGGACACCACATGACGTGGCTGGCCTGGGCGCGCCTGCTGGCTGGTGGCTGCAGTACAGAGTACTGTGGAGTGGAGACCCCAGGAGCAACATCACTGACCGACCCCCACGACTGGAGGAAGCAGCAGTGCAAGGAAGGAGAAGGTGGAAGAGAGGACCTGTCTTGACCAGTCTGCCGAGCAAGGTGAGAGACCCTGACACCCCCACAGATCGATCTCACCCCATTCACCTCATCTACCTTGCTCATCATGGCCTGTGATTCCTGCTGGGAGCTGCCCATGGCCTGTGAATCCTGCTGGGAGCTGCCCATGGCCTGTGAATCCTGCTGGGAGATGCCCATGGCCTGTGAATCCTGCTGGGAGATGCCCATGGCCTGTGAATCCTGCTGGGAGATGCCCATGGCCTACAGGCCAGCAGAACCTCCGACCCACATGCCATGGTCGGCTCCCAGCATGACCCACATGCCATAGTCGGCTCCCAGCATGACCCACATACCATGGTCGGCTCCCAGCAGGACCCACAGGTCAGTGGCCAGCAGGACCCATAGGCTATTGTCCGCTCCCAGCAGGACCCACAGGTCAGTGGCCAGCAGGATCCACAGGTCAGTGGCCAGCAGGACCCACAGGTCCGCAGCCAGCTCCCAGCAGGACCCACAGGTCAGTGGCCAGCAGGACCCACAGGTCCGCAGCTTGTGGGTCCTGCTGGGAGCTGGCCACTGAACTGTGGGTCCTGCTGGCCACTGACCTGTGGGTCCTGCTGGCCACTAGCCTAGGGTGACCAGAAGTCCCCAGCACCGCCGGATTGCAAATATCTCCCCCTTACAGGGCACGGCCACTGTGTGCAGTCTATCATAGGAGCCCATCCAGGAGGCGGTACTTCATATGACAGTGGCCACCGGGTAAGTGGGAAATCCCTGCTCTGTGTAATCCGGCGGCGCTCGCCCCCCCCTTCTCGTGCGTGATTTTGTAGACAGGGCCCCAGTGCACTGTATTGCCCGGGGGCCTATAATGCTCTTAAGATGGCACTGCCACTGGGGAGGTAAAGGGGCATGTTTGAAAATCCTGCATACAAATGTGATCATTAAGCCTAACTTCAGCCTGTGCCTAACTTCAGCCTGTTCTGCAAAGGTAAGCAAATTGGAGGTGGAATCCTTTTTCAAAATAACATGGTGCATGTGAATACGCACATCTCAGCAGATCCGTGAGGGTGTCATTAACAAATAATGGCACTGCTGTGTATATGCTAAAGGGCAGCACATTTCTGTGATGTCAGGAAAGCGATTTTGCATGCGTTCCCGACACACACAAATAGGAACGCAGGCTAAATGTCTCAGTTACATTGGTGGTCAGTGTAAATCTCCTCATTACATTGGGGCTGGTGTACAATCCTTTCATTTACACTAGGTGCCAGTGTGTAGGTCCCCATTACATTAGTGGTCAGTGTAAATCCCTCCTTACATTGGTGGTTACTGTGAATGCTCCTCTTACATTAATGGTCAGTGCAAATCCCCATTACATTGGTGGCCAGTGTAGAAACTGCTATTTATATTGGTAATCAGGAAAAAAAAAACTTGCATTTGTGGTCAGTTTCAAATCCTCCCTTACATTGGTGGTCCATGTAGAAGCCCCCTTTAAATTGGTGGTGATTGTAAATTTCCCCTTACATTGTTCGCCAGTGTAGAAATCTCCCTTTATTTGTTGTTGATGTAAAATTGCCCTTACACTGGTGGTCAGTGTAAATCCTCTTTTACATTGGGGGTCAATGTAAATCCCCCCTAACATTGGTGGTTGGTGTAGAAGTGTCACCTTACATTGTTGGTCAGTACAAATCTCCTCGATAATGGTTGTCCCTTACATGGAGGTCAATATATAATCCCCTAACACTGGTGGTTGGTTTAAATGCTCCTATTACGTGTCAGTGTAGAAATCCCTCTTTAGATTGATGGGTGGCGTAAAATCCCCTTTTACATGGTGGTCAGTGCAAATTCACCCTCACGTTGGTGGTCAGTGTAAATTCCACATTACGTTGGTGGTCAGTGTAGAATCCACCACTATATACTTGCCAAAGATTTCCAGCTTTGCTCTACATGATTTACAATATGCCACAGTGTACTGCCTCCTAACTAATTCCATCCCCCCACCACTGCCACTGATCCCATCAACCCCCCCAGCATTGCCACTGATCCCAGGATCCCTAGGAGTTTTCTGTCTATTCATGGGTCCCCTCACCTTCCCAGTTTATGGTGTGTAGGCAGTGAGGAGATGATGTGCTGTAACCTTTAGAAACCAATCAGTGAGCAGTAATGATGTGCACTAACCTCTTGCAACCAATCATTGAGCGGTAAGGATATGCAGTAACCTCTAGCAACCAATCAATGTGCAGTAACCTCCAGCAACCAATTAGTGAGTGCTAAGGATGTCCAGTAACCTCTACTAACCAATCAGTGAGCAGTATTGATGTACAGTAATCTCTAGCAACCAATCAACAAGCAGAAGTCATGTGCTGTAACCTCTAGCAAATAATCAGTGAGCCATAATGCTGTAACCTCTAGCAGTGAGTGGTAATGATACACTGTAACCTCTGGCAACCAATCGCAATCGCTGCCTGATCTGATTCAGTAAACTGCTATTTTTTGCATGTCTCAGAGCAGGTGGATAATGAAATTGCATGGAAAGGGGAGCCCAAGAAAATGTTTGCCCAGGGTCCAATCAATATTAAAGACGATGCAGACTTCTAAAGGGATGCAGACCTTGCAGCCTTTCTCATTAGAACACTGCAAGTGCATCAGCTAGTCAGTATTGAAAAAGTCACTCTCATTCAGAATCAGTATCCAAAAGGCATTCGAAAACAAACAGCTTTTTCTTCAGAGCAGAAACAGGTAGGAATCTGCATCAAAGTTTGTTAACATCCTTGCAATTTACCGTACATTGATGACCCAGAAGGGGTTGTTGTTTTTGTTTTTTCAAGAAAAGTGAAATTGCTCTTAACTTTTATTTTCTTTAATGTTCTAATTTAAAGTCCTTTTTTTTTTATTTCCTAGCACATGTTTTCAGTACTACAGATAATTTACCACTGCTAGAAAGAAAATGCACTATACCCACCCCAATTTAATGCAGTATTAAACCCAGAAGCAAACATTGATACCAATTCTTAGATGTGATGGCTGCATTAAAGTTCTTGTTTAAGCTTCCTTTCTTCTATTTCCTTGCCGTAATCCAGCCAATAAGTCTGTTGTTTTTCAGAAGAACAAGCTCTTTTGCAATTACATTAATGAACAAGCCATTAAACAATGACAGAGGTGCTTACAATGAACAGCTTTCATTTATTTATGTAAAACCTTTATCCCAAAAGGAAAAAAAATGTTTGTTGAAACTGCTTATAAAGTATTAGATGGAGTTTGGCTTCAATTTGTTAGTGTATTTAAATCTGCTAGTAGATCTAACACTCCCTTCCCCAAAGACTAACAATGCTTCTGTCCAAATCTGCCCCCTGTACTCATTCATCCAGAGTGGAGGCACTCTAATACAGGAGGGGTGTTACTGGCCAGATCATCAGGTGAAAACAGAGGGAAAAAAGCTTAAAAAATAAAACAAATGCAGCCATTGTATCTAATGATTGGTAAAGTGCAATAAATGACATTTCCTGACTGACTCAATGGCAGCCTACGTGCGGGTTAACCCCGCCTCCTCTCCAATGCTATAGGACCCCATACCCATAAAAGTAAGCTCACCTCTCAGCACTGTGTTCCTTTTTTTGTCCTCCTCCAATGGACCTGAAGCATGCACGTCCGTGCAGATTCCCGGATGGATGGATCGACGGATGGATGGATGGATAGCACCCCTTCTAGCGGTGCAGCTCAGAACCCAGCCATGGGCGGGTGGAGAGCTTGTAGCAACCATGATCTGCTGGGAAGATGGAGTTGCTGCGGTGTGCCCAAGACGTCCTCGGCTGGCAGGTCTGCAACACTATTTAATGCTCCATGGCAGTCGCATCTGTGTCTATATGTATTGTCTGTCTTTTTAATAATCATTCCCCGCTCTTCCTAATGGCGGCTGGAACGCTCTGCGTCCCAGCTCGCAGCGGTGACCCGAATGTCGGGCGCCGCCGCCGTTCGCGCATGCGCAGTGCCCGCTCCCAGAGCGAGGCTTGGTTCGCGCATGCGCGGTTCAGCGGATCCTCCGGCGGCCGCGCAGGCGCTGTTGATGGCTTCCCTACAGCGCAGGTGTGCTGTGTATTCAGGCGGTGATGTCACAAGGCGGGCATTTCAAAAGCAGCTGCAAGCCTATGTCAGCTGGGATTTCCTTAAAACAGGAGAGCAGAGGCAACTGAACACACCTATGTTCCAGGTCAGTGCTTTTAATAGGGAGGCATTTTTTCTTGCATAACTATGCCTCTTGCTGTATGTTAGAGCCCCTTCTTAAAGGGCAATTGACGTACTAATGTCTTTTTGTATAATACTATAGGTTTCTCTATTCATACCTGTTTATCTTGTGATGCTCGAGTCCTGAGGTTATGGACCATTCACCGCTTACATGTGGCCAGCCCTTACGCACTAGGTATGTGCGGGAGGGGGGGAGAGCTTGGGATCCAGTCGCAAGTATTGTTGCTTGACGGCTTATCTTTCTTCCCCTTTTTTCCTTTTTAGCCCTTCTGCAGATCTTCAAATCGACACAGACCTTGCCATGCCGCAGCATTCGTCAAAATCAAGACACAGACGTGATTCCCGTCTGCATCCCACCACCAGAGGAGAAGTTCCCATTCCTCCTATAGACACCGCTCCTACCGCCAGGACAGTTATTTTGATCGGAGAGCCTGCTGGGGATGCGGCTCACGAGTCCCAGAGGGCAAATCATTATGCAGCCATTGCTATGCCCATGCGGTTGGGGAAAAAGAGACAGAAGACCTACGGATCGAGTCTCTAGTAAAACAGGTGGTGCAACGTTCTCTTAAGGAGATGGATGCTTCCCACGCACAAAGCCAGTCCAGCACTATTCGATCTGGCTCCCCGGCTGATGTGGTCCGTGAAGTTCCAGGTCCTTCCCAGCCCTACGCATCCTCGCCTCTTCCTTTGGAAGGAGAATTAGAGAGTGATGAAGAGAGTGTGGAATTTGATTTCTCTCAAGTTACTCCGCTCATTAAAGCGGTCAAAGAGGCTCTTATGTGGGAAGACCCTTCTACTCCCCCAGCTAAACAGAAAAAGTTTTTCAAGCGCCTGGGGAAAGAGCGCCCAAGCTTTCCGCTTTTAGCCGAACTAAAGGGCATCTTTGATGAAGAGTGGAGCAAAGTGGACAGGAAGTCCTCGATGACAAATAAGGCCTCCAGAATGTATCCCTTCAATGTAGAATAGGTGAAATACCTGGAGAATATTCCTCCTGTGGACGCAACGGTAATGCGTCTGGCTAAACACGTCACGCTCCCTCTTGAAGACACAGTCTCCTTTAAGGACAGTCTTGACAGAAGAATGGATCAGGACCTTAAAAGAATTTACGGTCTTGCTGGGACAGCTTGTAAACCCGCTCTAGCCTTGGCAGCCGTATCTAAGGCTATGGAGGCATGGACTGAGAATGTAGATTCATTTCTCAAAGGTGTTTCAGAAGATCTGGCAAATAACTCAGCAGCAGCAGCAGAGCTAAAACTAGCAGTAGCCTTTTTGGGTGAAGCATCAGTTGATCTGATCCGTCTACTGTCCAGGATTATGCTATCCTCAGTTACAGCTAAACGTGCCTTATGGCTACGCCCTTGGCAGGCTGACCCGTCTTCTAAGCAAACATGGTGCAAGATTCCCTTTGAAGGATCATCCCTGTTTGGTAATAAACTAGATGACGCCATAGCAAAGGCCACAGGCAGAAAATCTGGCTTTCTTCCACAGGACAGGCGTCCACAGAATAGAAGAAGGCCCCAGTTCAGAAGACGCAGTCCGGAGCGCTCAAGAGAAGCACGCTCCTATAGACCTGGCTGGGACTTCAGAAGAAACTGGAGCAGAGGTCAAACGTCCTTTCGCAAGCCAGCAAACAACCAAGCGTCCAGTGGTCACGATCAGGCTAAATCCTTTTGAGATTTTGCCCGCCCAGGCGGGTCAGGTAGGGGCACGCCTGCTCCTCTTCCGGCACGTGTGGGTGGCCTTAATCTCAGACTTCTGGGTAGTCAAGACAGTATCGTCAGGTCAGGCATTGTCCTTCGCCAGCATTCCTCCCCCCAGATTTATCTCAACCCTACTTCCAAGTATGGAAGAACAAAAACAGGCCTTACTGTCCTACGTAGACCTGCTGAAAACACAGGGAGCAGTAGTACGTGTCCCAGAGGAAGAACAATTCCAAGGAGTATACTCCCCCCTTTTCTTAGTCCAAAAGAAAAGCGGTGCCTGGCACCCAGTAATAGATCTGACATACCTGAACAGGTTCATAAGGCACGGAAAATTAAACATGGAAACTCTGTCAACAATCCAGCAAGCCATTCAACCAGGCGACTGGATGATTTCAATAGACCTGAAAGATGCCTATTTCCATGTGCCAGTGGCAAAGGACTTTTTAAAGTACCTCCGGTTCCATATCGGGCAAGAACATCTTCAATTCATCTGCCTACCGTTCGGTTTGACGACTTCTCCTCGAGTTTTCACCAAGGTCCTCTTGGCCGTAGTGGCTCTCATCAGGCTAAAAGGTGTGCGTCTTTACCATTATTTAGACGATCTCCTAGTTCTGTCTCAAAACAGGGAACAGCTCCTGGTACACAGAGAACAAGTGATCTCAACCCTTTCCAGTTTTGGATGGCTTCTAAACTTGGAAAAAAGCCACCTGGTTCCAGCCCAACATTTAATTTACTTAGGGGCTCTGTTCAACACGGTGGAGAACACCATCTCCCTGCCGGCAGAGAAGATTCCGGTGATTCGGAAGAGGAATTCTCGTGCTCTGGATACTCCTCATCTGAAAGCATCACAATGCCTAAGAATTATCGGCACAATGGTCTCCACGACCCCCATGGTCAAATGGGCTCTATGGAGGTTACGCCCTTTTCAGTCAGGGTTCCTCCGGCAGTGGAAGTCAGGGGACAAGAGTCAACTCATCCACATATCCGCAAAAATGAGAAACAGCCTCTTCTGGTGGCTCCAACTCAAGAATTTGCAAAACTGTCACTCCATTGCCCCCATCTCCTGGGTTACAGTCACGACCGATGCCAGCGGCTCAGGCTGGGGGGCTCTCTGTGGTCAGAACCTAGCTCAAGGCAGATGGGAGGCTCGTCTTCACAACCCAGGCTCAAACGTCCTGGAGCTCAGGGCGGCCTGGTGCACCCTCCAATCTTTCTCCCAGTTCCTGAAAGGAGAGTCGGTGTTGTTAAGGATGGACAACACAACAGCAGTGTCGTATGTGAAGAGGCAAGGGGGGACTCGGAGTTCTACTCTCCTTCTAGAGGTCGAGCCTATAATAACATGGGCCCAGAAAAACCTGGCCAATATTTCGGCAGTTTTCATTCCGGGAGTCCAGAACTCCCAGGCAGACTTCCTCTCGCGCACTCGCTTAGACAACAACGAGTGGTCCCTCCATGTACAGTAATTCAGTTGGATTCTGTCTCTAGGGGTCAATCCCGAGGTGGACCTATTTGCTTCCCCCTACAATCACAAGGTAGTGAAGTTCTACACTCGGGGACGTTGCAGCCAGGCATGTGGAACAGATGCCCTGACGGACAGATGGAGGTTCAAGAGGGCATACGCCTTTCCCCCGATCCCGATAATTCTCAAGTTCTTGAGGAGACTTCAAGCGGAATCAGCCGAAGTAACAGTAGTGGCTCCCTACTGGCCAAACAGGCCTTGGTTTCCCCTCCTGATCCAACTGAGCTACCGGGACCCGGTACCTCTTCCTCTCAGGCTGGACCTTCTCTCTCAAGGGTCACTCCTACACCCTTGTCCGGCACTGATGAGACTGACGGTCTGGTTCTTGAGAGGGAGAGGCTGGAATCCCTCGTTGCGCCTCTAGAGTGATGTCTACATTATTGAGCTCAAGAAGAGCAAGTACCAACAAGGTCTATAGAAGAATTTGGGCCAAATTTGTCGAATTCTCCTCTGCCTCTGGGAGGTCTTTCAAAAATCCAGGTGTTCAGGATGTTCTTAGTTTTCTGCAAACAGGACTAGACTTACCCTTATCTGTTAGCTCTCTAAGAGTACAAGTCTCGGCCTTGTCGGCCTTCTCTGGAGTCTCATGGGCAGTCCATCCCCTAGTCAGACAATTCTTTCGGGGGGCATCAAGAATCAAGCCCCAAAGGAAACCGAGATTTGCCAAATGGGATCTTCCACTCGTTTTAGATTCTCTGACTGGACTCAGTACGTCGGGGCCCTCCCCGTCCTCCATTAAGGACTTTTCAGCAAAAGTAGCCTTCTTAGTAGCCATCACCTCGGCTAAGAGGGTCTCTGAGATCGGGTCTCTAGGTCATGAAGAACCTTTTCTGACATTCTTCCCGGATCGAGTAGTCCTTATACCCATGTTGGGTTCAAATCCAAAAGTGTCTTCGGTATTTCACGAAAATCGAGAAATTGTTCTACCTACATTTAAGACTCCAGATTCCAGTGATACCCATCCCCTGGATATGGGTGAAATCCTGAAAGAGTATCTACAAATTACTTCTTCCTTTAGACGATCTGATCATCTGTTTGTTCTACATTCTGGAAACAACAGAGGGAAGAAAGCATCAACCAGAACAATTGCATCATGGATCGTTCAAACAATCCAGCAAGCATACAGGGCTAAGGGCTTGGCTCCTCCACAGGCGGTGACGGCACACTCCACTAGAGGGATGGCAGCTTCCTGGGCGGCAGCCCAACATGTGGCTCCAGATGTCATTTGTAAAGCGGCCTCATGGGCCTCTATCAATACATTTATGGCCCATTACTGCATTGAACCGGCATCATTGTCGTCTGTTAATTTTGGGTTAAGAATCCTGTCGGTTGACAGGACAAATTAAAGCTTTTTGTTCAGCATACCCACCCGTGTGGTCTGGCTAGTTATTTCCCACACGTAGGCTGCCATGGAGTCAGTCAGGAAAACAGAAAATCTATTACCAAATACTTACCGTAATTTTCCTTTCCTGATGGACTCCATGGCAGACGGAGTTCCCACCCTGAAACAAAATATTAATGAAAGAAAGTAAGTGTCCAAGAGTCGGCTAGTTACGGAACACAGTGCTGAGAGGTGAGCTTACTTTTATGGGTATGGGGTCCTATAGCATTGGAGAGGAGGCGGGTTAACCCACACGTAGGCTGCCATGGAGTCCATCAGGAAAGGAAAATTACGGTAAGTATTTGGTAATAAATTTTCCGTTTTTTGGTTTTGGGTTTAATGCCACTTTAATTATTAAATCTAAGGGCAGGGCTGGCCCTACCATGGGTCCCAGCGGGTCCATTGGACCCAGACAGCACTTTGAGAGGGTCAGCAAATTGACCCACAGCCGCCTCTCAGACATTTAGAGACACAAAACAGTCCATATGCTTTTTGTTTTGTTTTGTTTTATTGAGGAGATTGAACTTGGATGGGGTAAGGGAAATATGGGATGCCCAGTAGAATTAGTAGCACTTGCTTGGCACAACTATATACAGTCCGGTATATACACTCCATTTCTTCTCCTGCACATCTCTTCCTCTCTAATCTTTAGGCACAGCTAACCCAAAGTGGTTAAGCCTGACACTGGTTCAGCCAAGCCTTTAGCGATTGCCCTTTGCAGGCAGGGACTACGGGCCCCTATAATATAGCAAAATAGAAAGTCTCTGGTGCTAGCTGTCCTACACGCCGATACTGAGCCCAGTAAGCCATCTTCAGGCCCTGCCACCCCTCCTGGCTGCAGCTGCCTCTCTCCACTGCCCCCTTCACCACATTCCCCTTTTCTGGTTCTGCACCCATCTCAGACTGCATGCTCCCAGTCCTCTCAGGCATGCCTCCCCAGTCCTCCCAACTGTGCCTCACTCACCAGCCCTCTTGGCTGCGAACAGTTGTTCTCCCTGGAGTCTCTTAGTAGTGTTCTCTCCCGCTGTCCTCTCTTTGCTCTCTTGTACCTCCGGTCCAAGACCTCTTCATGCGTTCCTGAAGGTGGTCCCGACTTCACCCAAGCCCAAGGTTACCCCCCCCAGACTGGGGAGCTCCTGCAAAGGCCCCGACAGCCTCCACACTCTCTCACTCCAGCCTCCTAACAACTCTTCCTCAGCTGGGCTGACCCTGAGTATTTAAGGAGGCCTGCCCCCTGCCAATCCAGGTTGGGATTGGTCAGGGGTCCCTAAAACACCCCAGGCAGCTCCACCTCTCCTCTCCTCCTCTCTTTCCAAAACTTTCCAGCAAACTCTAAAAAGTAGAGGGAGGTCTCAGTGATGCTGCCTGTGAGTCACCAGCTGCGATCCTGAGCCACTCCCAGCCCACATCAGATCAAAACAAACAGGCCTCGCTGCCAGCCAGGCCTACCTAAATTTACCTATTCTAAAAAATCCTATCTCTAGGACCTACCTACCTAGAGGGTGCTAAACAGGTAAGTAATAAAACTAAAACTGTAGAGACATTTTTTATTTATTTTTTTCTAAACTTCAGCATTGCATGATGTGGAATGGATAGAAAAGAGCTCAGCTGCCATCTGCAAAATAGCCAAATACAGAATAGTTTGTGATATTGTTCAGATCCCTTTATACCATCTAATTTAGTCCAAATGGTGTGAAACCAATGAATCAGATAGAAATGGAGATTCAGTAGACCACTCAAAGCTTTCAAGTATTTCCATTTTGTATAACTGAATGTTTTTACATTCTGGCTATGTCTACCCTTCACAATCTTCTGCATGTCTCACAAACACACCGAATTTAATCACACCTAGACAGCTTCTGTCTTCCTGGTCCTTTCCTACCATATAATCAAGGTGTCCAGAGCAGGAAGTTTCCCCAACTTTTGTGAGATGTTGTTTGACTTCCTATTTCGGAAGAAAATGGCCTGTCATACTTGTCTCCAGACAATAAGCGATTGTGATCTTCCGTACAAATGAAACATTTTTATGGCTCAAGACTTGATTGCTAGTTCTCTCCATAACTCAATCTTTGAGAGCTCGAATGAAGGTCAGTAAATGAGAGTCAGATCTTAAATCTTCAAAGTCATGACATGAACAAAATGAATTCTTATGAGAGGCTAAGTAATTATATTACCTTTTGGATGTGAAATGAAAATGGTCCCCCGGACAAGCACAGTTGAGGAGTCAAGTGCTCGTTTCAGGTATTACATACTTATGAGAAGATGAATTAAACCACAGAGGCAGAATTTGCTTCATAATTGCAAGATACCGGAATTCAAGAAATTATTTTAGGCCTTTTCTGCATTTCTTTGTTAAGATCTAGATCAGTATGGTTAACATGATACCATAGGTGAGCAGTAGGTGGCCGCGTGCCTATAAAACTAAATTGTGGACATCCGGATACAAGCTTTTTTTTTTTTGTACCAGTATATATTTTTTTCTTGATATCAGACAGTATATGCTGATGTTCTACACTGGTGTGAATCATGAATACTTTATTGTCTAATGAGAGGATCAGGACCCTGTAAGATAAAAAGTGAATTCTCTTCTTCTCTAAACATGCTATTACAGGGAGTCCCCGAGTTACGAACATCCGACTTGCGAACGACTCCTACTTATGAATGGGAGGGTGCATGGCCACTTTTCGACGGCGGGCACATTCGACGGAACCTTTTCAATAGCGGGCACATTCGATGGAACCTTTTAGATGGCGGGCACATTCGACGGAACCTTTTCGACGGCGGGCACATTCGATGGGACCTTTGCGACGGCGGGCACATTCGACGGAACCTTTTCGACGACGGGCACATTCGATGGAACCTTTTAGACAGCGGGCACATTCGACGGGACCTTTTCGACGGCGGGCACATTCGACGGGACCTTTTCGACGGCGGGCACATTCGACGGGACCTTTTCGACGGCGGGCACATTCGACGGGACCTTTTCGACGCCGGGCACATTCGACGGGACCTTTTCGACGGCGGGCACATTCGACGGGACCTTTTCGACGGCGGGCACAATCGACGGAACCTTTTCGACGGCGGGCACATTCGACGGAACCTTTTCGACGGAACCTTTTCGACGGTGGGCACATTCGATGGAACCTTTTCGACAGCGGGCACATTCGACAGGACCTTTTCGACGGCGGGCACATTCGACGGGACCTTTTCGACGGCGGGCACATTCGACGGAACCTTTTCGACGGCAGGCACATTCAATGGAACCTTTTTGACCGCGGGCACATTTGACGGGACCTTTTCGACGGCGGGCACATTTGATGGGACCTTTTCGACGGCGGGCACATTCGACGGGACCTTTTCGACGGCGGGCACATTCGACGAAACCTTTTCGACGGCGGGAACATTAGAGGGAACATCAGAAAACAACGTATCTGCCGTTCTGCGCATGCTGTTCCGACTTACGAACAAACCTACAATCCCTAACCCGTTCGTAACTCGGGGGCTGCCTGTAGTTGGTCTCTGTCCTTCGTTTGCATACATGTGCTCTCTCCCTCTAGCCCCTACATTCCTATTGGCCCATTGCTATGATGGGCTGCAGCCTAAATCTTCAGGAGCCTCCAGGTAATCCATGCTAATGCCTGTTTTTTTATTTTGTGACTTTAACTCCCATCTACCTGAACATTTACATTTAAATGAACCCACAACACCTAACCACTAAAGTGAGACATTGACCCTTAACCACTTCCATACTGGGCACTTAAACACCTTCCTGCCCAGACCAATTTTCAGCTTTCTGCGCTGTTGCACTTTGAATGACAATTGCGCGGTCATTGTACACTGTACCCAAACTAAATTTTTATCATTTTGTTCCCACAAATAGAGCTTTCTTTTGGTGGTATTTGATCACCTCTGCGATTTTTATTTTCTGCTAAAAAATAAAAAAAAGACCGAAAATTTTGAAAAAAAAAAGTTTTTTTTTGGTTTCAGTTACAAAACTTTGTAAATAAGTTAGTTTTCTCCTTCACTGATGGGCACTGATGGGGCTGCACTGACGGGCACGGATAAGGCGGCACGGATGGGCACCAATGAGGTGGCACGGATGGGCAACGATTGTCGGCACGGATGGGCAACGATCGGCGGCACGGATGGGCAACGATCGGCGGCACGGGTGGGCACAGATCGGCGGCACGAGTGGGCACAGATAGGCGGCACGGGTGGGCACAGATAGGCGGCACGGGTGGGCACAGATAGGCACGGATAGGCGGCATGGGTGGGCACAGATAGGCGGCACGGGTGGGCACAGATAGGCGGCACGGGTGGGCACAGATAGGCACGGATAGGCGGCATGGATGGGCACTGATAGGTGGCATGGGTGGGCATGGGTGGGCACTGATAGGTGGCATGGGTGGGCACTGATAGGTGGCACTGTACTGTACTAATGGATGCCAATCAGTGGTGCCCATTGTGGGCACTGATTGGCATCCATTATCCCTGGTGGTCTAGGGTGGCATACCTTATTGTGGGCTTCCCTGGTGGTCTAGTGGCATCCCTGGTGGTCTAGTGGCATCCCTGGTGGTCCAGTGGGCATCCTCGGGGGGGCTGTGCTGATAATCGATCAGCACAAACCCACCCCTGTCAGAGGAGCAGCCGATCGGCTCTCCTCTACTCGCGTCTGACAGACGCGAGTGAGGAAAAGCCGATGACCGGCTTTTCCTGTTTACACTGTGATCAGCCGTGATTGGACACGGCTGATCACGTGGTAAAGAGTCTCTGTCGGAGACTCTTTACCTAGATCGGTGTTGCGGGGTGTCAGACTGACACCCCGCAGCAACGATCGCCGCGATGCGCGCAGCGGCTCAAAATCCTGAGGACGTCATATGACGTCCAGTCAGGATTCTGCAACCACTTTGCCGACGTCAATCCGCTATAGGGCAGGCGGCAAGTGGTTAAAGGGGAACTCCACTTTCATGGGGGAAACAAATAGCAAATAAAGAAAAAAGAATATACAATTGCGACACAAGTCATATTGTATTAGAATGTTGTTAAAAATTACCTTTCCTTTTCAATCTGCAGCTCTGTTATTTTCTGAAAATGCAAAGAAATATGGCTACCTGGAGGTGTACTGTACACAAAATGTGTACAGAACGCCACCCACATATTTCATTTCCTGCTTGTGTGATTGGCTCACCAATTTTCCCAGAAGTCTGCCCTAACATACAAGTCAGATTTCAGGCATCCCCTGCAACAAAAATAAAAATTTTGGTGAGATACTTTCAATAGAAAATCACGGCTATAGGGATGCAGGCTCAGCAGCTTTCGCCATTAGAGTCCTGCAGGTGCCCAGTTTGTTGATAATTATTAAAACACTCCCATAAGACCCCTTTCACACTGAGGAGTTTTTCAGGCATTTTAGCGCTAAAAATAGTGCCTAAATACCGCCTGAAAAACTCCTGCCCCGCAGTCTCAATGTGAAAGCCCGAGGGCTTTCACACTGAGGCGATGCGCTGGCTGGACCGCTCCAAAAGTCCTGCTAGCAGCATCTTAAGAGCGGTGTGTTTACCGCTCCTTCCCATTGAAAGCAATGGGAAACCGCGGTAATACCACTGGCAATGCGCCTCTGCAGAGGCGCATTGCCGGCGGTATTAACCTTTTTTTGCCCGCTAGCAGGGGTTAAAACCGCACCGCTAGCGGCCAAATATCGCCGCAATTCCGCAGCAATTTGGACGGTTTAGCACCGCTAAAAATAGCAGCGCTATACCGCCACCGCACCTCCCGCCCCAGTGTGAAAGGGGCCTTAGACTCACTGGGCACAGGGACAAAGAGGAACAAACAGTGCTTTCTTGAGAATAACAAAAGGTAGGAATCTGCAACAAAGTTTGTTAAAATCCCTGCAATGTACATAAATCACCCAGAGGGGAAGGTTTTTTCTCAACAAAAGTGGAGTTACGCTTTAAATTCACCTTTATTTTTTCTAAATTTCAGCTCCCCTCTGTACCAATATATCATTAATGTATTTCTGTTGCAGAAAACTAAAGCTTTCTATTTATCCTACACAGCCCTTACCTCAGTGTCCAGCTTGTTGTATACAAAATCTTTTCTATTACTTCTGGGACAGACCTTAGGAATTCACCATTTGACCTATTTATCAGACACCCTGCAGCTGCCTTTCCCTTCCAGGAGATGGCTCCACCCACCTCCGCAGGTACATGGTTTTCCAATGCAATCAATCAGTGATCCTGTTTTAACTAAATATACAGCCATTGTTTTATTTAACTTTTTAATTCTGCCTTACTTTCATCTTGCATAAATTGTTCATTTGGCAGAGTTTGCGGGAGCTGAGCGATCAGATAACAGTCTGTGTGTATCAGAACTCTACAGTAATACCTCGGATTGCGAGTAACACAGTTAACGAGCGTTTCGCAGTACAAGCTATTATTTAAAAAAAAAACCTGACTAGGTTTGCAAGTGTTGTCTCACAAAACAAGCAGGATTCAAGCTTCTACGGTGTGCAGTACCGCATTTGGCCAGAGGTGCGGGGGCGCCTGTGACACTCGGAGCCGTTCAAAGCCGCTCGGAGCCAGACAGATGCACTCGGGAATACTCGGAAACAGTGTTTCCGTGCCTCTCAGAGGCTTTTCGAGTGCATCCGAGCGGCTCTGATCGGTCTCCAAATATTTACGAGTCTCTCCAGCGCCCCCCACCTCTGGCCACATGCGGTACTGCATACAATAGAAGTCAATGTGGAACAAATTATCTTAGTTTCCATTGACTCCTTTGGGAAACTCACTTTGATATGCGAGTGCTGTGGATTACAAGCATTCTCCTGGAATGGATTATGCTCGTAATCCAAGGTTCCACTGTAGTACTAAAAACAGAAGTGGGTTCTGTAAAGCTCACCATACACTATGTAATCTGATTGTACAATCTCATTTAGATCTGGCATCAACTATGCAGTGCAAGGGCCTGCCTGATTGGATAGAGAGTGATTGGATAGATGGCTTGTCCTCCTATTCTATAGTTTCGATAAATCTAAAGGAGATCGTACAGAGTTTTTACAAATAAGATTGTATAATGTATGGCCACCTTTATACACCTAAAATGAACTAGTTGCGCATTTAGTGTCATTAATTGTTTTTGGCACCCCAAACGCAGAAGCAAAAACAAGTTTTGCGATTTAAAAACGCACAGTAAAAAAATGATCAAACCGCATCACGCCGAAATTTCCCATGAGCAACTTTGCCACGTGTAGGACAGCCTATTGAAATGAATGGGCTGCCCTATGCGTGTCACAGAAGAGACAAGCCAAAAACCATGAACTCCCAATACGCTAGGTGTGAATGGGGCCTGAAACTGAAATTGGTGTGTTTGTACAAGAACAATGAGGCTGCATTCACATCTGTGCATGGCAAAGAGCACGGCAAAGAGCACAGAAAATGCACGTTTTGCCTTGTGTTTCAGAAACACGTTGCAAAGGTACCAAAAAGCATGGAAAAAACTCTAAAATTGGCTGCCTTATGTGTGACGAGAGAAAACACTCCAAAACATGAATAAAAAAAAACACATGCGTGAGTTCCTGCTATGGGGAGATGTGAACGGGGCCTGGCAGCTGAGTGTCTCCATCCACTCCTTTCTCCTTATATAAAGCTGGCCATACACTATGCAATCTGATTGTACAATCTCTGTACAATTTCCTTTTAGATTTACCAAAATATGGAATAGGAGGACGCAACTGAATGAACTATTCAATCTGTATGAAATCAGACAGGCCCTTGCACTACATAGCTGATGGGGGATCTAAAGGAGATTGTACAGAAAATGGGTGGAAAGTAGTATATTAATGAGGGAAGTGTGGTCCAGAGTGGTGAACACACCCTATCACGCCCTTTACTGTGATGCAGCAAGGCAGTGCATTGTGGGATTCAAAGCTTCCTGGATGTCACGTGACCTACAGGAAGGGATAGGAGCAAAAAACATTTTTTGAACACATACGAAATTCCAAAGCTCCCGTGAATGTGGTAAGTGAGAGATAAGCACATTGGGATGGCTGGGCCAGAAATAACAATAGAAAATGCTTCTATTTATTATGAAATTCTGCCTGAAAAGGTGAACTTAGCCACCAGTCAACAATTCCACCAGACAGGAAGTGAGGAGAAATCGCCAACAGAAACACCTACAGAAATAAAACTCGAACAGAGGTTGTAGCCTTTCCCTACTCTACTAGCAAAAACATTTTCATTTCTAATTGCACTGATGCTCCAGAAAGCAGTAACAGCCTGAGGGGTTTAACTCTTTCCCAATATAAAAATAAGATACAAATGTTTCGGCTGGACACTTTAACCTCTTCTGCAACGCTTATCCACGAAACAGAAACTAAAGTTGGCCACAAATAGCTCAAATGTGGTCCGATTCATGGCGAATCAGCTAAAATTCGAGCCTCGAGGTAGCCATGTCGGCACCACCCAGCTCCACAAAAGTCAATTAAAAAATTCTAAGGAATCAATTGGAAAATTGTTCACCAAACAGTGATGAGATTGGAGTGATGGGAGCAGGTGCTGAGGCTCTCTGAATACATTAGCCGGCAGGAAAGATTGCTCCATTCACACTGTTGGCATAAAGTTGATGGGGATCCATTGATTTCTCTTATAATCTAAGCATGTATGGCTGGCTTAATGCTAACCGAGCACCTAAACGAAGCCCTAAGAGCAGTGCCGGGACTAAGGGAAGTAAGGAAGGTCATATGCCTTTGCTGGACGCAAAGTGCAGTGCCTTGCAAAAGTATTCACCCCCCCTTGCCATTTTTTGTGTTTTGCTGCCTCACAACCTGGAATTAACATGGATTGTTTGAGGATTTGCATCATTTAATTTACAGAACATGCCCACAACTTTGAAGATTTTTTTTTTTTTTTATTGTGAAGTAAACAGCAAATAGGACAAAATAACAGAAAAAGTCAATGTGCATAACTATTCACCCCCCCTAAAGTCAATACTTAGTAGAGCCCCCTTTTGCAGCTATCACAGCTCCAAGTCGCTTTGGATACGTCTCTATGAGCTTGCCACATCTTACCACTGGGATTTTTGCTCATTCCTCTTTGCAAAACTGCTCCAGCTCCTTCAAGTTGGATGGTTTGCACTTGTGAACAGCAATCTTTAAGTCTGACCACAGATTTTCTATTGGATTGAGGTCTGGGCTGTGACTAGGCCATTCCAACACATTTACATGTTTCCCCTTAAACCACTCAAGTGTTGATTTAGCAGTGTGTTTGGGGTCATTGTCCTACTGGAAGGTGAACCTCCATCCTAGCCTCAAATCACACACAGAGTGGTACAGGTTTTGCTCAAGAATATCCCTGTATTTAGCACCATCCATCTTTCCATCAACTCTGACCAGTTTCCCAGTCCTGACTGCTGAAAAACATCCCCACAGCATGATGCTGCCACCACCATGTTTCACTGTGGGGATTGTGCTCTTTGGGTGATGTGATGTGTTGGGTTTGCGCCAGACATAGAGTTTTCTTTGATGGCCAAAAAGTTAAATTTTAGTCTCATCAGACCAGAGCACCTTCCTCCATACATTTCGGGAGTCTCCCACATGCCTTTTCGCAAACTCAAAATTTGCCATTTTGTTTTTTACTGAAAGTAATGGCTTTCTTCTGGCCACTCTGCCATAAAGCCCAACTCTATGGAGCGTACGGCTTATCGTCGTCCTATGTACATGTAGCGCTACCCCCAGTTAAGAGAGCCGCTGGTTTGTTTTCTCGGGCCCTGTATACAGCACCGCCAACCCCCGGCAATCTGACTCGACCCACTCTGGCACAATTAGTCTAGGGATAGCTTCCTATCACTCTCAGGTGTATGATACTTAACAGTTCCTAAATAGACAAACAACACTCTGAGGCAGGAAAATTAATAAGTAATAGCTTTACTATAAAATGGTGGCATAAAACATGGCATGCAACACTTACATGGGTCTGCAGAACCCGGTATCAACCAATGCTACTGAGGCAGCACTATAATATGGCGCCGCGCAGTATCCACTACGCGGAGCTATTATGGCGTGCGCGCCCTAAGACACAGCAACACAAACTTTATAACTTTCCCCACCTATGTCAGGCCTGACAGTGTATGAAATAGTCCCCTTTCCCTAAGGGAGTAAGATTTCTTCACCGGCCAGCTTTCGTTGGTGCACTTGAAGAAATGAACCAATTGTAATCCAAAAGGGTGGTAAACTCGTAGCAGCAGCATGCAAACAGGGGGGGGGGTAGGCACTTCAACTCTGTCCCAACTACCGGACCCCCAAAGAACACTGGTGAGCGAACAGTGGGCCTAGGCAGTCTATAGGCCTGAATATAACTCAGTCTATGGATATGGGCAGGTGCCCGCTCACCGTTCCAGGCGCGATCCCAGCCTGGGTCTTCCACCGCGTGTGTCCGTCGCACACAGCGTCTGCAACCGATTGGGTCCCCGATCCAACTGGAGTCCTACACTAACGATCCAGGATCCACCCAGGCTCCGCAGGACGGTGAAAGGCTCTTCGGACTTCGGGTAAGGCCTTAGGCTTCAGGCCTTACCCCACAGCAGATCCGCGCAGGATGACTTGTTGCTTGAAGCGCGTTGTCCCAAAGAGAGTGAGCTTCCCCCCGCCTCCCTCTTAAGTAACCTCCCCCATGAGTCTCTGCGATGGAACCTCCGCCCTGAGGCCGAATGGGGCTCTGGGTACTGTAGTCCCGGGGCTTTAAAGGAGACCCCGCTACATACAGATACTCTAGTCTCTGCTGTGGAACTCTGCAGCTCCTCCAGGGTTACCTTAGGTCTCTGTGCTGCCTCTCTGATTAATGCCCTCCTTGCCCGGTCCGTGAGTTTTGGTGTGCGGCCGTCTCTTTGCAGGTTTGCTGTTGTGCCATGTTCTTTCCATTTGGTTCTGATAGATTTGATGGTGCTCCTAGGGATCATCAAAGATTTGGATATTTTTTTTATAACCTAACCCTGACTTGTACTTCTCAACAACATTGTCCCTTACTTGTTTGGAGAGTTTCTTGGTCTTCATGGCAGTGTTTGGTTAGTGGTGCCTCTTGCTTAGGTGTTGCAGCCTCTGGGGCCTTTCAAAAAGGTGTGTATATGTAATGACAGATCATGTGACACTTAGATTGCACACAGGTGGACATCATTTCACTAATTATGTGACTTCTGAAGGTAATTGGTTCCACCATAGCTTTTTATGGGCTTGATAACAAAGGGGGTGAATACATACGCACATGCCAATTATCAGTTTTTTATTTCTGAAAAATAGTTTTATGTATATATTTTTCTAATTTTACTTCACCAACTTAGACTATTGTGTTCTGATCCATCACATATAATTCAGATTAAAAAAACATTGAACTAAAGGCTGTAATGTAACAAAATAGGTAAGAAGCCAAGGGTGGTGAATACTTTTGCAAGGCACTGTATATAGGAGTTGAAAGGGTGCCGTAGGGCAGCAGCATATGGAGTACTTTCAACCGAGCTGAGAGCCCACCCTCACCCCTGCTGCTTGGAGGCTACCCTACCTGACAGGAGAAGACCACGCAGAGGAGCAATGATGATGAGGTCCATTGTCTCCATGAGTGGGGTACTTAGGGGTAAGGGGGTGCAGTCTGCACAGGGTACCGCCACTTGAGAGGTAATGGCTGGCCGCCCAACACTTTTTTTCTGTTGCACCTTGCAACTGTCAGACCAGCAGAAGCAGCTCCGTAGTGCTAGTATTATAGGCCCCAACTGCAGAAGGCAATTGTGGGCTCCCACATGAGGTGAAAAGGGGGCACAGTTTGGCATCATCGCCCTGGGCACTGGATGACCTTGTCACATTGTGCACTGGCTAAGAGTAATCACTATTCTGCGGTATGCTCACCTGGTCCTACTCTGCACCACTAGCAAGCAGTCCTTCGCTGGAATAATGCGGGTTAAAGAAACCAATCCATGTTCCTTTGCCTATCATAGACTGCAACTACTAATCATGCTTGTTAGTACATAAACAGCCAAATAAAAGCAGGAGAATGTGTCTGGTTTTCACTGACAATTACTTGGGCATTTCTGATTATGTTAGAAGGCATTTAATAGCACGCAGAGAAGTTCTTAAAATCATCAGAAATTCCCCCTGAGAACAGACTTGATCTTTTCCTTTGCTATGAAGCAAGTAAAAGAATCAAAGTCCCGCACATGTACTGCTTTGCCTGTCAAGGAAGGATCACAGAGGGTACTGGCACTAATGTGTCACACGTGAGGATGGGCAGATGTCTTCGGGCTTGTCGTACTCAGGAGATATCCACCCTGCTGTGGTCAGCTTTACTGATTTTACTTCTATAGTTACCGGCAGCAATCATAATGGAAAATCAATCCGTACTATTGTGGAACACCTACAACAAAAAATATTACAGTGTTTACCCTTAAAAATAGATAGAAAGGGCTGCAAGGGCTGGGGGAGTGATAATAATGGGGGATTTTAACTACCCGGAAATTGACTGGAGTAATGGCACTACAGGAACAGTTAAAGGGCAAAAATGTATAAACCTATTACAAGACAATTTTATAGTACAAATACAATATCTCACAAAAGTGAGTACACCCCTCACATTTTTGTTAATATTTTATTCTATTTTTTCATGTGACAACACTGAAGAAATGACACTTTTCTACAATGTAAAGTAGCGAGTGTACAGCTTGTATAACAGTGTAAATTTGCTGTTATCTCAAAATAACTCAACTGACTCAACTCAGTGACTCGTTAGTGTTACAAGGTCTCAGGTGTGAATGGGGAGCAGGTGTGTTAAATTTGATGTTATCACTCTCACTCTTTCATACTGGTCACTGGAAGTTCAACATGGCACCTCTTGGCAAAGAACTCTCTGAGGATCTGAAATAAAGAATTGTTGCTCTACATAAAGGTGGCCTAGGCTATAAGAAGAAGATTGCCAAGATGCTGAAACTGAGCTGCAGCACGGTGGCCAAGACGATACAGCAGTTTAACAGGACAGGCTCCACTCAGAACAGGCCTCGCCATGGTCGACCAAAGAAGTTGAGTGCACGTGCTCAGCGTCATATCCAGAGGTTGTCTTTGGGAAATAGACGTATGAGTGCTGCCATCATTGCTGCAGAGGTTGAAGGGGTGTGGGGTCATCCTGTCGGTGCTCAGACCATACGCCGCACACTGCATCAAGTTGGTCTGCATGGCTGTCATCCCAGAAGAAAGCCTCTTCTAAAGATGATGCACAAGAAATCCTGCATACAGTTTGCTGAACACAAGCAGACTAAAGACATGGATTACTGGAACCATGTCCTGTGGTCTGATGAGACCAAGATAAACTTATTTGGTTCAGATGGTGTCAAGCGTGTGTGGTGTCAACCAGGTGAGGAGTACAAAGACAAGTGTGTCTTGCCTACAGTAAAGCATGGTGGTGGGAGTGTCATGGTTTGGGGCTGTATGAGTGCTGCCGGTGTTTCGTTAGATATGGCGACCCGTCAGAATTGGTAACGGAAGTGACGTTCTGTCGTCACCATCTTACTACACCCCGCATTCCTCCATAGTAAGGCTACTCTGAGGAGGGGAAAGCGGACATCTTCTTACACCCACCGGAGTTTTGCATTTTACACTTATATTTAACAGTAAAGTGAGTTTATATACTGAAATCCAGTACTTAGAACTCCGTCTGACTGTTATGTTCTTGAATTTTAAAAGCAGCGGCAAGCCTGCTCATCTCACAGGTTTGCTAATCTGACAGAAGTTCGCTGCTTTTAAAATTCAATATCTAACCAGTCAGACAGACTTCTAAGTACTGTATTTCACTATGTAAACTCACTTTCCTGTTAAAAATAAGTGTAAAATGGAAAACTCCAGTGGGTGTAACAATACAGGTCCTTCTCAAAAAATTAGCATATTGTGATAAAGTTCATTATTTTCTGTAATGTACTGATAAACATTAGACTTTCATATATTTTAGATTCATTACACACAACTGAAGTAGTTCAAGCCTTTTCTTGTTTTAATATTGATGATTTTGGCATACAGCTCATGACAACCCAAAATTCCTATCTCAAAAAATTAGCATATTATGAAAAGGTTCTCTAAACGAGCTATTAACCTAATCATCTGAATCAACTAATTAACTCTAAACACCTGCAAAAGATTCCTGAGGCTTTTAAAAACTCCCAGCCTGGTTCATTACTCAAAACCGCAATCATGGGTAAGACTGCCGACCTGACTGCTGTCCAGAAGGCCATCATTGACACCCTCAAGCAAGAGGGTAAGACACAGAAAGAAATTTCTGAACGAATAGGCTGTTCCCAGAGTGCTGTATCAAGGCACCTCAGTGGGAAGTCTGTGGGAAGGAAAAAGTGTGGCAGAAAACGCTGCACAACGAGAAGAGGTGACCGGACCCTGAAGAAGATTGTGGAGAAGGACCGATTCCAGACCTTGGAGGACCTGCGGAAGCAGTGGACTGAGTCTGGAGTAGAAACATCCAGAGCCACCGTGAACAGGCGTGTGCAGGAAATGGGCTACAGGTGCCGCATTCCCCAGGTCAAGCCACTTTTGAACCAGAAACAGCGGCAGAAGCGCCTGACCTGGGCTACAGAGAAGCAGCACTGGACTGTTGCTCAGTGGTCCAAAGTACTTTTTTCGGATGAAAGCAAATTTTGCATGTCATTCGGAAATCAAGGTGCCAGAGTCTGGAGGAAGACTGGGGAGAGGGAAATGCCAAAATGCCTGAAGTCCAGTGTCAAGTACCCACAGTCAGTGATGGTCTGGGGTGCCATGTCAGCTGCTGGTGTTGGTCCACTGTGTTTTATCAAGGGCAGGGTCAATGCAGCTAGCTATCAGGAGATTTTGGAGCACTTCATGCTTCCATCTGCTGAAAAGCTTTATGGAGATGATTTCATTTTTCAGCACGACCTGGCACCTGCTCACAGTGCCAAAACCACTGGTAAATGGTTTACTGACCATGGTATTACTGTGCTCAATTGGCCTGCCAACTCTCCTGACCTGAACCCCATAGAGAATCTGTGGGATATTGGGAAGAGAAAGTTGAGAGACGCAAGACCCAACACTCTGGATGAGCTTAAGGCCGCTATCGAAGCACCCTGGGCCTCCATAACACCTCAGCAGTGCCACAGGCTGGTTGCCTCCATGCCACGCCGCATTGAAGCAGTCATTTCTGCAAAAGGATTCCCGACCAAGTATTGAGTGCATAACTGAACATAATTATTTGAAGGTTGACTTTTTTTGTATTAAAAACACTTTTCTTTTATTGGTCGGATGAAATATGCTAATTTTTTGAGATAGGATTTTTGGGTTTTCATGAGCTGTATGCCAAAATCATCAATATTAAAACAAGAAAAGGCTTAAACTACTTCAGTTGTGTGTAATGAATCTAAAATATATGAAAGTCTAATGTTTATCAGTACATTACAGAAAATAATGAACTTTATCACAATATGCTAATTTTTTGAGAAGGACCTGTATGTCCGCTTTCCCCCTTCTCAGAGTATCCTTACTATGGAGGAGTGTGGGGCGTAGCAAGATGGCGGCGCCGGAAACGTCACTTCCGTCACCAATTCTGACGGGTCGCCGAATCTGACGAAACACCGGCACTGGGAAGCTACAGTTCATTGAGGGAACCATGAATGCCAACATGTACTGTGACATACTGAAGCAGAGCATGATCCCCTCCTTTCGGAGACTGGGCCGCAGGGCAGTATTCCAACATGATAACGACTCCAAACACACCTCCAAGATGACCACTGCCTTGCTAAAGAAGCTGAGGGTAAAGGTGATGGACTGGCCAAGCATGTCTCCAGACCTAAACCCTATTGAGCATCTGTGGGGTATGCTCAAACGGAAGGTGGAGGAGCGCAAGGTCTCTAACATCCACCAACTTCGTGATGTCGTCATAGAGGAGTGGAAGAGGACTCCAGTGGCAACCTGTGAAGCTCTGGGGAACTCCCTGCCCAAGAGGGTTAAAGGCAATGCTGGAAAATAATGGTGGCCACACAAAATATTGACACTTTGGGCTCAATTTGGGCATTTTCACTTAGGGGTGTACTCACTTTTGTTGCCATCGGTTTAGACATTAATGGCTGTGTGTTGAGTTATTTTGAGGGGAAAGCAAATTTACACTGTTATACAAGCTGTACACTCACTACTTTACATTGTAGCAAAGTGTCATTTCTTCAGCGTTGTCACATGAAAAGATATAATAAAATATTTACAAAAGTGTGAGGGGTGTACTCACTTTTGTGAGATACTGTATAGGGCCATTATGTAACGGATGTGTATGAATTATTTTTGGAAAATAAGGCACAGTGGTTAGCACTTCCAGCACTAAGGTTGTTGGTTCGAATCCCAAACAAGGTGCTACCTGCCTGGAGTTTGCATGTTCTCCCTGTGCCTGTGTGGATTTCCTCTGGGTACTCCGGTTTCCTCCCACACTCCAGAGACATGATGGTAGGTTAATTGGCTCCTGTCTAATTCATGTGAATGTACAATATATATATATATATATATGTAGTGCTGTGTAAATTGTCAGAGCTATATAAGTATCTCTAATAAAATACATAAGTAAGGATATCACTGTGACACATCACGTTCTTGTCCCGCCCCTAGAAGGGGAAATAAGAGGCAGCAGATTCATGAGCTCTGTCTTTGTCGCTCTGCACTCTCCTATCAGTATGTCTCTTGATTCAATATGAGCGTTGCAGCACACCTCAGTGTCTCCTTCTCCGTCAGTCTGAGATCTACTGTACTGGGACTTCAAAAGGGTGGATACCAAGTGTTCTTCAGGTACTCACACTGCTTGCATTAAAAACATACACATAATAATGTTCTAATAAAAATAGAGTTGTGTCTTTTTATATCTGCCTAGTTCAACTTTAAAATGGAACTAAACCCAAAAGTGAACATTTATTATACGGCAGGTTACAAATTCTTAGATGTGATGGCTGCATTTGTTTTCCTTTTTAGGCTTTCATTCCTTTATTTTTACCTGGTGATCCTGCCAGTAAGTCTGTGGGTTTTCAACAGAAAAGCTGTTCTGCAGATGTAGCAGTTTAGAGAGATGAGACAAACCATGTACTACTAACAGGGGTGCTTACAATGGTCAGCTTTTTTTATTTATGTAAAACCTTTAAGGCTGGTTCACACCACAGAAACGCAGATCCAGATCCGCTCTGAATCCAGTACAGTCCAGTGCAGTGCAGGAAAAATGCAACGTTTTACTTTTTTGTTCTGGAACTGACTGCACTGGTGTGAATTATGCCATTGGAAACCATATAACCTACTTTCCATGCATTTGTGATGCTGAAAAAAAAAATGTGGCATGAACTGTTTCTTGGGGCTGGTTCACACCACAAAAATGCACTACAGATCTGTTCTGGATGCTTTTCTGCATGCTCTTTTTCAATATGTTTTTGATGCGTTCCAGTGCGTTTTTGATGGATTTCCGGATGCATTTCAGGTGCTTTTATTCTTCTTTTTTCCTGTTGTTTTTTTTTTCATTATACTAGGGTCTGGTGCATTTTTGATGCATTTCCGCGTGCATTTCAGATGTTTTTTCTTCTTCTTTATTCCTGTTGTTTTTTGATGCATTCCGGTGCGTTTTTGATGCGTTTTACCGTGTTCCAGTACAGTCCAGTGCAGACAGAAATGAATAAAAGAAAACAAATCAGCGCAATGGAAGACAACAATAATGACCCTACACACAGCAGCTAAGCATCAGGGTCAATAATCAAAAAATCCCTGGGAGAAATATAAAACAGATGATGCAGCGCTAATAATGTCCATATATATATATATATATATAAAACACCATCCGTGATGAACTTCAGTGATCAAATATTCAGGACATGCAAGTGACTCTGCAGGTGCAATGAACCTCCACCAATAGTAAACAATGGCCGCTCACCTCAAGGAATGGACCCTTTATTATAGAGGGTCAAAAAAGCATATAATTGCAGACACTTGTGGGAATCAAAACGACTACCGGAATCAGCAGATAGTATATACCAGCAAACAAAGAGTTCCTTGTGCCATATGTTCATGTAATGAAAAAGGGCAAATACATAGTGCTCTCCGTAGGACAAATTCAATGATTTTAATAAAATGAGAAGTAAAAACTTACAAGCAAAGCACCTAGACTGGTGCGAGATGTTACAGCGTGTGTACAAAACGTGTACAAATGATGATCGTGATGGCCGCGGGTGACGTCACGACGCTCCTTCCGTAGAAAAAAATTAAGCACGTTCTACTTTTTTTTTTTCTGGAACTGGAACGCACCGGTGGGAACTATGCCATTGGAAACCATATAACTTACTTTTCATGCATTTTTTGATGCAGAAAAATGCACTGGACTGCATGTGGTGTGAACTGGCCCTTATTCGAAAAGAAAAAAAAAAACTGTTTGCTATAACTACTTTAAAAAGTATTAGCTGGAGCTTGGCTTAAATTTGTTAGTGTATCTAAATCTGCTAGTACATCTAACACTACCCCCAGACTGACAATGCTGCTCTCTATGTGTCTATGTTGCTCCTTCATGTAGAGTGGGGGCACGAGGTGTGTTACTGGCCTGATCACCAGGTGAAAACAGAGGGGAAAAAAGGACGGAGTTGGCCGGGCACACCCATAGCATACACACCACAGGACTTTTCTGCAAACTTTCCCAAAACTTTTTGCAACATCATGTGGTTTTTCTGCTCTTTACCGCCACCCTTTGGTCAACTTCTGCTATCGTTGGTTGATTTTAGTTGTTTTGTCCATCGGACAAAAGTCCTATGGTTTTCTGTACACACGGTAGGACTTTGCTCCATCGGACTTTTGTTGGGCAAAAGTTTGTCCATTTGCAGACCCAACTTTTGTCCGATGAAAACAAAACCAAACGAAAAAAAATTTGTCCGATGGAGCGTACACACGGTCGGATTGTTGGTCCAACTTGCTTAAAACGAAGTTTGTTGGGCAAAAGTCAGACCGTGTGTACGGGGCTTAACACATCTAATGATTAGTAAGCGGTAATATATAATATTTTTAGTTTTGGGTTTAATACCGCTTTACTTGTCTGATAAGTTTTACTATACTCAGAAATGCTCATAAATACAATAAAAATAAAATCCGTACTTTTCATTTAGCCCTGCTTACCCAATAGATCGATAGAAATTGGAATTGTTTGCCTCTTTAATCAGTTCATTTTTTTTTTTTTAACGAAGAGTAGAAGCAAATACGTCTGATGCCATTCATTAGAACTCGTCATGCAGGAGATTGAGGTGCAGCAAATAAATACTATCTCCCTTTAACTTCTGTCAGTCCCATTTTGCTGAGCGCAATGGAATTTCACTGACATTAATGAATGCTTTTCAAGACGATTACATAAACCCAAATTTTGGGGGGAGAAAAATGAAAGGTTTGTGCTTGTCATTCAAAAACTAGATTAAAACCAATCAGCATGAGCCGCTTCTCCAGATAATGTTATCAAACAGTGGCTTACTCATTCTAGATGACACCAGCAAATTGGCAGAGCAGAAAGTGCCCCGAGGGGAGCGCACAGCTATTAAGCGGCTATGGTAAAACCATTTAACTGCTTACAGAAGCACAAATATCACTTGTTTAATATGAGACCCTCAGTGATCTCCCAGTTGTCTCAATCAATTTGCAGAGCTTAAGTCGCAGCAGGGTAAAAAGTTTAGACAAACTTAAATAAATGTAAAAAAATGACATAAATAATACAAATTATTTAACTTTTTCTCATTTAACAGTAAGGCCTTGTTTACATAGGTGATGATGGAACCATGGCTTTACTGCCCCCCAACCAGGGTTGCCAACCTGCCAAAGTGGATTTTACCGACATGACATTTTTACTGTTCGTTCAAAAAGTTAGCCAAAATTACAGTTTTCAGTGCAAATATTAATATTTAA
The DNA here is from genome assembly GCA_029206835.1 of Rana muscosa. NCBI lineage: Eukaryota > Metazoa > Chordata > Amphibia > Anura > Ranidae > Rana > Rana muscosa. Next base: position 369,249,417 of record CM055120.1, on the reverse strand, counting down.
CCTGCAAACATGTAGCCAATGTGATTAGCAATTAAGGACCAGGCCTAATTTTCACACTTGTTATTTACAAGTTAAAATCCTTTTTTTTTTTTGCTAGAAAATTACTTAGAACGCCCAAACATTATATATATATATTTTTTTTTTTCAGACACCCTAAAGAATAAAATGGCGGTCGTTGCAATACTTTGTCGCACAGTATTTGCGCAGCGGTCTTACAAACGTTTGTTGTAATTGTTTTGGAAAAAATACACTTTTTTGAATGAAAAAATAAGAAAACAGTAAAGTTAGCCCAATTTTTTTATATTGTGAAAGATAATGTTATGCAGAGTAAATTGATACCCAACATGTCACGCTTCAAAATTGCGCCCGCTCGTGGAATGGCGACAAACTTTGACCCTTAAAAATCTCCATAGGCGAGGTTTAAAAATGTCTACAGGGTACCAGTTTTGAGTTAGAGGAGTTATTTTGCTAGACTTCTTGCTCTCGCTCCAACGATCGCAGCGATACCTCACCTGTGTGGTTTGAACACTGTTTACATATGCGGGCGCGACTTACATATGCGTTCGCTTCTGCGCGCAAGCACGGCAGGACGGGGTGGTTTACATTTTTTTTTTACATTTCTTATTTATTTTAATTTAAAAAATGTATTTTTACACTGTCCCTTTAAAAAAAAAAAATTGGATCACTTTTATTCCTATTCACATCCCTTGTGATAGAAAATAAGCATGACAGGACCTTTTTAATGTGAGATCTGGGGTCAAAAAGACCTCAGATCTCACATTTACACTTGAATGCAATAAAATAAAAAAAAGTCTTTTTTTTTCAATAAAAAAAATCCCCTTTAAGGCCGTTGGGCAGAAGTGACATTTGACGTTGCTTCTGTCATCCAACGTTATTGAGTCGAGTGTGGGTCATCACCTGTCCCGCCGCCTGATAAAAGTGCAGCGGAGACCACTTTTATCTTAAAGAGGACCGCCCGCCATTTCAGAAAATACCGGGGTTATGGCACTGCCATAAGGGTATTCTGCGTCAAAGTACCGACGTATAACGATGGCGGGTGGTCTGGAAGTGGTGGTATAACAAAAGGCAAAAAACATATTTTTCCTTTTACATGAAGGTCAGGTTCATACAGTGAGGGAAAAAAGTATTTGATCCCTGCTGATATTGTACGTTTGCCCACTGACAAAGAAATTATCAGTTTATAATTTTAAAGCCCAAAAGTGGAACTTCCGCTTATACGCTTCCTTCCCCTCCGGCTGTTTTTGACAGGTCCCCTTCCCCACTTCTGGAGACGGGGCCGCGTCCCGATCTCCCCGAAGCTTCGACCCCCATCCTCCTTCCCTCACCGCTGGGCCAATTAGAAAGCACAGCGCGCTTCGTGCATGTGCAGTAGGGAACCAGCTGTGAAACCAAAAGGCTTCACTTCCCTTACCAGGAATGGCGGCGGCAGCACCTGGGAGTCGATCCGAAGATCGGCTGGGGTGCTGACATTACAGGCTTTTTTGGACATGCAATTCCCCTAATGCTTTTCACCCATCCTGGACCTCCACTTTAATGGTAGGTTTATTTTAACAGTGAGAGACAGAATAACAACAAAAATATCCAGAAAACCGCATTTAAAAAAAGTTATTCATTGATTTGCATTTTATCAGTGAAATAAGTATTTGATTCCCTATCAATCAGCAAGATATCTGGCTCTCAGATGTCTTCTATACAGATAACGAGCTGAGACTAACCACTTAACGACCGCCCACTGTAAATATACGTCGGCAGAATGGCACCGACAGGCAGAATCACGTACATATACGTGATTGCCTTTGTATAGTTGGGGGGTCCGATCGGACCCTCCTTCTTTACAGTGGGTGGTCGTTTTACCTTCGGGAGCGATCCGGCATGAGGGGACGGCCGTTCAATTCCGGCCCCCCCCTCTCGATCGCTCCCGGCGAATGAGAGCTTCCCCTGCCTGTGTACTGTTTACACAGGCAGGAGGAAGTGATGTCATCTCTCCTGCGGCGCTCACATATACCGAGCGCCGTACAGGAGAAGATGCAGGTTAGTGCACACAACACTACACTGACACCAGGACACATAGGCACATAAATCGCCCCCCCAGATCACCCCCCAGCCCCCAGTCACAGTGTCACTGATTGCAGTGACCATTTATTTAGTGATCACTGCAATCAGTGACATTTGTGACTGTAAAAGTGTCACTACATTTAGTTTTAGGTCCAGTGTAGCCCCCTAACCCCCCCTAATAAAGGTTTAACCCCCTGATCACCCCCCAGATAACCCTTTCACCCCCTAGCACCGCCGTCGCTAAGCGATCATTTTTCTGATCGCTGTCTTAGCGTCGGTGATGCAGATCGGTAGCCAGTAATTTTTTTTAGGTTCGCCGCAGGTTTTTATAGCGTCAGGTACCCCCATATTTTATCTAATAAAGGTTTAACCCCCTGATCGCCCCCCAGGTAACCCTTTCACCCCCTATCACCACTGTCGCTAAGCGATCGTTTTTATGATCGTTGTCTTAGTGTCGGTGATGCCGATAGGTAGCCAGTAATTTTTTTTAGGTTCGCCGTCAGGTTTTTATATAGCGTCAGGTACCCCCATATATTACCTAATAAAGGTTTTAACCCCCTAATTGCCCCTAGTTAACCCTTTCACCAGTGATCATCATATAAGTGTTACGGGTGACGCTGGTTAGTTAGTTTGCTTTTTATAGTGTCAGGGCACCCGCCGTATATAACCCAATAAAGGTTTAACCCCCTGATCGCCCGGCGGGTGATATCAATTAGGTTTTAGCGTCAGAGAGGGTCTGCGTCACACCCCAGGCAGTGTCAGGTTAGTGCCAGTAGTGCTAACACCCACGCGTTAAGCATACACCCCCCTTAGTGGTATAGTATCTGAACAGATCAATATCTGATCAGATCTATACTAGCGTCCCCAGCAGTTTAGGGTTCCCAAAAACGCAGTGTTAGCGGGATCAGCCCAGATACCTGCTAGCACCTGCGTTTTGCCCCTCCGTCCAGCCCAGGCCACCCAAGTGCAGTATCGATCGATCACTGTCACTTGCAAAACACAACACACATAACTGCAGCGTTCGCAGAGACAGGCCTGATCCCTGTGACTCCAGTGCTGTAGGAGGTGATTTCACCACCACAGTTAAAAAAAAAAAAGCATATATGCCGAAGCATTGGGGCAGCAGGGGCGGAGGAGCGATTTTGCTCCTAATGCCGCGTACATACGGTCGAAATTCCGACGGAGGCTTGCCCGTGGAAAAGTCTGACCATGTGTACGCGGCATAACTTTTGCGGGAAGATGCCCCCATGCTTCGGCATATATAAATGGTGCATGTATGCCCATCATTAGAAGTGGGTGGATGAAGGGCGGTATTCTAATGGTGGGCATACCCACCGATCAATCTGTTTTTTTTCATTCAGCCAACAGGCTGCATGAAAAAAAAGATTACAATACATGTCCAACAAGGACCAGCAACGTACTGGTATGTTGCTGGACTTTGAATGTTTATACCAAAATGATGCCTGTGGGTTTAGGTATCATCTTGGTATCATTCTTTTCAGCCAGCGGCCGGCTTTCATGTAAAAGCACTCCTAGTGGCTAATTAGCCTCTGGACTGCTTTTACAAGCAGTGGGAGGGAATGTCCCCCCCCCCCCGGATATAAAAAGCGCCATTGGGAAATTGGGAAAGCATTTTATCACACCGATCTTGGTGTGGTCAGATGCCTTGAGGGCAGAGGAAAGATCTAGGGTCCAATAGACCCCAGTTTTTTCAAAAAAGAGTACCTGTCATTACCTATTGCTATCATAGGGGATATTTACATTCCCTGAGATAACAATAAAAATGATAAAAAATAAATAAATATGGAAGCAACAGTTTAAAAATAAAATAAAAAAGCAAAATTAATAATAAAAAAAAAAAAAAGCACCCCTGTCCTGCCCTGCTCTTGCCCAATGGCGAACGCAAGCGTCGGTCTGGCGTCATATGTAAACAGCAATTGCACCATGCATGTGAGGTATCACCGCGAAGGTCAGATCGAGGGCAGTAATTTTAGCAGTAGACCTCCTCTGTAAATCTAACGGAGTAACCTGTAAAGGCTTTTAAAGGCTTTTAAAAATGTATGTAGTTTGTCGCCAATGCGCGTTTGTGCTAAATTTTAAAGCATGTCGTGTTTGGTATCTATGTACTCGGCCTAAGATCATCTTTTTTATTTCATCAAACATTTGGGCAATATAGTGTGTTTTAGTGCATTAAAATTAAAAAAAGTGTATTTTTTCCCCAAAAAATGCGTTTGAAAAATCGCTGCGCAAATACTGTGTAGAAAAAAAATGCAACACCCACCATTTTAATCTGTAGGGCCTTTGCTTTCAAAATATATATAATGTTTGGGGGTTCAACATAATTTTCTTGCAAAAAAAAAATGTTTTCATGTAAACAAAAAGTGTCAAAAAGGGCTTTGTCTTCAAGTGGTTAGAAGAGTGGATGTAAGCTTCCTAATGTTGTGTATAAAATGCCAGAACAGTTCAAAACCCCCCCAAATGACCCCATTTTGGAAAGTAGACACCCCAAGCTATATACTGAGAGGCATGTCGAGTCCATGGAATATTTTATATGTTGACACAAATTGCGGAAAAAAGACAATTATTTTTTTTTTTTTGCACAAAGTTGTCACTAAATGATATATTGCTCAAACATGCCATGGGCATATGTGGAATTGCACCCCAAAATACATTCTGTTGCTTCTCCTGAGTACAGGGATACCACATGTGTGAGACTTTTTGGGAGCCTAGCCGCGTACGGGACCCCAAAAACTAATCACCGCCTTCAGGCTTTCTAAGGGTGTAAATTTTTGATTTCACTTCTCACTGCCTATCACAGTTTCGGAGGCCATGGAATGCCCAGATGGCACAAAACCCCCCTAAATGACCCCATTTTGGAAAGTAGACACCCCAAGCTATTTGCTGAGAGGTATTGTGAGTATTTTGCAGATCTCGCTTTGTCACAAAGTTTTAAAAATTGAAAAAAAAAAAATGTTCTTTCATTTTCAAAAACAAATGAGAGCTGTAAAATACTCACCATGCCTCTCAGCAAACAGCTTGGGGTGTCTACTTTCCAAAATGGGGTCATTTGGGGGGGTTTTGTGCTATTTTGGCATTTTATGGCCTTCGAAACTGTGATAGGTAGTGAGGAGTCAAATCAAAAATTTGTGCCTAGAAATCCTGAAGGCGGTGATTGGTTTTCGGGGTCCCGTACGCGGCTAGGCTCCTAAAAAGTCCCACACATGTGGTATCCCCGTACTCAGGAGACGCAGCAAAATTTATTTTGGGGTGCAATTCCACATATAACCATGGCATGTGTGAGCAATATATCATTTAGTGACAACTTTTTGTAATTTTTTTTTGTCATTATTCAATCACTTGGGACAAAAAAAAAATATTCAATGGGCTCAACAGGCCTCTCAGCAATTTCCTTGGGGTGTCTACTTTCTAAAATGGGGTCATTTGGGGGGGTTTTGTGCTATTTTGGCATTTTATGGCCTTCGAAACTGTGATAGGTAGTGAGGAGTGAAATCAAAAATTTGCGCCCTTAGAAATCCTGAAGGCGGTGCTTGGTTTCCGGGGTCCCGTACGTGGCTAGGCTCCTAAAAAGTCCCACACATGTGGTATCCCCGTACTCAGGAGAAGCAGCAGAATGTATTTTGGGGTGCAATTCCACATATAACCATGGCATGTGTGAGCAATATATCATTTAGTGACAACTTTTTGTAATTTTTTTTTTTTTTTTGTCATTCAATCACTTGGGACAAAAAAATAAAAATATTCAATGGGCTCAACATGCCTCTCAGCAATTTCCTTGGGGTGTCTACTTTCTAAAATGGGGTCATTTGGGGGGGTTTTGTACTGCCCTGCCATTTTAGCACCTCAAGAAATGAGATAGGCAGTCATAAATGTAAAGCTGTGTAAATTCCAGAAAATGTACCCTAGTTTGTAAACGCTATAACTTTTGCGCAAACCAATAAATATACGCTTATTGACATTTTTTTTACTAAAGACATGTGGCTGAATACATTTTGGCCTAAATGTATGACTAAAATTGAGTTTATTTGATTTTTCTTATAACAAAAAGTAGAAAATATCATTTTTTTTTCCAAATTTTCGGTCTTTTTCCGTTTATATCGCAAAAAATAAAAATCGCAGAGGCAATCAAATACCATTAAAAGAAAGCTCTATTTGTAGGAAGAAAAGGACGCAAATTTCGTTTGGGTACAACATTGCATGTCCGCACAATTTACAGTTAAAGCAGCGCAGTGCAAAATTCTGAATTCACCTCTGGTCCTTTAGCTACCAAATGGTCCGGGGCTTAAGTGGTTAAGAGCACTTTCTTAAAGAGGGTGCTTCTAATCTCAGCTTGTTACCTGTATAAAAGACACCTGTCCACAAAAGCAATCTATTAATCAATCAGATTCTAATCTCGCCACCATGGCCAAGACCAAAGAGTTGTCCAAGGATGTCAGGGACAAGATTATAGAACCACACAAGGCTAGAATGGGCTACAAGACCATCTCCAAGCAGCTTGGTGAGAGGGTGACAACAGTTGGTGCGATTATTCGCAAATGGAAGAAACACAAAACTGTCATTCTCCCTCGGTCTGGGACTCCATGCAAGATCTCACCACGTGGAGTTTCAATGATCATGAGAAAGGTAAGGAGTCAGCCCAGAATTACACGGGAGATTCTTGTCAATGATCTCAAGGCAGCTGGGACCATAGTCACCAAGAAAACAATTGGTAACACACTACACCATGAAGGACTGAAATTCTGCAGTGCCCGCAAAGTCCCCCTGTTTAAGAAAGCACATGTGCAGGCATGCCTGAAGTTTGCTAATGAACATCTGAACGATTTAGAGGACAACTGGGTGAAAGTGCTGTGGTCAGATGAGACCAAAATCAAGCTCTTTGGCATCAACTCATCTCGCCGTGTTTGGAGGAGGAATGCTGTCTTTGACCCCAAGAAAGCCATCCCCACCGTCAAACATGGAGGTGGAAACATTATGCTTTGGGGGTGTTTTTCTGCTAAGGGGACAGGACAACTTCACTCACTGCATCAAAGGGACGATGGACAGGGCCATGTACCATCAAATCTTGGGTGAGAACCTCCTTCCCTCAGCCAGGGCACTGAAAATGGGTTGTGGATGGGTATTCCAGTATGACAATGACCCAAAACATATAGCCAAGGCAACAAAGGAGTGGCTCAATTTTGTGGAGTAAATTGGGTATCCAAGTCAGTTTCCCATCTTAAGATAAAAGGTGGAGTTTACCCAGTTTATGGTCAGACCAGTGAAGCATAGATGGAGGAAAGACAATGATCGATTGGTTCCCCTCTATGTTAGAGGCTCTCCAGTTCAGTAAGGAGGTGTGCAAATATTTACTAAAGGCAAATATATACTAAAGGCAAATAGTAGGCTGTGCAATTTGCAAGGGAATTTTCACTTAGTTTAGTGAATGAGGTGAAGCTCTGCTGACTTGGATCATCCAATCAAGTGTAAGTAAAAATACTTTTTTTTGCTTACATGTAATTGGGTATTCTTTACAAAGCGAAATTCATTGTATTACATAAACTAAGGGAAAACTAGAGAGAGACACATGAATATAAATATTACTGCCATCTTCTAGCTGGTCTGGTGACATCAAGGCAGCTTCCTCTTCCTCTGGTAGCTGTTGGCATACTTCAAGGACTGAACAACGCTTATGTAATGAGATGCGAGCACCACTCAGTCCCAGTGCACTGTGCAAACAGTCTGCATGATGGCACACCCCTCTAGGGGACATGACAGGTTGGGTCCACAGAAAATGGCCAGAATGGCATAACTGTCATTCTGCCCAAAGAGGACTGCTGGCATGGTTTAAAGGAGTTAACCGGAGACTGCACTGGAGTTTGAAGAGAGTAAGTAGAAATTGGGAATTTATTTTTATATGGAAGGTATCCAAAGAAAAAAAAAATTGTTGGAGTTCTACTTTAAAAATAAAACTAGCACTACAAAAAGTCATATGTTCAATCCAACAACAAGGTCCCCATTCTGAAAACTTACTGAGAAGCCAGGATGAAACACAAGCAGGAATTCCAAAGGGCTGCATTTGTATCAGACGGTATTAATGATGTTTAATTAAAGATCAGAGCAGAAGTATGGCAATTAGCCATCCCCGCAGTGTCTTTGATCCAACTCCAGCACTCCCCTAGTGTCAGGATTCACCAGAACACTCTACGCCTGGTAAGAGATGGGTCATTATAAAAGTTTCTCCAACTTTATATTTAGACACAAAAATATCAGAAGCATAGAAAACATTCCCTGTTCGAAGGTAAACTTTTTTTATATGAAGATTTGGAGATCCATCTTTTCATTGTGTAGCATACTTTTGTATAAGGCAAAGCCTTCATGCCTTTGTAACATGTTTTCCAAAAGTAAAGCATAGAAGAATTGATTCAGTTTAATTATGATATCCTGAAAATACTTTTCAACCAACCTTGAAAATGTCACTTGAATATACACAGCTTACCTGCCCAACTTGCTGAGTAAAAATATTTTGTCCCCATTAACCTGGTATACTTGTAACATATAATCTCAAACCTATAACTCTACACTATATGGCCAAAAGCTTGTGGACAGCTGACCACCACCACTACTATATGGATAAGAAAGAACAATCATTTTGCTGGGTTCAGTGAAGGGTGCTGTAATGCTACCACACAAAAAGGCATTTTAAATAATTGTATGTTTCCAACCTCATGGCAACAGATTGTAGAATAACCTTCCCTGTTCCAGCATGACAGACCCCCTGTGCACAAAGCCAGGTCCATAAAGGCATGGTTTGAGAAGTCTGGTGTGAGAAAAAGTTAAGTGGCCTGCACAGAGCTCAGACTTCAACACTATTTACCAGTTCTGGGATGTTGCAAGTCATATATCCTCATCCAAAACCAGTACCTGACCTCACACCTCAACACTCTGTTGGCTGAATAAGTGCAAATTTTCACAAACTCACTTCAAACCCTTGTGAAAAGCCTTCCTAGAAGAGTGGAGACAGTTATTTTTTCTGTTCCACTTAAATGTATTTTTTGTGTTGTATTGAACTAGTATGCTGACATCTAATGGGGGTTTAGGAGCCACTACAATGTGTTTACTTATGTGATTTGGTATCTCACTCTGTCCTCCTCTCCGGTTTAGTGCTAGTTAGTAAGTCCTAGCTAGAGCCTCCCTTTTTCTTCACCGTTCCCCCAGTTAGTGTTGGTAGTTCATAGAGACATGGCTTAGGAAAGTCATTGTGCTCTTACTGTATACTTCAAAAAACTGGAAACACATCTTCTGTACTGCAATTATTTAAAGTAAACAATTTCTGTGTTCTATCGGAGAGTTAATTTGCCTGTGAATGGTGCCAAGTCAGCAGGTGATCATACTGTATGGACAGACTGGGTGTGAGAAGGTATGTCAATGCATAAAGCGGCATTTGAAACAGAACATTTATAGACATAAAAGAGAGGGGAGCTCTTTATAAATGACCATCGTTTTGAAATGGGATGTCCAACAAGCTTGTATAGGTGTAATGGTCATAGATACACATGCTTGCTTTTGACCATACTGGACGTAACCAACCTCACATTTTATTCTGATCGTGTACACATTAACTAATAAACGATTTGTGCCCTTGCTGTAACTCCACTGCAGCCTAAAGTAAGCATTACATGCAAAGAGCTATAGGACTGGGGGTGTCATTAACTTTGCATTGACACCCGCAGCAGTTCACAGATGTCAGACGTGAACTGCCGGCAGGTGACATGCAATGCACTGGAATGGCGCTAGTTCCCGCATCGCATATATGTGAACCGGGTCTAAGATAGGCTGAAAAGCTTGCAGTCATACTGTGAAAGCTTCAACCAATCCATATATAAACCTTTCTTTAAAAAAAAGAATATATGGGAATCTGCATCAATGAGAATTCATCAGTGGCGCACTTTCAAATTATGAGAAACATTTTGCCACATGACACAATTATCAAATCACTGGAATTGCAAAAAGATATAGAAAGTCGGTTTGTGACTTAATTTATAGGCACCCATGCAAAACCCTAAGTTTTAGTTTACACTTGCGGTTGGAGGGTGGTAAAAACATGTGGCTGAGTCACATTTTTAACACACAGCAACCGCTACCCCTAAGTTGCAAAGGCAGCTGTACGAGGGTATACACACAAAAATAATTCCTCTGGTGCGTTCAGGGGGCCAATCCACAATAAGAGCAATTCACACATTTCTGGTACAGCACTGTGGACTTCTAAGGATTAGGACAAGTCTGTCAAACACCCCCTGAAAAGCAACCCACTATGATCCACTAGTTTAAATAAGATCTTATTGAAAAAAAAAAAAAAAAATTATATATATATATATATATATATATATATAGAAAAAAGATCACATAATCAATGTGTGCTAAACTTTTTTAATTAGCTTATTTTTCTTTTTAAAATGTCTGAAAATATGTATGTAACATTATTTACAAATCATAAATAAAAACACAGGGTTAACAAGAAATAACAATTAAAAAAACTTATGTTCCCAGCAGTGCTAAAAAGTTGTTTCATAGACTTTAAAAAAAATGAGTCTACGACCATTTAAACATGCAGAAGGTGCTTCATCTGGGGTCTCTTCACATATGGAGTATATGGATTGTTCTGGTACAAATTGCTTAATACTTCACATAAATACAACACTTGATTAACTTTTTTTTCCCCCATCACTATCGGTAAACAACATGCCAAATGGGTAGACACACTCCTGATTGCAATATCTGACAGTTACGACATAATGGCTGTTACTTTCGGGCATCCAAGAGGTTAGAAGTGTAGGAATGATCAATAGCTGCACAAGTTCAAGTCCGGTTCCATTTCTGCTGTGGTGAGATCGGTACGGTACTGTAATCACATGTCTGCAGTCATGCGATCTTTCCACTCTGGGCAAGTAATAGGTGATAGTCAATAAACTTTTTCACAGATACAATCTGCACTAAACGGGATTTAGAATTTGTTTTCTTAAATACACATATACAAAACAGTAGGCTGAAGAAATTTTGTGCTATAACTGCAGTCTCGAGACGCCAGTCAAAAGATCTGCCTATTTAGAGGCACAGGACACAGGTTACGCATTGTACACAAGTACAAATATGGAAATTTACAGAAAATGGGGAACACCACAGATGTTAATATGTAGACATGAGCATGTCAGGAAAGTTACTTGGTTGTCAAACTTCAGATAAACTTTTGTTTTTCCTTAAAGAAAAGTCTATTACAAGTTTTCGGAATGTTGAAATTTAGACGTTCTCAGGACATTCCACCTCCTCTGTCAATTCTCCTTTAGATGCTCGACTTAGAAGCCCCATCCACTTAATCAGTAGTTCCTCATCTTCAACACTAAAGAACAACGTTTGCTGGGATTGGCTTAATTTGAATACATGCTTTAAGTCCACCTTATCACTGGCACTTGGTAAGCTGACGTCATAGCCTGGCAGAGGTATGGCACGTTGAGGTCGGACATCCTGCAAGAAAAGAAGGACATTTAGAAATAATCATACTGTTGTTTTTACTACTAGAACAGGTTGTTACCCCATGTCCCTCAACCTTTTCCTGACCAGGCTCACTTTGTTACTCAATGACCAAACAGATTCTGATCAGAAAGCTTACCTTTAAAACTTACCTTTAAAACGGAATCATTGTATTTAGTTCTCCTGACCTTTACATTATCAATATTGGTTAGTGGCTATTGCTAGTATGCATATGAATGTACACACTTTTGTTCAGTTCCTAGAATGTCCTTACAAGCACACATCCATAGGTTGTTGCCTTCATGAGCACTTTATGTGGTTAAATAGCCAAAGGTGTGGGAATGCATGTTCAATTAGAGCAGGGATCTCCCAACTTTCTATATAAAAGGGCCAGTTTACTGCCCTTCAGACTTTAGGGGGGCTGGACTGTGGCCATTGGGAGTAGAAAAGGTCCTGATGGCAGTGGGAAATCAGGACCTTGATGTCACCAGACCAGCTAGAAGACTGCAGTAATATTATATTCATGTGTCTCCCTCTAGCTTTCCCTTAGCTTATGTAACGAAGACACGTGGCGATGCGCGTCGGGATTGGGCAGCAGACTAACCGGAAGTGTACAAGCTCTCCACTCGTGTATTAAATGTCGTGCTTTACTGTTTGAAATGTGAGTACATATATGTTTTTCTAATAAAATACTATATAAAACTGTAATACACTATTGGAGCCCCTTTGCTTGCATATTACCTCACAGAGGAGACCCAGTGGATATCCCAGAATTATATCCAAGTAGGTATCGCCACACATCCAGCCTCTAGGACAGTGTTTTATCTCAGAGAGATCTCAAAAGCTAAGAGGAGGCACAACGAACCCCAATGAAAGATATTTATCCAATGCTGTAACCTTACAGCAGTAAGGTGAGAGGCTTGTGAGCATGGAGGTGTCATATACACTATAAGAAGAGACACCAATAACCTTTTACTTAACCCTATGAATTTGCAATAGAGCACCTTCACCTTCATTGCACCTTTGACGAAATCAGATTTTCTTTCTCGTACATCACGGGACACAGAGCGACATAGTCATTACTAATGGGTTATATAGATACCGTCAGGTGCTGGCACTGGCAACTTCCAAAACCGGAAGTACCCTCCCCTATATAAGCCCCTCCCATCCGGGAGCACCTCAGTTTTTTGCCAGTGTCTAAGGTGTTGGCCAAGAAGAAACATGTGTTTTTCACTGAGCTTGCGTACAGGTTCTTTTGGGCCTCAGTAAGCTATTCCGGATCCGACCAAAAAAGCTTCATAGCTAAACGGTCGGTACCCGGGCCTTGCAGAGAAGAGCAAGGTTTTGCCTGTAATGCTTCTCTTAGGAGAGCTGGACCCTGGGATCCAGAGCTCTGGTCATACCCACGACCAAGATGTTTTCTGTGCAGGGTGCTATACAGGTCCAGGGGAGTGGAATCCTTGGGAACCCGGTCCCTGAAGGTTTGATTACAATGCCTGCCGTGATAGGTGAAGTTTGGGCTTTTGTGGACCAAACAAAGTCCTGCGGCGGGGAACAGGTAAGTGGGGGCCCCCAGGAACTTGGTTCTATTGGGGGACCCCCAAGCCTAATTTGTCTTTCTGTCTGTTACCTAATGGTATTCCCGCAAAATTCTGTGCATGCCTGTAACTACTAAAAAAATGTAATAATTTTTAAATGGTGGTCAAGAAAAAAAAATAAATTTTTTTTATTTATATATATTTAATATATTAGACTGCGGTACCTGTGTTTGTCCACTAGAGGCCGCTGTGGAATGTTTTCTTGTCATGTGGACTAGCGTCTTCTCAGCAGAGCAAAGTCCAGGCAGATGGTGAGTTCTCTTATAGGAAACTGCTTCCTCTGCCATGTTGCAGTGCTCGTCCATCCCCCGGCCTGCGGCAAAGAGGGGCCCTGGCTCCTGTCCCTTGTTACCATATTTGAAATTAGCGCCGAAGGCGCACGTGCCCGCGCGCGTGCACGCGCCTCTATATATAGAGGTGAGCCGGGAAAGGGGGCGGAGCCTGGGGGATGACGCTCTGTGCGCGCCGCAGCGCTTCTGCGCATGTGCGGGCGTCCCAGCAGTTTAAAAAAAAAAAAAAACACAATATTGTAGTGAGCTGGCTATGAAGTACAGAGACAGAGCTGGCAACATTTAAAGGCATACAGCAAGCGGTTGATACAGGCATCCCCTAGAAAGGCACATTAGTAGACACCAACTGTGATATAGCAGCAATTGTGCTAGACTATTCTCAGTAAAAGTGGTGTATTACGGCTGGAATACCTCAGCTTTAGGCTTAGGAATATGCCGTCCAGAAGCTCCGGAACTGAATCTTCCAGGAAGCGAAGGGGGTCTCATCGGGCTCGGAGGATCTTGGGCATACTCCTGCTGCACCAGTCTCCCCTGAAGTTCAGAGGTAAGTGACCGTAGAGACCCCGCAGGGTACTTGGTACTGTGGCTGTCCTCAGTTCACCTGCTCCTGTGTATGTAACAGAGGAGGTTTTTTCCTCAGCTCTGGGAGGATTAGAGAGAGATTGTCAACATTTATCGCTGCCTCCCTGTCAGGGAAAGCACGCCCGATCTCCGTCTCCTCCTTCAGAGTGCCTGTTAGCAGAGCAACAGTCCCATACAGGGATCGACCTGCCTGAAGGGGATCAGGATGAGGTTGATTCTGTTATAGAGGAATCAACAGTGGGGGAACCTTTTCTCAGCATCTTAAGCTGAAAGATTATGGGTTCAGTCTCTGACTAACATGGTCCGATCAGCATTTAAAAATGCACCTTGCGGAACCATCAACCACTACTGTATCCTCGTTGGGGTCGCTAGAAGCCCCCAGACTGTTTGTTCTTTTCCACTTCACCCTTTACTGAAAGGGCTCATTTACCAGGATTGGGAACGTCCTGAGAAAATATTTATTCCCCCAAGAGATTTCCGGTGGTCTATCCCATGGAGGATAAGTTCATCAAAAAAAAATAAAAAAAAATGGAAGGTCCCTACAGTGGACGCAGCCATCTCTTGTATGTATAAATCACTGACATGTCCAGTGGATAATGTCCAAATGTTCAAGAACCCAATAGATAAAAGATTGGAGTCCTTATGAAAATCTGCTTGGTGATACAACCAGCAGTAGCAGCTATTGGGGTCTGCTAAGCAGTGAAGGATCTGTTGAAACAGGTCTTGAGGGACTTGACAGATCAGCAGGCTTTGCCCTAGCTGATCTACCTAGAGCCTTAGGCTTTGCGGTTGACGCCATAGAGGATTCAGTCCATCAGGCCTCCCGCCTTACACTGTCTATAGTACATATGCGTAGGCTCCTATGGCTCAAAAACTGGTCTGCTGAAGCTCCCTGTAAAGAATGGCTGGTTAGCGTCCCATTTCATGGTGAACGCTTATTCAGGGAAAACCTGGACAAATATATCCAGAAAATTTCCAGCGGTAAAAATACGCTCTTACCGGTTAAAAGCAGAGTTAGAGGTCCCTCTTTAAGAGGCCTGCTTCTCCAGTCCCTGGGGCATCGGCTGTGTAACAGTTCCGACGGCCTCCTCGGTCAAATCCCGGGGGTAAAAAACAGGGACAGTAGCAGGGTAATGAGAAACCCTGGGTCAGGGGAGGTACAAAACCTCCCCCAAAGTTAAATTCATTGAAGCCCCCACTCAGTCGGGTGGGGGGAGGACTCCAGTTGTTCGCAAGAGACCTGGCGGGACACGATCAAGACAGATAGGTGCTCTCCGCAGTAGGTTTGGGATACAGTTTGGAGTTAAAAGACTCTCCTCCTTCCCATTTTTGAGGTCAAACGTGCCAAGGGATCCCCGGAAGAGAGAGTCCCTCCTGTTGGCACTAGAACAACTATTGCTCCAAAGACTAATTATGGAGGTTCCCCTGGAAGAATGAGGGTTCGAGTTTTACTCAAACCTCTTTACAGTCCCGAAGCAAACGCGGTCGGGAGGCCCATATTAATTCTAAAAGGGCTATACAAATTCCTGTATATCAGGACTTTCCGATGGAGTCGATCCGATCGGTGGCCACTGCCCTACAAGGGGAGGATTGGTTAGCCACGATCGACATCAAAGATGCTTATTTGCACATTCCCATCTTTCCAGTCCACCAAAAATTTCTACGCTTTGCAGTAGAAGGGCGCCATTTTCAGTTCAGAGCCTTACCCTTCGGTTTGGCCACAGCACCACGAGTGTTTACAAAAATTCTGGCCCTTTATTGGCCAATCTAAGAACACAAGGTGTAATGATAATGGCATATCTGGATGACTTGTTGCTGATAGACCACTCAGTGAAAAAACTAGACGTGGTCGTTCACAAGACGATCAAGTATCTGGAATCTCACGGTTGGATTATCAACCGAGACAAGTCAGCCCTAAAAACCAGTCAAAAGTCTGGAATACTTGGGGCTAAGGTTGGATTCAGGCCAGAGAAAAATATTCCTGCCTCGAGGAAAGGTGTTGTCTTTGAAAGATTTGATCCACTTAGTGGGTACAAAAAAGACAGCCGTCCATACGCCTGTATATGAGGCTGCTGGGAAAAATGGTGGCATCATTCGAAGCAGTACCCTACGGTCAATTCCATTCAAGGAATTTGCAAGGGGCCATACTGTCAGCCTGGAACAAAAAAGTTCAGGCCCTAGACTTACAATGTCCTTGTCCCCTTCCGTTCGCAAGAGCCTCCGTTGGTGGTGGGTTCCCCAGAATCTGGAAAAAAGGAAATCCTTCAGTCCGATTTCTTGGAAGGTGGTCACTACAGATGCCAGCCTTATAGGCTGGGGAGCAGTACTGGAGCAATAGTCTCTCCAGGGCAGATGGTCGGATGCAGAAAAGGCCCTGCCCATCAATCTCTTAGAGATACGAGCAGCCCGGTATGCCCTAGTAGCATGGACATCCAAACTCCAAGGGTCCCCTGTCAGAATTCAATCAGACAATGCCACAGCAGTGGCATATATCAATCATCAGGGGGGCACCAGGAGTCGTGCAGCCCAGAGGGAAGTAAATTACATCCTGAAATGGGCAGGAAAAATATGTCCCAGCCATATCTGCGGTATTCATTCCAGGAGTGGAGAATTGGAAGGCGGACTTTCTAAGTCGCCAGCAATTAGGCCCAGAGGAAGGGTCCCTTCACCCCGAGGTTTTCTGGACAATATGTCAGCGGTGGGGAACATCGGATGTAGATCTTCTAGCATCCAGATTCAACGCAAAGGGGGGATAGGTTTGTCTCTCGGACAAGGGATCCCCTAGCTTGCGGCTCGGATGCCCTAGTGTTCCCTGGGGATCAGTTCAAGCTGATATATGCATTCACACCGCCACAATGGTTACCTCGATTACTCCGCAGAATCAGGGTAGAAAAGAAACCAGTGATTCCGGTGGCTCCAGCGTGGCCCCGAAGAGCGTGGTACGCGGAGATTGTAAAATTTCAGTGGGGAGTCCTTGGACTCTCCCACGTCGTCCGGCTTTCGCAAGGACCGATATACCACCCTTCCTTACCAGCCCTAGGTTTGACGGCCTGGCTATTGAAGCCCACATTCTAAAAAAGAGAGGGCTCTCTAATGCTGTGGTATCTACCATGATCAATGCCAGGAAGCCGGTATCCAGGCAGATCTACTATAGAATCTGGAAGGCGTACATCGCGTGGTGTGAGGCCAAGAAATGGCATCCACATAAGTACGTAATAGGTAGGATTCTGGACTTCCTACAGTGGGCTGTAGATAGGAAGCTTGCCTTGAGTACTATCAAGGGTCAGATTTCGGCCTTGTCAATATTTTTTCAAAGGCCCTTGGCTTCGCATTCACTAGTCAAAGCCTTTATACAAGGAGTGATGCGTATTAGGCCTCCGGTTAATATTCCCATATGTCCATGGGATCTAAACTTGGTTCTGTCGGTTCTACAGAAACAACCATTTGAACCATTACAGCATATTTCCTTGGTGCTTCTCACCAGGAAATTGATTTTTCTAGTAGCCATTTGTTCGGCTAAAAGAGTATCGGAATTAGCAGCTATGTCCTGTAAGGAGCCATATCTGGTTATCCATAAGGACAGAGTAGTGTTACGTCCTCATCCAGCCTTTCTTCCTAAGGTGGTATCGAGGTTTCATTTGAACCAAGATGTGGTTCTTCCTTCTTTTTTCCCCAAACCTACTTCGGTAGAGGAAAAGTTATTGCATTCTTTGGATGTAGTAAGAGCAGTTAAAGCTTATCTAAAAGCCACTGCTCAGATTCGCAGAACGGATACTTTGTTTATTCTGCCGGAAGGCCCCAGAAAGGGTCAGGCAGCGTCAAAGTCTACTTTAGCCAAGTGGATTCGACAGGTCATTATGCAAGCTTATGGCTTGAGAAGGAGACCGCCTCCGTTCAAAGTTAGAGCGCACTCCACGAGAGCAGTTGGAACTTCATGGGCAGTGCATCACCAGGCCTCCCTGGCTCAAATCTGTAAGGCCGCAACATGGTCTTCGGTACACACGTTTACTAGGTCCTACCAGGTGGACGTTAGAAGTCAGGAGGATGTCGCCTTTGGGCGCAGTGTGTTGCAGGCCGCAAAAGATCCTCATGTCTGATAGCGCTTAGCTTATATATGGTGTATCCCCCCCCTCATTTGGCATTGCTTTAGGACATCCCATTAGTAATGACTATGTCGCTCTGTGTCCCGTGATGTACGAGAAAGAAAATAGGATTTTTATAACAGCTTACCTGTAAAATCCTTTTCTTGGAGTACATCACGGGACACAGAGCTCCCGCCCCTCTTTAGGGACACTTATTGCTTTGCTACAAAACTGAGGTGCTCCCGGATGGGAGGGGCTTATATAGGGGAGGGTACTTCCGGTTTTGGAAGTTGCCAGTGCCAGCACCTGACGGTATCTATATAACCCATTAGTAATGACTATGTCGCTCTGTGTCCCGTGATGTACTCCAAGAAAAGGATTTTACAGGTAAGCTGTTATAAAAATCCTATTGTTTTCACTGGGACTACTCATTTACCACTTTACTATTCACTGTAGTAGCCACTTTATTACCAATTGATATTTTATGGATATTTAGAAGTAATATATCATAATTTTATTTGTTCACGTTATATTTATTATGTTGGGTATGATATTTATAGCTTAATTTTTTATGTTATTGGAGACAGCACATCATCATTTTTTATTCCTACACCTAATGCCCCATTGCTGGTGTCAGTGGGAGGAGTTGTGCCCCATTTTTGGTGAGTGGGAGGAATTGTGTCCCATCCAAGGTGTTGTTGGGCCCCATTGCAGGTGTCATTGAGAGAAAATTTGTCCCATTCATTAGTGTCATTGGGAGGAATTGTGTTCCAACATTGGTGTCATTGGGCGTAATTGTGCCCCATCAGGAGTGTCATTAGGAAGAATTGTGTCCCATCATTAGAGTCACTGGGCCGCCATTGTTAGTGTTAATGGGAGAAATTGTGCCCCATCATTAGTGTCATTGGGAGAATTTTGTCCTATCATTGGTGTCATTGGGCCTCTTTGTTGGTGTCATTGGGAGGAATTGTGTCCCATCATTAGTGTCAGTGAGGGGAATCATTTTTGGTATCAGTTGATGAAATAGAGCTCCAAGGGCCGAATAAAAGCATGCAAAGGCCTGCATCTGGCCCCCGGTCCACATTTTGGAGACCACTGAATTAGAGCATAGATCTAAGTTGGCTGTTCCTTAAAGTGTTTGACTTCTGCAATATTACTGTGAAGTATGCAAGTATTCTAGCTATTTATGCCATCGCTGTAACCAAGCTGGGGGAGTACTGAGTCTTGAAGCTGTACGGTAGCACCAAAAAACTTCCATACTTATAGGAACATACAAAGGTTCCAGCTACTGTGGCCAATGTATGAACAGTCATCCCTGCCAACAACTGGTAGGAACATCCTCATAAATTGTTGTCTGAGGTTTTAAAAACACCACTAAGGGCAGCTCCACAACATCAGCCTTTCAAGTGCTGCCATGTATTGTCTCCTGTGACATTTTAGAAGGGCCGGTCTGTAAATGCAGGGAAAATGAAAGTGAAGATGTAAGTCACCTCTATACTGGCACACAATGGAGATTTGTCTACTGGATAGATCTGTGGACAGATACATTTTTTTCATCTTCCCCAAATCCACTGCATTGTCCAGCATCCCCACCCCCTCTTTCCTGCCATCAGAGCCATGTATTATGTCATCTCACGCATTGCCCGAAGAACAGGTAAAGGACAAATACTGGTGGCCAGAAGCTCTTAAGGCAAAAACAACAAAATGTTATAATTTCGAATGTAGTAATTTTGGAACACGCTGCGACCAACTGTTAATGTAGGCCTGAGGAGGAGGTGAAGTGCGGCCCGTTGGATCTGCCGCACTTCCTCATCTGGTGTAAAGGGGATTCTGCAAACCACTTGAAGTGCCTCTCAACTACTGATGACGCACTAAATACCCTGGGGTGTTGGAGGAAAGTATTTGGCTTTTTAATTATTTCTGTAGTTGCCAGCTACCTGTATACCTATAGTTGTGGGAAAAGTGCAATAGACCCTTTATATAAATAGAGGTTTCACTACCTGGTAAGAAGTGCAGGTTGTTTGGGTGACGGTGAAGGATTAACCCTATGCTGCAATGCATATGGTGTTGGATGGATTGATGAATCATAGATATTTCACTTAAATATTAGTGGACTTTTATTTGTAATTGCTACACTTTGAACTTTGGGATTTTTTATTTTCAGGTTATTGCCTTTTGATTTGGTTTAGCAATGATTTGTATTCATACCACAACTAAGGTGTAAGAGCCCATTCACACAGGGGCGACTCAGCCGCCTGACAGTCGCGTCCCGCTCTGTTCAATAGAACCGTTCTAATAGGAGCGACGCAAGTCGCTCCGACTTAGAAAAAGGTTCTTGTACTACTTTGGGCGACTTACATTGACTTCTATACAGAAGTCATTTTGCAAGTCGCCTCTGAGGTAGTCTTCAGATCACCTTGCCGAGTCGCCCCCAAAGTCGTGCCGCCCCTGTGGGAATGGGCTCTTAATGCTATATGTACAGGTTTGGACAAATTTATTTTTTGCACTATTAGGAAGGGATATTACATTTAAGTGACAGGACTTTACATGCATTTATAATTACATGCTGCAACCTGCCAGCACTTTTCTGGAGGCAGGTTAGGGAATATAAACCCCTTGGTGTGCAGTGATAGCAGTTAGCTGGTATGACTGTACAGTATGGGTGGGAGTAACTTCTGATTTGTGACTGGACTTGTGGATAGAACAATCAGCCCCTATCAGCCTTGCTGGCTTAGTTCCAAACCCCCATGGTTCCTCTAGAAATCCAGGCTGAGATACTTGGAAATATTTGCCCCTTGAATAGTCAGTCCCTAAATGTTTGTGCCCTTGAACAATCAGCCTTGCTGGAATAGTCGGTCCCTAAAGGTTTGTGCCTTGAACAATCAGCTTTGCTGGCATAGTCCCAGACCCCATGGTTCCTCTAGAAATACAGCCGGAGATACCTGGAAATATTTGCCCCTTGAACAGTCAGTCCCCATTAGCCTTGCTGGCCTAGTTCCAGACCTCCATGGTTCCTCTACAAATCCAGGCTGAGATACTTGGAAATATTTGCCCCTTGAATAGTCAGTCCCTATTAGGACTTGTTTTCCTGGTTCCAGACACCCATGGCTCCACGGGCGTCCGCTGAACTTTTTTCAGGGGGGGGGGCATCATTTTAAGGTCATCCATGCTCGGTCCCTTTTTGACAATGTCATGAAGGGGAGGGGCTTAGTCATTATGACATAAAGCGCAGGTATGCAAATGTTTGAGAAACCTGATGCAAAAGCTTAATAGAAGGATCATGCTGCCATTGTCTGATTAGCAATTTCTATTTTTTTTAACCCTCCCCCCCCCCCCCCATTGGCTGAATAGCGCCACTAAAACTATGGTAAAGCGCCGCTAAAACTAGCGGCGCTTTACCGATAACGTGGCCAGCTGGCAGTGTGAAATAGCTCTTGAGGATAATTCCGCTTCACTCCATGTCCATATAAATATAGTGTGTCTCCAGAGGGGGGCAATTGACCCCCTTGCCCTATGGAGCGGAGGCCCATGCATGGCTCCCCTAAAAATCTAAGCTGAGATACTTAAAAAATGTTTGGGCCCAGGCCTTTAAGCAAAATGACTTCTGCTATAGCTCTGAAATATGGGTAGTGATTATTCCGTGTAATGTAAAAATGATTTACAAGCATCTTTTACACCCAAATCCATAAAATATGTTCTGGCTATGACTTACTACTGTTACTATTCAGTAATAATTCTAACCATTCAAAGGATCACAGGATTGCCAACATGACCATTGAGAAATGAGAACAAAGGGGACCCCTCCATCCTAACACAATGACCCCCCGACAATTACAGCGCCATTGCTGTGCACACATGCTCATTGAACATGCTCTGGAATGATGAATCACCTTCATCCTCATCCTCATGTATTTGTATATACTGACAATAAAGGGGTCAGACAGTTTTACGAGAATGGGAAATGACAGGAAGAGAAAATAATACACAGAAAGATAAAAAGCATCATAAAAAGCAGAGACAATATGACACTGAAAAGATCTGTAGGTTCGGAACGGTTGGCAGATAAATTATTTTTACTTTCTGAGTACAGGCTTATAAATCTACATTATTCCCATCCTTCATGGCTTTTGTGATCAGGCTGTAATGAAAACACATATATTTTTAACCTGCTGGTTGCTGCTATGACTCAGTTCAGTCTAAGTTTTGCATGCTTGACATAATGTACATGCAGCCAACAAGCAAAGGGATTGCAATTCTATCTGCAGATTAGGGATGTCACCTCATACAATATTCATATAGATTTGGATTTCCCTTTTGTTCATTTACTGTCCATTTTGGTAATTGATAAGCTATTAACACTTCTACCTCTGAAAGCATTTCTAAATTTACAGCATTTTTTCACACTTGCCTAAAACCTTTGCAGAGTAGTGTACATCCTGCCTTCATGTGTACCCTGGTTACTTCTACTTTTTTCTTCACAATAATGCCTTTAGCATAGCTCCCAATTGTCCTTGATTTCGAGAGACTGTCCCTGATTTGGAACAAAGTCCCTCTTGTCCCTCTTTCCTCCTCATGTGTCCCTCACTTTTGGTCTGATTTATATAGTTGTATATAACATGCACTTTTTATCTTTAAAAAAAGTGTTTCCCAGTGCTAAACCTTTCATCCAATTTCTAAATTGCTGCATTTGTAAAATTTCAAAAGCCGATAAAAAAGGAATAGTAGTGGTGAAAAAAAGCATTTGTGGGTTTAGTCATTTATTTATTTTTTTAATTCTCCTTTAAGGGGGGTGTGTCATATATCTACATATTTTTGCTAACAGGTGTCCCTGGTTCCCGTCTCAAAAAGTTGGGAGGTATGCCCTTTGAGCTGACCTTTTGAGTGAAGGCATCTACAAGGGGCACTTCTGAGGCTAAAGGGGGCACTGACAAAATGCAGTGATATTACTTTGCTAATTTTGTTTAATTTAGCTAACCAAAGTGGGTTTGTAAACTGGTAGAAGGTTCCTACAGAAATATTTAAGCTGTACCACCAGTAGGTGGAGCCGATATTTGGAGAGGATTAAAGTGGTTGTATACCGCAAAACTTTTTTTTTCACAACCTGCAAGGCAAAGTCATAATGAGCTAGTATGACTAGCATACTAGCTCATTATCAATCACTTACCTTAGATCGAAGCCCCTGCAGCGGTCCTCGGACACGTCCTCCGTCGCATCCATGATACCCGGAGTGACTTCCAGGTATCGCCGCTCCGGCGCTGTGATTGGCCAAAGCGGCGATGACATCACTCCCGCGCATGCGCGGGGAACGGCACGATCCCCGCGCATGCGCGAATTCCGGCAGACTGCCATTCATAGAGCCTCCGCGCTCAGTGCGCCTGCGCCGTTATCTACGGCGCGCATGCGCCGTAGATAGCTGTGCACTCTTTTTTGCAAATATCTCCGAGACCGTGTAGGTCTCGGAGATATTGCAAGCACCTACAGGTAAGCCTTAATGTAGGCTTACCTGTAGGTGCATTTCATATTTGTGGGTATACAACCACTTTAAAATATAAATTCAGAGGGCTGAAACACTCATCAGGTGTTTACAAAATATTTGTGACTACAGCTGGAGACAAGCGTTCCCATCTTTGTTGGCTGCCATTATCTGAATCAGCTGCAGGCTTGGTTCACATTGGTGCGATGTGAGAACCCTGCGAATCCACTGCAGGTTCCCGCATCGCACCCGACTCGCAGGCAGTTCACACTGCCATATGTGAACTGCTGGGTGTGTCAATAGAAAGTAAATGACACCCCCAAATCAGTTTGCATATCGCAGTGCCAACTGTAAATTTGGACAGGAAGCGGATCACGTGGGTGTGAACACCCATGCGATCAGATTCTGGTGCAGACCAAAAAAAGGGTCCTGTGCGAGTTTGGTCCGAATGCGATGCAAATTCAGCCATACAGTTCACATCGCACAGCAGTGCGGTGCGAATCACATCCGATGTCGGACAGTGCACCAGTGTGAACCAAGCCTCATGCCGCGTACACACGATCGGAATTTCCGACCACAAATGTTCGATGTGAGCTTTTGGTCGGATATTCCCACCGTGTGTAGGCTCCATCGGACATTTGCTGTCGGAATTTCCGACAACAAATGATTGAGAGCTGGTTCTCAATTTTTCCGACAACAAAAGTTCTTGTCGGAAATTCTGACCGTGTGTATCCAATTCCGACGCACAAAAATCCTACGCATGCTCGGAATCAGTTCGACGCATGCTCGGAATCATTGATCTTCATTTTTCTCGGCTTGTTCTAGTGTTGTACGTCACTGCGTTCTTGACGTTCGGAATTTCCGAGCAACATTTGTGTGACCGTGTGTATGCAAGACAAGTTTAAGCGAACATCCGTCGGAAAAAAATCCACGGTTTTGTTGTTGGAATGTCCGATCGTCTGTACGTGGCATCAGACTAGTTGCTTTCTTCTTTTATTTTGCATTCAATACTTCATTGATTTTTTTCAAGTAAATGTTAACCAGCATGATATGTTAATGTAGCAGTGCAGTAAAACACATTTACAAAAAGGATCCACAAAAGGAAAGAAATCATTTGAAATACAACCAAAATTTAAAATATAACCCTTATACTCCAGTTTTCATTTTTTGAATGGGTCTCAATATAGAACTTAAAAATCTTAAAAAAAAAAAAGGGAGAAAATACGATAAAACTTTTTTCTTTACATTTTAAAAACAAGCTGTACCTGCACAAGCAGACGCTACCGTGTGATAAAACGGTAATCAATTTCTGATGCAGCTTTATAACAAACATTCTCATATACTTCTTACACCGAAAAGTACATTAGGGCAAGTCACACGTTTTATTCTTGCTTTGGCAGAAGTGGCGTTTATATGATCACCTTGAGAAGCATGCAAATGGAAGAGCTGAAACGCGTGAAAATAATTTGTACGCCACGTCTCACTCTCTCGTTCAGAGGGAACATAAAGTTTATGATTGCTGAGCACAGGAGAGACTCTTACTATGGTGTGTAGGTTACAGGCAGGATAATTAAACTTCAATGTTTTTGAAGATATAATATTTATCTTGGTATAGAATAAAAAGCCAGATGGCTCTGAGTACTCAAACTATTACAAACACCTTTATATACCTATATATCATGCGTGTGCACATTCATATCAGCATTGAGAATATATTTTAAAACTTAATTCCAAATCAAAGTGAAGACACCCTTAACAGATAAACAGGTGATGGATATGAGCAGGGCTAGGCCAAGGGACAAGAAGGCCAGGCCTAGGGGTGCTGTCTTATAGGCCCATAAACTGGAACGCCAAAACGTTTTTGTTTGTTTTGGATAGGTTGAGGAAGGCTTAAGCCGGCCCATACACAGTTCGAATCTCGGCCGGTTCAGCAAGAACCGGCTGAGATTCGAACCATCGATGAGTAGGCTGAATGTACCAAGTTGATCGATCGCCTGACAGATTTGCTTACGATTATCGCAAGCAGCTGCTATAGCCCCTAGCAATAATCACTGCCTTCTCCCGGTGGGAATGGCTTCCTCCGCCCAGCAGCACCAACTTTTTTATTCAGCTTCTTGCTGGTGCAGGAAGTGCTGCTGTGATCTGGAAGCTCATACAGCAAAGCTGATTCTCCCTAACAGCAGGCAAGAGAAAGCTGAGTAGCAGACTGTTAGCTCTTGGATCACTACAGCATCTCCTACATCAAGAACAAATAGGCACCATTAATTTGGGTATACAGTACATGCAAACTAAAAAAAGGAGGGGGGAGTCTGTTACTAATAAGCTAGGATGCAACCACAATACTACCTGGAGGTTTATGTGGGCTGTATAGTAGCCCTGGGTACCGATTTAGTGGGTACGTCTTTACTCATCTTTCCCCAGCTATCAAGCTGGGTCTTGTCAGCACTATTCTGTCTCTTTTCATTCAATACAAAGCTGGGTTAACATAAATATTAATATCCAGTGCTTGCATTATGGATACCTCATTTGGGTTGCTGTAGTTTCTTACTTTCCTTCATCTAATTTGAACTATCACTTCCCTTGTTCCCCTGAGGTATTTTTAACCTCTGCTCTGTTCTCTTTGAAGTAAATCAGTGGCTAGGCCATAGACACGAATAACTTGCATATTCTTAATATGCAGCAAAAAAGCTTAAAACAAGTTCTCACTGACCCATGTAGTCACTGTGAAGCAATTCATCCTCAAAGTTCACAGAAAAAGTACTAAAGTTATCCAAGTCCTTCTCTCAGATGTTCACTCTGCTCTCTCCTCACAGAGAGTCTGTACTGTGTATACATTAGAAATCCGAAAGTCACTGCTAGGAGAGGAGGGGGAAGCAGTGGAAGCAGAGCTGCTGAGAGAATGACTTCAGTTCTTCTGTTTTGAAATTTGAGGATGAATAGCTCCACAGTGACTGCAGCTACAGAGGTCAACAAGACCTACTTTACTTTAAAGATTATTGTTGAGATTATATAAATAACCGAATATCCATGGACTGGCCACAATGTCACTTTAAATAGACTAAATGGAAAATTATAAAAGGAGAGTGAGATCCCATTTCAAAGTAAACCTGTATTAGAAGAAATACAAAGCCTTTTTATTTGACCCAACCGGCATCTGGGTATATCCCACCCTTCCTGTCAAAATGGGAATTGGACCTTGGCTTTTAATTGACTAATAAACAAAGAAAAAATATTCCACAATTCACACAAAACTTCCATCGCAACCAGGGTGCAGGAGACCAGTTATAAGATTATCATCAATTGGTACAGTGTCCCCACCACTCTTTATCAAATCTCCCCTCAAGGTCCTAGCTCTTATAGTGGTGTAGATAGGAGGGTGGCACAATGGTCCATATTTTGTGGAAATGCCAGAGAATCCAGCCATTTTGGCAGGAAGTGACTGGGGCAATTAAACCACTTACGGGTGTTGATTTAACTGGCAACCCTACAGCAAGTCTGTTGCATTTATTGGCGAGACCTATCAAGAAAATAAAGGCCTCCCTTACCATTTTGTTACTGAATGTGGCTAAGTCCTGTATCCTTCTACACTGGAAAGATGTGAATCAGCCTTTAACGTCCCTTTGGATTTTTTGGGTCAATGACCTCAGGGACATGGAAGATCTCACGACTACTTTGCACAACATGGAGCATACTTACCGTGAAACCTGGAGACCCTGGCAGTATTTTGTATATACCGAGTCCTATCTCAATGCGTTTACACAACCTGTGTGACATGTTTTGGTCCACTTGTGTTTCTCCTCAGGAGAGTCCTACCTTTCTCCTCTAATTCACAACCTGGTTTTTCTATTTCTTACTCACTCTTCCTCTTGGTTCTTCCCCCTTCCTTCCTTTTCTAATTCTTCTCATCCCCTTTTTCCCCACTTTGTTATCTAGCTTTGCCGTATGACCGCCTGCCGGATACGTATACCAGTATGTTTTCCAATGTATCAGCCTTTTTTAGCAGCGTCATGATTTGGCTTTTTGTGTTCTCCCCTATCCAGAACTATGTTCATATGCTGTGCTTCACTTTAATTGTTTATTTGTATTTCATTACACATTACTGAAGGTGCCATTTTATATGTTAATTAGGTTAATTTTGGAACTGCTAAATTATCTGACTGTATTGTTTTTAGAGGATATGCTCATGCTGCTTCCTCTACTGTTTTCATCACAGTCCAAGACTTTGTTTCCCAGTTTCATTTTGTATTCGATGCCTTTTGTATAATGCAATTTTTTGCTCAATAAAGGAATAATAAAAAAAAGCTGTTTCTGTTACCACGTTTTTAATCTCAGTACTTTCTGATACACTTACCCAGAACAAGAATCAAAGCACTAAAATCTTAATGTACATGCTTTTTGTGACTCAAAATGTCAGCATGACAGACAGGCAACTAGCATTTTTAGAAAGAGATCCGTGATACATATTACTCTCAGCACAGGTTTAATTTTAAAGTAGAACTACCACCTTCATCTACTGGCTAAAATATCAGTTTTGGGTGGACTCACCCTTAGCAAGACTTCTATAGAATGATTCTAGAAGCACTGTCAAAGAACAAACACATCCACCTATGAGCCACTGAGACATTCTTACCTGACTGGAGCCCTGGAGATACATGACAAGAGGTTCGTTCTTGGGGACACAAGCCCACATTTTGTACCACGTCTTCCCCTTTTCCAGGAAAAGGATGGTGCTACTCATGACACTGTTTTCTGGAGACAGGGAAATTCGCCTCTGAAACAAAGGAAAACACAAACTCTTCTGTAAGCGCTTGCCAAGGCAATGAATTTCAGGTCTATAAAGCTGGTCTTATACCAATTTTATAATGCTATTAATTAATGTGCTACATTGATCCATATTAAACTCTCTTGCTGCAGGATTAAATCAAGTGGTCATTTCAGTGACATGGTTAATTATAAAAGAACAGACTGCAATAAAGTAACAGTGCTTACCCATGCCTTGCATTATAATAAAACTATGTGATAATGAAAAAGCTCAACATAAATCAATATAACAAATAACAACCGTATATTACAATCCAACTTAGAGCAGTTTGTGGACTGAGGCAGTAAAATAAAAATTTAAATGTGATGCTTTCTTTTTATTTTTGCTTTAAAGTTTAACTCCAGTTCTGTCCAAATGGATAGAACATATAGATATGCAATAAAAGCCATTTTATTAACATTAAAGGGGTTGTAAACCCTCTTGTTTTTTCACCTTAATGCATCCTATGCATTAAGGTGAAAAAACACCTTGCTGTGCCTGGCCCCCCATCCCCCCTGTTTTACTTACCTGAGCCCCGAATTTTCATGGGCACGATCCTGTGTCGCTATCCCCACGGCTTCTCAGCTCTTCATTAGATAGATTGATAGCAGCGCAGCCATTGGCTCCCGCTGCTGTCAATAAAATCCAATGATGCGGCCGCCGGGCCGGGGTCGAGTCATACACTCGGTGGCTATGGACGCCAAGTGTATGACACGGGAGCGCGCCTGCAAGGTAACCCCCTCGGGATGGAGCTGCCCAGAGTGGGTTCTCTGTCGCGGGGAGGAGCCGCGAGAGCCGCCGTGGGACCCTAGAAGAGGACGATCTGGGCCACTCTGTGCAAAACGAACTGCACAGTGGAGGTAAGTATGACATGTTTGTTATTTAAAAAAAATAAAAACTGAACCCATAGCATCACTTTGACGCAGAACTACGGCATATATACAGTAAACAGCATAAATAAATGTAGCTTTGTAGTCCTTAAATGTATCATTACTCTTTTTAATGCAAGCAGTGTAATAACCTTAATTGGACCTGGTATCAGCCTCTTGGAGGGAGCCAGTCAGCTGTGCTCAGGCGCTAGCAAAGAGCATGCTGATAGGAGTATCAGTGTGCTGATTCTCCTTTCACTGAATTGTCAGCAGTAATTGGCAATGTGACATTGTATTGAGGTTTTCCAAGAGTCCACATTGCCTTCTCAGAGTATTATGGACAATGTATGAAATACATTTATACGTAGACTTTGTCTATAAAATAAATTCTCTCCTTAAATGCAACCAGAGTTAAAGTCCTTGTGTAATAAAATGTCTAACTAACAAACCCTCTTAAAGTTAACCCTTTTGTACCAACTTTAGGATGATGAATTCTTTAAGAAGGTTTACTGTGCTTAAGAGTTTTTCTGATTAAATGCTAGTTGTAAACTGGGAAGTCAAAGATCCCCAGCCACCCATTTGTAAAAGCAAACGGTCTTTATCGCATTTAAAAAAAAAAAAAACAAACAAAAAAAAAAAAACAGCAAGCTAAATAGCCTTCTTCAGCAAACAAATGAAAAATAGTCCCTAACATTGGTATAATGGAAAAAGAAAACATTGGCTCACCAACAGTTTCACTTGACCTTTAACAGGGTTTTTGAAAGTTCAGCCTGCCCTGGGTCCCAAAGAGGAGGTCTCCGCTGTTCAGTAACTGTGCCTTAGTCATCAGCCAGTCCACACTGCTCACTCAGCTGTGTGCTGCTACACAGTCCATTTAACAGACCCCTGATAAATGCTTCCTGTTCCTCTTTAGGCTTCTCTTACAGGTGGCTTAGCCCCTCCAACTTTCAAATCCCAAACAAGGACTTAAAAAATCCTGAGAGCACTGTAATCCTCTCCTCTGAACGTGGACTACCCTGGAACCCCTTACTCTGCATGGGTGAGTACCCTTGAATACTCAAACATACATACAAGTCATCCCCTTTAAAGGGACCACAACCCAAATAATGGGGAAACATATCTCCCGTTCAGGACCCCTCCTTGTCATCCTGTAGATAGTACAGTAATTGAGTGCTTACATCTGAGTGTGCTTACATCTGAGTGAATACATTTTATCTATAAGCAAGTCTCCAAGACATATCGTAGTTACAACCAGCATGGAGTACATGCAGGTACCACTGAGAATCTGAAATGTAGTATAAAGTTCATTAAAAATAAAAGGTTAAAGTGGATGTAAACCCGATTTTTTATTTTTTTTTGCTGTCACAATGTAGAGCAGGGATATGCAATTAGCGGACCTCCAGCTGTTGCAGAACTACAAGTCCCATGAGGCATAGCAAGACTCTGACAGCCACAAGCCTGACACCCAGAGGCATAGGCATGATGGAACTTGTAGTTTTGCAACAGCTGGAGGTCCGCTAATTGCATATCCCTGATGTAGAGTATAAGATTTCCTATAATCTGTGCCCAGTCTTGCCACAAAGAGTTAATTCAGCTCTGAGCAATCCTCCTTTTTTTTCCAGTAAGATAAACATACAAACAGGAGAACATTTGTACGTTCCGCCTCCTTGCTGTGAGTGACAGGTTATTTACATATCTCATGCACTAAGCCTGAGACCGGCATTATTTTTTAATTCCCACCCCCACTCCTTTTCTGAAGTCATGTGGTTACTTTTCTGGATTTTGACTGGATGTTGGTGATCATAGCAGAAGGAATACACATGAGAAAATGCATGTTGACAAGGGGAGTGTAGAGGTGGGCGGGGAGTCTACTGACATCACGACTCCACCCACCGAGCTCCAGATAACAGATCCACCCTCAGAATCTGCAGTTTTTCAGTTCTTATAACAGACAGAGGGGAGACATTTGACAGGTAAGGATACATGCAGGAGACATGTTTATCCTTATAGATTAGCACTATGGCAGTAGTTTAGAAAGGATAAGAGTGGGTTTACATCCACTTTAAATCTGTGGGTAGACTCTACTGTGCCAAACAACCAATTCTCCAAAAGAAAAATCTTACAACTAGTCATCTAAATTCTGTTCCTTGGTTTTATAGAGTCTCATGCCTTAAGATGGAGCAGCAAAAGTCTCAATCTTTCTGGTGCATTCTCAGTTCATTCACAGAGTGTGAGATTCCTTATGATGGTTTCTCGGAGTGGAAAAACCTAAAACTGAGCTTTTCAACTCTTGCTGCC
Organism: Rana muscosa; assembly: GCA_029206835.1. NCBI lineage: Eukaryota > Metazoa > Chordata > Amphibia > Anura > Ranidae > Rana > Rana muscosa. The sequence continues at coordinate 369,217,826 of CM055120.1, read as the reverse complement.
ATTTCTCCAAACAAGGGGAATATCCAGTTTCAATGAACGGACTCTTTAAACTTGACCATTTGGCTGAAAAATGTATGCGACTTTGTTACGGACTGATCAATAATTGAACTATGCGCTATTTTTTGGCAAGCTGCCCTACTCCTCCTTCATTTAGAGTGCTTTGTCATAACCTGTCGGCATTTAAGTTTTTAATGTTTCCAGCAAAAAGTGCAAAATGTGCCAATTTAAAGAAAATTTGTATAATTCTTGCTGCTGAAAATGCCTTCAGGGCACATTTAGAAATATGTTCCAGTTAAGAGTTATCATGTGCAAGATAAAACCACTTCTTCTCTCCATTACAAACTTTGCTGAAAAGCTTATTCTGAAGTAAGCAGTTAAAAGTGTTTATCACTTACTTTTCTGTTAAAAAAAAAAAAAGTGTTTATCACTTCAACCTGAAGTTGTTTGTTAAATCTCTAAAAGCATTGACTGTCAAGGCTATACTATAAAAATGTGCAAGCAGAGTGAATGATGGCTTTGAAGACATTTTGTTAAGAAGTCTGTTTATACACATCATAAATGATATAAAGAGCAGAGTTGCTGGAAAAATAACATCAAAAGTTAGAAAAATATCAGTCGCAGTGCAGACGGTGGCAAAATCCAGAATCAAACTGGGTTATCTCCTTTCCATAAAAAGTGGTCATTTCAAGTGAGCTGCAGAACCCAACAACATAAGGATGTTCCTTTAGAGGTTCACTTATTGATAGATAAAAGGTCAGGGTTATAGTTGAGTGTTATGCCGCGTACACACGACCGTTTTTCTCGTCGAGAAAAACAAAATTTTTTCCTTTCGACGAGAAAAACGATCGTCTGTGGGCTTTTTGCCGTCGTCGTCATTTTTTTCGACATGTTTTCCGCTGCAGTTTTCCCATAGGGAAACACTGCCGCGGAGCCCACAGACGGTCGTTTTTCTCGTCAAGAGAAAAAATGATGTGAAAAACGACCGTGTGTGGGGAACAAGCCGTTCCCTCGTTTTTAATGTCATTATTCACAGCGGTTTTTTAACCGCCGTGAATAATGATCGTGTGTACGCGGCATTAGAGGATAAAGCTCAAATTTGGACTCAGGATCACTCCCCTCCATTTTCCCCTTTCTCCACCACTGCAGCACACCCTGGATCATTCATATATATATATATATATATATATATATATATATATATATATATATATATATATATATATATATATACATACATACATACATACATACACACACACACACACACATACATACATACAGTTGCAATAAAAAGTATGTGAACCCTTTGGAATGATATGGATTTCTGCACAAATTGGTCATAAAATGTGATCTGATCATCATCTAAGTCGCAACAATAGACAATCACAGTCTGCTTAAACTAATCACACACAAATAATTAAATGTTACCATGTTTTTATTGAACACACCATGTAAACATTCACAGTGCAGGTGGAAAAAGTATGTGAACTCCCAGACTAATGAGATCTCTCAGAGCTAATTGGAGTGGAGTGAGGTGTCAGCCAACTGGAGTCCAATCAATAAGATGAGATTGGAGGTGTTGGTTACAGCTGCCCTGCCCTCTAAAAAACACACACCAGTTCAGGGTTTGCTTTTCACTAGAAGCATTGCCTGATGTGAATGATGCCTCAAACAAAAGAGCTCTCAGAAGACCAACGATTAAGAATTGTTGACTTGCATAAAGCCGGAAAGGGTTATAAAAGTATCTCCAAAAGCCTTGCTGTTCATCAGTCCATGGTAAGACAAATTGTCTATAAATGGAGAAAGTTCAGCACTGCTGCTACTCTCCCTAGGAGTGGGCGTCCTGTAAAGATGACTGTAAGAGCACAGCACAGACTGCTCAATGAGGTGAAGAAGAATCCTAGAGTGTCAGCTAAAGACTTACAAAAGTCTCTGGCATATGCTAACATCCCTGTTAGCGAATCTACGATACGTAAAACACTAAACAAGAATGGATTTCATGGATACAGAGGAAGCCACTGCTGTCCAAAAAAAACATTGCTGCACGTTTACAGTTTGCACAAGAGCACCTGGATGTTCCACAGCAGTACTGGCAAAATATTCTGTGGACAGATGAAACCAAAGTTGAGTTGTTTGGAAGAAACACACAACACTATGTGTGGAGAAAAAGAGGCACGGCACACCAACATCAAAACCTCATCCCAACTGTGAAGTATGGTGGTGGGGGCATCATGGTTTGGGGCTGCTTTGCTGCGTCAGGGCCTGGACGGATTGCCATCATCGATGGAAAAATGAATTCCCAAGTTTATCAAGACATTTTGCAGGAGAACTTAAGGCCATCTGTCCACCAGCTAAAGCTCAACAGAAGATGGGTGTTGCAACAGGACAACGACCCAAAGCATAAAAGTAAATCAACAACAGAATGGCTTAAACAGAAGAAAATACGCCTTCTGGAGTGGCCCAGTCAGAGTCCTGACCTCAACCCGATTGAGATGCTGTGGCATGACCTCAAGAAAGCAATTCACACCAGACATCCCAAGAATATTGCTAAACTGAAACAGTTCTGTAAAGAGGAACGGTCAATAATTACTCCTGACCGCTGTGCACGTCTGATCTAGCAACTACAGGAAACGTTTGGTTGAAGTTATTGCTGCCAAAGGAGGTTCAACCAGTTATTAAATCCAAGGGTTCACATACTTTTTCAACCTGCACTGTGAATGTTTACATGGTGTGTTAAAAAAAAACATGGTAACATTTAATTATTTGTGTGTTATTAGTTTAAGCAGACTGATTACATACACACATATACACACACACACACAGTTGTGCTCATAAGTTTACATACCCTGGCAGAATTGATATTTTCTTGGCCATTTTTCAGAGAATGATTAAGCATCTATATTGATGTGAAATGCGTTAGCTGTCTGTACCTTTCATCACCATGATGCAACAGAATTTGGATCTTCTGCACTACTTTGCCACAAAAAAGGGGTGTTATTCGGAGTGCGGCCGTTGAGCTGTTTGCTTAAATTTTCTATACGATTGTAGAGCCTGCACCTGAAGTTGTGAGTGCGGAGGGCGGTTATTACAGACACCAACACGCTTGGAGCGGCATCGCTACCTCATAAAGGGGGCAATACACGGTATTAAGAACTGGGGTATGTAAACTTCTGATCAGGGTCATTTGGGTAGTTTCTATTGTAAAAAGAGTAAACACAGTTTATTGATGATAAATGGCTTCAGCCAAAGACTAACCATGAGTGAAAGAAATGTTTTTGTGTTATCATTCATATTCTCTGAAAAATGGCCAAGAAATCAAATTCTGCCAGGGTATGAACAGTGGGGCAAAAAAGTATTTAGTCAGCCAACAATTGTGCAAGTTCTCCCACTTAAAAATATGAGAGGCCTGTAATTGTCATCATAGGTATACCTCAACTATGAGAGACAAAATGTGGAAACAAATCCAGACAATCACATTGTCTGATTTGGAAAGAAGTTATTTTCAAATTATGGTGGAAAATAAGTATTTGGTCAACATCAAAAGTTCATCTCAAAGAGAAGGAAGGGAAAATACTCAACGGGTCATAAGTGCGATACAGTTTTCGCAACATTACCAAAAACCACTAGTGCTTATTTCTGCAGACGCAGAAAAAGCATTTGACAGAGTGGACTGGAGCTTCTTGAAAGCCACCATGCAACATATAGGACTGAGGAGAGGGATACTTAATTGGGTTACGAGTCTATATTCCTCTCCTAAAGCGAGAGTTAGGGTAAATGATATATTATCCGAACCCTTCTCAATACATAATGGAACACGGCAAGGCTGTCCATTATCACCCACTATTTTTATTTTGACCCTGGAACCATTCTTAAGAACAATAAGGGCGAATCCAGATATTGGAGGCATAGTAATCAAGGGAGGGGAACAAAAACTGGCTGCCTTTGCAGATGATCTTTTATTTTTTGTAACCTCCCCAGCAATATCCATGCCCTCAATATTGGATGAGATTGGTAAATATGGGAGACTGTCCAATTTTAAAGTCAACTACAATAAATCAGAAGCAATGGGAATTGAGCTAAATGCTAGGCTGCAACATCAGTTAGTCACTTTGTTTTCGTTTAGATGGACAGAGTCCCACATAGGATACTTGGGGACAAAAATACCAAAGAGATTAAATAGAATACTCGAACTTAATTTCACTCCACTTGCAAGACAGATAAAATTGGATCTACAGCGATGGGACAAGGAAGTATTCACGTGGTTTGGTAGAATCAATATTATAAAAATGAACATTATGCCTAGATTGTTATACCTACTCCAGACCCTACCCATCAGGATTCCCACTGGATTTTTGAGAGCCCTGAAAATAAAGTTTGGGAATTTTATCTGGGCCGGGAAACCAGCCAGAATTCGGAGAGATATCTTAACCCTACCAAAGGAACAAGGAGGGGTGGGATTCCCCGACCCAGTGGTGGGGTATTACGAGGAAACGCATCTTACAAGGGTATTGGATTGGTGTACGTCTCAAAAGAAACCATGGGTGCGGATGGAGCAGGCAATATCAGAGATACCCCTAGAGGGGTTGCCATGGCTTCCATATACGACTATACTGAAGGCAGTAAAGCGCCACGTAACAGTGGGAGCCACGCTGAACTCGGTAGAAAAATCATTTAAAAAAATTAAAATGGATAGCCTCCTGAGCCCAATGACTCCGATTGTAGGCAACCCGGGATTTGAGCCGGGTTTAAAAGACAAAAAGTTTATAAAACTGAAGCAACAGGGCAGAAGTAGATTAATACATTTTTAAAAAAATAATCAAGTGATGTCAAGAGAGGAGATCGATCGAGAATTCTCAGAGGAATTAGATGTATTCAGGCGGATGCAGCTGAATGCCTTTTTACAGGTAATATCTAAGCAAAGGAGAGAAATAACTATACTAAGTTTGAGAAGCTATGCCTGAAGGGGATAGCAGTGAGACATGCGCTGTCTAAGCTATATGTAATGGTGAATGCGTTAAAGGCCCCACGAGAACTGGGCTTTATACAGGCTTGGGAAACAGATCTGGGGGTCACCTTCTCTGAAACTCAGAAAAACAAGATATTTAGATATACGCACAAGTCCTCAATAGCAACTAGATATCAAGAGGGCGGCTATAAGATCTTGAGTAGGTGGTATAGAACTCCAGCAGTATTGCACCGCATTTATCCACAGGTATTTAACCTTTGTTGGAGATGCCAAGGAGCAGAGGGCACTCTGTTACATATTTTTTGGGAATGCCCGGGAATAAAAGAGTTCTGAAGATGGTTGCTGAAACAATAAAAGAAATTACCAATGTGTCCCTTGTAGAGATGCCAGCGACTTTTCTTCTGTTTGATATTCCGCTCTCAATAGAAAAGTATAAAAAATCACTGGTGAGACACTTACTCACAACAGCGAAAGCATGTATCCCAGCACTCTGGAAGAGCCCAGCCTCACCAACTAGAACACAATGGATTTCAAAAATAACAGAAATCCAACAAATGGAAAGTCTTACAATGAGTATGAGGGAACAGGAGGACCAATATCGACAAACCTGGGCCCCCTATATCATCTTTAGAGAACAGGGGGGATAGGAGAAGAGGGCGATGACACCTTTTTTTTGGGGGGGGAATGGGATTATGCCTACTCCGAGGTTTTAGACCCTCGGAAATAGGCGGAAAGGGGGAGGTGGAGGGAGGGGGGGGGGAGAAAATAATGGAGAAATGCAGCAGTATAGAAGTGGTTAAACAAGACTAATAAGAATGAAAAAGGAAAATGAATTCAGGTAGTAGGTCAAAAAGAGTGACCAATGTGAATAATATAAAGAAACGAGGGAGAGAGTGTATAAGATTGTTGTAAAAAATGCCTTGTATAAAATGCTGTATCTCTCTATGTGTGAATGAAAAGACTAAAAATAAAGAATTTATATAAAAAAAAAAAAGTTCATCTCAATACTTTGTTATATATCCTTTGTTGGCAATGACAGAGGTCAAACGTTTTCTGTAAGTCTTCACAAGCTTGTCACACACTGTTGCTGGTATGTTGGCCCGTTCCTCCATGCAGATCTCCTCTAGAGCAGTGATGTTTTGGGGCTGTCGCTGGGCAACACAGACTTTCAACTCCCTCCAAAGGTTTTCTATGGGGTTGAGATCTTGAGACTGGCTAGGCCACTCCAGGACCTTGAAATGCTTCTTATGAAGCCACTCCTTCCTTGCCCGGCCGGTGTGTTTGGGATCATTGTCATGCTGAAAGACCCAGCCATGTTTCATCTTCAATGCCCTTGCTGATGGGAGGAGGTTTGCACTCAAAATCTCACGATACATGGCCCCATTCATTCTTTCATGTACACGGATCAGTCGTCCCGTTGCCTTTGCAGAGAAACAGCCCCAAAGCATGATGTTGCCACCCCCATGCTTCACAGTAGGTAACCCCCATGCTTCACAGTAGGTATGGTGTTCTTTGGTTGCAACTCAGCATTCTCTCTCCTCCAAACACGACGAGTTGTGTTTCTAATAAACAGTTCTACTTTGGTTTCATCTGACCATATGACATTCTCCCAATCCTTTTCTGTATCATCTAAATGCTCTCTAGCAATCCTCAGACGGGCCTAGACATGTACTGGCTTAAGCAGGGGGACACGTCTGGCACTGCAGGATCTGAGTCCCTGGCGGCGTAGTGTTTTACTTATGGTAGCCTTTGTTACATTGGTCCCAGCTCTCTGCAGGTCATTCACTAGGTCCCCCCCCCCCCCCCCGTGTGGTTCTGGGATTTTTGCTCACCGTTCTTGTGATAATTTTGACCCCACGGGGTGAGATCTTGCGTGGAGCCCCAGATCGAGGGAGATTATCAGTGGTCTTGTATGTCTTCCATTTTCTAATTATTGCTTCCACAGTTGATTTCTTCACACCAAGCTGCTTGCCTATTGCAGATTCAGTCCTCCCAGCCTGGTGCAGGTCTACAATTTTGTTTCTGGTGTCCTTCGACAGCTCTTTGGTCTTCACCATAGTGGAGTTTGGAGTGTGACTGTTTGAGGTTGTGGACAGGTGTCTTTTATACTGATAACAAGTTCACTCATCACCTGTATTAATGGCACCTGTTTGGAGGACAGAGGAGCTTCTTAAAGAAGAAGATACAGGTATGTGAGAGCCAGAAATCTTGCTTGTTTGTAGGTGACCAAATACTTATTTTCCACCATAATTTGCAAATAAATGCTTTCCAAATCAGACAATGTGATTGTCTGGATTTGTTTCCACATTTTAGAAGTATATTTAATTGGGGTATGGCGCTGCTCCCTAACCCTAATGAAAGGGTCAGTAATCCTAAGTGATTGCTAAATGCTCAAAAGTAAATTGTAAATAATATATACTACAAAAAGTGAACAATTATAATCAGTCCACCTTTCAACAATGGTGTTGACACTAGATGCATGAAACCAACATCACCATCAGATACACCACGGTGAACATAGAGACACCCAGAAACAAAGTGTAGTGTCAAACTAATTATATGTTAGTATACAAAAAATACAAGACTGTATCATTAAGACCACAGTTTAGTGCAATACATCTATACACATTGATAAGATCCAAATGTGATAAGTGCACGTTAGCTCCAGATAGAAGCTCCAATCTGCAGCTGCAGATACCTATCTCTGCCAGATAGCAACACAGTCCAAAATTAGTATGCACACAGACAGTAAAAAACAGTCTTCTTCATAAAATTCAAAAGTAAACGTTCTGCTCTTCATTTAGATGTCAGTGTCCCCCACATGTGTCCCCACTCACCAGATCCTTTAACCCCTACAGGGGTAAACAGCTCAAAGGGATATCCGGATCACACGTCCACAGGGGAGATATCAGCTGGGCTAGTTCTTCCTATAATTTGTGAAGTTCCATGGAAGGGAGGATTCCCAATTACCTCATAGGTGCAGACAAAAAGAGAGAGAGGCTTCCATAGTGCAGATGAAAAAAACTTCCGGCTTTATTAAAAATATATATTTAAAAACATACAATGCAGCAAAGTCTGCAATAGACAAGCTACACGCCAAAGGAACAAACAAAAATAAAAATGAACAGCACAGCAGTCCTCAATTTGGTCAGTACCAGCTGGTAACGCTGCATGCGTTGCAAATGCGTTCCAGCAGTACTTCCGGATCAGCGTGGTATGCGTATGACGTAGCTCCGCCTTACGCGTTTCGTCATAGGACTTCGTCTAGAGGCGCCTCTAGACGAAGTCCTATGACGAAACGCGTAAGGCGGAGCTACGTCATACGCATACCACGCTGATCCGGAAGTACTGCTGGAACGCATTTGCAACGCATGCAGCGTTACCAGCTGGTACTGACCAAATTGAGGACTGCTGTGCTGTTCATTTTTGTTTGTTCCTTTGGCGTGTAGCTTGTCTATTGCAGACTTTGCTGCATTGTATGTTTTTAAATATATTTTTTTAATAAAGCCGGAAGTTTTTTTCATCTGCACTATGGAAGCCTCTCTCTCTTTTTGTCTGCACCTATGAGGTAATTGGGAATCCTCCCTTCCATGGAACTTCACAAATTATAGGAAGAACTAGCCCAGCTGATATCTCCCCTGTGGACGTGTGATCCGGATATCCCTTTGAGCTGTTTACCCCTGTAGGGGTTAAAGGATCTGGTGAGTGGGGACACATGTGGGGGACACTGACATCTAAATGAAGAGCAGAACGTTTACTTTTGAATTTTATGAAGAAGACTGTTTTTTACTGTCTGTGTGCATACTAATTTTGGACTGTGTTGCTATCTGGCAGAGATAGGTATCTGCAGCTGCAGATTGGAGCTTCTATCTGGAGCTAACGTGCACTTATCACATTTGGATCTTATCAATGTGTATAGATGTATTGCACTAAACTGTGGTCTTAATGATACAGTCTTGTATTTTTTGTATACTAACATATAATTAGTTTGACACTACACTTTGTTTCTGGGTGTCTCTATGTTCACCGTGGTGTATCTGATGGTGATGTTGGTTTCATGCATCTAGTGTCAACACCATTGTTGAAAGGTGGACTGATTATAATTGTTCACTTTTTGTAGTATATATTATTTACAATTTACTTTTGAGCATTTAGCAATCACTTAGGATTACTGACCCTTTCATTAGGGTTAGGGAGCAGCGCCATACCCCAATTAAATATACTTCTTTACTGTTAGGATCTTTTTTAAAGGTCCCATTAGGGGGGCTGCAGCTCTTCACATTTATTTATTTTGTTCACTGCGAGGTGTCACACCCTTGCACTACATCTTAAGCACAGGTACACTATTTTTATTTTGTTTCCACATTTTGTCTCTCATAGTTGAGGTATACCCATGATGACAATTACAGGCCTCTCTCATCTTTTTAAGTGGGAGAACTTGCACAATTGGTGGCTGACTAAATACTTTTTTGCCCCACTGTAAATTTATGAGCACAACAACTGTATGTACGTATGTATGTATATACAGGGCTTGACAAATTTATTTGGAATCTAGGAGCCAGCTAAAAAAGTTAGGAGCCAGGAACGCGCCCCATACCGCCGAGCTCGCGCGCAGAAGCGAACGCATACGTGAGTAGCGCCCACATATGAAAGCGGTGTTCAAACCACACATGTGAGGTATCGCCGCGATTGGTAGATCGAGAGCAATAATTCTAGCCCTAGACCTCCTCTGTAACTCAAAACATGCAACCTGTAAAAAAAATGTAAACGTCGCCTATAGAGATGTAAAAGGGTAAAAGTTTGTCGCTATTCCACGAGTGGACGCAATTTTGAAGTGTGACATGTTGGGTATCAATTTACTCGGCGTAACAATATCTTTAACAATATAAAAAAAAATTGGGCTAACTTTACTGTTGTCTTATTTTTTAATTAAAAAAAAGTGTATTTTTTCCCCAAAAAAGTGTGCTTGCAAGACCGCTGCCCAAATACGGTGTGACAGAAAGTATTGCAACGACCGCCATTTTATTCTCTAGGGTGTTAGAATAAAAAATATATATAATGTTTGGGGGTTCTAATTAGAGGGAAGGAGATGGCAGTGAAAACAGACAGGGGAAGCTCCATTAGCATTGCTGCTTGTCTTGTCATACCAACGGCCACCACAAGATGGCGCCAGATCACATAAGGAAGCCGCGGCCTCAATTACCGGCCGGCGCGACCCGACGCGA